>JAPWIX010000007.1:7150000-7750000 GCA_028751805.1 Podosphaera xanthii
ACTGATATCACGGCTTGAAAAACTTATCGCGAGTAGCTATGTACATAGACAGGTAGGTATCATATGATGATTGAACAAGAAAGATCGCGACAAACTCAAAACCTCGCGTCCTAGGACGCGTCTATCAGACAGTGGTACCATAGGCAATTAACCATGAAATTCGGAATCATAGATGCTGCTCAATTAAGACTAGCGTATTCTAATCGGGACTAGTACGGCCGCTAGCATCCACTAGCGCACAGATTGAGCGAGGACTGAATGAACCCCGAGGGCGGGGAACAAAGTTCCGACACCATAGACTACCCTTCAACATAGTGTGCTAGAACCTTCTAGAATAAGGAGCGTATTGATGTAAATATAGTTTGTATTGTTTTACATACCTTCTCTATTTAGATAGAAAATTAACTACCATTGAGTATATAGTTGCTCTAAACCTTTATACCCCAAACCGTGACACAGTGATGGGGCCACGTGTAGATTCTTTTATTATGCCACTGAAAGCATCGTCCACACTGAACAATTTTTATCTTCTTTGCTAGCCAATGCGCTTGTACCTCGACTCCAAATAATTGGAACTTTTTTTTTCTTTTTTAAAATCATATTGTACTCAACCTCATAGCTATGACAAAAGATTTGACTACATTTTTGTTTTATTAACCATTTCCCCCTGTATCCCTAACTCCGAGGAACCCACCCTCTTTTGGCACTAGTCTTGGCTCATAACTTAATGAAGACTATCCAACATTTGTTTCAGCCGGTGGTTCTGCTCCTAAGCAACCATTTAGCAATACAATAATTTTTTTTTTTAAAATATTTCTTAATGGAATGGTTGGGCTGTTTTTTGTTAGATAAAAAAATAAATTAAATTATGATATAAATCACTTTTAAATAAATAGAGAAATGATGTAGATAGAAATTCAAAAGAAAGCATTGTAATTCTGTAACGTGAAGTGACTCATAGGATGTAATTGTGATATGTATAAGTTTGAATTTGTGGGGATTTATATTATGAAGTGCACTGACTGGATTGTAAGGATTTCAGAAGATAGAGTCTACCAACTTTGGTATTGAAGAGAATGGCCAGATTTAGTGATTCAAGTCCATCAAATTCCTTCTTCCTCTCTCCATCAAAATTGGTGCAATCAAGTATCAGATGTGGCATAGTTTGTTTCTCCTTGTTACAGAAGTTACAAATGTCACTATTTACTTTCCCAATCTTGTAGAGATAGGCCAGGTTGTTCCCAATCCTAGTTCTTGCCTGAAAGTATGATTACTGAGCGCCTGTACTGAACATATTCAGATTCATGGCCTTAGACTTGAAGATAGCTATAGATATCCTTGCAGATTTCCTATAAAATCTGTCGAGTTCAATAGCCTTTCTGCATTCTTCTCTTAGCACTTGCTTTGTCCAATCAGTTTGTCAAGTTGTAAGAATTTGTTTTCTTATTTTTTCATTTAAAAACGAATAAGACGTAGATATGTCTTTGGATAAAATCGGTTGGTCCAGACCTTTCCTTGCAAGGTTGTCGGCTGGTTCATTGCCCTCAATTCCTTGATGACCCGGACACCAATGTAGTTGTAGATCGATCTTATTACTCTCGGATCTAACCTTATGTGAAAGAAAATAGGAGCTTTGGAAATTCCGAGTAGAGCAGCTTGGCTGTCAGAAAAAAGGAAACAGCTTGTTTTGGGTATTGTTGCAGAAATATGACTTAAAGCCTTATAAATTGCGTAGGTTTCTGCGTCAGTGATACCAATGCATCTACCAAGATTGAATTAAAGACATTTAAGCTCCCGCTTATAAGGAAGATAGATAGAAATGCCTTTGGCAGCACCTTTGTCCTTGACCAAGGAGCCATCAGTAAATACTATAAATCAGGAAGGAGGGATAGTCTGTAATAGATTTATATGATAGTATTTTGCTAAAGACTTATCAAGTTTGCTTATAGTGACATCCAAGGAGTTACTCATCCATGGCGGGGACCGCTTGGCATTTAGAGGCTCCAACTTAGATGTTATGGAGAACTTCTTGAGTAAAAGAGCTAATCTATGAAGTTGACTGCTAGGATTTTGTTTTACCAGATGTCTGATTGGGGAATATACATATGCGTTAGAGTACTCGACGGTTATTCTAGTTTATATGATGTAAATGTATTGGTAGAATAATTATGATTGATATCTATGTTTTCTATCGTGGGAAATCTCTTCCTATTTATAACTCAATATCCTCGCTTAAGTCCAGACCAAACTTATCACACTGCCAGCCCAATTCATATTATGCGCTTGTCATTGATACATTATTGTTATGCAAGGTCATAATGCAGACTGCTTGGCACCTGTGTCCATCATCTGTACACCGGCTCTTCTAGCATCCGTGCATGTCCTGCCTAGAACACAATATTCCCTGCCACGTGCACCCATGTGCCCTTGCCCATGTCTCACTAGCCAGGTAAACCATGCCCACAAATTCCCGGCACAACAGATTTTCGTCCAAGGAAGCAAACATACTCAGATCTATTGAGTGGCAAGAAGGAAAAGGTTCGTTTTGTAATTTACAAGATAATGAAATGTAAAGGGGGTGGTGAGCTTGCATTTTCAGGATACGAAAAGCGTAGAAGGCAGCCTGTTTGAAATGTCTTACTCTGGTTGGGAGAAGGGCCGCTTCAACTTCCAAGGCCATGCTCGGGCTACTTCTATAGGCACCTGTGATTGAAACAAGGGCTTGATTTTGTAACTTATCACACATGTGAGTCAGTTTTGCTATGCCATATTTATCATACCAAAGCACTGAGCCGTTGTCTAAGACAGGAATAATATAGGACTGATAGAGTTGCCTCAACACATTAAAACTTAGTCCCTTGGATTTAGAAGAAAGTTGGAAAAGCCTCTGCATAGCCCCCTGTGCTAGATGGAGTCTTTTTTCCATATGATATTTGAATGATAAGTTGTATTGCAGCCAAATCTCTAGCCGCTTCACTGAAGTTTTGGGTCCCAATGAGAATTCTTCAAAATGCATTGGCTCCAAGTACGCTTGCCGTTTTTTTGATAAATCTAATGACTCGGATTTTGATTTTTCAAACACAATTGATAGTGATTGTGCTTTATCGAAGAGAGTTTTAAGATAGGGTTGAAGTTTAGAAATATTTTTCTTCACTGAAGACGAGGCATAAGAAATGCAAATATCATCAACATAGGAGATTTCTAGGAATTCATTCAATGGATCGATAGAGAATAACTCGCTTATAGAAAAGAGAAAAAGCAGAGGTGAGATAGGACTACCTTGAGGAGCCCCAGTAACAGGATAAGGGTGACTCAGTTTTCTATTGAAAAGAAGCCAAATTTTTCTTTGGGAGAGAAATGATGAAGCCCATGAAATGAAGTTAGCGGGGAGATTCTTTCTTCTCAAGACTTATATCAGCTAACTAGGTTGAAGTCTATCAAAAGCCCCCATAACGTCTAAGAAAACACAAGACACAACTCTATGTTTCGATATGTGATGTTCGGCAAAGTTCTGAAGGAGCATAACAGCATCTATGGCTGATCTTTGTTTTCTTTCTCCCATCTGACTAGGATGAAGAAGGCCGGGTGAAATATGCGCAAGGTATGATATTCTTCTAGAAAGGATTCTCTCTAGGAGTTTGGATAAACACGGGATTAGAGAAATAGGTCTGTAGGCCTCAGGAGCTGAGTAATCGGGCTTACTTCTCTTGGGAATAATAATGCCTATGGATTCTTTCCATACTGATGGATGTTCGCCATATTCAAATAGAAAAATATATGCTAATAGAAATAATTTAGGAGTGCTTTCCAGTGATTTTTTGATCATTGTCTAGTCAATATTATCCTTCCCAGGAGCTGTTTTCTTTTCTGGTACTGCCTGAAGGAGTTCATCAAGGGAAATTTCAGGCCAGTCCCACTGGGAGCTGGCTGTTAGAGAAAAAAGTCCCCGTGAAGCTGACGTTAAATAAAATGTCTTTTCGTAAACAATTGGAGTAAGTACATTATCGGGGTTTGACAGGGTAGAAGGAGACATTGAAAATGAACTTGGATTATTGCTTGAGACTTCTTGGGGAAACAGTGTGCTAACTAGAGCAGTGCACTTGTCTGCGAAAGTTAATGCTACTAGGTTCTGGCCTTGAGAGTCTCTGTATTTCAAAGTTGGTATCAAGGAAGGTTGGAAGAACTTTGGATTGGAATAGTCGAAAGCTTTGAATATACTTTTTTCTTGAGCGCCAGCGAGAAAATCCTCCCAATTTTTCTTCTTTGTGAAACTTATTGTTCTGAAATAAGTATTTCTTGAGATCCTAGCCTCTTCAATGTCATTAGAAGGCCAAGAATTTTCGACTCTCCTCTTTTTTTAGTGGTAGTCTTTTCTCATACTGGTGAGTTGCTCAGTCCACTATGCTTTGAAATGACTTGATGGCTCAGACATTGGAATAGCACCTTTAGCCGACTTAATAATGAGGTCTTGAAGGAGACAGGCTACTTGGTCTGGCTCCTTGACTAGTATTGCATTTTGAATGAGATGTATAATGAGATTCAAATAGTGAGAGGTTACGGGTAAAGGCCCCCCAATTGGCTTTTTTGATGTTAAATCTTGCAGGTAAGCAGGGGCCCGGATTAGTTTGAAAGGGAACCGATGCTTCAAACAGAATTACTTCATTATCTGAACCAGTGCTTTCTCCATAGTGCCAGTTGTTCCATTGTATTTTCTGGAATCCAGCAGCAAAGGCCAGATCTATGATAGACGTGTTCCGGGTATTTGATCTATGGAAAGTCCCTCCAAACTCTTCTATAACTTTAGGATCAACAAAGAGACTTGCCCTGTGCCCTTCTAAGAAATAAAAGAGTTAAGAAGCGGCCAAATTCGGGCTTTTAACCATAGATTTCTACCAAGGATGGTGTAAGTTCAGATCACCTAACAAAATAAATAGCTGACTGATATTAAGATTTTCCTGGAAGAATCTTTAAAGTGTTGTCTGGGTGTCCCCTATTATAGTCGATTTTTAATTTTATATATGGAATATGAAAAACTTCTCAAAGGCTGTAGTTATCTCAAAAGCCTGCATGTCTGTGTCACGAATGAGATCAGACCTTGCTGATATATCATAAGTGGAGTTTTTATTTATATAAGTTATAACTCTTGGCTTAATGTTTGAATTGTTGTGCGGCAGGATCGTATGATATGCTGAATGAGAAAGTGTAGAGTAGGCAGCCAAAACAGAATTGCAATATACATACGGTTCTTGAACAAAAATTAAATCAGAATTTTGTGATAGGGAAACTTCAAAGAGTGACGGTGTTATGTCCTTGCCCTTGGTAACATTGTGTTGGCATATTTTCAATTGTCCTAACATGAGAGTGCCTTGTAGAATTCACAATTTAGCTTTTTAAGGGAATCATGGCTGGTGGAATTGCAATTGTGACATTTTGTAGGGTAATATTGGCAATTGCCAGAGGACTTACATTTAGGGCAGCTATGCTCTGATGTATAATGTTTTCCCGAGAAAATTGTACACACTGGTGGCTTTTTACAGAGGAGGTGATGGTGTCCATATTTCAGACATTGCTTGCATAATGTCTTCTGTGTGTTTGATTGAAAGTTAACTACTTTCAATAGAAGCCCGCCAATCAGTACTCCTGATCTGATGACCACCGAATTTTCAGCTTCAGACCCGACCGTGAGGACCAGGGGGCCATATGCAGTCTTGGGAGGGCCTGTCTCACGGATATAAGGAGCAGTTGTTCCACGGGGTACGAAGCGGGACTAGAAAGCTCGTTTGATGGGAGTGAGATGAGGGTGTGTCAGGTAATAGGTGAGATGGTGGTATAGGTGAGGGCCGAGCAGCGGGAAGTGCTCTTCACAGCAGAAGAGAAATGGGCGGTGGGAGTGGTCTTCCGGAGCGGAAGAGAAGTGCAATTTAAACAGCGGTCTTCGCAGAGAAAGAGGATAATCGAAGAATAAAATTATGTCCAGAAGACGTTGCGTGGAGAGAAAACCCTGCGACGTCAGGTCTACATATATACATTTGATCTCTAAGTGAGATCGTAACAATAACTCCACACGGGTTATATGAAACCCAGAGAACAACTCCAAAACTCCTACAACGGCACGCCAACGTCTTACCATGAAACCTGGTAAATTCTTAGTCAAATATCAACCCCTTGTAACGACTTTGACACTTCCCTAACATGAAATATGTCAATCAATGAAAGGCTGTGGGCCATCTTGGCTTGCCTTGGACATTGATGTTTGGATGGAAAAATGTGATCTCTTCTGCAATGTCAAGAAGAGGAAGATGTGAAGGTACCCCATGGATTACAACAACTGGATATATTTCAACTTTCTGTGCTTTACTGATAGGCCAGTCTGCGAAAACTTTGTTCTACTTGGGTTGTTGCTCCAGAAGCTCTTCTGGGGTGGATTTGTAGCAAGTTAAGACGATGTTATTCCTTGGGGAGGTATGAGCTCGAGAAATTGAAATCTTGCCCATAGCTTTGTTGAACTTGTCTCGGACTTGGTTAGGCTGATACACCGGTACCAGGCTTTCCTTGTTCAAGACTAATGTTATTACATTCTTACTGTGGTCTACAGAAGAGCGTGGTACGGGTCTTTCCATGCCCTTTGGTGACCTTAGGTCAATAGTGGCATTAGCAGCGTCAGGAGCTTTGCCTAGCGCCTGGAGGTAGTTTCGGGCTGTTTGCTGACGAATGTAAGCACCTTGGGTGTTGGGGGCTGAGCTGTGGGGAGTAAATTCCCTGTTGTAAGACTGCATTATGTCTGGAATCAGGTGCGCTGGTAGATAGGTCATTGGGGCCTTTGGTAGAATAGAATCACACAGTCGCTCATGTCTTGTTGGTTTGTCTGGTTGGTTGGTAATCGTGGGTGGCTGGGCTTTTTTGTTTGACGGAATTACATCCTCCAATGTAATATAGCCCTGCTCGGTATATCTTCGGAATATATTCAGAAATTCTAGGAGTTGTGTTTGAATGGTCCTATTGGATGTCAGCCTGTAGGCTTCAATAATTTTATCTCTAGCAGAGTGGAGTGCCTCATCTGCAGAGGTGAGCTTAGCCTTGCTGCTAGACTCTGGACAGGCATTTTGGGCCAGACCGGTAATATTGGAATTGGCCGTGGTTGTTCTGGGGTTTGCTTTGGGTGTTGATGGTGTATTGGCTTTACTAAGGCCGGAGGGAGAGCTTGGAGTGTTCTGTTGTGTAAGAGACAAATACAATTGCATTTTTTCGTGTGCTCCGACAAGGATTTAACTCGGATGATCTTGTGTGGTAGTTGTAATGGGTGGCAATTGGATTCAGTCCTTTTTTGGTTGTCGTTGAATCTAGAATTGGTATGGGTGGTCTTTACAGATGGCCCTGAGGTGAAGTCTATCGTTGTGGTCGAGTCACTGTCCAAGTTAAAGGTGTTAGAAATCATGCTAACATCGTAGTTTTGGGGTGATGTAGGAGTGAGCTTAGGAAAAATTTTGTCTCCCCACATAGAGCAGTCAAGGCTAGGCTGGGCTGCTAGATCAATTTCCGGAGAGCTGGGACAGCTAGAATCAATCCAAATAAGGCTTTAGATACTTAATCATGCAACAGGTGGAAGCGCTCATGATAAGGCCTGACGACTCCGTGTCCTGTTCGTGCCGCTATTAAATTTTCGCGCGACTACCTACAAATTCGGAGCTCACTTGGTGCTTTGGCGGAAGGGGCCAGATCAAATTAAAGTTATTTGTATCGGGGTGGGGTGTGGGTGCGCCACATAACTTCCTCTTGTCTGGCCTTAGTCTCTGTCAAGAGGCGCTTAGCCACTGCATGTGATAAGCCAGGTGTGTTGTATCTCAGGAAACTATCTGGGCCCTTCTCTGGGCAAGACATCGGCTTCTTCGTTTTTGCTCATTCCGAATGGCTTGGGATCCATTGTGCGGCAAGATTTTTTTTTTGAACAGGGTGAAGCTTTTTCCTGTGCTTCTAGAGCCTCTAGGAGTTTCTGATTTCAAGTACCACTTTCCGGCTCGCGGAGCTACTTTTCCCAATTACATGATTCGTAGTAACTAAAGGGTCTGTGGAAACGGTGAAGTTGCTAGCGAAGCAGGTCAGAGCGTTTTGCGTCGCGGCCTGAATGCCTCGATTGATGGCCATTATTTCCGTATCAACTGGTTCTTTCTTCCTTTCGATACTGAAGCTTTCCGAAGATATTTTCTCTACTACCTGGTAGATAATAAATTCTTCCCCTGCTCTGCCTTCCTGCCAGAGTGCTCCACCGGCGAACACCTAAAAACTGTGAATCCAGAGTCGAATCAACAAAGAGGGGCGTGACAAGTTTCAAGGCTATCCTGGGCGATATCGCTAAAATGGTCACGTTTGAGCCATATTCAGCCGAAGGTGCGACTCAATCGTGTGCTAAGACCGACACAGGCGAATGCCACTTTTGGATGCAGTATCGACTGTCTGTCACCTGTTTCTTCTCACTAACCTGCTTGCACATTCCAGATAAATCAGAAGAGTGGGGTGGCAAAGCTGAACTCTTCACCTTCACACGGTGCCGGCTGTAAACGCCCAGTATGTTCACATATCTGGAATAGCCAAGAAGAGTCGCAACTCATTCGAAGTTGGAGGCCCATAACGTACTCTCGGTCAGTGGCTCCTCAGCTTGTCATCAATTCTCTTCGACAAGACCCATATCCAACCAACTCCAAGTCTCTGACGCTCAAACGTCTTTTCAACTGGAGCCCCCTTCCACCGGAAATCACTCGGAAAAACAGCCCATACACGCTCCCGATGTTGTGGACACCTGTCAATGGTTGGAAAAGGTTATTGCCGGAGACCGTAATATCGCTTCTGGAAGTGATTGGTCTTAGCTTTTTTTTCCTAACATCAATTCTTAGCGAAGGGCTTCAACATTGTATGTAGTTAGAGCAGACCCCCAGATGTTAGGAGGTTAGAGTTAATTTTCGGATTTCTTAAGTTCACTGACAGTATTTCATTCATCCTGCTACAGGACAGGTAATAGTCATCCTGACAACACCCGACGGAGGATTTAAGTCGTGGAGCACAAATTTTGGAAGGCAGAAATCACATACGGTTCACTTTTGGGGAGAAATCCAGAGGAATCTCTACAAGAAAAGCATGGATGGGTATTGGGATGCGGGAGAAGAAGGAAATGGTTTTGGAGAAGGAATTATGAGGAATTCTGACTGTGATTCGATTAACGTGTGCCAGAGCAACGTCTGAAAAAGTGCCGCCGACACTCTAGATACCTGCTTAAATCAGATGTTTCTAAACCACCCTGTGCTCTAGACTGCTGGCGCTCCTTCAACTGACAAAGTACACTCATGGAACGACACCACCTTAGTCGATCGGTTTTTTGTTCCAGGATTTTCCGGTCGAAGAGTCACATCTGGGTTGGTTGTCAGGGAGGGCAGTTGGAAATTGAGAAACCAAAGGATTAGTGACCCGGGACAGATTGTTGAAAGATGGAATTAGCTCAGGAATCTCATGGGGTGCGGATGGGACATCTAACTACCAGGAATCTGTCGAGACTGACGCGTTAGCTAGCCTCAGAAAGGCTGAGGTAATCGGAACATGATCCTTAGGGTTGTCTGCCGGCACGACGTAATGAGTAATGAAAAATAAAAATAAATTCAGAAGAGCGGCTGTCTAGGTAACACCATCGCCAGTAGTCTCTCTTCAATCACAATGTGCATCTATACTTATCACCAACTCATCAAGCTTCAGGGAATGGATATACACCTCCTGGAATTTTGTTTCCATCTGTCATCTTAACTTGCCTCGCCTCGCTTCGCAATGAGTTTCCTGGTGCGGGAGAAGTGTAGTCTCACCTCAATAATTTTGGCTGTGACTGCTGTGGACGCAGTCTCAAAGAATGACTTTTATGATAGAAACAGAGCAACCTTGATTCACTGATTCATTCTGATCATACTCTGCGACCCGTCCTTCACCTCGCGTTCGAACCTCTCTGCTCTGATATCTTTCGCCGTTAAAGCCAAGATCTCATGTTCGACCGACCGTCCCTTAACACTACTGTTTATCCCTCTAAAAGCTACCTCCAACCAAACCGACTAGTGTGTCAAATGTGATGATCGATTCGTAGCATCCCCTCGTCACTGGCCCACGCATTTTTGTAAATGCTCTACTCGCTCTGCCTTTATTCGCCTCCATGTCAACGTTCTTGATGTAAGTGTAAAACAACATGGACTTTGCGTATTGTTGTTTTTGGAATATCAGTACAGGTTTCCTAGTTTTTTAATTGTTTCATAAAGTTACTAATTTTTATTTTATTTACTCGTTTCGTCTCATGTATTGATAATTGTCACTACAATGCTTCGGTGTTTTCAAGGACAGCTTCTTGCTTGGCAATTTCTTGAAGCCATTGGATCCAGCCATTTAGTTAATGTCGTATTCTGATACAAGTGACCACAGATCAGAGAGATTTCGCTAGGGCAAACGTAGGACTGGTATAATAAACCTAGGTAAGAATTCGGACGTTAGAGAGTCTGAACATACCTCTTATTCAAGACTCTTCAACTACATAGCTCAATCTTCCGCTACATCATACCTAGCATATCTTTTCGTACGTGATTCTTGTTACAGATTCTCTTGCTTTATCATACACAGTCTCTTTTCCCGCTGTGATCACCTTTCACAGTCAGTTTTTGTAGCTGTATCATTCACAGTATCATTTACCGTGAATATCCTTCACTAGTCACAAAGTATGCATACTCTACTAAGGAATTAAATCTATTCAAATAGGCTCTGCGAATTGGATAATATTTACAAGGACTGTACATCTGATGAGACAAGTTTGCTCTGTTTGACGTTCCTCGCTGAGATTAATACAGTTGGCCTTTATTTTAAGAAAAAATTCATCTACACGTGCGCAGCCTGAAGCTATGACGCGTATGATTACGGAAGTTATTTATGTTTCATAGAATCACTCTGTTTGACGTTTTGAACACTCATTCTCAGATTTCATTTGCAGATACCACTACGAAGAACACGCCTCTCGGCATGTACCCTCTTCCGCTAATACTCACTACAGGGAAGAACGAGAAAATTTGATGGTTATCTGAATATGCTTTCGTCATCCCACGGATATGATCTCACTGGGAGAGATTTTGTGTGAGGATTTTACTGAATTTGAGATAGGTTTCTCCTGCCTTAAGTGAGGCATGTGCTCAAGCGACCCAGACTCTAATTGGGAGAACAGCTAGTATGGTGTACCACTGCACCATCCGACCTTAAAGAGTTGGTCATATGATAGTCTAGGCTGACTCGAAATCATGAACTACTTTCGCTTAGGGGTTTTTGTCTACATTGTGCTCTCTAGTCAAGCTCGAGGCTAATTATAAAGCTCTTACGGGATTTATTTACAGCCTCCATAATATTTCTTTACAAATTCCAAATTGTGACCTTTTCGAGCGTAACAGCTCTTGAGTGATACCAAGCGCCAATCCCAATTCTCTGTTATTTGAGAAGTTTGTGTAGATTATGGAAGGGGATAACGAATCGGATTTCTCATGGCTAGGAAGGGCGGATTAATGGATGTGGAAGAAAGTGAAGGATACTGAAGGGATGCTCGACCTGATTTTCGACCGGTGCCAGGGAATGAGTACCATAAAACGAGCGTTCTGATTCAGTTTTGTCATTTTTGTACAGGTTAGCATAGGGAGATTGATTCACCCCATTAATGTTACGGGCTGTGCCGAAGTCCTGTATCTACCGCGACAGGGATGAATCATTAAACGAGCCTCTGTAGATCTTCATTAAGATCCCCCTTATTTTTCTAACAATCTGAATGACAGGGCATGGATAGTTGGGCTAAGCTGAAGAAATATATTAGCTATCGTAGACACCGTGAGCAATTGCTCCTTACTTAGAATATTAACAGTATTTGGCCACTTGACCTTTTTTTTCTATCGTGCTTGTGAACGCCCAGTCACAATTAATTTGTCCTTCTATCAGGTTTAGGACCTATGCTTCTCGTAAAATACACCAATTGATCTGTTCATTATCTTCGTGACGAGGCAATGATATCACCTGAACGCTCCTCACATTACCCCACAAGTAATTATATTTTATTCCAAGAAGTTTTCGTCTGGCTTTACAGAGTCATATAGTTTTCATTTTTTTTCAGTCATGTTAATGAAACACCGTCTACATATGTAAAGTAGTTGTTTGACATTTGGTACAGAAATTCTTGATGTACTCTTATGAAGCTCAGAACGATTTGTAAATTGAAAAGTGAGTATGGTTAAGTTTCGGGTGAGTCATTTGTAGCTCTCATCAAGTTATTTAAAAAAAAAGGAAACAAAGAATGCAAGTGATGAAAGTTAATTTGAAGGTAAGGTCTAAATTGAAATTTACCTAGGAACCTTCATTATAAACGGATGTTTTAAAGCCTCAGTTGGAGTGATTCTTTTCTCGGGGTTAAGTGCTAAGCAACGATCAAGTAAATCAGTAAAAAGGGCCAATTCTTTGGTCTCAACTTCAGTGAGACCTTTGGATGCAGAAGATAAGCGAGTGCGAAGGTCGCGGGTTGGTTTAGCAAAAGGGAGAGTCCTAATTATTTCCTGTTTTTTTGATAATTAGCATGTTGTTGAAAAATTCTGCAATGAAGTAATAAGAGACAAAAACAGTGACTTAAGTGCCAAAGAATCAGGGAAAATCAATTGATCAGGGAAGCAAATACCTTTCCTGTTATCTTGTCTTGCTCAAAGCTTCTGAAGTTAGTCATTTCATCGAAATGAATGTGGGTAAATCGAGCTCGCTTGAGCATTTTAGTGGTTAGTTTCCCTCTACAGTCCATGATTGATCGGAGCATTTGATTATTAGTACGACCCGTAAATAGTATTTTTCCTGTGTATAGCTCGAACAGTGTACAACCCACAGACCATATATCAATGGCAAAATCATAAGGCATTCCGATGATAATTTCAGGCGCCCTGTAAAATCGGCTTACAAGATAGGGGGCAATTTCATTATCTGAGGCATCAGAGGCAGAGCCAAGATCACAGATCTTGAGGAGGTTTCGGTTTTCATTGACCTATTCTAGATTAGTTAGTCACAAATTCAGTTGTTGCAAAACCGACCAATATGTTATCAGGCTTAAGATCTGCATGTAATATGTTACATTTTCGTATTAGGCTCAGTCCTAGAAACATTTGTTGAGCATATGCTCGTACAGCTCGAATGTTGATTCCAACATCTCGCCCAAATTTTTTTAAGACTTCACGAAGATTGATACTTAAGTTCTCAAATACCATACAAAGATGACCTTTATGTTCGAAGTGTCGCTGTAATCGAATTACGTGTTTTTTGTCTTCTGGATCTGCATCATTGAGTTTTTGGAGAATTTCAATCTCCTTCAATCCAGCTTTGCGCCTGCTCTGAAGTCAGTAAAAACTAGGGGCTAGACAGGACGTTGCTTACATAGTTTCGTTGTTTCTGATTATTTTTATAGCAACAAGTCTTTTTGATGTAATGTCCATGGCACGTACAACGCCAGAGAACATTCCCTTACCCAAGTTTGCATGTACATGATATCTACTGTTCAGCAATTCTCCTAGTATTACCTTGTAATAGCCTTCGAGGTCATCCCAATTATCCAACATCCCAATGTCGAGCTCTTTAGCCTGGATAATTTGGACGGTTTTATTTTGGTTGAGAGGCTTGGTATATTCTGGCACCTCGGCAAACATATCGTCATCGTCTTCTGCAAACATATCAAAGTCATCTTTACTTTTGTCTGTATCTTCTAAGGATTGAGTTTCGGTCGTTTGACGAGGTTTGTCTTGAACCAATTTAGAATTGTTCTCCTTTTGTATCAAAGCTAGAGCGTCTTGATTAAATCTCTGATCGTCTCGCTGTTTATCTTCCCGCATATCAATTATTGGATCGTAATCAGCAGCTGACGGGACATTTGCATCATGAATAATAGCTGAGTCTTGCATAGCATCGGGTGTATCTTGGTTCTTGCTAACGGCAAATTTAGATGGTGATAGGATGTCTGGGGGTTCGTATGGGGTAGTAGGCGCAACTTCTACATAGGCTAAGATATGATTATTAGCTACACTTTTGCAAGGGAACGAAAGTTTTACATGGCTTTTCAGATATTAGCATATCCGGGCGCAGGCCAGGAGTAGGGGCTCCTGAATTTTCTTCTAGTGGCAAAGCCTGTCCTAGAGAGAGTACTGCAGGAATTTGATACTTAGCTTTGATTGCCTCGCGACGTTTTCGTCTTAACTCGATCAGAGCTGCTTCATCAAGTGATTCTTCTTCAGGAGTCTTAGATCTGAGTGTAGAATTATCGTTTCTGCGACAAAGTAAGCGGGGACATAACATGTCTTCGAGATTCTTACTTTCCGTTGATAGTTTCGCCGTTTTCATTTTGCTGTGATTGTCCTTGCGTAGTTTTAGCCTCATGTCTTGCGTTACCAGCTGGCAGCGGGATTAGTCCCCGTTTGCTCACTGACTGATCTAGTTCCCGACTTCTCAAATCTCTTTTTCCACGTGAAGAATACTTCCAATGATTCCCATCAGATGATTTCTCGGATTTTCGGTTGTGTTCGCCCCGCCCATGTTTATGTTCTCTTCGAGATGCTCTATAAGGTGATCTACTGCGAGTTCGAGCTCTTTTGTTTGCATAGGTTTCCTCACCATCGTCATAAGGGAGAGAGCTAAGATTGGAAGGTCCGGAATACTTTGGTCGACAGCGACGTTGATATGTGTGCGGTATGTCTTCGTAATGGACTTTGAATTTTCGGGGGTCATTTCCGTTTCTGTGAATGAGCTCTTCATCATTTATTTTTTTAGGCTTTAAAGTCTGCCGTTCATATCGTGGAGAATCACATCTCTCTCTCGATGTTTTGCCTCCCATCTTGAATTCATTCTCGGAAGATGTTGATGATGAAGTACTAGAGCGGTTTCTGTCTTGACGGTCAACCGATGTGCCATCGAGATAAGAAAGCGACATTTTTGCCTTCCCTACACTAGTTTCTCGTATCTCCCCTTCATCCGAGCTCGCTCGAGAGGCCATCTTGCCGACCTATTCAGATTGCGTCCTGGTTTTCAAAAAATTAATAATTAGCAAGAGTCAATTAAGCAACCCAATGTGAGAAGTGCCCAACCGGGTTATCAGATTATCTTAGTTTTCAAGTTCTTAGATGGTATTGTTAAGTTATTAGACGGGGATAGCGGTGCTTCACATTTCGAACGTAGTTGGTTGTGGTTTGGTGGATGGTTCTTTATTTGGACCAAAGCCTAAAAAGGACTAGCTTCTGAATATTTCAGCTCAAGGCCCTGTCGACGTCTTTTTACTCATTCGTCCCGCTTCATTAAATTCGACACATAGGCCAACACACAATTCCCCAACCCATTCTACGATAATACCAGTGGTCAAAATGGGAGGAGTAGACAGAGCTGGTACATTACTTAATTCTTATTTTCCTCGAACTTACCAGATTAACTTGCATAAGGCGGTAAAGCAAAACCCTTGAAGGCACCCAAAAAGGCAGCGAAAGGAGAGATGGATGACGAAGATAAAGCATTCCAAGCAAAGCAAAAAGCTGGCATGTTAAAATCTCACGAATTAACTTTCCTCTACTTACGCATGAAAATAGATGCTAAGGCCAAGGCTGAGCTGGCTGCCATGGCCAAAGGTAGTAAAGGTCCACTAAATACCGGCTCACAAGGTATTAAGAAAAGCGGAAAAAAATAGATGTTAAACGGACGTGAAAATAAGCTCGCTCAAAAATACCAAGTTCAATTATTCAAGCCAAAAATTTGACGTACTCAGAAGAATATATCGTCAAATTTAACACTACAATCACATCGAAGTTATCCGCATGACTAGAAGTAGCTACTACCCGCCACGGTCCAAGGTAAGTGGCGTACAGAATCTGTTAAGCAGTAAAGCTTAGAGACAATTGATTTGATTCATTCCTAGAGTCCATCATATTCATTTGTTGGCCTGCAAAAGAACCTTTACTCGTCACAGAAGCTTTTGGATCTAGAAATTTATTTGTCAGCGATTTCAACCTTAAAATACTGTTGAGTAGAGATAAAATTTACCATATGACTTAGTTAAATATAAGAATATGGTGTAGGTAAGGATTAATTTGACAAAGAATAAAATAGTTCAAATTAACTTCAATAAATAAGAGTTAATTATTAGCTATTTTCGTGTTTACTCGTACACTAATGCGGCAGCCTAAAGCCCGTACATACTCTTCCGGCGCTCCAAAATTTATAATTAGCCAATGAAGGGAACCTTGCACCTATATTTACATGAACATGTAGCTTCTTGTCAAAGTTTGTTTGCTAACATAGATTCTTTAGTGCTTTCTTATGATCCTCGGCCCATTAAAGCACACTTTTGTCAATATGTTCGAATGCTGTCTGGTAAATCCCAACTGTCCAGCTGTCTCCCAGTGATTTTCAACCCACTTAATGACTTTATCAATCTTGTAGAACCCCTTGTTATCTCTTTTCAGTAAATTTAAGTCCGAGGTTTGCAGCAGAGGTCTTCCGGCTATAATTATTTCCTTCAGCGTTTTCATACTGGATGCTCTTAATTTTGGCTCAACACCATCTACCGGTACGATAGTTTTAATTGCCTTAGACCAGACCTCCTCTAGATGTTTCGATAAACGCCAGTCATGTTCTCTCTCATAATACTGTTTTCTGACCCCAAACCTCAGGAATGCCTCTTTTCTGATCTGTTCTCTTGTAAGATTTTTGCCCTGTGCAGTGTACAGGCCCTCAGAGCGACAATAAGGAATAAACTCCTGAATCCATTTGGCATACATGGGACGCTTGTAGGTCCGAACTTTGTCTTTATTTGTTAGTTTTGTTACTCCAGGGGAATCAAAGATATCACTAGAGAGTATATTCTCATCGTTCACTTTGCCAGAGGCTTTCTTCAAAATGAACATTCGACAACTAGCTGCATACTTGAATATTTCATCTAGGCTCTCAAATCCCTCCCAGTATTTTTCCGGATCTAGCCCAAGAAAGGTCAATATTTCGACCGGACTTGAACTCAACCAGATCAAAGATTTTTTCTTGTCATGCGCCTCAATACAAGGAATACATAGATATAATCCTCTGTTATTGATTCTAAGCCCGTAGGGCCGGATTGTAGAGCTAAGGATATTCCACAGATCACCATGGCATTTAAAAAAACGGGAATAAAACAGCTGTTGATGAGATAGACAGGTTTCAACATCAACCTGGACAAACTTCTCTTCTTCCTTGTTCTGTTCTTGCACGTGATCCTCTTTGGGCCATGGGACAGCAAAGATCATAGCCGAATCTCCTTTGTTTAAAACAAGACCTTTGGCATTTAGTATAGACTTCAATCTTTCAGCCACGCTTTCACGGCTAGTTCTGGTTTCGTCGAGGGTGGGTTGGAGAGGTTGAGAAACTAAGATATCTAAATCTCCGAATGTTTCTTTCCCTGGCACTTCTATGGGGGTCGCAGTATACTTGAAATACCCACTGAGAAGGGTTATGGTCTGGCTGAGAACTACGCCATAGATGGAACGAGGCATTCGGGGTGTGAGTATTGGCGGGATGTGCTGAGCGAAAGCCGAGCCGCCCATTATTTTGAGGGCACAGCTGCTACTCGTATTCGGAGATAATTTCTTGGTGATCTGAATCCGATTACGCAGTAGGTTTTAAAAAGGTAACAATCGCATTTATTGCGTGGCTCTCAAATATCCATGAGTCCCGAAGATGATCACATGATAAGTCAATGATTACTCATATTGATCACCAACAATCGTCAAATCTATTGCTGACATTCCATAACAAAGATAATGTAAAGCGTACGTGAGCTAGAATAGCATGTATGGGAAGATGAATATTCGTCCAATTCTTCTTCAGCCTCGCGATGTAACCATAAAGACTGCCCCATGTACAATTCGACGGCAAACAAAATAAACTTAAAATCTCATCGGTCATGCATGATAACTCGAAAAAGGTATTGAAATAAAACAAGGATTATTGGCTTGTCTAGACACAAGATTTGTGAATAATTTTTGAGATTGAAGTAGATCAATACACTCAGGTATTACCCTTCTGACTAGTATCAGCTACTTGAAAAGCTTGTAACAAGCTTAGACGTGTTTTTCACTGCCATAGTATTTTTTGTTTTTTATTTGCTTTGCGCCGTGCTTGCGCACATCACGTTATCTACACGGCCGCGCATCGGTTATTTTTTTTTTTTTAAAATCATTTTTGCGTATGCAGCCTGAGGCTATGACGCGAATGATTACGGAAGATATGTATGTGACGCAGAATAACTCTGTTTGACGTTTGGAACACTCATACTCAGATTTCATTTGCAGATACCACTACGAGAATAACGCCTTACGACATGTACCCTCTTCCGTGAATACCCACCGCAGGGAAAAGCGAGAAAAACCTGTGGCTATCTGAGCATGCTTTCGTCATTCTACGAATACAGTATCACCGCGAGAGAAGTGGTGTGAGGGTCTTGCTGGATTCGAACCAGCTTTATCCTGTCTCAAGTGGGGCATGTGTCCAAACTACCCAGACTCTACTTGGGAGAACGGCCCAAACGGTATACCACTGCATCATTCGATTCGACTTTGTCATTTATATACTAACACTAGCCGCTGATGAGTCATCATATTCACGAATCCATGTCCGTAAATTCCGTGACATTTAAGTTTCTTAAATTTGATTACCTATTACGTCGTTCCGGCGCACAGCACACAATCCTAAACATCATTTACTGGTTAGCTCAGTCTATCTATAGCCACTCGACGCGTCAGTCTCCCGAAAGATTTCAACCAAGAAGATGTTCTTTCCCCATCCACACCCCATGAGATTCCTCCGAGCTAATTCCATCTTTCCTCTATCTGTCCGGGTCACTGATCGAGTGGTTTCTCATTTACCAACTGCCCTCCTTGACAGCCAATCCAGATGTGACTCTTCGACCGGAAAATCCTGAAACAAAAAACTGATCCTCGGGGTTGGTGCCGTTCCATGAGTGTACTTTGCCAGTTGAAGGAGCGTCAGCAGTCTAGAGCACAGGGTGGTCTAGAAACATCGGATTTAAGCAGGTATTTGAAGTATCAGCGTCACTCTGTCGAAAGTTGTACTGGCACACGCACTATGCCCCTCCAAGTCAGAATTCAAGAGTTTCCCCTTCCAAAACAGTATTTTTCCTTCACCACATCTCGGTGCCCGTTCTTCCATCTTTCATCGAATCTCCTTGAAGACCCTTTCCGTCGCTCAGTTATAGAATGTAGCTCTCTTCTCATCTTTATGCCCCGCGATTTTATTCCTGCGTCGGACATCCCTAGCATCGTGAGCGTTCAGAGGGCGTTTGACAGGGCAGACAATTGTGCCATTCGCTATAGTGATCTTTTGTCCAAATAGAATCTCTTTGAGAAACTTTCCGAAGAGGAGAGGAGTGATTTTGACTGGAATTTAGTCATGTCGGAGAGAATGATCTGCAAGCTGATGTTTTCGACAGGTAGCTAACTGTATGCTTCCAACAGTACACTAGAACCTGTCAAAGCTGGTAGTGGGTCTCGGTTTAATTATAGAACAATTCATTGCCATGTTACCATTTATTGTAATACTCAGCTAAGCGCGCAAAATGGCAAGTAGACTATGGTATGGGAAATCGAGACAATCATTCTGTGATAATTTTTGTCTTTAATTCCAATAAAATTTGTATGATACTGGGGACAAAAATAATAAACGAAGGGGACTACTGTTGTGCTGACCTAGTTATGACTCAAAGATATCTGGGGTTTGGATAATGTGCCAAACGATAAAGTTGCTGAAATTAATGAGTCATGTATAACATGTTCTTTATTTATACACTAATAGAACTCGCATTGTAGTTCCAGAGTTGGCATTGGATATTGATATTGGGGGAAAGATGTGTACAAGCACTGCCATATTCAGAGCAGCAATAACGGTTGTCTCCAATCGTGATCATCAAGGCGATATTCCATCCACTATACGCATCCAGTATAACCATTTAGATCATACTTACCATCCATTCACACCAATGACTATTTCATCAAAGGACAGCACTATCATTTGACAAGTCGCCAAAACTCCACACGCCCCATCAACCATAACAACTACACGAGATAAAAGAATGAAGATAAAATGATAAATTTAATAATTGGCTAGACTGGCCTAAAAAGGATAACTGTCGAACCCCAAGTTCAACGACGATGAACTAACAAGATATTGATCTGAAGAACCTCACGTCCTCGATACCCTTTCCCGAAGATAACGCCTTCCTAATGTACATCATCATGAGAGCCCTAAACGCTGCTCTTCTCATAACTTCTGTTAAAGTTTACAGCCAACTACTCCTAGTTTTCATTATGCTACTGGTCCAAAACGCCTCTAATCGTTATGAAACTTACTCAGTCCCGGAATACCCTTTCTACCGAACATGATACTTCCTGATATTATTCTCCAATTGCCAACATCTCGTGCCTCAGGACATCTCATCATACCCGGAAATTCAACTACAGAGACCTTCAATTTCCCATACCATAGTGTAGGGATAATGTACCTCACAAAATGTTTCAATGAGAACGCTATTGTGCTGTGATGGACTATAAGCGATCGGAATAAAGCACGACGAACATATGTCACGAAATACCGTTTATTTCTCCTATAACTGTCTACTAACTAGGGAAGTGAGGTTAATATACAGTTACATAAACGCGTGCCCCTATTTATGAGCGCGCGTCCTGAAAGGTATGAATGTCATTGCGATCTGCGTCCCTTACCGACCGTGACCGGCTAGTCCCTGACCTAGCCATTAATCAATGCAGGGCATAGCCCATAACATTTGCCCCCTTCTTTACGGAGTCCTTCCACCTTAGGGTGTACATGTATCATCTTTCTCTCCTTTTTCTTCTTGTGGAAGGACCTTGTCTAGCTCCTTCTTCCTCACCAACGCCATCGCCTGTACCGTAAAGAGTCTCAAATTTGTCAAGCGCGACAGTCTCTTCCATTGTAGAGCGGTCTTCCCAGTTTGGCTCAGCACGATCTTTCCATTTAACTAAAACTCGTCTTTTCCAACCTCGGCCATGACGAAAGAGTTCTGCCCTTAAGATCCGATCCACGAAATATTCTCCTTCAGCGTTTTCTTCCAGGGTTTCAGGCAGCACCGGTAAAGGTTGCGAATCGTCAAGTTTCTGTGAGGGGAGAGGATCTTCACTTGCCCTCTTTAATAATTTTACATGAAATCGCGGCCAAATTTTTGAAGGCACATCCAACTCCACTACATGGGGAGTGATTACTTTTGTTACCATGTATTTAACGTTTATCCAAGCTAACTTCTTTTTTGGCTGGGGTGTTTGAATATTCTTTAAATTTGGCCAGACCTTATCTCCGACGCGGAAAATTGGGGCAGGGTTACGAAACTTGTTTGCTTGGTCCTCCATTTGCTGTTGTGCAGAAGCCATAGCAGCAGCTGCGTATTCTTGTGCCTCTCGAATTCGATTCAGGAATGTTAAAGCCCTTTTTGCCTGTGTTGTAGTAGTTTGAGTATTTGAAGTGACAACTTGCTGTATAGGCTCAGCATGGTAACCATGCACTAGAAAGAAAGGGCTGAGACCAGAGTTTGAATTATCTCTATTGTTTATTGCTAATTGGGCGGAGGGTAGCATTGAAGGCCATTCGAATTGAGCAAACGATATGAAGGAACGTAAGTAAGCAAGAACTTCTTGGCTCATACGTTCCGTTGCACCGTCCGTTTCCGGGTGAAAAGCGGTCGATAACCTTGGTTCAATTCCCAATTGAGAACAAAATTTTTTCCAAAAATCTCCAACCCAATTAGATCCCCGGTCTGAAGTAATAGCATGCGGAAATCCATGGAAACGATAATGACAATTTATAAATCTTTCAGCGCATTCCTCTGCCTTCATTGAATTCATCGCTTCGAGAGTAACGCTTTTTAACAGACGGTCTGTAATGACCATCAAAAATTTTGGGTCACCCTTACTTTTAGCTGGTAGCTCGGTCATGAAATCTATTGAGAGCTCGCTATAAAATCTTTCGGGCACTGGAAGTGGAAGAAGCAACCCTTGCTTTCTTGTCCTCCATACATGGGAACGACCACACACGTCGCAATTGCGACAAAATTTACGCACCATCATAGTCATTCCAGGCCAGTAAAAAGAGCGTGACAAGATAGCATGAGTATTATTTCGACCTGGGTGACCTGTCATGTAAGAGCCATGTGTTTTTTGAATCAATGCTGTTTGTAGAGGTTCATAGGTAGGTATCCAGAGCCTATGTCGGAAACATAATGCCCCTCTTGCATCAAGTTCGCATTCACCAATTGAAATTTTTAAATTTAATTCGGGAGGAAAAGTTCTTTCGTTTTTCCAAAGTGCTTTGTAAATGCTAGGAAATGATTTATCTTCTTTAACTGCAATGTTCCATAAATTTTGCAGATTAACTTCTTGAAAAAGACTTTCTCCGGTAGGAACATTGTTGTCAGGCAAAATATTAATATTAGCGACACTAGTATCTAAAGAATTTTTGCATGGAAGCCAATTAGGATCCAAAAGCTGGAATTCACGTTCTTTCAAACGTGGGTCCATGGGATCATTAGGAATGTCCTGCGTGCGTCTTGAAAGAGCATCTGGCTTAGAGTTTTTTTTCCCAGCTCTAAATTGTATGCGGAAATTAAATTGAGACAGAACTTGGGCCCACCTAACTTGTCGTTCGACGAGTTTTCTAGAGGACATGAAATATTCTAAATTTTTGTGATCTGTTAATATAATAAATGGTTTTCAAGACCCATCAGCTCTCCCCTCCATTCATTAAGACACCTTATAATTGACAAGAGTTCTTTATCATGAATATCATAATTACACTCTGTCGGAGTCAGCTTTTTTGAGTGATAAGCAACTGGGTGCAAAGTTCCATCCGGATCAAATTGTGATAAGCATCCACCAGTTGCCCAGCCTGAAGCGTCCGTCTCTAAAACAGTCATTTTGTCTTCGTGCCACATAGCGAGAACTGGTGCAGTCGTAAAAACCCTTTTAAGGTTATCGAATGCTTTTTGATGATCATCTGTCCAGTCAAACAAACTTCCTTTGTTCGTGAGTTTTTGTAAAGGGGCTGCAAGAGTTGCAAAGTTATTTATGAAAT
The DNA here is from genome assembly GCA_028751805.1 of Podosphaera xanthii. Classification (NCBI taxonomy): domain Eukaryota; kingdom Fungi; phylum Ascomycota; class Leotiomycetes; order Helotiales; family Erysiphaceae; genus Podosphaera; species Podosphaera xanthii. The sequence continues at coordinate 7,173,194 of JAPWIX010000007.1, forward strand.
TTCTGTAAAAGTTTGCAAATCCAAGGAATTCTCTCACACCTTTGATATCCTTGGGTCTGTCCCATTCAGTAATGGCTTTTATTTTTGCATCATCTACTTTGATGCCCTTTTCAGCTTCAACGACATATCCCAGGTATTTGATTTCTTTTTTTGCAAAATTACACTTCTGAGGGTCGAGCCGTAATCCAGCTTCAGCCAACAGATAAATTACCCGGCTTACTTTTTTCCAGTGATCTTCAAGGTCCCCGCTAGAGAAAATCACGACATCGTCTAAATACGCTGCGCACGTGTCTCCTAAGAGGTCTCCAAGAACGTTATTGATCCACCTTTGAAATGCCGCCGGCGCTCCTGCGAGACCAAAAGGAGTGACTAGCCATTCAAAGGAGCCGAAACGAGTGCGAAACGCCGTTTTCCATTCATCTCCCTTTTTAATTCGTAACCTATGGAACGCCGCGCGAACATCAACCTTAGATATCCATTTTGCACGGGCTATTAGTCTTAAAGTTTCACGTATTAGTGGTAAGGGATACCTTTCACGCTCGGTAATTGCATTGAGGGCACGATAATCAACACAAAAACGGAGACCACCGCCAGGTTTTTTGACAAACAGAACTGGAGCACCTCCCGGTGAGCTGCTTGGCCGGATCCATTTTTTCTCTAAAAGATTGGATAATGTCTTCCGAAGAACGAGAAGCTCATCTCTAGACATCCCATATAATGGTCCCCAAGGCAATTCCTTGTCTCTACCCGAATCGTCTTTTTGCAAGATCACTCTTGTGTCAACCCCAAGTCGATGGGGTGGGAGAGAGTTGTCTGTAGAGACATCGTCGTCCAGAAATAGGTCGGCATAGTGTCGAATTTGTTTTGGTAAGGAACTTTCAACTATCTTACGTGGGGTGGGTGGCTTATTTTGCAAAGCTTTTGAAATATCAGCAACCGATGCCGCTCCCAACATTCCAATTGTATTCCGTGGTTCTGCTAGATCCTCCTGTCGAATTATTGTACCTCGCCTTCTACTACCAATTCGAAGATACTTTTCTCTGGCCAAATAAACAACATTATTATCTTCCAGCCAAGGCTTTCCCAAAATTATAGGGTAAGCTAATGTAGGTACCACATAACCACGCACTGTTATCATAAGGCCCTGAATATTTAAAGTTACTTGTGTTGTGTGAGTAATCATCTCAATAACATTCCCGTTGGCTAGATGTAATGGGATTGGGGTAATTTTTATGGTTGGGAATTTATTTTCGCGCACAAGATTAGCATCAAAGACAGAATAGCAAAGGCAACCTGTATCAACCAAAGCTTTGGCAAACACAGAATCATTAATTAAACAATCTATTAGGAACGGTTGACTGTTCATAACTTCATAATTGCTTTTTAGTCTACAATTCTCAGATAATCTCGACTTATTCCCCCTTTCCGCGACTTCGGTTAGGGGTCCTCTTTTCCCGTCTCAATGTCGCTCAACCCAAAAACGGCAGCAGCATTCACACCAGCAACGGGACGAGCTGCGGAACGGAAATTAGGACATTGTTTGGTTAGATGACCCGGCTTGGCGCATCTGGCACAAACACCATCATGCACAAGCTTTAAAAAATCTTGTTGCGCGCGCCATGGGGCCCGTGGTCTATTGTCCTTACTACCCTGATTACCCTGTAATTTTCCTAAGCCTGTTAGAACCGCGTTAATGTTTGGATTGGAGCCGTTGCTGAGCAGATTCAGCAGCGCATTGATTCCAGTCATCTGTATATCCCCTTCTGCATCTTTAGTTGAGGGGTTTAGAGAGGTCGAAGGTGAGAAAATCTGGTTAGTTTTAGGCTGGGTCCGGAATTTATGGTACTCCAACCTTTCGGCGACTTCCCTGACTTTATCACGCCAGAGAAAGTAATTGTCTAGAGGTGGCATATCAATACCAATCAAGGCCTTTTCCAATTCTTCATTTAGCCCATTGTTAAGATGGACAATTTTCATCAGAGGATCCCAATTGTTGCCTCCACACTGAGCAAGTTTTAACTCGTATTTGAGAACAAATTCACTGAAAGATTGTCGAGCTCCCTGCTTCATCCTTGAAAGTTCCTTGCCAGCAGTAAGCAAAGATTGCTTATCCTCAAATATGTCCTTGAAGTGGTCGAGAAACTCTTTCCAGTCGTAACTGCCAGTAGAACCCCCACTCTCAAACCAGCTATCCACCCTAGATTTCCTCTCCTTTGGGAGAGTACCCAGCATTCCTAGACATACTGCCCTATTTGAGCCAAGGAGATGTCGATCCTCCTCGATCTTAACTTTCAGCTCAAATAAAAATGGCCGAAGGCTTTCACTCTTCCCATCCCACTCGGGCCACTTTGCCTCTTTTTTTTTGATAGTGCTGCGAGCAGCTGTTCACTAGTCGTGACTGGGTTTTCTTCGTTCATCGGGATATCGTCTGAAATGTTGAGTGAGAAGGATTTATTGTGTGGAGACGAAAAACTTTTGAACGAGAGATGAGTTGAGTCGTTATCACTAGAAGATGGAGATCCAGGTGCACTATATCTCATAGGCTATGCTAATTAGCCCCAGAAATAGTCGTAAGTCAGCTCCACGCGACTCGGGAGAAATATATAGATTTATGCTAATAAAGAATCCTCCGGGCTACACTTCACGGAGGGTATATCCAATATGAGTGATAGGAGAAATATGTGATGGACTATAAGCGATCGGAATAAAGCACGACGAACATATGTCACGAAATACCGTTTATTTCTCCTATAAATGTCTACTAACTAGGGAAGTTTCACGGATTGACATGTTTCATGTTAGGGAAGTGTCAAGGCCGTTACAAGGGGTTGATATTTGACAAAGGATTTACCAGGTTTCATGGTAAGACGTTGGCGTGCCGTTGTAGGAGTTTTGGAGTTGTTCTCTGGGTTTCATATAACCCGTGTGGAGTTATTGTTACGATCTCACTTAGAGATCAAATGTACATATGTAGACCTGACGTCGCGGGGTTTTCTCTCCACGCAACGTCTTCTGAATATAATTTTATTCTTTGATTATCCTCTTCCTCTGCGAAGACCGCTGTTTAATTGCACTTCTCTTCTGCTCCGGAAGACCACTCCCACCGCCCATTTCTCTTCTGCTGTGAAGAGCACTTCCCGCTGCTCGCCCCTCACCTATACCACCATCTCACCTATTACCTGACACACCCTCATCTCACTCCCATCAAACGAGCTTTCTAGTCCCGCTTCGTACCCCGTGGAACAACTGCTCCTTATATCCGTGAGAGGAAGTGAGGTTAATATACAGTTACATAAACGCGTGCCCCTATTTATGAGCGCGCGTCCTGAAAGGTATGAATGTCATTGCGATCTGCGTCCCTTACCGACCGTGACCGGCTAGTCCCTGACCTAGCCATTAATCAATGCAGGGCATAGCCCATAACATGTGCACACATCTAACAACTCAAAAACGACGCAATGAAAAATGAAATTTACTGGTTCAGACAGATTCCGGGTCCTTTCTTGCTTGTGAAATTTTTTTTGGTCATAATTATGAAAGTTTGCACATTTCGTGAGATCTTAGCATTTCTGAAGCATTCAATCATTTTGACTGCATGGCTTTAAACCCTGGTTAAACTAACGTCAATCACCAGCATAGCCCCAAAGTAGCTGAGAACTTTATTCTCATGGTTTAAATTGATATTTAAATAAGCCTACAACTACTTATTATCTCTAGATACACGTCTTTTTTTGATTTTTGCAGAACGAGAGCGCACTCACAAGACAAAATATCTTCCAATAGCACCTTGCTCAATGACAGCAAAAAAAGTAGCGGAGACAGCAAAAATTTTGAATCGTGCTAAATCTGCGGTGGTCAAATACCGCAGAATAGATTCAAATCATACGTCAGAACCGGCGAGAGGACGACCATGCAAGTTAACGTCTCGAGACAAGCGAGGTCTAAGTCGTTTGGTAGCAAATGGCGGAAGTAAACCGGCAGTAGAAGCGACAAAAATACTGAATTTAGTAAAAAGAAGAGAACGTCTCACCCATGACTGTCAGGCTAGTTCTAAAAGAACAAGATCTAAGGGCTGTCAAAAAAGACGGAGAACCCAAAGTTGTCTGGAGCGCAACAGAGAGCTTGACTACAGTGGGCCTTGGAACATGAAAGTTGGACCCACGAAGATTGGAAAAGGGTTATTTGGTCAGATGAAATAAAGGTCGATAGACTAGATAGCAACGGCATCAGATATGCCTGGTCTAGAGATTCAAGAAGCTATCCTGTCGGAGTGGCTCAAGAGACGCTGAAGTTTAGGGGCGGAACGTGATGGTTCAGGGATGTACGTCCTGGCTTGGCACTGGTGAGATGAGTCGTGTGGTCGGTTGAATGAACTCAGAATAGATAATTGGTACTCTGAATATTTCTTTGTTGCCAATTGTTGATAAAGTCGCAGCAAGCTCCCTCTCAACGCCAGAAACGCCGTTCTTTTTAAACGAAATAACGACCCAAAACAGACTTCCCGGGCGGCAAAAGAATGTTTGGCTATGAAGAAAGTTATCGCCATGAATTGGCCATATCAATTGCCTGATTTGAACATAATTGAGCACCTTTGGGGTATAGTCAAACGCCGACTTGGAGAATACCTTGAACAACCCGGAATTATGCACGAATGGATGGATATTGATTGGCAAAATATCCATTAAGATTCGTGTAGAATATTAATAGAGAGCAAGCTATCTGTTGTGCCGATGACCCTAGGGCTCGCATAGCCATGACACTAGTGATGTCATGGCGCACAGTTCAAATGTGGTATGCAACGCGACTGGATATGTGTTGTAAAAGGTATATGATCAGCGGGTACATACAATTGTGGGAGTGGCTACAAGTGATCACGTTTGTATGACAACGGCAGTTGGTATCTAGATGATCTTAGAATGATAGATTGATATATGAGGATATGAACTTGTGGTAATTATCTACATGATGAAGAGAGGCCCTCTATTTATACTCTAGCACACCCTTCTTACTAATCATTCAAACAGCACAAACAGAGCAAATAGACGATCACGCGATCACGCGACAGGTTACACCTGGACTGTGCGCTCAGCATCAATGATGTCATTGTCTAGTGAAACCTCTGGAGCCAATGACACAACAATATGTTTGGTCTGTTTGCTCTGCTAGATTGGGTTAGCATTATCTAGTTAGCGTCTGTTGTAGAACTAAAAGTAGGGAGCTTTCCTCTGAGAAGTAGATAATTAACTCAATAATCTTTTATCCAAACAGTATCATATACTGCCATCCTTAATCTTCTTAACCTCTGTAAGCATTCACATCAAGCGCAACTTATTCCCATTAAATGTATGTACACCCGAATCATATACCTATTACAACACTATCACAGGTTCTTGCCGTATAGAGAGCAAAGGGGCGTCACACCGAGTAGTAAAACCACGCGCTTAAAAAGAACGAATGCCTCAGCGGTGCCAAGACCTCACAAAACGTGCAATATTTCATTATTTCAATAAAAAAATATCACAGTTGTAGAGAAACGACTTAAACTTTATTTAAACTAAATTCCCGATTTTCATTGCGTCGGTGAGCTGTTGTTAGATGTAAACACAATAGCACTCTCATTCGAACATTTTGTGAGCGACTGTAAATCTCACGAGGCTTATGAGCGCCTAGTAGCCCACAACTAGAAGCTGAAAGATCTACTGAAACAATGTTACCAGAGACTTACCAACGTGACCCATAACCATTGTACAGTTAGAGCAACCATCGGAAATCCACTCAAAGGAATTCCACAACACCTATCAATGCATTGTGTCTGACTCGACTTAACCTATTAGAGAAAGTTCCGAGAATAGATATCCTACATGATCTAAATTTAGTTCTGCTAGATACAGATCTTAGAAGCGAATGCCTCTGGGGATCTTCTCGAGAGAAGCTCGTGTAGCCAGATTCATGAATTTTCAGGTACCTTCTTCCTTATTACTATTGTCCTGGGTTATCCGACCTTACAGATCTTGGCTGAGTGCAGCGTATTGTAAAAAGAGAGATGTCTGCACGTACCATCCGTAACTATAAAGTAGATCCTTAAAATAGGAAGTCTAAATATAATACAGTTGTCCCTCTCTGACTCGATAGTGGGTCCCGGTATAAGTGTTGAAAATATTCACTGAAATTCAACTATTTACATTTGCAATACTTACCCCCGCGCGCAAAATGGCCTGTAAGGGTAAGTGTTGCAAATATAAAAGTCCAAGTTACAATGAATATTTTCAACACTTATACCGGGACCCACTATCGAGTTAGAGAGGGACGACTGTATAGGAATTATGATAATCTTATTTATTTATTTATTTATTTATTTATTTATTTATTCATTCATTCATTCATTCATTCATTCATTCATTCATTCATTCATTCATTCATTCATTCATTCATTCATTCATTCATTCATTCATTCATTCATTCATTCATTCATTCATTCATTCATTCATTCATTCATTCATTCATTCATTCATTCATTCATTCATTCATTCATTCATTCATTCATTCATTCATTCATTCATTCATTCATTCATTCATTCATTCATTCATTCATTCATTCATTCATTCATTCATTCATTCATTCATTCATTCATTCATTCATTCATTCATTCATTCATTCATTCATTCATTCATTCATTCATTCATTCATTCATTCATTCATTCATTCATTCATTCATTCATTCATTCATTCATTCATTCATTCATTCATTCATTCATTCATTCATTCATTCATTCATTCATTCATTCATTCATTCATTCATTCATTCATTCATTCATTCATTCATTCATTCATTCATTCATTCATTCATTCATTCATTCATTCATTCATTCATTCATTCATTCATTCATTCATTCATTCATTCATTCATTCATTCATTCATTCATTCATTCATTCATTCATTCATTCATTCATTCATTCATTCATTCATTCATTCATTCATTCATTCATTCATTCATTCATTCATTCATTCATTCATTCATTCATTCATTCATTCATTCATTCATTCATTCATTCATTCATTCATTCATTCATTCATTCATTCATTCATTCATTCATTCATTCATTCATTCATTCATTCATTCATTCATTCATTCATTCATTCATTCATTCATTTATTTATTTATTTATTTATTTTTAGTGTCTACCGGGCGCTAGTTATAACTAAAGCCCCATCCCTGGGGAAAATGGTGACTACAATATAAAATACAGAAAATTAAGTGCATTGGCATAGAGGCCATGAAAAGACACAAAGGTACTGCGAGCGCTATGCAGTGGATTCCTCATATGACTATGTTAAATGGAACGAATTGGACAGATTTCTGACAGAAAACTGGCCTTCTCCAATATGGTAGCGAAACGTTTGGCTCCATGGGAGGTGCCGAGGAGAAAATCAAGTGAGCCCAGACTTCGTCGGTGACTAGCCAAAGCCAGTCTCTCTCGCACGAGGCGGCAGAAAACTAAGTGTGTAATTGACTTGTTAGCCCCGCAGGAACAAGTCAGAAGGGCATCATAATGATGAAATCTTTCGTGATAAGCACGAAAGTCACCGTGTCCAGTGCGGCATTGGATTAAATATCCGAGATAACGGCGAGGGAGTCGTAGTTCCTCAGGAGGCTTCTTGGGAAATGGCATCCCCAACTCGCAATAGGTAGAGGGAGCATGAGATTGCCACCATGCTGTGGTCAAGTCCCATATTTGCCTTTGTATCTTTGATTGAACTCCGGCAAGGGATGCGGCAAGAGGAGCTGATTGGCGAGCCGCCTCTCCGACCAACTTGTCGGCCAACTCATTACCTGGTATGACCATGTGACCGGGAGACCATATTACTTGGACCTTGCCAGGAGATCTGATAGGCAGAATTCTCCTCGTAGGCCAGCGAGAGGCGAGATCCCGAAATCCCAATATTTCTATTTGTGAGGACCTGGAGGGTGAGGAATCGGGAAGACGGTGTGCAGCCTCCTGGTTGTCAAGGATTACGTGAATGTTGGTTGCAAGGTGGGTAGAAGGAGCTGCTATAGCAGCCCTAAGCCCTTCGAGGGCGCCGATAATTTCGGAGTCGTAGATCTCAAAGTCAGGCCTCAGGGGCACTTTTACTTCAGCTACAGTGATATCTCTATGGAGAACGACGGCACCTGCCCCAGCAGAGCCATCTTTCTGCTTTGAGCTATCCGAGAAGACAAAAATGTCCCATGGTGGCAGCTCTCTGATGCGCTCAGAGAATTCTTGGGTGGAGTAGTCGGTTCGAGACTGGTTAGGAGGGGATTTGTAGGAGGGAGGTAAAAGCTGGGGTCGAGGGAGAGGGGGAATGAGCTTTAGCTTCTCGGAAAGCCGGATGTGAGCGCGGGGGACGAAAAATATTTTAACCAAAGGATGAAAACAGTCCGCAGCAGCTAGTCTAACGGTAGAGCGGAGGCGGATCTCCTCAAGTAGAACATGAGCGGGCTTGAGCCACACCTCCCTCAGAAGTGCCGAAGTGGGCGTGGTCTTGTATACCGGTAGAATTGCTCGAGCCAGGGTGACTAGAGTTAGAGAGATCATGTCTACCAGGAGCTGAGATCGGGTTGAAGTTGGACGTCCTCGGCGGAGGTAGGTGTGACCGCGCCTCCAGACCTCAGCGCCGTACAACAATACAGGTAGCGCCGCAGCCAAGCCTGCAGTGCGCAGAAAGGTTGTTGGTACACCACGGTAAGTATTTCCAAGTTGTCGTATTTGGGCACTAATCCGTTGCATTTTAGCACTACATTCTTGCACATGTTGTTTGAAAGAGAGCTTGCTGTCGAGGAAGACGCCTAACCGCCTTAGAGTAGAGTTGGTGGTTCTTAAGACGCCGTTGATGGTTATCGGAGGAAAAGGTTGACGGGATCTGTGAAAATGCAGGATCTCAGTCTTGTTTTCTGCCAGAGAGAGTCTATTCTGATCGCACCAACGGGTGATGCTTCCAACCCTGTCAGCGATCAGACGAGAAGTATCGTCCAGAGTTTTTGCGACCAAAAGGATCGCTACGTCGTCTACGTATCCGAATGTAGGAAACTCTAGTTTGAATAAAGGATCGAAAAAGAGGAGAAAAAGTATTGGGGAAGCAGGAGATCCTTGAGGCAAGCCATGCGGAATATCCAAGAAGTCACCAACAAAATCATCCACTCTGAGGCGAGCCGTCCTGCAAGAAGCGAAGGAAGCAGCACAATTCACGTATGGTAAAGGCCATCCCGGTTCGCGGAGACGAATGCGGAGACGAACGCGGAGACGGCCAGGTTGAACACTATCGAAAGCGCTTTGGATATCGAGGGTGGCGAGAGTGCAAACTTGCTTCGTCTCCCACGCTTTTTCTACGTCGTGGACCAAACATTCTACAAGATCCATGGCAGACCTTGCAGGCAGAGCTCCAAATTGCGTCGAGGAGATAATGCGATCAGACAAGGCCCAGAAAGCAAAGCGTCTTGCAAAGAGGCGTTCCAGCCCCTTCCCAAGAACTGGGAGAAGCGAAATCGGTCGCCAATTGGCGGGATTAGTAAGATCGTCCTTGTGTGGTTTAGGAATAACCACAACTTCGGCGCGGCGGAAGATGCTGGGATGGTGACCATATTCCAGGAAAAGCCTGTAAAGGTGGACAATCCACGAGCGCCAAGTATCCACTCCCCATACCAAGCGGAGAGCTGAGACAGAGAAGTGGTCATGTCCCGGAGTAGTTGACGAAACTTCCAGAAGACAGTGGCGTACTTTATCTTCGTCTACAGAGAGAGGTGCAGGGATCGCACGCGGTGGGCAGGTAGGGATATTCCTGGGTATGTCCGGTTGGCCAATCGCGCGTGCAAGCTTAGTTCGGAAGAATATGTCTGCCCGCTCGGTCGGGGTGCTATATGTGATACCTTGGAAATGAATTGGGGGGGACTAAAGCGACTAGATAACTTCCGCCATCCAACAACTTTATGGGCCTCTAGGATCGAAGACACATTATCCAACATGGAGCGCTTGTGCTCGCATTTAGCTCGTCTTACTGATTTCCGAAAATTGTTGTGTACCTCGTTGATGAGATCTTGATCCACACCTTGACGAGCTTTGAGGTACTGGCGTCGTTGGTCCGAGCAATAACGATTCCAATTATCTTTGCATGGGACGCAAGCAGGCCTCGGCGGGTTAGCTGCGAGCAGAATCGCCGAGAAAGCGGCGATGCCGGATGTAGTCACCGCGTCTAGGCGCTAAGGGGTTGGGTCCTAAAAGGAAAAGCTGGAGGTGCGGTCGCGGAGAGGGCTAGACAAAATACCTCAGCGTTCTCATAGTTGAATTTGGGCAGTTTCAGCGATGGGTGACGCCTAGATGCCGAGAGTTGGACGAGGCCAGTGTCAGGGATCATAAGGGCTTTAGCTAATATGAAGGTCATGTGACTTGTTGAACTGCCACCAAGGTTCCAGCAGCTTCCACTGCCTTCCGTATCTTCCTCTGTATTTCTATTCTTTTCATGTATTTGCAAGGGGCTTGACATGCAGGGGGCCTGGAAGTTGTATTTATTGTCATGCTTCTTGTACTTTAGTGAGATAGTTTCGAGTCTTGTATCTTCAGTTACTTCCAGCCAAGTAATTAGTCGTCATATCCTCAGTAGTTCTTAATCACATCAATCCATCAGTCTCGTCCACGCCCAAGTCACGTCCACGCCCAAGTCACGTCCACGCCCAAGTCACGTCCACGCCCAAGTCACGTCCACGCCCAAGTCACGTCCACACCCAAGTCACACCAGATTCACGTCAGCGCTTGACATTACTCGAAACTCTCTACAAACCCATCATGTCGTCGTCTGAGATGGCAATTGACCCTCCAGATCAAGTCAATCAATTAGATCAATTGCTGAGAGAAGTTAATGGAATGACGGATCCTTCTCAATTTGTTAAGGGTGTGAATGCCAAGCCTGCCCTGATGCTCGATTTAATTCAAAGATTATCCGAACGCCATGTCGATTTTATCTCACAGAAAGATCAACTTGATAAAGCCAACAGTCGCATCCAGGAACTTGAGAGTCGGAATTTGCAGAATACCAATAAGAGGTCTTCGCTTGACGCAGAGGGACTTCTGGGTAAGCTCGTAGACATACTAGGATCAAGAAGCCAAGAGCCTATGCTGCGAACCTCAGAAATACGTGATTCTGAGCCCTTCTCTGGAAACAAGAAAGATTTTGCCTCTTGGAAAGAATCTGTGATGCTAAAGCTTAATGTGAACGCCACCTGTTACCCATCTGAGCAATCTAAGATGGCATACATTTATTCACAGTTGGGGCCCAATAGTAAGGTTCATTTACAGCCATGGCTGAAGGATGGAGTCTTAACTTTCGCGTCTCTGGCTAAGATGTGGGAGCAGCTTACAATTATCTTTAGCGATCCCAATGTTAAACGTGACGCTGCCAATAGACTACATGCTAACTTCCAACTTAACCGCCCATTTTCTAGTTGGATCGCTGAAATACGCCGGGACGCAACCATTGCTGGATATGATGTCGACTCTTTCCAACTACGAGACCTGGTGTTTTACAATATGAGCATCGATCTTAAGAAAGCTCTCGTTCACGAAAGAGATATCGATGATCTCAATTTTGATGAGGCAGTTTCTAGACTGCAGGACATCGATAACAGACAACGCACCTTGTCAAGTTTTTTATCTCGCAACGGTAACAGACAGCCACCTAGCCTCCCTTGGGCGCTTCCTAGTCCCAATCAGCCGCGTCCAAACCAGGTGGCTCCAGATGCTTGTGACCCGATGGATTTATCCGCCTCAAGCTTACAAAGAAATGGTTCAGTATCTCAGGAAGAAAGAAACCGTCGTCGAGTACTTGGCCTTTGTTACTATTGTGGAGAAGCTGGGCATAAATCTTGGAATTGTCCAAAAAAGCCGTCACGTCCTCCGTTTGTGGGACGCTCTGTTGAATTACTTGATGAGGGATCTATGACAGAGTCGGGAAAAGCCTCAGCTCCTTGAAAAGTCGCCCAAGGAGCTCTAGTTTAAACTTAGTTATATCATCCGTAGCCGTCAAGGGAAGGCCATGGGAGAAGACAGGCCACTTTGTCATAAGTTGTTTAATTAGTAATAAAAATTCTTCTCCAGTATCTTCCCTCGCTCTCATTGACAGTGGTGCTTCGGCATATGAATTTATAGATTCTAAGTTTGTGCGCAGCCATAACTTAACCCTAATCCCGTTGAAGAGACCTCGCACCCTAAAAGTTTTCGACGGATCTGAGTCCATATCTGGTGAAATACTACATATGGTAAAGGTTGAACTAAACATAGGTGGACATTTAGAAATTATCTTGTTGTTCGTGACGACTCTAGCGTATTTTGATATTGTTCTTGGTCTACCATGGCTTCAGTACCATAATCCTGATATCAGATGGGCCGAAGAGACCATTCAGTTCAAGGACCGAAATTGTGTCAATCATATATTAAATCAGTCAAGGGTAGTTCACGCATTATCACCAAATGATGTCCGGTTACGAAGAGAGGCTTCTACTAAAAATTTTGACCCTATTAATCAAGCAGAGATCTGCGACCCTGAGAATTTCAGCAAGTCTGTTCTGCAGAATAAAGAAACTATCATGGCGATATCAATTGAGGACATCGAGGAGGCTCTAAGGGAAAAGCCTAAGGTTGACCCATCGAAAAAGCTACCAAAGATTTATCACGAATACCTGCCAGTATTTTCCAAGGACGAAGCTGATAAATTGCCTCCTCACAGAACAAGTGATCATCGTATAATCTTGAAATCAGGTTCGGAGGCACCATGGGGCCCATTATACAGTATGTCAAGAGAGGAACTTGAGGTTTTAAAAAAGTATATCAGGGAAAATTTAGAAAAAGGATTCATTAGACCTAGTTCGTCTCCAGCATCCTCACCGGTTTTATTTGTAAAAAAACCAGGAGGCGGCCTAAGATTTTGTGTGGATTACAGGGCCTTGAATGAAATAACAATCAAGAATCGGTATCCTATACCCCGTATTCAAGAGACTTTGTCACTTCTAGGTAAAGCCAAGTTCTTTACCAAGTTAGATGTTATTTCAGCCTTCAACAGATTACGTATTGCCAAAGGTGATGAATACCTGACTGCCTTCCGGACCCGGTTTGGACTATATGAATATTTAGTAATGCCGTTTGGGCTTGCTAATGCTCCTAGTTCTTTCCAAAATTACATTAATGATACATTGAAAGGCTATCTGGACGAATTCTGTACAGCTTATATTGACGATATACTTATCTTTAGTGAAACCTTTGAAGACCATCAAAACCATGTGAAAAAGGTACTTGCTCGTCTTATGGAAGCTGGGTTACAGATAGATATAAGGAAATGTGAATTTCATGTAAAGCACGTCAAGTTTCTTGGACTTGTCATTACTACAGAGGGTATTAAAATGGACCCTTCTAAGTTAGAGGTAATTGAGAATTGGAAACCTCCCGAAACCACCAAGGAAATTTTTAGATTTGTCGGATTTATTAACTTTTACCGCCGATTTATTTTCAATTTTGGATCTATAATTATGCCTATAACGGATTTGATGAAAAAAGACGCTTTTTTTTCTTAGGGTCCGGCCCAGAATGAAGCATTCAAACTTATTAAGTCAAAATTTAGAGAGGATGTTGTTCTTAAGCACTTTGACTGGGACAGGCCTGCCCGCCTTGAAACAGACGCTTCAGATCGTGCTACGGGTGGAGTTTTGTTGCAGCCAGATGACGTCGGTAACTGGAAGCCTGTCGCTTTCTTTTCTCGGAAGATGAGTCCTGCCGAATCTAATTACGAGATATATGACAAGGAGCTTCTCGCAATTGTCCAGGCATTTGAGGAATGGCGTCCTGAGCTGGAAGGATCGCCGGACTCAGTCGAGGTGGTCACCGACCATAAGGCTTTAGAATATTTCATGAAGTCACGGCTACTTAGCCGTCGCCAAGCGCGCTGGAGCGAATTTTTGTCGCGATTCAATTTCAAGATTTGTTACCGCCCGGGGGCCCAGAACGGTCCAGCTGATGCACTTTCCCGACCAGGTGGTGACGCTGATCCGAAACTAAAAGGGTTCTTAGAACAGCGTCTCCTCAAACCAGAAAATCTTTCACCAGGAATGGGAGACATTCAGTTGATGACCAACGAACTAATTGAGGATGATGAGAATGTAGTGGAGCCAGACCAGACAGAGAATGCGGTTATTAATCATTCCAAGAAGACAATGTGCTTTGTAGAGCGTATCCGTCGAGTGGCCCTATCCGACGAATCTATAGCATCTGTAGTTAGAGCTCTACAAGATCAAGGAACGCCTAGGGTCAAAAATTTTACTCTTTCAGAGTGTGTTTAGAAGGACGGTCTGCTATACTATCGTGATGCTATAGTAGTACCACAGTGCGATCAAGATAAAACCTTACCAACTGATTTGATTACGTCATTTCACGATTCGCCGGCTTCAGGTCATCAAGGAGCTGCAGCAACTTACGCGACAATTACGAGAACATTCTTTTGGCATGGAATGCTATCGCAAGTGAAAAGATTCGTAAGAAATTGTCACACCTGCTCTAGAATAAAACCCTCTCGTGAAGGCACTCAAGGCCTTCTCCGCCCGCTCCCTGTGGCAAAGGAAAGATGGCGTCACGTGGCTCTAGATTTTATTGTGGACTTACCAGCGAGCAAAGACTGGAATAATCAAGAGTACAATGCCATGCTTGTGATAGTTGATCGAATGACTAAACAGGTACATATTGTTCCCTGCAATGATTTGTCAACACGGAATACGGCATATTTATTTTATAAGGAATGCTTTCGACTTCATGGCCTTCCTGATTCAATTGTCTCAGATCGCGGTACACAGTTTACAGCCGAGTTTTGGAAATGGCTTTGTAGGCTTCTCGAGATAGATCAACGCCTCTCAACTGCTTATCATCCACAAACCGATGGGCAAACTGAAAGAATGAATGCACGAGTCGAGCAATACTTGAGAGCTTATGTTAATTACGCACAGAATGACTGGACCCGCTATCTGCCCTCGGCTGAATTTGCCATCAACAACCATGATTCTCAAGTAACTGGTGTGTCGCCATTCATGGCCGTATACGGTCTGCACCCTAGATCAGGAAATGAACTTTCTCCCCCACTTTCAGGTTCCCCAGTGCCAGCATCATTACGCTTCGAGCGCTTAGATGCAGAAAACTTAGTACAGAATGCTAAGAGAGTCGAAAAATTTGTGGTTGAAAATATAAAGTTGCATTCCGCTGAATACGAAGAACAGGCCAACAAGAATAGAACCGCGGCCCGAAACTTTAAAGCCGGAGATCTTGTTTGGCTAAACTACAGAAATATCAAAACACTTCGACCATCAAAAAAGCTTGATTTCAAAAAAGGGGGGCCATTCAAAATCATTGAACCCATTGGTAAATATGCATTTAAATTAGAGATACCTAAGTCGGCCAGGGTTCATCCAGTTTTTCATGTGTCTCTGCTCACCCCTGTGGCGTCTGATCCTCTACCCGGTCAGGTTTCAGGCCCACCTCCACCATTAGTAGCCAATAGTGATGACCCTGAATATGAGATTGAAAAGATAATCGGGTCACATTGGAAGGATAGTCAATTATGCTATCTTGTTCGTTGGAAGGGATATGGTCCTGAGGATGACTGGAGCATCCCGGCGTCTCAAGCTGAAGGATTTAAGGATTTGGTAAAAAATTTTCATGAGCTGAATCCGTTGGAGCCACGCCCTTCTGACCCGCCACCTTTCTCAAAACAAAATAACAACAAGCCTCGCAGGAGCTCGGCTCGTCAGCGGGGGGGATAATGTCAGGGATCATAAGGGCTTTAGCTAATATGAAGGTCATGTGACTTGTTGAACTGCCACCAAGGTTCCAGCAGCTTCCACTGCCTTCCGTATCTTCCTCTGTATTTCTATTCTTTTCATGTATTTGCAAGGGGCTTGACATGCAGGGGGCCTGGAAGTTGTATTTATTGTCATGCTTCTTGTACTTTAGTGAGATAGTTTCGAGTCTTGTATCTTCAGTTACTTCCAGCCAAGTAATTAGTCGTCATATCCTCAGTAGTTCTTAATCACATCAATCCATCAGTCTCGTCCACGCCCAAGTCACGTCCACGCCCAAGTCACGTCCACGCCCAAGTCACGTCCACGCCCAAGTCACGTCCACACCCAAGTCACACCAGATTCACGTCAGCGCTTGACAGCCAGATATTGTTTCGTGGTCGGAAGTTGAATGTGACTCCGGATCCACACGGGCTGAAAGTCCTTCCATGTTCGTGAGTACTAGGTCAAGGACATGGCCAGCCCGATGCGTGGGAGCTCCATAGGGCAAAGCCGACCTCAGAGAATAATTGTCAATCCATTCAACAAAGTTGCTGACACCAGAGGAGCGGGAAACGTTGGGCTCCCATAGTTCGAGGTGAAGGTTAAAATCCCCCGACGATTATGGTATTTGGTTTAACCGGCCAACTGAAGAGTGCACTGAGGCTCTCAGGCATTTGAGCTTGAGGTTGTCGGTATACATTTATGACCTCTAGAGAAGGAGAGCACTGGAGGCGGAGAACGATGATATCAGGTGAGGAACCAAAGTCTAGCTGGATAGGTCGGAGGTTAGATTTCTTTCGGACATAGGTGAGAACACGCGGGCACGAGTTGGTCCAATCCAGATTCGGGGGAGTGAAGGTAACGTAGGCCGGATGGGACTTGGTTACATTCTTTAGGTTAATTGTTTTTGTCCAGGGCTCTTGGACAAAGATCACATCATACTTACCCTGAAATGAAGCTTGTAGAAGAATGAGGTGAGAAGATCCACCACGTCCAACGTTTGCTTGGAGAAAACAGAGGCGAGGCGGGGGGGGTGCTCCTAAAATAGCCTCTATTGTTCATGGGAAGTGCTGTGGGAGGTATTGTTGGAGACTTGCTCGTCTTGGTCTACTTCCATAGACCCGTCCAAAGCAGAAGTAAGAGCTGAGAGCCTGTTCTGGCTGGCAGAAGGCGTGTGTTGAGTAGGGACGGAGGGGGATTCCGTCGAGAGAGTCGGTGCGCTGAAGCTTCCGGGAGAGGTGGAGGTGGCGGAGTTGGCAGCAGCGGCAGCCCCTGCGCGACGCTGTTTCCGGAGATTATTACGATTACGTGCACGGAATTCTGTAACCGCTTCTTCTGGGGGATAGATGAGTTTGCCCTTGAAAGGGCGAGGGTGGAGAGGGCAGTTAAGGTTGTCTGTAGAATGTGGCCCCAGGCAGTTAATGCAGCGACAAAGTTGGCGGCAATCTCCGTGGTGGCGAAGGGCACTGCAACGAGCGCACAACGCCTGAGTGCGGCAGCGGAAGGAATAGTGAAACCCAAAGCAAGCATCACACTGGACTACCTTTGGATTAGGGATATACCGTCGAGAAGGGGTGCTGTCAAGGATTCGAAAAGTCGACACCTCTTTGGGGAAAAAAATAACAGCCGTATGCAGAGGACCGTGGCGATCTTCATGTACAGACCATTGAGCGCGGGATGGAGTGTAAGAGGCGTGGCTAGGTGTGATCAAGAACCCTTGGACGTGAACTGTAAGCTATGGACTGTTGGCGTAGACTGTGGCTGTGGACTACGGGCGAGGACTATGAACTCGGTGAACAAGACAATAACAATAGCTATGAATCTAGACAATGACAATGACTGTGAATCAAGACAAGATTATATTGAACAACGGTAGATAACAAGACTCAGGTCTGAAGAGCATCTAGAGACAGAGGGAAAGCCACTATTTATACACAAGCCTAACTCCATCTCTACAAGGGCCATCTGGCCGACAACCAGGCCATCTTAGAATTACATAGAATATTAAAGAATGCTGTAGAAGCCCATCAACCATTACAAGAGAGAGAATAGTATGGAAACCTATAGAGCCCTAACCCAAAATCCCTAGTGTTCAGACGGAAGTACAGAAGATTCTAGAAGACTAGACCTCCATTAGCGACAACACGTGAATTGATTATTATTCACGTGACAGCATTAAGTATGCGCTAATCCTGACACATGATATCACCTGATATTACCTAATATCAGTGCCGCAATGAATCATGGCCTATTCCTGACATGGAGTGACGCCTGTCTGCGCTTGGGCGATGCTCTTGACATCATTAAGCGTAGTGGGAACCAAATTGGAGACCGGATTACAGATAGTGCGTGGGATACGCTTAACAACGTATCCCATGCGGTCCTCAATCTGAATTAGAGAACTCGAAAGAGACGTCTTTATGGTTTCAGCATTGTCCATCGCAATTTTCAGCGATGCGTTAGACGAGAAAGCGACGGTAAAACCATTGGAGCAGCGAGAAACGGAGGCAATTCCATCCTTAAGACAGGAAACAATGTGGATGAAAGCAGACTTAACTGCAGTTGCGTCAGCTTTGAGGAGTGGAGCTTCCTCAGAGAGGCGGAAGATAGCTTTAGGGCCCTTGGTGATAGCAGCTGGTTTTGGAACAGGCGTGCAGGAGGGGCGGGACGTTGATTTGGGTCGGGACGAAGCCGGCGCCGGAGGGACGGTGGCGGGAGAGCCTGCGGCGGTCGCTGCCCAACTCTATGGTTGCTTAGCTGCAGGAATAGATAGACGTGCTGGTATGTTTAGGCTAGGCTTGGGTGAGGAGCCTGATGGCTTGGGTTGTCTTAGGCTGTCGTGTTGCATAGGGTGCCTGGAAGCAACCGCAAAGAGAAACGCGTCCATTTGCTCGCGCACAAAGGACTGAATAAGAGGGTCAGCTTCTTCAACGGCTGACCAAAACTTGATATGAAAGGATTGGACCCAAGTAGCTCGACCCTTCGCAATGCGCTGGGCCAGAGGAGGTGGATGTTGTGATTTGGCCATCACGAGCGCGATGACCAAATTAAGGTGCACTTGATAGGTATCGAAAGAGAGGAATCGAATCAAAGGGATCGGTTGGAGAGGAGTAGGGAGACGTTATTATTATTATTATTATTATTATTATTATTATTATTATTATTATTATTATTATTATTATTATTATTATTATTATTATTATTATTATTATTATTATTATTATTATTATTATTATTATTATTATTATTATTATTATTATTATTATTATTATTATTATTATTATTATTATTATTATTATTATTATTATTATTATTATTATTATTATTATTATTATTATTATTATTATTATTATTATTATTATTATTATTATTATTATTATTATTATTATTATTATTATTATTATTATTATTATTATTATTATTATTATTATTATTATTATTATTATTATTATTATTATTATTATTATTATTATTATTATTATTATTATTATTATTATTATTATTATTATTATTATTATTATTATTATTATTATTATTATTATTATTATTATTATTATTATTATTATTATTATTATTATTATTATTATTATTATTATTATTATTATTATTATTATTATTATTATTATTATTATTATTATTATTATTATTATTATTATTATTATTATTATTATTATTATTATTATTATTATTATTATTATTATTATTATTATTATACGTCTAAGTGATGTTTATTTGCCTAAGGCAATTAATCATCCATTCCCGTCGGGAGATAGGACGCTAGAGCCGAGGATCTAGAGTTTGGGATTTAACTAAATTTAAATAACATAGCTATATCGCGTTATTTGAAACTGCGACCAGAGGAATATTATGCAGAGCGCAAGTTTATGTAATATCATACATATACAAAAAAGAAAAAAAAAAAAAAAAAGAAAAAATTTATAAAAGCTCAAGTGTCACCGCGGACAGATTTCTTCAAAAAATCGAAATTTTTCCAACCATTCACCTAGGACTTTAGCTCCTTCTGGAGTGCCAAGAAGAATAGGGAGGAGTTGATGAATAGATCCAGGGGGACGACCACCGCGTCGGTGTAGGATACGGCAAAAGAGAAAGTGCTTAGCAGACTTGGGTGACCCACAACGGCAGTTCAAATTTGCTTCATTATGCTTAAAGCGAGTGTGATAAGTTGAAAAGTCTCCATGGCCAGTTCTGGCAGCAATTTATTGTCCTAAAGCCTTCCGGCTTAGCAAAAGCTCCTTAGGGAAGTTGGGAGCTGTTTTAATTTCTAGCTCAGCGTAATTATTCGGAATATTATTGTTCCACCAATTAATTCTTGATTGCTTTTGTTGAATGGAGTGCCATTGCTCTAGTGCTGCAGCAGAGTACTCAGAAGAAGTTAAGTGAGGCATAGCAGCTCCTTTCTTGGCTTCAAAGTCAGCGAGTTCATTCCCTTCAATTCCTACATGTCCAGGGACCCAGTGTATTTTGATCTACCCCTCCTGGGTATTTGGGAGGCACGATCTTATTCTCCATTTCTTTGCTTCCTTGGCGAAGTCCAGGAAGAAGGATTGAGAGGTTTCGATGTTGTGGTCAGTAATTTTCTTGCGACGTCTAAATTATCTAGAAAAACCCATGCATCATTTGAAAAACGTGCTGAAGGGAGTGAAACTGCTGCACGCAGTCCTTGTAAAGCTCCATGAGCCTCGGCATCATACGAATCTTTGTATTTCCCGAGTGAAGTCGCTCCTGAACATACTCGGAGTCCGAATTGAAAAACAACGAATCCACTACCTGAGTTTCCAGCTGGAAGTTTTGATCCGTCTGAGTATACTAATATGTCTTGTCTAGGTATTGTTTCAAGGAAATTCTGGAAGTTAACGGCCCTCATTTCTATTGGACCTGTAGGGATTCCAATGCGTCTTAAAGAATCTAGTTTATTCTCCCCAACCTCCCAAGGAGGGTTTATCAAAGGGTCGAATTTTTCTGATATAGGAATGTTTTTGCATGACCTGGCGAATCGTGATAACACAGGTTGTGAAAGTGACTTTCCTCTACGCAGACGTAGAGGGTGGCGAGGATCGAGTCTATATGTGCGTATCGCTGCTTTTTGAGCTATATTATCGAGAGCAATCTCAGCGGGTAACAGTCCGGACTCTCTTAGTAGAGATGCGGTAGGCTTGGTGCAGTATACTGGAAGAATTGCTCTTGCTGTAGCTAAATGTACTTTTTGTATGTTTGAAATGTGTATACCTACTCTATTACATACCGTTTTGTTTCCTTTATTTCTACATTTCCCAGGCCACCAGGTCTGGGCACCAAAATGAGCAATGGGTAGAACACACGCAATCGCTGCTTGTCTAGATAGTTTAGGAGATACCCCTCTCAAAGTATTGCCCAAACATCGGAGAGCATTTGCCACTTTGAGTGCTTTTGCTGTTAGTATTTGCACATGGTATTTAACGTGAGCTTTTTATCAAAGTGCACTCCTAACCATTTCATGTATGGTTTTTGTGTACTTTCGGATATTGTGAACCCATTTGTATTTACTGTAGGGCTTCTTTCCTTGTCTCTGTGTTTCCGAGAAAAATGTAGTAGCTCAGATATACCTGGGTCAAAAGTCACGCCTTCTGCTTCTCCCCAGGATAACGCCTGATTTATTGCAATCCTAATTTTTTCGGTATTTTCATCTAGGTCAGAAGAGATCATAGGGATTGCAACGTCATCTGCATATCCAAAAGCCGATTCCAAGCCTTTTAGTTTAAATAAAGGGGAAATATACAACATAAATAATATTGGTGACATAGGAGACCCCTGCGGGAGCCCGCAATCAATTTCCCTTGGCTCACCAATTTGTCCATCAATCCGAATACATACTTTGCGTTTAGTAGTAAAAGAAGAGACCCAATCACATAGCATTTCTGGCCAGCCCTGTTCTCTAAGACGTCTGACGAGTCTACCTGGGAGCACAGCATCAAATGCACCCTTTATATCAAGTGTTGCAACTGTGGCAGTCATACCCTTGGCTAGTGCAGTCTCAATATCATGAGTAAGTGAAGTTGTTAAGTCCACACTAGAGCGTAGCGATAATGCTCCAAATTGTTGTCGAGCCAATACTTTATATTTGATTGTGTCAGGAAAGCCTCTACTGTATAATATATATATGGAGATTGCCAGATCATAGTGTTCTATGATTCTGGTCTGGCCTTTTAGCCGAGTGGTGATGCATCTATCTCGTGTATCATGTAGCATGGCAACCTTTAGCCTGACACCCACCTCTTGACCCCTCTCTGTCCCCACGCTGTCTACATACCGCTTATGACATAATCATAGAACATTCTTAAGGTCTAGCACTGGCACTTTGTCACCCACTTAGTGTGTATTCAGTTCTGGCTTAGTAAGCAAGTATGGGTTAAGCTTACGGAGTCTAGGCATATATATATTATAGGGGGGGTAATGTCAGGAAAGCCTCTACTGTATAATATATATATGGAGATTGCCAGATCATAGTGTTCTATGATTCTGGTCTGGCCTTTTAGCCGAGTGGTGATGCATCTATCTCGTGTATCATGTAGCATGGCAACCTTTAGCCTGACACCCACCTCTTGACCCCTCTCTGTCCCCACGCTGTCTACATACCGCTTATGACAGATTGCGACCCAAGAAATTCGTTTTGCCACTAGTCTTTCCAGTCCCTTACCAAGTACAGACAGGAGTGCGATGGGCCTATATGAACTGGGACTAGACATATCTAATTTGTTTGGTTTTGCAATGATAGCGACAATCGCAGTTCGGAAACATGTTGGATGATAACCGATATCTATACACGCTTGGAACAAGTCTAGTACTATTTCGGAGAGATGAGGCCAGGCAAGACGCAACACTCCTGAAGGAATTTGATCTTTTCCAGGGGTGGTATTACTAGCTCCAAGGATAGCTTTCGAAACCTCTGAGCTGGTAAGGTTTGGAAAAGGAAGGGATGTTCTCGGGACAGCGGGAGCAGACAATAGTATATCTTCTGCTTGCGATTTATTGCAGAGAAGGTTTCTTGCTAGTACATCCCTTTTATTCTCGGTAGATTATACTGGTGGGGAATTTGGGGAAAGCGGATCTAATAGAGGGGGTGTTCTGTACATCCCTTTTGATTTATGCCATTTTGTTATCTTAAACACATCTCTAGCGTTAGCTACCTTTTCGGTTATTTTTTGGTAAAAAAGTGTTTTAGCCCGTCTAACAACTTTGCGGAAAGCTTTTCTATGTTCTCGTGAAACCTCACCGTCTCGTATTTTTTCTTTAAACCTTTTTCTTGCTTCTCTACATTCTTCATTCCACCATGGTTGTCCCTTATTGTGTGGAAGAGATTGTTTCGCTGACCCTGCAAAGCTACTAAGAAGAATTTGACTGAGCTCCTCTGCTCTTTTGTCCAAAGTTATATCCGATTTCTCAGCTAGCAGAGTGAATGGGGCAAGTTGAGTTTTGAGTAATGAGAGGAATTTTTCTTGTTCAATGGTAGAAAATCGAAGTTTTGGAGAGGATGAACTCCTTGTCATTTGGTAAGATAAACTGATAAGAATAGGTTGGTGATCCGAACTGACATCTAGATCTGGTTGGACTGCTGCGGTAGCGTCTCCTACCATTAAAGCACTCGAGGCGAAGCAAAGATCTAAGACGTTTCCAAGTTTGTGAGTGGGTACATCAACTTCAGATAAAAGGAAAAGTTCATTATCTTCAAGCCAGCGGATAAAATCTCCTGACTGTTGTGACGGCTGTTCAGCCAATTGTAAACCTGTAGCCAACGATGGTTGTCGCAGGCATGTACTATCATGCAGATCATGGGTACATAATGCAAGATCACTAATAATAGAGATTAGCGACTGCATTATGCAAGGGTCCTAGATTGTACAAGGGTCTATAATCAGGGCTACAGCATGACTAGGTAATCAGGGTTTGGCTTGAACTGACTAATACTAATTATGAGTTTGTATCCTTGATTTTCAATAATTACTCACGGGTGATGTTCGAAGCTGAACAATGGGAAGGAAACACAGAACTCGTATATAGAGGATTGTTCGGAACCTAAGTTAGCTTTTCTTCTTCATAGTGAATTATTAACAACCATTACTCATACAAGTGCTCACTGCCTCATATACTTAATCTGTGACAACTGTGTAGAGGGTGAGCCCTGGTATGACGGGTTCCAGTTTGGATGATGAAGATTGAGGTCTCCTGCCAGGATCGTTTTAGAGGGGAAGTTATTATCTGTAAGTGAGAGAAGAAAAGAAACTCCAGCGCCAGAATTAACAGCTCCAGGAGGGGCATTATAAATATTTATTATCTGTATGGGGTGTCTATCAGGACCCTGTATGGTAAGAAATAAAACATCTCCCATCCCATACTCTGAGGTATGGTTGGGACGGTACTGAGTGAAAGTTAGACTGGTATTTTTTCTTGTGTAGGTTAAGACTCGAGGTCGAATGGACCAGTCATCAAATGGAATGAAGCATTCGAAAGAAGGATGGTTACAAGTAATTCTCCGTTCAGTAAATCTGGAGATATATGGTTCTTGTACTAGCAATATATCTATGTTTGTAGTGTACGCAGTTTGAAGAGCAATTTGGTGTGCAGAAGATGAACGACCAACATTAACTGATATTATTCTAATTTGTGATATTTTAGTCCTCATTCATTAAAGTTGAATTATCATGAGAGCTATCTGGAGCTAGGGCTGCAAATTTTCCACCCGAAGTTGAGGGAGAATCAGAGAATAGGTCATTGTTATTTTGAATTGCTGTCGTAGCATGACTCTCGATGTTTTCACAGTAGGCTGCCCTCAAGCGGAGTCTTACTGCAGCTGCAGCCTTCCTGATCTCAGAAATTTGTACTTTTGAAGGAAGCTCGTTATTTTTATTCGGTCGGATTAGGCATTCGAGCGAGTCAGCTGTATGAGGACCATGGCAGTTTGCACATTTTGGAGGGCAAACATGATCCCTGTTAGGATCGCAAGATGTATGTTCACTTTTAATATGATTTGTTGATGCACAAATTCTACATCGAGGTAGACGAGAGCATGCTCGTTCATTGTGCCAACCAAAACATTTGCCACACTGAGGTGTTCTAAATCTTTGGGGCAATATTTTGGCTGGAACACGGGCTCCAAATAGTGGAAGGACTCTAGATAGTGTTGAGCCTTTAGGATAAATGACAATCCAGCTTTTCACAGGAATATATTCGTTATTTGCGGAGCCCGGAGACTCCAGAACGTTCATTGAGGCCATGTTTATTAAATCAGTCAGAGCTTCTGATACCTCTAATGCAGTGATTTCTTTTGTTTCTATACAATTACCAGTAAGGACAGTATAGTTTCGGGGTACGCAAGACAATCGATAGGCGACGTGTTGACCAGGTTTTTCAATTTTGCATGACCCCTAGTGGATAGAGATGCTTCAATTTCTCCCATTCGAGAGACTAGTTTTTCCTGTGCCTCTAGGGATACTGGGCAGATAGCGAATCCAGTTTTGATAATTTGTATCTCCTTGACTAACTTCTCCTTTAAGAAAGCATTGAGTTCCAGCATTATAGCGTATGGAGAAGAGCTTAGAGCCGGATGTCCTGGGCTAATTCTAACCAATAGTCGGTGTAACAGCTGGTAAGCTGGATAATTCCTGTAGCCTATGATATACATAGGCGTGCACAGGCGTGCACAGGCTTAACAGGGGTAGTGCATTGTGCACTGGCAGATATAGTGGCTGATGTTAATTTTGGCTGAGACACTGTGTATCAGAATTCCCAAAATAGATGGATCATGGAGCTGAAACATAAGAGCTTCCTGGCATGCGGCAACCTTCTACTCCGTTGCTAACTTCTATTTCAGGAATCCTCATTGATGTTAGGGCTATGGTATTATCTACGAGGAGCAGAGCTTTGTATATATTTGTAGGACTACGAGATAGATTGCTTTCTCTTCAGATAGAATATAAACTACTTTACGATATACAGTGCTTCTGCCTCAATATCTCGAACCGTGACAGTCGGTTGTCTTCTGGTTTGCTTGCCGGTGGTGTTTTCGGTTTTTGTTTCGCATTAGTAAATGCTGTTTTAGGTTGTGGCTTGGTGGGCTGTTTCATGTTGGGAGTCATGGCAGCACTAGCATAAGTTTTGGTAGGTTTTGATTGATTTTCAATCACTTTCAATTGCTTTAAAAGGCTATTGTCAGTAGTTTGAGTAACATTTGAGGAAGAGAATGGCTTAGGAGGTTTTTGAGTGCCTCTTACATGACACTCAAAGTGTCTCTGTGCTACCGAGCTTAGGTCTTCAATAAAATCTTTAAAAGATTTTTGAAGATGTTGAGGTAATATTGTAATATTTTTGTGTAGGGCGTCATCCAGAGCGCATGCAATTGCTTGGAACATAAGTGTGGCTTCATGATTCCTGGTATCTGCGGCGGAAGTGGTTGACAGTAGCGTCTCTGTCAGCGACTTCCCTCCTCCTTTTGGGGTGGAGGCGTGTAGGTGTGATGGGGGGTGGGAAGGGGGACGGGGAGGGAGAGTTGACATAGTGAGTGAGCGAAATTGCTAATAATTCTATCTTCTAATGGTCAGTTGAGTGGGAGACGTTAATGATGATGATGATTCTATTTACCGTCTAAGTGGTAGCCCTTGGTCAACTTGACATGTGGCTACCCATCCCGACTAGGGCATAGGACGCTAGAGCCGAAGCCCTAGAATTTCTGACTTTTATCCCAGTCTAAATTACATTGCTGTGCCGCGTTGTATGAAACTGCGCGCAGAAGAAAACTTTACATAACGTAATATGATTTTGAGCCCTCCTCATGCTCTTAACCGGCGATTAGTCGGTCCCACTCGCCCGCTCTTCCACTCTTCCTAGAGCCCCTGATCTTGACAAAACAAAAAGAAAGTAAGATTAACCTCATCGGAGGCATATTTCCTCGAAAAACCGAGACTGGTCCAGCCATTTACTCAGGATTATGGCCCCCTCTGGCGTGCCTAGTAAATGTGGGATCAGCGTATTGATAGGCCCTGCAGGGCGGCCGTCATGGCGACGGAGAATTCGGCAGAAGAAAAAGTGTGTAGGGGTTTTCAGCGATCCGCAGAGGCAGTTCAGTTTAGCATCTTCATGTTTAAAACGGGTGTGATATGCGGCTAAGTCTCCATGACCCGTCCTGGCTGCGACCACCCGACCCAAGTCTTTGCGGCTTAGAAGGAGTTCTTTAGGGAAACTAAGCGCGTTTCTGATCTCGAGTTGTGTGTACGTAGGCGGGCGTGATGTTTGCCACCAATTGTCTCTAGCTAGCTTGATCTGTTCCCCATTCCACTTCCCCAGGACGGAGGAAGAGTACTCAGGAGGGTTCAAGTAGGGTATTGCAGCGCCCTTCTTTGCTTCAAGATCTGCAAGTTCATTGCCTTCGATACCGGCGTGACTCGGCATCCAACGTACATTTATTTGGCCCTCGGAGGTGTGGGGAAGTCGTGCTCGCGTTTTCCAGATCTTTGGCGCTTCCAGAGCCTCTAGAGATGCTTGCTGAGAAGAGGTGGTGGGGGTGTTTGTTAAGATCTTCCTAGCGACTTCTTTATTATCTATAAAAATCCACAAATTGTTAGAAAATCGGGCTGTAGGAAGGGCTACGGCTGCATGAATCCCTTGGTGTGCTGCGCGTATTTCTGCATCATATGACTCCTTATGTTTTCCAAGAGGGAAAGATTTCGCGCAAACTTGGATTCCGAATTGATATATAACATATCCACCGCCTGCGTTGCCATCGGGTAGTTTTGAGCCGTCCGAGTAGACCTGAATGTCACTTTTCGGGAGGGTGCTGAGGAAGGTTCGAAACATATTCGCATGAAATTCCTTTGTTCCCGTAGGCCCGCAAATACGGGCCAGAGAATTCTGCCTGGATTCTACTATCTCCCATGGAGGGTTGAGCAGGGGGTTGTTATTTTCGGAGGCAGGAATATTTCCGCATGTGCGGGCAAATCGCGTCAAAGCAATGCCATTGAGTGACTTCTGTCCTCGCGTGAATAGAGGGTGTCGAGGGTCTAGTTTACGAGTACGTATGGCGGCTCTCCTGGATATGTCATCAAGTGCAACCTCCGCGGAATTAAGCCCCGTCTCCCTTAGTAGGGCTGCAATTGGAGTTGTCCGATAGACTGGGAGGATTGCTCTTGCAGTGGCAGTGTAAACTTTCCCCAACTTTCCAAGATGAGAGCCGACCCTGTTGCAGATTACTCTTCCACTAATGGTTCGGGATTTGCCTGGCCACCAAGTTTCAGCTCCGAAGTGGGCGATAGGTAAGACACACGCAAAAGCTGCCTGTCTTGAAAGACGTGGCGAGGCCCCTCTGACCGTATTCCCTAGGCAGCGCAGTGCATTTGCAACTTTGAGGGCTTTTGCTGCTTGTATTTGTGCATGAAATTTGAAGGAAAGCTTTCTATCAAAATGTACTCCGAGCCATTTGAGGTATGGTATCTGAGGATCTTCTGTGATAGTGAAGCTGTTTGTTAGCACAGGTAGTCGCAAATTCCTATCTTTGTGTTTGCGGGAAAAATGTAGGACTCCGGACTTTTGAGCATCAAAGGTGATGCCTTCTGTTGAGCCCCAGGATAGTGCCTGATTAATGGCCAGTCCCAACTTACTAGAATTCCCTTCTAATGAAGGCGAAGTTTCTAGAGCCACGACATCGTCGGCATATACAAAGCCTTTCTTCAGAGCAGGAAGTCTGAACAGGGGGGCAATATAGAGCATGAAAAGAATAGGTGAGACTGGTGAGCCTTGAGGGAGCCCACAGTTAATCGCGATAGGTTCGCCGATTATACCATCCAGGCGTATGCAGACTTTACGATCTGTAGCAAATGATGCTATCCAGTTGCAGAGCTGCACTGGCCAACCTTGCTCTCTCATTTGTCTGACGAGCCGACCCGGGAGTACAGCGTCGAATGCCCCTTTAATATCGAGCGTAGCCATGGTAGCGGTCAGCCCCCTAGCTAGCGCTGTCTCAACATCATGAGTGAGACAGGTGGTTAAATCTACACTTGAACGTTTGGGCAGTGCTCCAATTTGCTGGCGGGCGAGTATTTTGTACTATATTGCTATCCATGACATCCTTTTCGCTACGAGCCTTTCAAGACCTTTCCCAAGTACGGAGAGGAGTGCGATGGGTCTGTATGATCGAGGTGATGCCATATCTGTTTTGTTTGGTTTTCCTATCATAGCTACAATGGCGGTGCGGAAGCATTTTGGATGGTGGCCTATGTCAAGGCATGCCTGATAGAGACTTTGTACCAGGACTGATATATAGGGCCAGGCCAGGCGGAGGACCCCGGTAGGAATCTCGTCTTTTCTGGGTGTAGTGTTTCCAGCCCCGAGGATGGACTGAGAAACTTTGTCTGAAGTCAGGGGAGGAAAGGGAAGGGAAGTAGTTGCTACAGTGGGGGTTGTCGTAGGAATGTCCTCTACCTCGGACTGGTTGCTCAAGAGATTACGCGCTAGTGTTGAAGGTTAAAGGTACAGAGCATATCACGTGCTAGTCGGATGACGCGGTATACGGAAGGAATGGTAATGAACGAGTAAGCGCCAGACTAACGCGTGTACTATAAAACGACTCGCGGACGCGCACAGTAGAGATTAAGTCATTTAATTCAATCCTATGATTCAGTTCTCAATACATAGCTTCCGTTCCCTCTATTGTAACTCATTCTTACATGCATATTAGGGCTCTCGTTTTAACAGGTTATGAAGTCCGGATGCACATGTATTGAATTGTTATCAACTTTGAATTGTTACTGACTGCAGAGACCGTGACTTGGTCAATCTCTGTGCTGCTTCTCTGTTACAGTGAAAGTATAAGAAGCGAGCCAAAGCGACCTTTCCTCCGGTGCAGCGAAAGCACAAGGAAAGGATACAGAAAGTTCAAACGACACGACACGACACGACACGACACGACACAAACAACTCACAATCTTATAATTTCTACATTTATTCCCATTATCTTACTGATCATACAAGTCCGTTTTCACTTGTAAGATCCAATCATGGGTGAATCAAGCGAGAGTCTATGGGGAATCCCGGTCCTAAATGGCGAGAACCACGACTCTTGGTTCCGACGGTATAAAGTAAAACTTCGCGGTAAAGGGGTTTACTATGTTGTTGAGCAGCCAATGGCAACTGCGTGTGCCATAGCTTCTGTTCAAGAGATAAAGGAAGGGCTTGAGAAGGTTGACCTTGACAGTGTATCGCCCAAGATTTCTCCTATTGATAAGGTTGTTTTAAACATCGAAAAAAGGGCACAGTATCTTCGGGATGAAGCGACGGCAATTGATCTTCTATTCAGATCACTAACCCAAGACGATCAGGCACTGTACGACGAGTATGATTCAGCTTATTCGCTATGGTCATACCTTCAAAGTAAGTATCGACAAACTGATCCTTCAACAGCAAACGAATACATGACAAACATCCAGTTGTTCAAATTGGAAGACATGACCATTGTGGAAGCTTGGGACAAATTGAAAGACTACCGTCGAAAGTTGTGTGCTGCCGACAGTGGCCAAAAAGACACCTACCGAGATCCAGTCTTGCTACTGATCCTGATACGTGCTTTGCCAAAGGATGACACGGCAACCATCAACACAATAGACGCTCAAACCGGTCTTTCTGTTGAGGAAAAATTAAAGCGGCTGCAGCTCAAAGAAACTCGGATGACGACCGAGGCCAGAAATGAAGGGGCATTTGCCGGATCCTTCAAATCTCGTGGCGGACGAAAACCAGCATCCCACCAACGCATGCTATCAGATGACAGTGACGAGCCTGGTTTCTCTCCACCATGCTACATCTGTGAAAAGAAACATTTCGTCAAGGCTTGTCCATTTATGGATATAGCCAGAACTGCAGTCCGCGATCATATTCGTAGGATAAAATCTGACCAGGAAAGGAGTGCCGTGAATCGACGTGCACAGACCCGGCCCCGTTCACCAACTCGGCCTAAATCAATCATCAAGCAGTCAAAGAAGGTTGATTTTAAAGGAAAGGGCAAGGCATATGAAGCCTCGATACTGACAGATTCAGACGATAATTTTGATTTTTCAAGTGATGACTTTGAAAATTGCGAGCATGCCCAAATTTCACGTGCTCTAATCAGTAAGGTCTCTCCTTCCACCTGGGCCAGTGATACTGGTGCATCTACCCATATGTCTGACCAACCGTCTCTATTCAGGTCCTTAACTTCAATTCCTCGCCGTACGATTATGGTTGGTGGCGGAAAGCTCTTTGCATACTTCAAGGGCTCTGTCAAGCTTGCTTGCGACGACGGGTCATCTATGATATTACATGATGTTCTCTTAGTCCCTAAATTAGGCATTAACTTGATGTCTGGGAGGCAAGTTTGTCGAAGTAGTGGCCTAAAAGGTGCCTTCAATCAAAATCGGATGTATTTTAAAAAGGGACAGAAAGTCCTTATCACCGCTACAATGCAAAATGGCCTGTATATAGTTTCACACATATCTAAAGCGTTGAAATGCGTCCAATCTTGTGCTTTTAATGCCGCTCCTGACGCCATGGATGTTTCTTCCGATAATGCTGACCTAGTGAAAGAGAATACACTATCAACAAGTGAGAAGGACCGATATATGCTGTATCATCGACGTTTTTCTCATTTGGGACCTCAAAAGCTCAAGACACTTCATCATGTAACCAATCTCTCTCGACCCATCAAAGTACCATCGTCTCTTGAAGAGCGCATTTGTGAGGTATGCTTACTGACAAAAATGAGAAATAAAACTTCCAAAGAATTGGCAAAATGGAAAACTGAAAAACTCGCCTTAATTTATCTAGATATCGCCGGTCCCTTTCCATTATCTTTACGTGGAAACAGGTGGTTTATATCTATTCTGGATAGTTGTACGAGGAAACTTTGGGTCATATGCTGCAAAACTAAGGATGAAAGCATTCTCGCGCTAGATCAATGGAAGCTCAGAGTTGAATTTCAGACTGGAGAGAAGATAAAAGCAGTCCGCTCTGATAATGCAGGCGAACTTCTTAAGGTAATTACTAAATGGAAATTAGAGCAAGGTACCCAAATGGAACCGACAACAATCGCCACGTCAAATCAGAACGGCCCTGCGGAACGTAATATCCAAAGCTGTGAGAATGGTATGAGAGCATTATTCAAAGATTCGGATCTTCCTTTGGAATTCTGGGACGAAGCTGTAGAGACTGACGTGTATATTCGAAATCGTACACAAACCGGACCACTTGTCGACGGCGTACAAATAAGTCCGGAAGAAGCTTTCACTGGTATCAGACCAGATATCAAGCATATTGCTGTTTGGGGGAGCAAATGCATATCTTACATAAATCCAGATACCATTGCAAAAGGACAAAGGACAGACAAGCTCGTTGATCGTGGAAGAGTTGGTGTATTTATGGGATATAGCGAGACAACAAACAAACAGCTCCGAGTCTACAACCCAGAACTTGGCTACACGTCACGAACAAGTCGGCTCACTGTTATGGAACATATAAAGGGAGGAACTGTTGACTTGAGGTTAAGAAATTGTGCTTCGGGTCCAAATGGAACTAAAAACGAATTTGACGATCGGAAACCACGTGGAAGGCCGAGAAAAGATGCTGATACAGCCCCTCCCATCATTTCTAGGCAACGGTGCCCTGGGGACATTTCGAATCTACCAATAATAACAGATATAGGGAAATTACCCGAAAAGACACCTACCCTAAATTCGCCTGCAATGGAACAGTTTTCTCCAACGTCACAAGAACAACAAACATCATACCAAGAAGCTTCGGACGAAGAAAATAGTCCTAAACAAATATTTCCTGAAAAGTCTTTGGACGAAGAAAATAGTCCCGAGCAAATATCTCCTGAAAAATCTCTGGACGAAGAAAATAGTCCCGAGCAAACACCTAATCAAAACGCTCTGGGTGAAGAAAATAGCCCTGAACTAACATCTCGCCAAAACGCTCCAGACGTAGAAAACAGTACGGAGCTAAAAGATATTATTCCGGGTCAAAAGACATCTAACCCTTCAAAATTGTCTAAATTTGCAGTCTCAGGCCTAAAGAAAACCAATCGTCAAGATTATGCCACCAAGCCCAAGCGAAGGATTATCGATGAGGATTTTGTTCCAGATGATGAAATCCGTAATCGGAAAAGACGATGTAACCAGCCTGAGCGACCGCGTTATTTTACTAGGTCCAAGCGAAGAAGAGATTTTAGTGATGTCTCTCCAGAAGAGGAAGAGCGTTATCAAAAAATTGCTAGAGCATTTGCTGCAAGAATACTTGATATAAATCAATTGGATGATAAATTAGAGCATTCGTTTCCTGCTGGAGCAATTGCTGGTGTACGAATTCCGAAAACTTACGCCGAGGCAATTAGTGATGCAACATACAGTAAAGAATGGAAAGCAGCAATGTTGCAAGAAATAATAAGTCTAGGTGAAAATGGGACATGGGAAGAGGTAGTCCCACCAAAGGGCGCAAATTTAGTTTCGACAAAGTGGGTATATACGGTTAAGCTCAATGCTGATGGTACTATTGAACGATTTAAAGCTAGACTTGTTGCTCGTGGATTCAGTCAGGTTCATGGTAAGGATTATACCGAGACTTTTGCTCCAACAGTCCGAATGGATACTCTTCGCCTATTTCTCGCGAGAGTTGCCAAGGAAGACCTGGAATGCCATCATTTTGACATTAAAAATGCATTCACTGAGTCACATCTTAAGGAAGAGATATATCTTTCAGCGCCGAAAGGTATCCCGGTAAAGAAGGGACATGCATTAAAGGCTTTACGTAGCCTGTATGGCCTTAAACAAGCAGCAAGAGACTGGAATTTACTTTGTAAAGCTAACCTTAAACGTTGGGGGTTTGTTCAAAGTCTTGCTGATCCCTGTCTATTCACCCACGAAGAGCGACACATCCAGCTCCTAGTTTATGTCGATGATATAGCTGCAGCGGCAACTAAGACCGAAGACCTGCTGTGGTTTTTTAATAAGCTCTCATCTAGATTTAATGCCAAGAACCTGGGGGAGATTGAGAAGATCCTTGGAATGAGAGTCACGAGAGATCGTGCAAACCGCACTATTTTCCTTGATCAAGAACAGTATCTTAGGGCTGTGCTAGAGAGATTTGGGATGACAGCAAGTAAGTATAAGTTAAAGAAAATTCCAGCGGCTGACTACGAAGCTCTCCGTCCTGCAAATGCTGAAGATAGAAGAATCGATACTTCTGAGTATCAACAAGGAATAGGAAGCTTGATGTTTGCAATGGTACTAACAAGGCCCGACATAGCATTTGTTCTAGGAAAACTATCTCAATTTATGAGTGATCCAGCAGAGCACCACGGCCATGCCTTAAAGGAACTTTTCCGTTACTTGCGATCAACCGTATCCCAGAAACTTCGCTTTGGTCCTGGGGGAGAATATGATCACTTTGTAGTATATTCTGACGCCGATTGGGCGAGCGACAAATCAGACCGAAAGAGTGTGTCCGGAAGTGTGGCAATTTTTTATGGTGGTCCAATATCCTGGTTTAGCAAGAAACAGAGATCAGTGGCTACTTCAAGCTGTGAGTCTGAATACATGGCACTTTCAGCTTGCGCAAAGCAAGGGCAATGGATTGCTCAGGTCTTTCGAGACCTGAGCTGCTCTCACTACATTGGAAACGACCCCGGGCTAGTACAAGTACTAGGTGACAATCAAGGTGCACTCGCACTCGTCAAAAACCCCCACTTGCACGAAAGGTCTAAGCATATCGATGTTTGTCATCATCACATAAGAGATTTGTTTGAACGAAGAAAGCTTGACGTAACTTATATTCCGACTGCTGATATGGTGGCAGATGGAATGACAAAGCCGTTGATGAGAATAAAATTTGAGAGGTTCAAATCGCAATTGGGTGTAGTCGACTAGAGTCAAATAGAGCACCGAGACAAGCTCTGTGGGGGAGTGTTGAAGGTTAAAGGTACAGAGCATATCACGTGCTAGTCGGATGACGCGGTATACGGAAGGAATGGTGATGAACGAGTAAGCGCCAGACTAACGCGTGTACTATAAAACGACTCGCGGACGCGCACAGTAGAGATTAAGTCATTTAATTCAATCCTATGATTCAGTTCTCAATACATAGCTTCCGTTCCCTCTATTGTAACTCATTCTTACATGCATATTAGGGCTCTCGTTTTAACAGCTAGTACATTTCTTTTATCTTCGATGGATTCGGCCGGGGGAGCCCCAGGGTTGAGTGGGTCTTTTAGAGGAGGAGTGCGAAAGGTACCTTTTGACTTATGCCACTTTGCTATTTCAAAAACATCTCTTCCGTTAGCAGCTTCGTCGATTTTCTTCTGAAAAAAAGAGACCTTTGCCTTCCTAGTGACCTTTCGAAATTCTTTCCTGTCGGCTCGAGAGGCAGATCCTTCCCGGATTTTCTCGCGGTATTTCTTCCTCGCCTCCTGGCAGCTCTGGTTCCACCAGGGCTGTCCTCTACCATGGGTCAAACATCGTTTAGCGGATTCTGTATAGGAGTGAAGGAGAATTTCAATGATCTGTTGAGCTCGCTGGTCAAGGCTAGCGCAGGATTTGTCAGGCAAAGGAGAAATATCGGCTAGCTGGGCGAGGAGTGATATCTGAAATTTTTCTTTATCAATAGTGGCAAAACGGATGCTGGTCTTAGGTATACTACCACGTGGTCCGCGATACGCTGTGACTAAGAGCGGGAGATGGTCTGATGTCACATCTAGGTCCTGCTGTACTGATGCAAGGGTGCCTCTCGCTACTAGCTGGCTAGACCCGAAAACGAGGTCAAGGACTTTTCCACAGTTGTGGGTCGACACATCTATCTCTAAAATGAGTGTAAGATCTCTACATTTGAGCCAGTGGTTGAAGGCTTCCGATTGTGGAGAGGGTGAGCCATGATAAGAGGGATGCCACGTTGGGTGGTGTAGATTGAAATCCCCTGCTAATATTGTATTTGCTGAGAGATGAATGTTAGGAGAAGAAAGGAGGCAGGATACACCCGAGCCTGAGTTAATGGCTCCAGGAGGGGCGTTATAAACGTTAATTATGAGCACACGAGGATTATTAGGCGCTCTGACGGAAAGAAATAAAATGTCACTTAGTCCCTGTTCTATTGCGATATTGGGACGTTCTTGATAGTGATTAAGGTTGTTGTTCTTTCTCAAGTACGTTAGGACTCGAGGACGCGTAGACCAGTCATCAACTGGAGCGTGGCATTCATAGGAGGGATGTCTGCACGTGATCTTCCGTTTGGTATTCTTGGAGATGTAAGGTTCTTGGATCAGCAGGAAATCGGTGCGAGAAGTGTGAGCAGTTTGTAGAGCTATCTGTTGGGCGGCTGATGAGCGGCCGACGTTCACTGAGAGGATGCTAATCAGCTGGTTTGTATTACTCATTCATTTCTACTGAGTTGCTGTCACTCGTGATGCCGGCACGTGAGTCTAACTTAAGGTTGGTAGTGAGGTACAGATGGTAATGAGGTACGAATGGTAGAGGTACGAATGGTAGAGGTACGAATGGTAGAGGTACGAATGGTAGAGGTACGAATGGTAGAGGTACGAATGGTAGAGGTACGAATGGTAGAGGTACGAATGGTAGAGGTACGAATGGTAGAGGTACGAATGGTAGAGGTACGAATGGTAGAGGTACGAATGGTAGAGGTACGAATGGTAGAGGTACGAATGGTAGAGGTACGAATGGTAGAGGTACGAATGGTAGAGGTACGAATGGTAGAGGTACGAATGGTAGAGGTACGAATGGTAGAGGTACGAATGATAATATTAAGGGTGTTGAGGTCGAGAAGTTGACCAAAAACAAAGCGTAAGGAACTAACTACCAGGCCTTCAGCTTGTCTATATACATCCTGTTTCCCAACTTGAGAGCTTTGCGAAACGGAATAAGTTTTATGGTTACAGCTCAGCTTAAAACGCCCTTGGAGTTGGTAGTGTTCCGAGACCGAACAAATTCCGAAGCGACTGAAACACACGACCAAGATATGTTTTAGCACCGAAACTAAGTTCATCCGAATGCTTGAGAAGAAAGAAGAAAGAAGAAAGAGGTTATTCTTACAGTTGCTCTGATGGCCATTTTCTGCCAGAAGTGCGTAGCTCCCTAGTCCAGTTACTGGCTGCAGAGTTGGAGTTCTATTGACATTGTTAGGAATTTGTGTGGAGGGGGTTTGGGAAACTGTAGGAGTTGTTGACTGTATCTGCAAAATCCCGCAGTGCGTGGCCTTGAGACGAAGCCTTGCAGCAGCAGCGGCTTGCCTTATTGCGGCTGTTTCTTGCTTTGAGGGGAAGGTGTTGTCCTTTCTAGGCCGTAATAAGCATTCCAAGGAGTCCGCTGGATGAGGCCCGTGACAGTTCGCACATTTCGGAGGGCATTCGTGAGCTACTGCGGGGTTACAGGAGATGTGTCCTTTCTCGACATGATGAGTCGAAGAGCAGATCCTGCAACGAGGGAATCGAGCGCATGATCGTTCGTTATGCCAGCCAAAGCATCTTCCGCACTGGGGAACTCTTGTCCGTTGTGGTAGAAGCTTCGCAGAAACACGAACTCCGAAGAGCGGGAGACTTCTAGATAGGTTGGAACCCTTAGGATAGAGAACTATCCAACTTTTGGTAGGGCTATACTCTGAGTAGCTTGAGCCGCGGGATTCCAGGACATTGATAGGTGCGACCTTTGTTAGATCTGCCAAAGCCTCTGCAACAACAGCAGCATCTATCGTTTCCATTACAATATTTGAACCATCGTATCCGGCATATGATCGAGGAACCCGGAAAGACGAAAGGCCGTATGGTTATCTGGCTTTTCCACTATGCACTGTCCTTGCGACGACAGGAACTCTTGGATTGCGTCAATTTTACTGTTCAAACTTTCCTGGGCAGCTGCCGAGGCCGGGCAAATCGCGAAACCAGTCTTGGTAGGTTGAACCTCGCTGACCAACTTTTCGGTAAGATAATTGTTGATCTGCTGCATGACTGCGTACGGGGACATGCGTAGTGCTGGGTGGCCCTCAGCAACTCTAACAAGAAGTCGGTTATCTTCCCGGACCTTAGCCGGTTGGGCTTTCCTTAAGATGGGATTGGTAGCTTTCAGTGGAACAGCTGGTGTTCGCGATGCGGGTTGTCTTTGCGGTGCCCGAGAACGACTGCGTTGATTCTGTGCAGGAGCGGGAGCGGGAGCAGCAGCAACGCTGGCAAAAGAGGTTTATTGTGGTACTCTGGAAATTGAATGGTTATTACCAGTCACTCGGACGGTTGGTTGGACCAATGTAGATGCCGCCTGAGTGGACGAGTACGGTTTAGGAGGACGAGGGGAGCCTCTGACGTGACTTTCGAAGTGTCGCCGGGCCACTGCGTTTAGGTCGACCACGAATTCGCGAAAAGATTTATTTAGATGTTGCGGTAGTGCAACATTCTCACAGATCGCCTCATCTAAGACGCTTGCAATATTTTGAAACATGAGTGTTGCCTCACGGTTCCTGGTGTCAGCGGCTGAGGTTGTTGACAGTAGCATATCTGTCAACGACCCCTCTCCTCCTCGAAAGGCGGAGGTATTTAGGGGTGGAGGGGGTAGGGAAGGGGGAGGAAGGGGGAGGTTTGTCATAATGGCGCGAGTGAATTGCTAACTTGCTCGTTCGTGAGCCTGTCGGATTGAATGGTGATAGAGATGTGAGTGGGAGACGTGATGGTATGTAAAAATCGTGTGAATTATGATAATCATGTGACAGTGTGCGAGTTAGTAAGAAGCCCGCATCACGTGGGATACTCGACTGTTAATTTACAACACAGCGGTGGTAATAGGAACTAACGCTGGATACTCTACATGTTTATAATTCCTGCGAGTCTTATCTAAAACTGCGTGATTTAAAAAATGTAAATTGGGCCTCTTTACTGTTACCTGGCTTTTTCTGGTGCTACTATTCATTATTGAAATGATTGCTATAATGAAACAAGTAACGTCCAACTTTGGATGTGATAGTCGTTTGCACTCACGTAGATCTGCACGTACTAATCTTTCCATAAAGTTGTGAGGCTGGTAAATACGCTAAACCGTATTAACACAAATCACTAGATTTCTGTTTCTTTAGATAGATATTATGTATAGCGATCTGTTTTCTAAGCTGGAGTAATAAAGAACTCCACAGCTTACGATTAACAGCCTCTTACATTCCAAAATCTGCAAGATCGTGATAAGTGCCTAATCAGTCTTAACAAACTGTTGCTAATCCCTTCCAAATTTCTACATTCATTAGCCACAATCCTGAGCGTCAGTTAGCTAGCCGTACTATGATTAGAATAACGTTTAGATGTCACCAGCCTTGCCGTAAATTACTTTCCTTAATGGTACTACTATAGATACATGGAATTTCTTGTGAGACTGTACTTTGAGAGATAATGTGCCCCAATGAGAGCCCACATGGGTTTTTCGACGTCTCAAATTTACAAAATTTTATCCACATCTCTACAAGCCCAGTGGCTCAACTCACCAGTTCTCCCAGACTAAATCAGGAATCACAGTCCTCATTAACGCCCAATGACCCTGCGCACTTTGTTGCTGCCACTCATGAAACCTCTCGGTGTTATTTCTTCGAAGCAGCCCGCCATCGCCCTCCTGTTCTGCGAAAACAGAGTCATCAATCTCATGCTTAGGAAGCAAAAATTGTTGGCGAGCTGCGCTTTGCAAAAGATCTGCTTCTTCTGGTTCGCGAAATCTAACCTTGTCGGCTGCATTGGTGCAAAAAATGACCATGTTGGTAAAATCACGCCTGTCAATCGCGATCTGCTCTAAAGAAGGAGCTTCTGACTCCCGAAACATCCGACAGACAGGGAATATGGACCGAATAGTTTGAACTACAATTCGAGTTGCAGGTAGCAATAAGTTCCCGGCATAATTCTGTAGAAGTTAGAGGCTCTGTTCAAGGAGCGATGATAGAGAGACTTACGATGGCAATCACTCCACCGGGCTTAAGAATCGAATTAAGATCTTGCAGAAACTCGTAGGTGAAGAGCTCGACTGGCTCAGCACCGCCGGTAAATACGTCATGTATCACATAATCATATGTTTCATCGTTTTTGGCCGCCTCGGTGGCAAAGCTGACAGCATCGGCAACGACGGGGGTGTGGTTTTTGGGCAAATCAAAATACTTGGCAGAGAAATCGTAGACCACAGGATCGATCTCGACAATAGTGGTGTTGATACCGTGTCTGATTAAAGCTGTCGGTGTCGTTCCAATACCCAGCCCGCTGTAGCAATTTAGTTGTCAGGGAAAGATGCCACGTTTCACAGAGTCGCTTACATGACTAGAGCTTTTGCTTTTGTATCTAGAATTGGATCTCTTACTTGCACTAAGCGTACAGCTTCGAGCATCACAAATATGCCATAGATAGGCTCAGCTAGTCCCCCAGGTTTTGCGCTCATCAACCACTCACCACCGAGCAAGCTATGATCACATCTCAAAGCTCGAAATTTTCGATCCTGGCTTTCAATTACTGAGATATAGCCCGTGATGGACTCTTGACGATCTAGGAGAGTCCATCTTGATTGGTCCAAGGATGAGCTGAGTAAATTGGTTGCATGGGGAGAAAGCACGTGGGTATTAAAAATTGCAGTATGTAGAATTGCAGGTAGGATGTATATTAATAATTTTGAGGGCGAAAAGATCGCATAAGCACCGGTCAGAACAATTTGTAGGCCCAAGCGAGTGTAGAAGAAGGAGGTTCCAATTGATTTCTGGATCTCAGCCGCAGTCAGAAATTCCAAAGTCTTGAAGACTGAAATGGAAAAGATGCCAGGCAAGGAGTCTGATAACCAGAGAGGAATAATCCTCCATTTTAAATCCAGGTTATCCAAGATGCTTGCAGCAACCGAAATTGAGGAAATTAAGAGAGGAAATACTGTGAGAGATTCAATAATCAGAGGTCCATAGACAATGCCTAAAGTTCCACTAATCCTGAAGAGAAAAAATTGAATGACTGGAATGTACGCGGCAAGAAGTGGCAAGATAAGACGTGGTTTTACTGGTAATTGTCTCTGCATAAATAGGTTTATTGACCATCCCACGAAGCAAGATACCCATATGCCCTTCGAGTGCCACACCGTTGGAGGGATACCACCATACACCGGAGAGAGATTAAGCAACGAAAGATTGGCTGATGTGGCAGCCAGCATATACAAGACACCTACTTGTAACAAGATCCAAGCCTGCTGTGAGATCCATTTCCACCTGGTTTCTTCCCGTGCCTTAGCAGCGAGCGACTGTAATTCTTTTTCGAAATTTTCTTTCGTCAGCATCGGTTCGGCGCCAGTAAGATCCATCTGAGGAGCCACTTGTGGACTCGACACAACAATTTGCCGAGCCATTGAGCGGAGTGGATATGCCAGCACTTGAAAAGAAGGGGAGATGGGGGTGATGATTGAAGACAGCTTCACATAAATCAGTCCGCGATTTAACGGTGTTATTGGTATTATAACTTCTCACTGCAATACTCGTGATTTTTAGCACAACGATATTTGAGCTTGTGGTCTGTGGTAACTCGCTTTAGCTTCCGGGGGAGTGGTCTTAATGTGTCCACTTATAAATTTATATTACAAGACCTGATCATGAGTAGGTTATCCCCTGTAATTTTAGCGCCTTTTGGCGATTTGTTAGACTAAAAAAATCACTGATAGGCGCTAAACTGATACAGTTGAACCTCTCATACTCTGATACTACGGTATTAATCGTGTATAGGCGCTAAAATTCGACTTTTACAGGGTATATAGGCTTTTACTAACTTGAATTAGCATGACGATAAGTAGATCTCCCCACCTAAACTTTAAATTTGTATGGCAAAAATTTCACAACGAAATATTCGTTGGTTTTGCTTTTTTGGTCCATTATAGCCCTCTATTCACTTTTTAATTCATTAATACATTTCATAAATAAATTATACTTCTATCTAGCTAATAATTTACATATCCGCCTTCAGCTTCGTAAACGGCTCTGATTCTTCGGGGCATCGAATCTATCAGTTTCTCCAAGTCATCCCCATTAAACCCCAGATCCCACGCCTCGTTCACTATTTGACGAAGATGCCCTTGACTCCGCTGACCCCCTTGATCCAACGCTGGATAAAGACGCTCCATGTACGCTTTCATATAACTCCACAAAGTTTCTATCGGATTTAAATCAGGAGAATATGGCGGCCACTCCATTAGAGAAATATTCCTCCTTTCAAACTCACGCATAGTTTGCCTCGACTTGTGAGGAGGGGCGTTGTCCTGCATCACATCTAGTCCTGGTTCCCGAAAGACCGCACTCTCTATGAGAGGCACTATCCTCTCGCAGTAACTGGCCGCAGTGATATGGCCCCACTCCTTCTCCCAAATCAGGCAAGGCCCCTTCTGTCGTCCAAAGAAAGATCCCCAGAACATCCACCCAACTCTCCTCCGCGTCTTGGCTAGGACACAGGTATCTTCGTACTCTTCCCCAATCTTTGACTTAAACTTAGCTCAAGGGAACTCTAAATCTTAGGAGCCTTTAAGGGACTACTGACCTTTCTTGTGACCCAACGATCACTTTGCCGACCATTCATAGCCCAAGTCTCGTCGGACCAGAGGACTCTCATCCAATGTTCCTTCCGCCAGTGGAGATGTATTCTGGCAAACTCATATCTCTTCAGTTTGTTGACTGAAGAGATAGGAGGTTTTAATCGTGCAATCCTGCGTGCATATCCCCTCTTTGCCAGTTCACGTCGGATCACATTCTCGCTCACACCAAAGTGCCGAAA
Organism: Podosphaera xanthii; assembly: GCA_028751805.1. NCBI lineage: Eukaryota > Fungi > Ascomycota > Leotiomycetes > Helotiales > Erysiphaceae > Podosphaera > Podosphaera xanthii. The sequence continues at coordinate 7,215,846 of JAPWIX010000007.1, forward strand.
TATAAAATGTGCAAGTTGGAAAAATGACATCCGACGATTTTCCGATGATAAACAGACGAAAAATTCTATTTCATCGACCTAGGAACTACTTAGAATAGGTGGCCTACCACTGGAGTACTGAGGCTCGGTATTTTCAACGCTCATGGTGTATTGTACCTGTCGCCATGTAATCCCAAGGCGTTGAGAGATTTTGACGTAACTGTGTCCCTCACTGGCCAAGGTTCTAACCTGCACATGTTACTCTCTTAACCTTATCAATTTGTAGATTTCAGACTTACTTGAATACGTTGAGTTTGTGTTAGGCGTTTTGCATAAGTAGGAGATGCTGATGATGGAGAAGGTTGTTGAGGTGAATCCATCTTTGCGGCAATCTAGTACAGTAAATTAAATTCTTCTAAAGTAGTTGACTTAAGGTTCAGATGCACTCACATGAAGTAAAAATTAGATAGATGAATGAAATAAAAGTATGCCGTTGAGCAAAATAATAGTAAATAGCTGACAATGATTTAAACGAAACGACCTCAGGTGTGCGCGAGTGAAGAAAGGTGCAGGCTTGAAGGTGGGCGTTGGACTTCATATACAGATGCATATCTCTTATGCCTTAGGCCATAAGATTTTAAAATTTGAAGCTAACAGGGATACTGTGGATCTATCGTGAGGTAACCTGGAATATCACCACTTTATCTCCACTTTATCCCCGCTTTAACCCCTGTACCCTATAAGAAGCGGATCAACGAACAATACCCTATCATGAGAGTAGCTAATAGTGGGTCCCAGTATAAATGTTGAAAAGATTCATTGTAACTTGGACTTTTATATTTGCAACACTTACCCTTACAGGTCATTTTGCGTGCAGGGGTAAGTATTGCAAATATAATCTGTAAAATTTCTATGATTCTCTTTAATAATTATATCGGGACCCACTATTAGCTATGAGAGGTTCTACTGTATAAGAGTAACTCGTTCCTGGATTGGCCTTGATTTTTGCAGCTAGTTTTTTCCCCAAAGTCATTCTTGTGTAAGCAGTCTTCGGGCTATTACACGAATGACATTGGTACGATACATGGAGCGATGACTTAGCTTGATATGATGTGCACTCACACTCGAATATCATTTGAAGACATAATTCGAAGTCAGGCGCCTTACCTGTCCTTCGACCCTCAATAATTTACGTCTACCACAGGCGCGTATTCTAGCCACCCACGACTTTTTTTTTAAAATCATTTTAGCGCAAACAGCCTGAGGCTATGACGCGAATGATTACGCAAGATATGTATTTTTCGCAGAATAACTCAGTTTGACGTTTGGAACACTCATACTCAGATTTCATTTGCAGATACCACTACGAGAATAACGCCTTGCGACATATACCCTCTTCCGTGAATACCCACCACAGGGAAAAGCGAGAAAAACCCATGGTTATCTGAGCATGCTTTCGTCATCCCACGAATACAATATCACCGCGAGAGAAGTGGTGCGAGGGTCTTGCTGGATTCGAACCAGCTTTATCCTGTCTCAAGTGCGGCATGTATCCAAGCTACCCAGACTCTACTTGGGAGAACGGCCTGGACAGTGTACCACTGCACCATCCGACCCCAAATGTAATTTTGTTCGCTTAGAATCTGTGACCTGGCTCTTCAGCTTGAGGCGCAATACCTGTCCAATTGCTACCCGTCGAAGCTTGAGGTAACTGAGCTCTTGCATCCACGGTTCAGACAGCTCTTGTCTAATGGTGACACTTTTGGCTAACCTAAAGATCAATCGTTTACTTCTGTCAAATTGCAGTCAACCGATATTAAATATGTAGACAAATGTTGCGAGGTAAATCATTTAGACCGTTCGTCATGATGAAGATCTGACGTGGTTAACTATCGACCCCTGATATCGCACATTACGAGAAGCCTAGAACATGTTATTCTAGAAATCTACGTGGAATGTGGTGTGTAGCTGCTGGATATGTGGGTATCATCGTTGACTGTTTCTAAATTTCGCGAGATTAAACATATTTGATGATCTGTTGCATCAATACTCCGTCCGGGATATGTTGACTAGGGTAAGGCCTGTCGCGCATCTGTAACGAGGTGCGCGTCGCGCAGGTGTCAAGGAACAATTCAGATGACAAAGGTGAAAGATACTGTGGGAGAAGAACTAAAATGACATCCAAACAACTAAATGAGCAACCCGTCTTTCATCTCTCTCGCGCTGGAAATCCGCAATCAGGTCGATACTCAACGCCGAGCATTGATTCAGATGATGAGTCGGTACCAGAGTCAAAATGGGAATGGATCTATGAAGATGAGAGGATAGAACGGTCGTCCACATCTAAGGCTCTCGACAGCGTGGTTTATGACTACAATGATACTACCAGTCCACAGCAAAAGCACAAGCCACAGCCATCTATAGGTGCGCAGAAGATTCTCGGAGCGCGGAGTAAGGATTTCGAATTCAGGATTGGAGACGGAGTGCTGGTCAACTGTGGCGAACCTCTCCCTTGGGTTGCCATCATTCGGTCTTTCGACATCACTGTTTTCGGGGATGAGAAAGTAGATATTTTGTGTAAGCTATCCCTTCTGAAGATGATAGCCTCCTCATGCATCAGGGATGTCGAACCATACGGATATAGTTAATAAAAAAAGAAAGAGACTGGACATTCTTCAGGTATGAGACCTTTGAGTGACGGACCTACCACAGGCTGACAAAACCAGAATGAAATCTACTTGACTCCACTCAAAGACACCATCGAAATCGCCACAATTAGTGGTATTGCTAAGATCATATCTGAACGAACGTTCAGCGAACAGTATCCAAATGGAATTCCTGAAAATCTAAAAGAAAATCAATCTGTCTTCGTATGTCGAAGGGGTTGTGAAGCTCGTGCCGCAACCTACACCAAAAATTTCGATTGGGATAATTTTAAGCTCCGTACGCAGGAAGACATTGACCATTTACATGAGTGGATTAAAGCTGAAACCAAATTGACTAAAAAATCAACTAGTTCTAGGCAGAAATTAAAGATAGATAACAAAGATCTGCAATCAAATACTGTAGCGGAAACGCCCAGAAAGAAGCAAAGATTCACGTCAACATCGCCCAGCAAGCTCAAGACACCTTCAAAATTAGTAACGCCAAGCCATAAAAGAGTCATTATCAAGAAGCCTCTTGAGTTCACTCCACTTGGTACCCGCTTCCTTGATCCTGGTTACATCGAATCTTCCCCTTTTCAAACTGCACGCTGTCGCCTTCATGTCGCATCAGTGCCTGCGTCTCTACCTTGTCGCGAAGACGAGTTTGCACAGGTCTACTCTCACCTTGAGGCTGCTATTATAGAGGGGTCAGGAACATGTATCTATATCTCTGGAACACCAGGCACTGGAAAAACAGCCACAGTACTGGAAGTGGTAGCTCAGCTTCAGGCGGCTGTTCAAGCCGACGAGTTGGATCCATTCACGTTTGTCGAAATAAATGGAATGAAAATGACCGATCCAACCCAGTCATACGCGCTGCTCTGGGAAGCGATTAAAGGAGACCGTGTTTCTCCAACTCACGCCCTTGGCTTGCTGGAGCGCGAATTTTCAAATCCTTCACCAAGGCGTACGCCATGCGTCGTCCTTATGGATGAATTGGATCAGTTAGTTACACGAAATCAGTTGGTAATGTATAATTTCTTCAACTGGCCTGGATTGCTGCATTCCCGTTTAATTGTGCTGGCCGTAGCCAATACGATGGATCTTCCTGAAAGAACTTTAAGTAACAAGATCAGTTCGCGCCTCGGTCTCACGCGCATTACTTTTCCCGGATACAGCTTTGATCAATTAGTCCAAATTATCTCTGCTCGTCTCGGGGGGATCTCCGACAGCATCGTTGAGAAAGATGCTATCGAATTCGCGTCGCGAAAAGTCGCGGCGGTCTCCGGGGATGCAAGACGGGTGCTTGACATCTGTCGACGAGCGGTCGAACTTGCCGAAGCTGATGCTCGGACGAATCTGAACTCTTCCCCTTCCAAAAACTCAGCGCGATTACAGGGCATTGGCAGGGTACGTATCGATACCATCAGAAGAGCCATCAAAGAAGCAACAACTAGCCCTCTGCAGAATTATCTCCGAGGCTTACCATTGACTGCGAAAATCCTTCTAGTAGCACTTGTTTTACGGACTAGGCGGAATGGCATTAGAGAAGATACTTTGGGTAGTGTATTGGATGAGGCTAAAAAAATAGCCAAGCTGAACACCGCTAACCAGAAGGTTTATGAATTATTGTTCCAGACGAATCCTAGAGCTGCTATTGGAATGTCCCCATCCAAAAAAGCAAGCAGCAGCTCTGCGCGTTTACTTGGGATGAACACTGCCGCTGTCGACTTAATGGAAGCTGGCATTGTAGGCCTGGAGACACGAAGAGCAGATCGCACAGGTCGAATCAGACTATGTATAGGAGACGAAGATGTCAGAATTGCGTTTAAAGACGATCCCGAAGTTAAGAATCTCGGCTTTTGAATCAATGAGACGTTACGGTAGTCTAATCCTTGCATGTGCTGGTAGCTGCGTTTCAGCGATGGTAAGCGGCGCTACGCAACCTTGTAGACAAGAGTCTGGCTGGGATTTCATAGCTTTTCACTGATCAAAACATTTTGGTCACACATGATTAGTCACTTGTCGAATCTTGTTTACCTGGGGCGCTCATTTTACCGCTAGAGGCGATGCAGGTGGGTCCAATCGACCAAATTTCCACAGATCAACCGGAGACAAATTTAACGTTGGAATGCGGCATTCACGCTCAGGTCTACGAAAGCTTCTTTCACACTTTTATCGGTCGCTTAATAACTTGTAGGGTGGGCAAAATTAATTATCTCTAATTATTGTCATAATCTACCGAGATAATTTATTTCCTCGGTGAGATTTTGACTAGGCTGGAGTTGAAGCGTTTATGCACTAAAGCTAGTCCAAATACTTGAAACCTTTCAAATGGCGATTGCTACATACAGTAGTTAATATGCCAAATTCTTATTCACAGATATAAATGCTGATCGAGTAAAATAAAATAACTAGCTGAGAAAAAAGATGTAGCGTTCTTTTCAAGTAGTTTTAATAATTCAAGGAAACAATTTCTTTCCTCTCGAACCTCTCTGTTTTAAAGCTCAAATCACAACATCTCGACCAAACACACAAAAAAATACTGAGCTAAACGGAATTTTTATTCATCAGTTGTCTATATTGTGTTACAATGAGCCGTGCAACACGTTCACTGTCCATTCTCTCGGCACTTTGTACTCTGAACAATAGCGAAACATTCAGCGAATACGATTGCACCGTCTTTGTTTTGTTCGGATTTCCGAACTTCAAAATTTAACTGCGCAAGGGTTGTGTTAGAACAACATTCATCGAAGTTAGTATAGTTTGAACGATTGAATTCTTCATATTCCAATCATATCTTTGCAACGACGATGGTGTCTTTTAATCTATCACAATCACTTTTGAATCCCAATATTTTGCCCTGAAACACGTATAACTGCTCAAGCAGATTTCTTGCACCTGACGTAGAGCACCAATTGCTTCAAATGCCGTTTTTATTGAGTATTTAATTTTAATTTCTCACTTTGTAGAATGTACCAATATGCGATAACCGTGGAAAAATAATGTAATCATCAGGAACGTTGTACTGTTGGCCACTTAAATACCCAGCCAGGGGAATGTGTAGGCCGCTCTATTTAGTAACTTGAATTCCGAGACAGTTAAGCGCTTCTTTCCTAGAATACCACTTAAATTTAAATAAATTATGACATATAAGGACGTATGTGGATATTAAAAGGTCACAGAGAGCATGTAAAGCAGATCAAACTGTTTGAGGTTCAAACGTGAATTTTTAATAGAAAAACTGATGGAATGATAGCTGCTAAAGAAATAACATCAAATATTCTTCTTGCATGAAAATCCAGGATTCATAGAAATTTGTTCACTGGATAAATCAGACATAAATGAATGATTTCTCTGCGTTGTTTTTGGGAAATTTGGCGAACCCAACCTTAATGATTACAAAATTAGTCATTTTGTATCACTAGCGCCAAACTCCTCATTGACGTCACTTTTTGAGTTGAGCAACCATCAGCGCGTTCCCTCCGGTAAGACGAATTACTCGCGAAGAGGCCAATTAGAGTGTAAGCGTCACTACGATCTGTGGATGTCGCTTTCAGTCATGACCATTGGCGTGGGGAATACTGCATCAATTCGTCGGAATTTCGTCTAGCTATTAAACCCTGGATTCGGAAAGAAAAAAATGGCGAAAATTAAAATCTGCTGTAATTACTTGCACACGTGTATTTTTTATCAAGCTATGACAGAAAGAATCGGCATACCTAGGGGGACGAAGACGGCGTTTCTACCTGTACGTAGTGTCCCCTACGAACCTGGAGTTTATCTTCAGAGCCAATAGAAACACGCATTACTTGGTCACGGAGGAAAAGTCACCCAAATGAGTTTCCGGGGCGTATCCAGCTCCCGTTATGGTGGTGATGGATCAGACTAAGTTGGCCCTTTTTACCAAGATGAATTCTCACTTTTTACAGATATTCTGGCATTATACTGTCTCCCGAGGAAAGAGCACCGCTACCTGAGCGCTGGTGGTGTCGGTATAAGGAGGATATCTGGACTATGAGATATTAGGGAGATACAGATGGGAATACGCACCTCGTGTGGCTCTAGCGTCTAGGCCTTGCCTGGCTGGGTTTGCAGGTTTTTTGAGACTTTTTCCCCGCGTATCGGTTTCCATGGCTGCTCTTTTTCAATTTTTTTGAGCAGAAGGTTCCGTAGAAAAGGTGGTTGAATTCTTCGGGTAATTACTGAGCTAAATGGCTACCCGTCATGGGTCAATGTATCAATGATCTTAGGTTCGAGGTAAAAGGGGATAGGAGCACTGTAAAAGGTGTGGCCTGGGTCAGAGAGGAGCCCCAGTGTTATAGTAGTCTTGGACCCTACATAGCACGAATAAACACCACTACAATCGGCATACCTAGGGAGGCTTCAAGTAGGATATCCACGCACGATGACATGCAACGCGGAGCCAACTTCGGAGTTCTTCTGTACCACATGGTGACCAGTCGACTAAGGATCTTGTTGAGCCTATGTGATTGATCTGAGTACAAAATTTTATCATCTCAAGGGAATGGGAAACACGATCGTTGCTCAGCGCTCGCGGCTCCCCACTCTCCAGGATCTAGGTATGTCGCGATGTGACATTGTTTCGATTTATGGAGTCCCAACGGGAAACACCAGTCGCATCTAGTGCATCCGGAGAACCTACGACCGGCCGACGAGACTAAAATGGGCTATTCCCACTTGCGCGGCAGTCGGGACCTACCGGCGATGACAGAGGTCGACATCTGAGAGGGCGGCATCGCTGCGAAGGTTGTCCTAGATCTTGCCCCGAATCTACTATTCTCAGGTTCAGATACGCCTGGCCCTTGGTAGCTCAAAAACAAGGGTCCAATGCTAATTTGACAAAAAAACCTCACTTGTTCCAAGGTCATCGCAAGACTAGTTAAGAATTTGCCAGAGTACACACGAGTTGAACGTCAGAAGACCAGAATAGGTTATTTTCGCTAGCGAACGTAAATTCTAAACACCATGGTCTGGGAATGCATGATTTGAGAGAGGGGGGCAATGCTACGCGAGCTGAAGGCATCATGAACAGCAGAAATCCCCTGAAAAATTTAGAGGAACGTCGACTAATATATGAAGATACAGAGATCGCAACGCCAAGATCATTCCAAGACCATGGCCTAGCCTGTGCTCGACGGTCAACTCTCGCTCAGCTACACAACTAAAACATTCAAGGCTTACTTTGGGTCCCGCAGCCACTCTACATGAACTCGATGAGGGGTTTATAGGTTGTAGTAGACCAATGACCTGAGACGTCCCTGAAACTCGTAAAGATTAAGGGTTGAATATGCTTAAGCTGATGCAATCAACCGAACTTCAAGATCTGACAGTTGTGATATTAGATGGGGGGTCACTGCTCGCAGGTCTTACTCCACAACACACCAATGTCACGGCTTTCTGGCCCGATGTTTCCTGTCGTCGGCGTTGACCAACGCGTGCTTTCAGTGATAACCAATAATGGCTTTTTTGATGTGACTCCTAGCCATAGACCGGAATCAGTCAAAGAAAGCTTCTAGGAAGTGATCTAGGAAGTATCCGGGCTTCGACATTTGTGCACGGGCTGCCCACTACTGACTGATTACAGGAAGATTATCGAATCTCATGGAGTGGTCTACGGAATACTATTGTAAGAATCACGAAGTCTTTAACAGAACAAGACAAGGGAGTCTTGTAGTGGACACTGTAGTAGGAGCTCTACCCTGATAAATGAAGCATTGCATGTTTTATTATTAGTGTATCATTAGTTGTTGAGCCTGTCAATTACAACCTCTCCGGACGTGAATGACCAGCTCCCTTCATCTGTTATAAATGCACAATGCTGTGACACGTAGAACTATGACAACCAGTTTACTATAAATATCATAGCTTCACGCGGGACTCGCAAAACCAACGTTTTTAAAATAATTCTCAAGTACATGATCAGAGCGCACAGAAACTAATTGCTGGTCTGGGAAATATGTTACGTTGTAAAGTACGTTGGTTATTTCTGGAATCCGTCTTTCTCCCGTACAACACCGTTCGACTTCTTACAGATTGACTTGATCAACCGATATCATGTTCCGATTGTGTTTTAGCTTTTTCTTGTTTTGATGCCATTTACAAGCTAGATGAGTCTTCATCTATCGTAGAATGGGTATTCTGGAAGATGTGCTTCTTTTAATACTTGCTACATGCAAGCTTCACAGATTTGTATTTTCTAGTCTCTTATATGTGAGCTGCTAGAGTAACTGAGGCTTACAAACGAGCTCTCGCTGATGAGTATGGTGATCGATTGTCTTTAGGATTTCTTACATATTCGTGCCGCAGCGCTTTCCTTGGTACCTTGATAGCTGTGACGCGAATGATACGCTTACCCTGCTATTCTACTTCCTCTTTGCTTTTCTTCGGGCCAATTCTTGCCTGCTACGAAATCGAATGTAGGTCTCCTGCTCTTACTTGTACTCTATTTACCAATTTCAAACACGATAAGTCTTTTTCTAAGGGTCCAGAAATTATGTAGCACTGGAGCCTTCTTCTTCTTCTTCTTCTTCTTCTTCTTCTTCTTCTTCTTCTTCTTCTTCTTCTCGTTGCCCTTATAGTAGCCTCTTGGAGATGCTCATTAAACATCTATAAAGTACCACTTGTTGGACGTCTCTTCGAATGACGCGATCGCTGAGGCCGTTCAGTCAATTTCTAGTTCCGGCATCAGGATATGCCGAGGCTATGCTCACTTGGGTCAGTAAATTCTTTTGCTCTGAATTCAAGCTCAATTTAATCAGTTGGTCATCGCTGGCGCGTTCCTAGCTTCCTGAAGACGAGTCTCTTTTTTCGAAAACTTAGAGTGCCATGAGTTGATGACACGCTCAGATAACTAGTTGTGCCAAAGTCGACCAGACTTCCTTCCCTGCCAGGGCTTTTCCGAAAACTTGAAAGATTGAGAAAGCATCGCTCTTTTTTATCTCTGTGTAGTTTTATGTAAGTAGGATGAGATGGCTCAGTCCTTGATTGCAAAAAGCAGCGACATGAGCAAGCAAACCGACATTTAGAAGCTTTTATCAGTGGATGTGTTGCAGCCGATAGTATGCTATCAGTCACCTATAAATTAGACATGACTCGATAAATTTCCGATTGATATGTGACCCGTAATTGTCAGCGAGTAGTCCCCTTCCGCTACTGGCTATACTCGCTGTCTCAGACTCAAATATTTGGATCAATCAGTGGAAGCCATGCTTGTGGATTCTCCCTCTAAGAATGATGAAGCAAACAAAAAATAAATTTGCCTGCTATCGAATCCTTCGGGCCAGATCTCTGAATTCCAGCTGATGTAGCCTTATAAATTAGGGCAGGCTATAATTTAGTAGCATCTGCGCCAATTATGATAAGCAGTGCTCCGAGTAATGCCGAATGTGCATGTATTTCATTATATTCTTCTCCTATATATGATTAAGTCATCGCTGAGAAGCCTGGCTTTCGCCAATAATGGCAACTTCAAGATGAAAACGCCTGGTCAGCGCCGACCGGGAATCATCGGCTCTCCTTGTGGCTTGAGCTGTTTCAAGTGGACTGTGGGATCTTGTATCTTCACGTGCAGCGCCTACAACCGTAGTGTTGTGAGAGGCTGTGATACCTACAGCGACCTAGTGTGCCGTGGAGTAGATGTGTGCGTGTAGTGTCGAAGCCCCCGAAGCACAAGGATCCAGAAATACAGAAGAGCTGCAGGTCAGAAAGAGGCGTTGCTTTAGCTTCTTCTGTAATTGTAGATTGAATGATTAGTTACATCGGCATTTCACGAGGTTTGCTTTCTGGATCAACGTCAGATGGGAAGGTCAAGAACACCAAGGACAAGAGCAATGCAACACGCAAGCTTCGCTTAAATGTGTACGTAGTCAACTTTCGTAGTGTTGAAGAGCGAAAGAACCTAAATCATCGTGCAAGTAAAGTTGAAATGGCTAAGATGTCGAGGAACCTAAGATAATGTAGATCACGAAGTATATGAATAAAATTGACAACAGTATATTTCTCAAGAGAGAATTTAACTTCTCAAACCAAGTTCCAGCTGGAGGATTATCTCAATACCGCTTGTCTCCTCTGATCCCTCTTTGATCTTATTTCCATACTTGATCAAAGATGTAACTACACGTGTGGCAAGCCATTGATACTCCCGCAACACTCACGCTGAAGACTAAGCATCCAACGTATCTCGATGAACGTCAATGAGGCACTTGCCGAATACCTATCACGAGAGACCGTCAAAATACACCGAGACCGATCTCAGTCCGACCAAACCAATGCCACCGATTTAGACCATACACCCGAGAAATACAAACAGTTATTATCGAGAAAGACTGTCTATCGCCTGTCAAATTTTAGCGCCGGGCGTGTACTGTAACGCATGGATTGTTAGCCAGGACCTTTTCGAATCAACTAATGTCAACCATTATGAATGTGCAACGCTTCCGTCGTACAGCCACGCCACGGACGCGGGTCGGATGGTGCAGTGGTACACTGTCCAGGCCGTTCTCCCAAGTAGAATCTGGGTAGCTTGGATACATGCTGCACTTGAGACAGGATAAAGCTGGTTCGAATCCAGCAAGACCCTCACACTACTTCTCTCGCGGTGATATTGTATTCGTGGGATGACGAAAGCATGCTCAGATAACCATGGGTTTTTCTCGCTTTTCCCTGTGGTGGGTATTCACGGAAGAGGGTACATGTCGTAAGGCGTTATTCTCGTAGTGGTATCTGCAAATGAAATCTGAGTATGAGTGTTCCAAACGTAAAACTGAGTTATACTGCGAAAAATACATATCTTCCGTAATCATTCGCGTCATAGCCTCAGGCTGCATACGCTAGAATGATTTAAAAAAAACGCCGCGGACGCGGACGCGCTCGCGGGCCAACAATTCTATCAAGAAGACGCGTTCCGCCACAAGATCAGGTGATATTATTCTCTGGGATAACATATGTCAGTCAGGATCGTACATGTGGGGGCATGGTGCACCACAGCTCCATGCTTATTGGCTTAATTACAACGACAATACAGCTACAGTAAAACTTCTCAAACACGATAGTGGGTCCCGGCATAAGTGTTGAAAATATTCATTGAAATTCATCCATTTATATTTGCAACACTTACCCTTACAGGTCATTTTGGGTGCAGGGGCAAGTATTGCAAATATAAATGGATGAATTTCAATGAATATTTTCAACACTTATGCCGGGACCCACTATCGTGTTAGAGAAGTCTTACTGTATACTTGCGACCGAAGGACATACCTGTGCCCCACAGGTCTAACCTGATGAGAGAAGAAGAACCCGCACAGGCTCAACTGACTCCAAGTTTGACCGATTGCGAGCTCCGAGCTTTATCTGGCTTGCAGCTATCTCAAATTCCACGTGGGTACAATATACAGAGTTCCCTTCCGACCGGGCGTCCGATGTCGGTTGATCTGAGGATGAAATGTATCCTGCGAAATCTTAGACAGATTACGAATGAGACTATTGTATCTAGTTCCGTAAACAAATTCATGTCGCGGTCATCTGTTGACTGGACATTGGCGACGCAAAATTGGTCTCCCTCAGAATGCCCTATTAATTGATACATGGACTCAACTATCGTTGCAATTTCAGGATCTAAGCAGGAGATCCGATACTACCGCAGTCCCGTCTGGAGTTTTGGAATACACAGGAAACGAAGTTGGAAATTAGTGATAGGATGTTTAATTTCAACCGTCGTTGACTTTTTAAAGTGGATCAAGGTGCAACTCTGTTCTTTGCAGATAATGATTAGGTCCCAGCTAAAATTTCCACTTTTACCGTACTAAAGGCCACATTGTAGCCAGAAAAGATAGTATATGAGGGATACGCAGCTTGTTGGAGCGCACAACAAACGTAAAAATAATTGGGCAGTGCCGGTAACCGCGCCCTTGAAGAAATCCAGCGTTTTAATATTAGGCAGACCAAGCCACTGGCCAGACGCCAGATATACTTCCTGTTCCTCTTTATGATCAATAATTATTTATCTAGATAATAATTTTATTTTTTTCATAGTTTTACAATATACATTAATTATAATTCATGCAGCATCTGCTTCCGGCTGGAGGTCGTCGATGCGATATCACACGTTTCTTTTTCCAAAGATTCATTTAGAAATTGGGCTCCATGGCATTACATGCGACTATTGTGAGGTAGTCTCTGACGTGTGACTCATAAAAAAGGTGCTGTACAAGACTTTCTGAGCAAATGGTTACTCAGAATATAAATACCGTCACTAAATGGCAAGCATTATGAGTTACTAAAACTTTTGTTTGCGTAACGTCGGCTTCCATTCCAAAGGATGGCTTTCCGGAGTTGCCGAGTCATCTTGCTTCCATACCTTGATTGTTTTGTCAGCTTCTCCACAGATAAGACGCAGCCCAGTTTTGTCATAGATTGAACTCATTAGACCAGCTTCTGCATCTAGAGAGCCAGGTTGTGCGGTAGTATCCAATGCTTGATATCGGTGCCCTGTCTTCCAGTCCCAAAAAGACATCGACCCATTATCTCCTAAAAATAGCGTGAGCTAGGAATCTTCGAAAGTTATTGCCACTTACCACCTGAAAATAAGACATTATCTTCATTAACTGCGAGTGTATTTATAATCGAATTATGACCTTCGAAGTTCTGCATAAAAGCTCCTTCGGGACATTTCCACTGTTTGATACTCCCTGTGCTTCCTGACGCGAAAGTAAATTCTTTGGGGTGAACGGCTAGTGCTCTTACCCCTTTCTTGTGGTGGGTCAAAACACACATGGTCTTTCCTGCAGCGAGATCCCAGAGGCGTACTGTTGAGTCTAAAGAAGAAGTGATAACTTGGGGATCTGCTTCTTGGCATTTGAGGTCTGATACTGTACCTTTGTGGCCGGAAAGAACATGTATATTACTTCGAGTCCGCATATCCCAAACACGAGCAACCCCATCACGGCCTCCCGTGACTAGCACATCGAGAGTAGGATGTAATGAAAGTGTGTAAACACCAGATAAATGACCATGATAATGTCGAATAACTTTGTTCGTCTCAAGGTCCCAGCATTTGACCATCTTGTCTTCTCCACATGAAAAGAGATATGGATGCCGCGGAGAGACTGCAAGACCTCGGACCGTAGAAATATGCCCAGTGAGGGTCAGACGTAGTTGACCGGTGGCTAGGTCCCAAATCTTAATTGTCCTGTCTCCAGCACCACTAGCAAACCATTGGTTATCTGGCTCAACTGCTAGAGCCCGAACCCAGCCTAGATGCCCAGAGATTACCCGGGCGAGCTTCCACGGCGCGTGCCATTCTGGTTTTTGAACAGCGATAAGCTTTGGATCTTTTCGCACTAGACTAGATGATGGAAGCTTTTTCTGCTGAGTTGTAGCTTTGGCAATTATCAAGGAAGTGGATGAGGCTGCACTTTCTTGTTTCTGTTCCTTTCGTTTGGGCGCAGCTGCAATCTTAGCTGCAAGAGATGGAGGCAAGACCGTACAATGACTGTACTCCGCTTGAATTTTTGTGTTGTTTCCGAGAGCTTCAGCAGTATTGGGAAAATGTGGATCACTGCATCCTTCTAGGAAGAGTTCTTTTGTGAGCTCGCGATTTGTTTGTAGTAGATCTTCAAAGTGACCTGGTTCACTGTTTACGACATCTCTGTCCTCTAAATTTTCAGGGCCGGGTGGAATCTGATCGAGATTGAGAGCAAGTGGTTGTTCTGAAGTCGCATCTGTAGTAGACATATCTTGTCTTCAATTCATGTATGGAAGCTTACTTCAGCCTTGCGATAACTAAACACCATGGAAGGGCAGGCCTGCTCTTCGGAAAAAAATGCTGATTGGCTGAAATTTACCCATTTACGACTAGCAAATTTTATTATAAATGCTTTAAATTTTACTTCACCCTAACAACTCCCTTCTCAGAGTAATCAAATTCAATATGTACTCTAGTGAAGCTGGGTATGATAAGTTTGCTATCCATGAGGCAGCTCGAAATGGTAGATGTCAGAATGATTCTTCATACAGTGTGGCCACTTTTGCTGACCAGGCTTAGATGACTTGGTAGAGTCATTGTTAAATGTAAGGCTTCTAGATCTTAATTGCGTTTGCAGTAAACAAACATTGGTTTTGGATAGGCAAACCCTAAACTAGCTGATCAAAGAGACGATGATGGGCGCTTACCAATCCATTGGGCAGTCTCCTTTAATCGTATTGACGTTGCTAAACTATTAGTTTCGACAAAAAATTTCGATCCAGATGTCCAGGTAATTCAAAGAAATTCAATCATGATAAAAATTATATTAAATTACATTAAGGACAGCTCTGGGTGGACGCCCCTCATGATAGCTGCCAGTATAGCAGATGGGGAAAAACTGCTAGACCTTCTAATACACAAGGGGGCTGACGTGAACATCAAAAGTAAGCCAACCTTCGTGTCGCAGTGTGAGACTTGACTTGTTTTAACTTTTTGAGCAGACTTTGCAGGCCAGGTATGTAATTTGAAGTCTCATAGCAATAATACCCAATACCTTTACTCACTCCTGAGGTTCGTGCAGAGTGCAATCCACTTTGTGGCATCAAAAAAGCATCTCCAGTTTGCTCGACGATTGTTGGAACACAATCCATCAGCATCGCTTCGCTGTAGTGATGTGCGTAAACAGTATCCCATCCACCGTGCTGCAGCGGTGGGCTCGGTACCTATGATTGACTTATTCATCATGCACAAGAGTCCGCTCAACGTAGCCGATATCGCTGGTCAGACGCCATTACATCATGCAGTCGCAGAGGGCCACGGTGAGATTCTCATCTAATTTCTCACGATCAGCGTGTAGAGAGGGGGCCAAGGAACCTGACTGATTGAAAAACAGGTGATGCAGCTATCGCACTTTTGAAGGCGGGTGCTGATCCAAAGAAAGAGGATAGTGATGGGAACCCTGCCCTGAGGCTGGCTCCGGACTCACAGGTAAAGCTAAGCTACTATGCCGCTAAACCAGTTTGGTTGTGTGCGCACTGACAGACACACAGGTTGCGAAGTTCATCGTGGAAAACGCGGAACTCGAGGGTTTGGAGTTGTAACTTGGAAGATTTTTACAAGACATTGGCAAAGGTTAGTATTTAATTGTAACTACCGCTATTGATTGTCATCTGTTTGCAGTCCCTGTTGATTTTCATGTCGACCTAATTAAGAATCAGACTACGAATCCATCAATATTCACCTGTAGAATAAGAATAAAACGGCGTCAAACTACGCTGAGTTAACCCGCTTGGGAGTAGGTACTACAAACAGAAATGCACATAAGCTTTTGGATCGACGAATTCAAAAGGCGTGGATAGGGTACCGGTACTGGTTATTGGTATTTCTTCAGGGAGTGTGCACAGGTAATAGTGAATATCCTGTGAGGCATGACGCACAGGATCAAGGAGACAGGGCTTAGCTGAACGCGCCTAATATGACGCTTTAGAAAAATCTTCACGATGCTGTACGAGTAGATTGTGGTCAGAACGTTGATCCGTTCCGGTGGTACGGAGATGGACACAGTTTTTTTTTTGCGCATCGTACGTACTAGCACCTAGGCATGTGGGAAAGAATGGAGAGAATGCAGTCGTTGATTTGCTCACAGCAAGACCTCCAAAGGTTGAGTGCGTACTCATTCTTCAAGGTATGGTAACCCACGGCCAGTGGTGCTTCGTGAATAGATGGTTTCGAGAACCGGGTTCTCGGTAGACAATGCGACTCGGTTGGTCCTCGGTTTCATTCAAGGCGATTGATTGAAGCCTATCGAGATGATCAATGTGGTCTAAGCAGAAATGCAACCAGGCAGTGATCAGTCACGTTAAACTACTAAAGCCATGAGACCGTTCATAAAATTACACGATGCGGTAGGAAATGAGTAATCCAAGATGATTTAGTCTTTTCATTTCAAAATTAAATATTTTTTGTCATTCTTTTTTTCTTGTCTATGTACATGTAATAATTAACCGCATATCATTACCCACATCTGTGAAATCCCGGCTATGGATCGGAATGCATTAGTTCCAGAGTCCGTTACACATAAGTGACAACGGACTTCCATATTCAGGATGTTTTTGTTCGATGCAATAGTACTGGTAATACTTGTGGGGGAGATTGTTCTTTCCACTCTATGTGATAAGTGAAGTCTAAATGCACCAGCCGCGTAAAATCGATTTTTTTTTTTTGGTCATGTCAGGACAAACACTACAGCGACCCAATCGCCATAAAGTACAACCATTCACGATCACGGATACACCCATAAACACTAATTTGAAAATTTACAGATGATCTTTCTTTGGTCACAATCTAATTACATTTCTCAGATTTTAGACTGTATTGATGTGCGGATGTGAAATCAAGCAAACAATAAATATCTGTACAGTAAAGGTGACGATGGCATTTGATCAGCGTAGAGTATGTGTTGTTCAGGGTGATAATGAAATCTCTAAATATAGCTCACGAGACTTACTTCAGTAGAGTCAATATTTAACATTGTACGTCTATCGCTGAAGTTGAAGATATTCTCATATTAGGGGTGAATAGGCGATATGGGGTGGTAATAAAAATCAGATCTATTAATAGAATAGCGACCGACAGCTACCGCAATCATGTTCATGGACATGTATGTATATGTATAAACATCTTTTACACAAGGTTAAGAATTTGTGTGTCCTGATTTGACGCCTTATGTGCCCATGCAGCGATGTATAAAGGTGGTGTTACATGTACGTTGATTGGATTATTGCCTTGGTGATCACGATGTTAGTAATTATGTTCACCTGCTTCTCTCATACGCTACGTAATCCTTACGTTTGCACATCCTCACAAGTTACTTTCAAGTTACATGAATGCGACTACGTAGTTATCCATCTTATGTTATCGATCACATCTTGTTTTGTCTTGCTTTTCCGTTTCTTTGGAGAAGGCATGTGTACAACGCATGATTTACACCAAGAAGACACATGAGATTATTTCCAGGCTGAAATTCTCAAGTTTGCCTCCAGTACTCCCCTGCTGATAGGGTTGGTGCAATTAAGTTGTCAACCAGTACCTCATATCACGCCCACCACTGAGTAACTAACGGTAATACTAATATAGTTGATGAAATAAGCGTATCAGGATCTGCTGTAGTGAAGCTGTCAAGCCAACGTTGATGGGGGACACAGCATAAGACACACCGCGTCGAGGATAACGCAACTTCACGATCTAATTCCTGTCGGATACGATCTAGGGAAAAAGAAACTGCCTGTAGGCTCTATCAAATGAGATGGATCATCCACGGTCAAGGTTTATCTGACTATCATCATGTCAGGGTGAGATTATGCTTCGTTGACACAGGAAGATTTATGGAATAGATACTCTGGAGCTCAACCGGAATACCTCAAGCGGGGTCTTTGATAGTGAACAGAACAAGAAATGGCAACGTCTCGTCAGACTGTCTCGTGCATCATCTCACCCTGAAAATCTTTACGTCCAACGCATGAAATGAGCGCACTGTGGAAAGAGGGAAATGAGAGGCTGGTTCTGAGCAGGAAATATTTTGCATCACCACAACATCATAAGGCTACACCAGTGGACACAGAGAGGAAGGCTAATCAATTTGTACAATCATTTAGTCGGGTTTTTACAGATATCGGGCATCGATGTCCCCCACATGGCTGAAGGCAAATATGTGATGAAGGGTGAGACGAGTTACATGTTGGGAGAGCAGTGATTGATCTAGGCATCGGGAAAGTTATCACGCTAGTACTAATACTAGCAAAAAAGGAAAAACGCATAAAGCGATATGTCTCTGTGACTTGAGAAGTGATGGTATGAAGTTGAGATGAGTGTGATCTGTGGCCATGGAATCTCGGCGCCTGAATCAATATATGTAGATATTTATATATATTTCTATCAATATTTATATTTACATACGTCGTGTGTTAAGATTTGACAAGAATTCAATGCAAGTCGAAGTGATATCAATGATATCGTAATTTTATTTAAATACTTACATTTTGTTCCTAGGTATTTCCTCAGCCTCTTGCTCTCGCCAAGGAAATGCGAACTACATTTATTGATTTGTGATAAATGAAGACCCTTGCTCTTAATGATCTATCCTTGTCTAGTTGTCAAGACTATGCATACCTGTACTATAGTCATTACTGATACTGGCGGAGGATGATGATAATATGGCAATATCAATGATAATTAAAGCTTCTTTGGTACTAGCGGACCGAATGATTACGAGGACCGCCGAACATGATGATCCACGCTTTCATCCTCAGGCATTCAATACTTGCTGACCATCGTCGAAAGTACACCCTGATAATCATGGCCAACGGAAGACCAGAGAGGAGGCACAAGTATTCTCATATAGGAATAAAGGCGAGGGTTATTGACCGATAGTGCTCGTCGTTGTCGTATAATCAGTAAAGTAGATAAGCGTAGGGACGAGGCAGGGTCACCGGTAAAACATATACACACTACAAGTACACATGTTTCGAGGATCGGAAATTGACGCCAATAAATTGAATTCCTACCGCAGCGTTTTTTTTTTCTCACGAACTTGTTACATTCTATTGTCTTCCCCGTCCCGTATGAAAAAAAAACGATGGATGACACATGTCGCTGCGTCGTTCTACGAGTCAATCCGACTTGAGGGGGAAGATCTGAGACCGGGCGTCTGCAGCCTGCAATCCGTAGTCCCTGTTTATGGCTGCAGAAATCGCCGGCGACTAGCATGTCTGCTTTCGGTATTTTACTTAAAAAAATTTAAATTTTGATCATTTTATAATGAGGTATGACCGGTACTAGTAATACGCGTAGTAATACATTATCTCAGACATGTATACTTTGTCTTGTTTATCTCTGATTTAGCGTTTCTTTTTTTTTCCTGTCACTCCCTCTCCCTTTTCGATACTCATGCTAATCAATGTAGTAATATTAGTAATAGTTCACCAACATATTCCAGAATCTGCGACTCGAATTGAATAAGCGGCATTGAGCACACGGAGAGTTACATGTTCCCAGATCGGATTTCAGAGGGTATGCAAACCTCTAACTGACTTGGCTTAGACGTAATGTCTGTCAACTCCACAAATTCCTAACTGCCATAACAATCATTATTAATCCATATATGATCCAAGTCTGAGCAAGTAGCAGTAGAAGTGATATGACTCGTCAAATATTCGGTCATTTGGACATGGAACAATCAAGTATCTTGATTAAGTAGTAGCGAGAGAAGGAATAATTTTTCTTCTTTTCTTTCTCCTGTCTCTCAGCCCGTCCGCAGCCTTGTATCAGAGCTTATTGGAACTGACTAGGGCAAGTGACTAGGATACTCCCTACGAACCATGCGATCTTACAGGATCTGGGACTGAGGATTCAACGCAGATTATGTCGCTGAAGTTCATACCCTGCGAACTGAATTGACGGACAGCTTAGTTGACTATCCTTCTTGGCCCTTGGCTCTTGTCCGGGCACCGTCCCAAGCTGCTTTTCGAGTGCCCTTGTCGTTTGGCTGTATCCACTAGTCAACTAGTTCCAAAATTCTCCTAAGATCAGTTGGAGTCTATCTACACAATCTCATTAATCCAACCAACCTAATCCAGGCACGAAAGGCTAATTTTCCGTGATCGTGTCTTATCCAAGCCTCAACTTATATATGTGCTTCACCACAACCAGAATGGAGGCCAATTGCATCATCGTAATTCTCTTACATTGTCCCACGAGCTCACTGCGTTCATTGACCAGTGCATTGCATTATATGTCAGTACCATCCACCGAATCTTGCACTCGATAGAAAGCAGCTTCATCTCGTACACTGATCGACACCGAGTCCACGTGTCTTCGTCTCCTTCTCTCCTCGCACTTAGTCTCTGTTACTATCATCACAAACACTCATTCTCTCTCGTCTAGCATACCATCCGGAAGGAGAGAATACATCTGCCATGTGCTCTAATGAATACGCACCATTGACTCCGCCTATCACCCCACCATTACTACCTCTTGGTGACCAGTATCCATTGAGTAATCCGCCAAATCCAGAATCGCGTTTGGGCACCATATTGGGCTCTTCTCTTCTCCTCGAAAGAATTATCGGAACTGGCGCATATGGCGTGGTGTACTCTGCGGTGAACTTGAGGACCAACGAGTACTATGCTGTGAAGGCTTTGAACAAATTTACTTCCAACGGCCATCCTCTGAACGAGCGCCAGCGTAAGTTTCAGCACCGTGAAGTTGAACTTCACCAACAAGCTTCTGCGCATCCAAACATCGTCTCGATATACAAAATTGTGGACCAACCTGATTGTACATATGTTGTACTGGAATACTGCCCGGACGGCGATCTCTTCTCAAATATCACCGAACGAGGTCGATATGCGAACAATGATGCGCTGATACAAGATGCGTTTCTTCAGATTCTTGATGCCGTGGAATATTGCCATCGACTAGGGATTTATCACCGTGATCTGAAGCCTGAAAACATATTGGTTTCACAAGGAGGGCAGAAGTTGCTACTCGCTGATTTTGGTTTGGCTACTCGTGATGCTATTTCCGACGATCATGGCTGTGGGTCGACTTTTTACATGAGTCCTGGTAATTCAACTATATACTTCTACGCCTTTTCTTTACTAACCCGACTCGTAGAATGCTTAGACCAATCGCCATCTAATCCTACCTATCACTGCGCCCCTAACGATATTTGGTCACTGGGAGTTGTTTTACTTAACTTGACTTGTGGCCGCAACCCATGGAAACAAGCCTCGAATGAAGACTCGACCTATCGTGCATTTTCATCTAATCCCTACTTCTTGCAGACCATCCTACCTCTCTCGGACGAGCTCAATCAGATTTTACTGGGCACATTTGATCAAAACCCACTCAATAGAGTGAGCCTCAAGTCTCTCAGGAAGATGATTCAAAAGTGTAAGAAATTTTCTGGTCCCATAAAATCACCCCTGCCATCAACTTCGTCTTCTCTTATGCTTAACGATCCGTTCCGTAGAACTGAGAATCGAAGCCAGGATTTAGTCTCTCCCTGCTCTATTAAGGCCAGTGATGATGTCACAGATATTTGGACAGATTATATGAAGGCTTCCCGCGTAGAAGTCAATACTCCCTGTACTACCGTTCATTATCTGGAATCACCTTCTTTTGCTTGCTTCCAGCCTATGATTCCGCAGTTGAATCACCGCAACAATGACGCACAGGGCTATAGCTTTGATCACCAAGTACCGTTAGGTCTCTCATTTCAGGATGAGACTGATATATCCGCTTCAGTCACTGATATACCCGGTCTGATCAATGAGATCTGTCCTGGAATGAATCAGTTATATAACCAGGCAGACGGATCTTTCCCGGCCCCTGATCTCAATCAACCGGACAGTCCATACCGAATAACTCAACCGCACGAAAGGTATGGTATCTACGGATGTTCTCCTGGAGCTGGATGCTGGTATCAGTCACCCGACTTCTCGACATGCGAAAAAACGCCCAGCTATCCTTATTTTCCTCAAGAGCCTTATTTATATTTGCCTGAGGTTGAGAGTCAAGGCTCACTGCCATCATATGTTTCATCGGACTCGACTTATATTCCTGGATATTTTCAGAACACCAATTCGCCTCTCCTAAACGACCGCACGTGGATGCGTTCTGGGATTGCTTTTTAAGCGGAGCTTGCAAACTCTACCTCATATTATTGATCACCTTATCCCTAGCTGTTTAGTTGGGGCAACCTTCGCTGGCTCGCACTTATTTCAATTACCGTTCTTTATCACGATTTAACGAGTAAACTTTCGCACACCTGTCATTTGATTATTCAAAATCATCTCCGCACCTTTCTTTGTATATAATATTTTTAGCACCATCTCAGGGACAAGGCGTCCATACTCAGGTTCGTGCTGGCTGAAGCTAATATTTCGGAGTCACCGGTGGACTTTGTCTTTCAAAATTTATGAGTTTAACGGCACCGGTATGGAAAAGGAGTTGGATTATTAGGCCTACGGGTTGCATCTAATGTTGCATATATAAAAGCGGGTCTCAAATGTTCACGTTGCACCTATTTCATTTACAGTGTATTTACGACTGGGTCGGAGTTTGGAAAACCTACTCTGACAAGGTAAACATGAAATTATGATACCCGGAGGATGTCTGATTTTTGTCATGTATTGTTAATTTAGGGGACTAGGGATGAGAAAAAAGCAACGGTGTTTGGTGTTAGTAGCAGTAGGAATATCTTCAATGCAGGTTCAAGACAATCGATATAATTTTTAATATAGTGTCCAAATAAATAACCGCACTATGGTATGCCAACATGATTTAATCTTGCGGATCAGGTAAATAGCACATAGTTCACAGCCTAGAAAATCTAACATACGACCAAGATATTAACCTTATCTACAGACCAGCCGCATTTATGTGACAGCAACGGTAGACGCACGGCACGATCACACATTCAGTTTATCGTGCGATGTACAAGAATAAGAAATGACTGAGATTACATCGAGGCACAATGGTTCGAACGCAATTTATCCACCTTGTAATTTCGTGTAATCACTCATACTCTAGTCACTCTACCGGGCCGAGTGGATGTGCCCATTAATGTGTGCATAATTTCGGAGCACGTCCCAGTACTGGTACTAGACAGCCGATAGTAAGGAAGAGAATGAGTCAAATTAAATAAAATACCGCCGGTGGGGAGGAGGCTCAGCGCCAAATCCCGAGTGGATTGGCTTGAGCCACACCTTGGATCTTTGAGCGTGCGCCGCTGCATCCCGCAGGCGCATCGCCCACAGAAGACCCCGACCAGTAGTAATGGTCAAAAGACATGTCGCCGGCTCAGGCACAAGCATAGACCCACCTCAGGTTGCACAACAGACGGGTTCCACGGATATGCGGGCCCACAATAGCAAGCAAGGTGCGCCGCAGTCGCAACAGACGTGGCTCGTGCGTGCAGACAGCGCCCTCACCGCTCGATCCAACGGATGAGGAGGCGGGGGGACGTCGCTTGGCAGAGTGGTCTGAGCGTTACGAAGGTGTACATGTACGAAGATGCTTGCTGGTCAGCCTGGGGCGTGCAGCGTTCGGCAGGCTGGTGGGAGAGACCTGGATTATTTGGGACACACGAGAGGGATGAGCGAGTCCGTCGTAGTCGGGAGAAAGGAGACGACGCGCTCTCGTCTCAGGTCTGATGCGACACCGAGTCGGCGTCGATCGTGGGTGCGTGCGCGCGTGAAAGTGCGGTGATGGACATCCAAGGCAATGCCAGACACCCCCATTACCGCAATGCGATGCGGTCGGGGTGGTCGATGTCGATGTAGATGGGTGAGCGACGCGATTCGTCCTCGCGCGGAAACGCAAGGTTTTGTGCACTGCATAGAGTCGTGACGCCGCTTGACCTATTCCCGTTAGTGTGATCACACCTTGGACTTCAGGTGTGCCGCGGGCGGTGATCGTGCACTGCTTCCTCCACCGATAGCGGCGCCTGCTTTGAGTCTTTCTAGAAATATGGCTGACCTGATCAATTCGGAATGTCACTTCGCTTTTGACGCTCGCATGGTTCTGCAGCGCGCCACGCTCTGCGCCTGCGGAGAGAGGTGAGTGCTTCCGCTTCGTCAGACTAAAGCATCACCAACAGATGAAAAATTCTGGGTTTGGCTCGGGTGGAGGTTTACGGAGGGAGAGGAAATACGGTCAGGAAACGAACGTGTACTGGAGCTCAGGCGGCTTCACGAGTCAAGAGTTCTTACTCTGTCAACTGGAGGCAGGCTTTTGGGACGTCGGGTCATGGTAGCGGAGAGAGACGTTCTGAAGGTGACCAG
This sequence comes from Podosphaera xanthii, assembly GCA_028751805.1. Lineage (NCBI taxonomy): Eukaryota > Fungi > Ascomycota > Leotiomycetes > Helotiales > Erysiphaceae > Podosphaera > Podosphaera xanthii. Next base: position 7,240,301 of record JAPWIX010000007.1, read on the forward strand.
GATCTAATTGTATGTATTCTATAATGTTACTCCCTCGATCAGATTAGCGGTCGAGATGAAAATCTCAGAGAGGAGGTATCATGACCATCATTTGGACTATTATTTTTTGATTAACATGCCGTCTGAGTCTAAGACTATGTAACACGTTGGGCTCCTTTCTGACCCAGGCTACACTATCGCTAGTATTCCTAACCCCTCTAGTTACGGTGTGAGGTACATTGACCCTCAACGGATAGCAATTTAGCTAATTTTTACCCAAAGAATCCCACTATGCTTTCTACTGAGAACCAACTTCCCAAACGGTAGCTATGGTGACTGCATTCGTGGGAAAAATTTACAAAAAAAACCTGCGGCTCTTGCCAGGCGAGACCTAGACACCAAAACCACACGAGGCGCGTATATCCATCTGCATCTCCCTCATATCCCACGGTCAAAATATCCTCCTTATCCCGACGCCTCCAGCGCTCAGGTAGAGGTGCTCTTTCCTCGGGAGACAGTATGATGCCAGAATAACTTAAAACCAGTGAGACGTCATCGTAACTAACAAGGCCGAGCTGGTCTAATCCATCACCGCAGTGAAGAGAGCTAGGTGTGCTCCAGTAAATTCAATGGGTGATTTTATCTCCTTGACCAACTGAAGTGACTGTGACATGTCACTAGAAAGAGAAGGTACGAGTAGGGCAACTAGATTTCGTCATCGGGAGCGGCGGAGGGGATTCGAACTTTTAATGGCAGCGCTGGAGCAGAGCATCGTAGTATATGGAAGATTTTGAATCTAACGGAGACCTCCCTATCCATCATTGTAGCGGTTTCGTTCCAATTTTATCCATCTTCCCAATTATTTTCGTCAAGTCACGTGGGAACTTCAGAGGCGGCTGCAGCATTGAGACGAGGACTTGTAAGGGCAACTAATCGTTAGGCGAAAAAGGAGTCATCGGTGAAGCAATCCAGAGGGGAATATAGCTTGTAGTCGAGTCGTCTAATAATCCAAAATAACGGTGGTTATCATCACTGTCGACGTCTGTTGCTGGTGTAGAAATTTCGCCAGCAGAGGATGAGACTGTCGATTTGCAGGCTTCTTTGGTTCTGAAGACTTGCTTCAGGTTCGTAGGGGACGCCACGAATAGGTAAAAGCCCCAAATTTGTCCCCCATTTGTACTACATATTGGGCCAGGAAAGTCTAGTTCTTCAACCTTCTGTTTCTGTCCATTTACCACCTGCACTCCTGCCTCGTGATCATCTTTGCAAGGGCGCGCCTACCGTTCCGACATGTGCGAACACCCACTTATTCTCATTCATCCTCGTAGTACCGCCGAATCATATCTGCTCAGTTTGAGAGCGCGTCGGCGACGTGCGTGCATGTCCACAAGCGATGGATAGGTCGCGAGCGCAATGCGGCACGTATGAGTTTGTAAGGCATTCTCCTGCACGTTTCGTCTTTTTCGGTACGCGAGTGGTGGCGGTTGGGCTGGTGCGAGCGAGAGCGCCCGCCATGGCGGACGGCGTTTATCGTGAGCACGCCATGAAGCCGATGGAGTATACACGCGGCTCACGCGGGACCTAATGAGGCTGATCCCGATCACCTGACATCAGGCTTCGGCCTCACATTGAGCCGAGCTGTCGGATCCTGAACTCGGGCTCGACATCATGTGGCTGACGTCATGGCTACCCGGATGAACGATCGACACGTGTGTGACGAGCAGGGCGTCAGGATCTCTGGCCCATGGTCTGTGGCGAGTGAACGGCGGTAACGGGATTTCCTGGCCATGAAATCATGGATCCCCATCTGTCGGGCATCCGGCGTCCGCTAAGATCTGGGCTGCGGTGAACGATGACATCGTCGAGTATCCTAGACACGCCCATCCTTGACCGGCCAACAGTCAGACAGAGGCTCTGTGCGTGTGTGCGCGCAGCTGCACCACCTAGTCAAGGACACAGAGCAGGCGTGGTAAGTCAGTTCTACGCGTCGGCGTGGGTTTGCTCAACCCCCGACATTCGGAGTCGGGCGTATCGACCGCCATCGTCGCGCCACGGACAGGCATCATCTCCTAATCTGCTCACCTTGATGCCGGACGGGCTAGGGATGATGATCTTGCTGAAACGCGTCGACTAGAGCCAAGAGGAGTCAATCTCTGGATGAAGCAGGAGATTACCGCTGCGTGGCCTTGATCTATCCCTTGCGCTCATTCCAGCGCAGACGTCCGTTCGACCGGTAGCTGACCTTGTGTACTCTGCGAAACGGCCTCAGTTTTCTGATCTAATGTAACGCGGATGGTATCGTGATCACCTTTGGATTAGTTAAATGAAACACATCATTGATGTCGTATCGGGGCCAACAGTGCTAATTAGAGGATCAATATGACTCCTCGAGTAATTTTACCAACGAACAAGAGAAAAGATGGAGTAAGTGCCCGTTCGCATACTCCATTTCAGGACTCCGTCTCGAGGAATTTCCGTTACATGTAGAACTACTCATACATTAGACCCATCTAGGCTGATAGTGGATCCCGTATTAATTACTGGAAAGATTCTTTGAAAATTTTCCGTCTATATTTGCAATACTTACCCTTGCGTTACAAATCAATGATAGGGGTAAGTATTGCAAAAGTAATTACCACTAATCACGTAAATATTACCAATAATTAAACCCGGGACCCACTATTAACTAAGACAAATTATACTGTAGTCTCTATCTATGTACTGACAATCGTTAGGGTTGCGATACCGTAAAAGCGGAGCCTTGGGTGGAGTATATCAGAGCATTTTTTCTTTATGTTCCTATTATAAGCTGTGAAATCGGCCTACAGTAAACTCTCGTTATAAGAATGTCGGGCAAGACATAATTCAGGCTCCTAATTGGAGGATTTGAAATGATTAGCCAATGAGAACCCTTGTTTAAGTCTTGCCCCTCATTCTTATAACGAGAGTATACTGTAAACCATAAATATTCTGCTAACAATAGATACATGGATAAAAAAATTTCTGATGTGACCGAGCGGCCCCCAAATTGGAGGCTTGGGGGAGATGCCGTATGTCTAGGGAATTCTGGCCGGGCCGATGGTCTTTCTTGGCAGAACCTCGCTTCTCTGAGGTGCCACGTTTTAGGGCTAGTGTGGATCCCCTGAGAAGAAGCCGAGCTTTTAGTCTGGCTCTAATTACATAAGATTGACAAAGTGGACACGAACCTATCGTGCTACAATCTACATGATTATGTATCAAGGTTTACAAGCGTTGCCCATCGGTCGATTCGTACTGTGCGAGGACCATGCGACTTGACTACATTGAGGAGGGCAACATGAAATCGATTACCGTCCATGGTACATTCTTCGACTGGAGTGCTAGCAGATGTAGTATATTCTGTGGCTCCCTCTTAGATGACTGCAAACGTCGATATGAAACCATGAGACTCGACACTTGAGTATGGTGTGCCTGCGAAGCTGATTCGTGATACAAACCCCCCCTTTGAGATATACTCCCCCCCCCCTTGAAATTTTGTTGCAACAGATTTTTGATGCTAAATCCGTCAAGCGGTGAACGCAAATTGAATTACTAATTAAACTGAGTTTGATATCCGCGTCGCTACAGCAGCAGACGTAATCACGTCCAGTAAAATTGTATGCAAATTGTAATCAACAATCGCGTACAAGGAAAGAGACGAAGCATTTCTGGCTACTTTCAACTCCCTAAATACTTGACTTAACTCAAAGGCCGATTGCAAGATGAATCAAGAAATATAGAATAAAAATACTCACAAAACACATGTACTTCAGGCCATTTACTTGTTCCACAGCCTCTCAATTTCAAAGGTTCTATCTCGTAATCCTTCATTACTAATTCATCTTCTAACTGTTTCCATGTACGTTGTTATCAACTTGAGCGTAATCGACGTCCAGCTCTAAAACTAATAATGGCAGAATTAATTCGTCGAAATTTAATCTACCCGGATCTTACGTTTCTTTTAAAAAACTGTATGAGGCGGTCCAAAATCACGCTAGGTCTGCTGGATATGCCATCACTACCAGCAACTCAGAATAGAGAAAAGGTCGAAGAAAGAAACTTCCAGCCTGTTCGAAAAGTATAATTTTTCACAACGAAGCGGACGAGACACGCAGGAAACGACATTGATTGACGCAAAATACCAACTGTCCATACAGATCTAAGGCCAGAGAGGAGCCCTAGTCTTATGATAGTCTCAGACTCAAGATAGCACGAATAAACACAACTTTACACATATTAGGGCGCATGATAGGCAGCTGGTCGAGCCTGTCTCAACATAAGACTATGCCAAAAGTTTTGCAATAATGCACAATCTATATTGAGCTCAGATACGCTAGAACAAGGTATCAAGGAGTTGTCCAACCGGCCATACTCATAGTCAATGGCCTGATTATTAGGTATATCCCTCACATTAATTTGAAGCAATGCTACGGAGCGAAATTGTTTTGTGTGATCGAATCAAACTCTGACCAGGAAATAGATGAAAATGATACTAAATACCCAAACTGTTTATGTGTGTAGTAGATTTACCAAGTTGGTAGAGTAGCCGAATTGATTTTATCCCAAATGAAATATAGTCCGTATATTGTCCTAAAACCCTAGGGTAACGAATGGGCTGTAAAATTTTGAGCTGTTGTTTAACAAAGATGTATAAAATATAATTAAGCACACATGTACTTGTACGTGCATACAGTATTTGTTTACAGTTTATAATTACAGTAATACTTCTGTAACACGATAGTGGGTCCCGGCATAAGTGTTGAAAATATTCATTCAAATACATCCATTTATATTTGCAATACTTACCCCTGCACCCAAAATGACCTGTAAGGGTATGTGTTGCAAATATAAAAGTGCAAGTTACAATGAATATTTTCAACACTTATGCCGGGACCCACTATCGTGTTACAGAAGTTTTACTGTATATCTCAAAAGGGGGGGTTTGTATCACGACTCGCGAAGCTGGGACAGCGATCTCTCCGGGGTGCGGGCTCGGTCGTACGAAGATGTTGTGCGGATGGATCTACGGAGAGTATCGCTAAAGCGAAGGTTAGTGGGGCAAACGCGCACAGACCCTCTCGGACAGAGTTTCGAGCGAGAATTCTAACCGCTACGCATCACGGCGACGGATTTACCAAACTTTGCGCCCTTCGGCACCGTGTGCCGAGGGAAAATCAACTTATCATATCTGTCACGTCATTACCCTTCTGCGCTCACTCACATAACTACATTGATGGCCGCCGTACGGGTATCTACCTATCTGAGGCGGACCTGTGGTACGGGTATCTATTTGACCAAGATAAGTCTGCGGACCCACGTCGTTAGAATCTGAAAATTGTGAAATGCTGATGTTATGGAGGCGGAACAGACGATGGTGAAAGATCTGACGCAGTGCCGACCTGAGATCAGTCAATAACGAACTATTGCAGTTGCAGGGGTTGTCTCTCGTAGCTCTTCGGGGTATGCCTTCTCAAATCAATGGTATTTGAGCCAGTACAGTAACTCTTAAATTAGGCCTCAGGTATGTCAGACTATCACTGAAAGACTTTTTGAGACGTGATGGTTCATGAGGAAAGTTCCCTCTACGCATTTCCGACGCTGTACACATCTATTTCCTAATGCATACTCCCTCACAATACAGAAAGATGGCAAGAATCACTGCAATTGTTACGGCTAGAGTCACAAACCTAACCTGAGGTCCGTCGATTGCGGGAGATCCTCGCCGGTCGGACTGGGATGGAGATGTATTTCGCGAGGAAAGAATACAAATTCTCAACCGCATCATCATTCCGCTGACGAACATCTGTAACACATCTCAACTTTCTCTGTCGATCTTCTACAGGTTCCAACCAAACCAACTTCAAAGAACTATTTGATTTGTCAGCTTGAAACAGGTCCACTTGAATTTTCTGCTTCGAACATGCTTCGGCAGATTACATGCGCTTTTTAATACTGCTACACGAGGTTGTCTTGCAACATCGTCACATATTTACTCGGTCATAGTGGGTGAATTTGATTGTTTGATCCAGATTTGTATCTGTTGGATGGGGAGAACGTGGAAAGACCGTATTACGCGCGATATGAGGGACTAGAGTCCGGGTCAGTGATACGGCTCGTCAATGTCCTTCGTTCCCCAAATATCAGAGATACGAGGCCGCCGTTCAAATGAGATATTATCACGTCCACGTACTGCAGCTTTTGGCAGTCGGCGGACGGATGGTTTAGGGGCTCGATCTACGTGGATGGGTGGAGGTCGGTAAATGGAGCTAATGAGCTTAAGTAGGGTCATTTAAAAGCCGAGCGTGTACCGTTCGAAAGGTAAGACTCCCATCTCGGATTAGACAAGTTTGTTTCATAGTCCATATTTTGCACCCTGTCATGTCGCGATGGGTCGATCCATACTCACGCGTCATCACCAGTTTGAAGAGGTGAAAGGCTGCTGCGAATGATTAAGCTATAATAAGTACTTGGTTCGTACGTACGGCGTATTTGCGCATTTCTGAGCGGATGGTTACGACTGTGGATTGGATGGATGGGTTATGTCTCGAAATTCAGCGATCCCGCGGGATAAAAGGCAAAATGATTGTGTAAGTATTCGGATGTCAGCTAATTTTTTCCGTCAGCTTAGTCAGTCGCATCATGCCATGGATACGATCGGGTTAGGCGATGCCGTCGGTTATTCACACACACACACGCACACTCACTTGTAGATTTGAAACGTGGAGCATCCTTCGAGCAATTCCCTTTCGCACATAGAGCAGTCGTAAGACGTTCAACGCGCACTCGCCGCCCCGTCTGACATTGATCGCAATACCGTGCGCCCTTTATCCGTGCTCCTTCAGCATGGTCCCTAAAACAGACCCCACTGGTCTCATCTCAGCACAAAGCGGGCGAGTCTATCTCGAGTTATTCCTACTGTTATATACCTGGACATATCAAAGGTGGGAGACAGCCGTCGGAATCCTTACAACCTCGCCAGTGTATTCGCATTTGTACAACTTCCCAAATCGAGGGGTTGACATAACCCATTCTAAACGTGACTCATTCCCCAACTTACCCTTCTCTATCTACACCTAAACACTCTCATCGTTTGAAGCCGATATGGTACAGACGGAGAACTCGCTCGTTGCCGTAATAAGTGCCGTACGTCTCTGTGAGAAAATGCAGCACATCGACGTACAGAATTAATTTTACCCGCTAACAAACTCTACCCCTGCTACCCACTACGTCCTCGGACTGACTACCTAACCCGGGCAAGATGCCGTAATTTAGTAGCGTAGAGTGAAAAGTAAAAGAACTCATGAAATCGTCGGAGATATGTGGTAGGATCATGGAAAACTAAGTGCCACTAGTCCGTCTCATTCCAAGTTGTGAACTTGTAGACTAATGCCCAGAAGGGCGCTCGATCTCGGCACGGATGGGAAAGATCAAACTTTACAGGTCACGCTCAGAACGGACGAGTCTACACATCGCTCCTCACAGCGGCAGGCCGAAGACCATCTGATCTCAATCAATCCGGGACGTATACGAGCCGTCGCGTTACGAATATCGTATTATGCCACGCCGTGACGCTGGGGGTCGGATCATTCCTTGGTCGACATCGCGATCCTCTTCCGCTCTTACCGAATGACAACCGAGTCAAGTGACGTGGGTGGTGGACATTCACGACCGAAATCCCGAAGCTTACAGTAGGAACTGCGCGTCGGCGACGGACGTCCGACCGATGGTGCGCCCCAGGCGATGACTACGTGATCGGGTTTCGGATACGGTCGTATCGTGTCGTGACGTGTCGTGTGTCCGTCAACTTAGCCCGCGTCGGTATGGCCGGGCAACGTCTACTTATTGAACCGTAATCTGCCTGTGATTTTTCATGAGTCATGTGACCAATTCGACCCTATTGTGCTCTAGTGCGACTTTTCATGAACTTCTACTTAATACGCTTGCGCTAAGTGTTGCTACACGTACATGTCGACGTCCGCATCTTATACACAATTCTTGACGCGTCCCTTAGTCCAACATCCATCAACAACCCCATTCCCATTAAGATATATCCTATTTTCACACTATTTCCCAGTTTCCTTTCGATTAAACATTTTCATCATAGATTTTAATATGGAGCTCCAAGGTAAATCATACTGCTTGACCTGTAGACGCTACCGAGCATCCAGCGACTTCCTAGTTAATAAACAAGACTAGCCATACAAGACGTGCTCAAAGTATATCAAAGAACGATCCCTACCTGAAGTTGATGAATGGAATAGCTTTATGTATGAAATTAGTAGTTGGAGTAAACCTGTAAGCCATCTCTATTACTTGTGAGCCTGTTCTAATCCGTCTTTTGTTAAGGGCCAAACAGAACGACTTGAGATTTCGTATAATTTCGATCTTGAACAAATTCCCATCTCAATTGGCAATTCTCTTGAAGTATCTAGTGAAGCTGTCTTTGACTTTAGTCTACTAAATGAGGCCGTAAAAATGCTGAATGATCACATTCGAGAGGCAGGTGGTCATAGGTTCCACCAAATTACTCAATATAAAACTTCCGAAGGGACCTATTATAACATTGCTTGCTCTCAGGATGGAGATAAATGTAGGAAGTCAGAAGCTTCTGGTAAACGTGATCGACGCCGGATGGAAAGATTCCATTGCGATAGCAAATTGGTCACAAAGATAGACTTGCTGGATCGGCGGTTAGCCGTTAATTTACAGCACAGTTACCATATGCCATACCTCGATACTCGATTGACACAGCAGGCCCTTGAATTTGTTAACGAGAGTTTGAATAAAACTCCTGCAGAGATCTTTCGTGACCCTCTGGCAGCTATCATCCCTGATCTGGAGATGGCAGCATAGCATCAAATATACTATCAATGGCAGCTCGCAAATTCTAAAGTATGGCGACTTGATGCAGATCAATTCTTGTCAACGTCAAAGTTTTTCGATAATTCTGCAGATTTGTATTGGCAAAAAATTTCACATCCGGAAATTTACGTGGTCAGGCGATTTACATCCGTGGCACTATATCTGCCCTTGTGTCTACAACCCAGGAGCTTGTAATTGATGCAACATTCGGAACGAATAACTCAGGTGAAGATAACATTTGTCTCTGATTGATATATTATATAAATGCTAATTTCAACTTAGGCATGAGTCTTTCTGCTGTTCTGGCAGAATTAGATGGCACAGGAGTCCCGTTATGTTACCTATTCTACGGTAACCATGGTTCTGAAACAGCTTCCAGCTCTAACATTGCCGGATCAACGACTTCTATCCTTGAGCAGTTTCTCAGACCTCTCAAAGATGCCGGTTTAAATCCAAGCTTCTTCGGCTGTGATAAAGATAAAGCACAGATCACAGCAATTTGGAAAGTTTGGCCAAGTATTACAGTTCAACTCTGTTTCTGGCACGCCAAAAAAGCTATCAGGATGAAGCTTCAGAGCTCAGGGAAGACATCCACACAAAATCAATATTTTCCTCTGAGCGCTCAATTATTAGTTCCAACGCCCGAAATTTGTTGGGGCTCACTTCCCTCGCGTCGTCCAAACGGCCATCATCGATATGGTCGGTGCCACTGTGTATCTTCATCCTTGGAGTTTGAGGAGCTTGGTAGACTCGAAACTGCCAGCGAAGTTGAGCGGGACACTGTTATACAAATGTTTAGCCGTCACTATAACATGCATTCGATGATCCCAGTCAAAAATGGGTCAAACCTCTCATGCACGCAAATACACTACGACTGCATCAATGAAGTCTCTACGTGGTGCTACTCTCGTAACTACTTTCGTCTTTGGGCTTACCTGTACATATACTGGTACTGTCATGAGCAATGGAGGTTGTGGGCACGCTCCACAAATTCTGGTAGTCTTCCGGTGCTCAAGACGACTACGATACTCGAGTCCCATTAGAGAAGGATCAAACATGACTTTCTTCACAAATTCAACCGGCCTCGTGCTGATCTTGTTGCTTGGTGCTAGTTACACGAGTTGTCCCCACAGCCTTGGGACAAATGAAGGCAACCCTGGAGAAGAATCATCGAAAGGTAACTGCTTCTTGAAGAAAACCTTTCGAGCGAGAATGGAAGCGATTGCAGAATTGCGAGGTTGATTCGCTGAGTTTACTGCGAAATCACACGAACCCATCTGCACGGACATGTGCCTGTGAGGATTCTTACTCAGCCGTTTCTTGCTATGTAAGCACATTGTCTGTTGTTATGAAAGGGTGACAGACCCTGCTAAGTTCTTCTCTGAAATACGCCGTCAAAGGTCCTGTCCATTTTGTGTGGATCCTCAATTGATTCTTTGTCCTCAATTTAGAACAGTAGAAACTGAGACCTCTGCAGCCATTGAGGCTGAATCTGAATCCGATACTGAGGAAAGTTATTACAATCCTGGAGAAGAGTAAGATGAAATGGAGCACGAGGACAAAGAATGCGAAGATCCACGGGAGCAATCTGAAAGAATACTATCCTCCTTGGATAAGCTTAAGGATCTCGTTCAGGAGCAAGGAACCAACCTTAATAGCAAGTAGCTTGACAAATTCGAACAAAGTAACGCCTCTAACATGACTCTCCTCGAAGAAAATGACCGACTCAAACGGACTAGGGCAATGCCAAAGACATGGCCACGCAATAGACATCCTGGGACTATGTATCGTAGATAGGATTCCGCTACAAAATTTTTGCGGCTAATACAATGTGAGATATATAAAGTTCTTGTAGTATGGAACCTAAGCGCATAATTAGGTTCTATTTGGCAAAGAATCAAAGCTGATCATATTCATCAATTTTATCTCGTTGCCACACACGAATTTGATGGCTTTCTCATTGAAAAGGGCGTTATTGGTCTGGACTTCAAATGAAATATGGGTTAGGGCTAAATTGATTACACAACTTGAATAGATTTGTAAATCAAAAGTCTTGTGTTCTTCATCCTATAAAATATAAACATCAACAATAAAGCTTCTACGAGGATTTCCAAAATTTATTCTTTCTTATTCTAATTTAGCTGATATAATTCCTAAGAAAATTTTTTTCCAACCTTACGATTTGTTTTGTTCGTATACTTGTGCATAACATTCAGAGAAAATTTAGATGTGTTGTGCATGTCTAAGTATATATGAACACATTGTTACTAACAAGGAAGCGCGACACGCGTTGGACATAAATTTTAATTCACTACCTGTACCCGTAGTATTAAGCTAGTGCGTTCAAGAACACAAATCGGTCACATAATACATTAAAAATTAGAGGCAAGTTAAGGGACGTTGTCTACTTGGACTTGGACCACGGACGGACGGAACTTGGCGGAAGTCGCCGATGGACAGTGCCAAGTATCTGAGGGTTGGTAGGAAGGAAGAACCGTTCCCCGGTCAGCATGAAGCCTGGTTCTCGTCTTGGCTCTGTCTAGATCCCTGCTCTCGGATAAAAGTTCGTGGCCGTCGACGCGGGTCTTTTTTTTATTTTTTTAAATCATTTAAGCGTATGCAGCCTGAGGCTATAACGCGAATGATTACGTGTTGTGATTAAGAGCAATGAGGGTTATGGTAATTAGATGACTCTGCTATTCTTATGATGAATTGCATGGGCTCGGGTGCAGTGATGTTGATCTATGAGGGAGATACTGAGTGTGCACTCCAACGATTGATGATATCTTTTAATGGATGATTGGAAGAATGATATTCATTTAGTGGATAGATGATCTTCAACATGGAAAGCCAAGAGATTCTATCATACATTGACCAAGTCTGTTTACCAGCCTATTCCGAACGCCCTTTCCTATTACGCCAGGTACTTCCCTCTCCTTGCTTCCGTAGAGCTCTACCGATCTAGCATAACATTACGGAAGACAATTTTATTTCGCAGAACGACTCAGGGCGACGTTTGGACCACTCATACTCAGATTTCATTTGCAGATACCACCACGAGAATAACGCCTTACGACATGTACCCTCTTCCGTAAATACCCACCATAGGGAAAAGTGAGAAAAACCCATGGTTATCTGAGCATGCTTTCGTCATTCTACGAATACAATATCACCGCGAGATAAGTGGTGTGAGGGTCTTGTTAGATTCGAACCAGCTTTCTCCTGTCTCAAGTGGGGTATGTGTCCAAGCTACCCAGACTTTACTTGACGCGGGTCCTTGCTAGGTCTTGTAAACCTCAACTAGTACCGCCGCGACAACTCACGCTCCTCGCATCGATGATCAAGATCAGACGACCTTGTCTCGAGAGGATACAGGTGATCGTGTATTTGGGATCCGAGAATGTGTGTCTCTGGTTTAACTCTGGGTCGAAAAATGTCTATTCGAAACCTATTTGACTGCCAGCGTAGAACACGGATCCATTAACTTTCTTCCTACCTCACAACTGCTCTGACCTCCATCCCTTTGGGATATCCTACTACGTGTATTAGTCGTGATTAGTTAAGCGACGCTGGGTCAGCCGGATGTGATGAAGATGAAGATCGCCACATGCCGCGATGTTCTGGCCTTAGCCACTACGCATTACTACCAGCTCGACTCCAACTTGTATCCATCCAGCCCGTCGCGTCCGGACGACCAGTACGGTGTTTGTGAGAGTGTTGACACCCGTCGGCGTATGCTACCTACCCTGCATTTTCACCAATTTCGGAATAACCACGGCCTCTAGCTACCCACACCTTTGCGCGAGAAGAAAGGCGAAGCCAATTCCCGAACATGAATCTCTCGCTCAATCTCGTGCTGCGCGAGGGCTAATTTTATCTTTCGGATGTTAGTGTGTTCGGTACTCTGCTGCGGGGCTTGCCCTGATGAAACGACATGTCGCACTGACCTTGTCGGACACGCTGACCCTGGAGGTGATTATTTCCATGTTCGCGCACTAGAGACTGCACGTAGAGCTGATTGCTTGCGTACCTGCGCGAGCCTCGTTGTCCATCTGCATGTCTAGCGACGTGGGGCCTCGGTCGCGACGGGAGATCGGGACATTGTCTCCATCTATCGGTCCTAGTATGCGCGGTACAGCCGAATTGGATTGTAAAGATGCTCGGGACGAAATCATTCCCCACGAATCCTGAGACGTGTAAGCTACACACGAGTGTGTGTTTGCTCTGAATGACAATGTTGAGGTTTGTTGAGCTTGGACTATCACGCTAGAAACTACGCCACATGCATGAATTTTATACTTAGTCACATGCAAAGTTGTATGAGAAAAAATACCACTTCGCAATTGGACAAGCACTCATATTTTGAGATACTGTGGTTTATATACATGATCTTATTACTGTATGGTACTAGGGATAAAGTTCATGCTTGTACCGCAGCAAACGTAATTGAGTTGCTTGTAAGCTTACGCGCATGAATGGTCTCCTTCAAACACGACTCCACAGGACTTGTACCGATACTGCTGTATCCTCCAGAATTTTTTTCAAGCCACAAGAGAGGCATCCATTTCTCGCGCGAGCCATTCGGGGCGGCAAGAAATGGCTGAACGAAGGAAACTTGTCGGCTGCGTGATGAAGACGAGCGCCTCCAGCTGATCAGACTTTCGACTTACTCATGCGGGTGTCAGTAGACCTTTTCACGTATCCTCGCACCACTGTGGTAAACTTCCAGATCATGCAGGCCGAAAAGGGCTGAAAGTATGTACAGGACCCCACTCTCTCTACCCAGTACGACGGGTGAGGAGGATCTACCTTGCACCACTCTTGGTGGATGACTAGCTGTTATGCATGGAAGAAACTTCAGATTACAGCAAATCATGTTACATTGTACGTCAGGTACATCCCTGATCAGGAAGAGCTTTAGTAACGATTGTTCGATAAACTTGCTTTTTTTTCACGGCAACTAAGTGTTCTCATACCGAGGCCCAACAGTTTCGGGAGAGCGGGATGTCCTTTGTCCCGAAATCTATTTTTTTATGAACTGATGGCCTCTTCTTGTCTGAGTTGATGAGTGAACTCCTCTGACCAGGGATAGGTAAAAATTTCAGAATGAATGATCATCCGTTCGAAAGTTGGCCGGAGCACGAGTTGATACGGCGTGATCTTGTAAATTGACTGTGACAGAGATGCTTATTTTCATGATAATCGGGACATATTAAATGAACACCATGTTTCACACGACTCCGATCTTTTGTGCGACGACGGGTAGAGGTGGTGGACATTTAGTGTAAATGCTGTATGGTGATGGTGGATCGCCACTCGAAGGAAAGAAAGAAATTTTGATACGTCGATCGGGACAGCACCTCAAGGTTGCTTCATCCCACGATTTGATCGCAGCATGTTAATTAGTGTACTTGGGCACATTAAGAGGGGTTGCTTCATGGTCAGATGACCCTAATTAACATCGTGACCCAAGCGGTTGGAACAAAATTACCAGTATAAAGACTAGTGCATCAAATTAGTCTCCATAGGGACGCGGAGCCGAGCCGTAACCCCTGGTCCCGAACGGGCGGAAAGTGGATATGATTCTACAACGAACAACCCTTGTCAGCGATAGTCGGGCTGTAGCCCATTATCAATATGCAAACCCGAGAGACTTCGAAAGTTCAACAGATCAACATATTACTAGGACTAGGCCGGAAACTAGTAGTCGATGGCTGGGTAGCAAGCATATGAATACATGTATCTACCGTATAAATGAGTGGTAAGTAGAGTTATGTTCGACGATTAAATGTTATGAAGATAGGGGCAGGCATTCAACTTGTACGAATTACACATCGTATACTTCACCCACGGTCGTCAGTCGCACTCCGATCGATCACACCGACATAGATTTGTCTAAGGCGGGTGCAGGAGGAGATTGAGGAGGGATGTGGATGAGCAATGCTGCATGGGAACCGGTGAAGTGAGACTGATTTGTGGAATTATACTCCTCATGGTAAATGACGGGGCTGGATGGTGCAGTGGTCTACCTTCCGGGCCGTTCTCCCAAGTAGAGCGGGTCGCTTGGACACATGTTCCACTTAAGACAGGAGAAAGTTGGTTTAGATCCAGCCAGACCCATCGTCTACATTCTTTAGCAGTGATCTTGGATTGTGAAATGGCAAGCACCTACAACGGTTAACGGCATAAGATCATTTCTCGGTTAGTGATGACGGAAGAGGTTGCCGTAAGGGTTAACTTGGTAGTGGTACCTGCAAAGAAATCCTGAGTATGAGTGTTTCAAACGTCTAAACTGAGTCGTTCTGTAAATAAACCATATGTTATAAATAGACCTACGTAGACCAATCAGGAGCAAAATCAGGTTAAAAAAAAGTCGAAGAACATCTGTCATCTCACTCATCTTTCCACTATCGCGTCCTCGGGATTTTTCGGCGTCGAGGCCAGGAGGCACGTGTGCTGAAGAAGAACGATTTGAGACAACTCGTCGGCATTTATTCCCGACGAGCCTGTGCGCATGTACGTGAATATGAGGAGGCCAGATGTGGTTGGAAAAGTAATTATTACCAGTGGAGTTTGATGGCTGAATTCTTCTAAGAAAATGATCTTTTGAGACTGTGCTTCTATTAATCGCAGCACAACATTAATAAAACAGAAACTTTACTGCGAGGATTTGAAACCTAATTAAAAATCTTGTCTTGCTTTAACGCCCAGTCGCGGGAAATATTACGGGCTGTCACAACGTTGATAGTCTTGATGAGAGTAATACAGAGCTTGCGTATGGCGTATGGGGTTCAAAAGTCCGTCATGTTAGCGCCAACTAATCAGCCGTCGTCGCTTAGCGACACTCAAAGTGAGTGAGGTAAAAGTAATGTGTTTCATCGAAGCTACACGTTATCAAACCCCTAATTTGAATTGTTTAGCTCTATCTACCAGCCACTATTAAACCGACTAGCTTTTGATGAAATTACTGTGGTATGATTCATTGAAGTCGTATCGTGAAATAATTCATTTAATCGAAAATTTCGACATATTCAAGGCGATCAAGTACATGATCTTCTTAGCAATGGTACGTCCATACACCTCCTATATTTGAACTCCTTATGCAATCCTAAGATCTCAGTTACATTGAGCTTCACGTCAACTGAGACGGCCATCGGGTGCAATATGTCTATCAAGCCACGTTCTGAACAAGACCAGACCACTTTTAAGACCGGTATACAGCAAACTCGTTGTCGGTGCGAATAAATGAGCAGTGAAGATGGTCTGGTCTCCTATATTCTCTCTCCGCCCCAATAAACCAGAGAATGTTCATGTTTGGAGTAACATGCCTGATATTGAAATGCCAAAATATGTTGATTTCATTCATCCACATTCCGATATTTAGATTCACAGCATCTTGTCGATGATGACTCGCACAAGCTTCCGCTATGCAGGGAAGAGCTTGCTTCACATTTTCCTAGTGTCTTGCTCTCACAAGGTCTAAACTCTTGTGGGTAGATGATACGCATTCTAGCGATAGCAAGTCTACTGAAAAAGAAAACTTTTACTCGGTGAAGATTTTTAATGTGGAGTGTAAATGGCTGGAGCGAGGATGAGGAAAGCCTATTCTGAAGATTCATCGGGATTAGATGAAAACTCAATACAGTTCCCCGAAGTCTCAGCGCGAAGCTTGAGCATTGCTCGGGAACTGGCTCCGGTCCTCATATCAGCACCACAGTACCCAAGACATCATAATCTAATAGAGACCGCGTCATCGATGTGTGATGACTGTGGCATTTCTCCATATAGTAGAACCCCTCTTAGCTAATAGTGGGTCACGGTATAAATGTAGAAAAGATTCATTGTAACTTGGATTTTATATTTGCAACACTTACCCTTACAGGTCATTTTGCGTATAGGGGTAAGTATTGCAAATATAAAGTGTAAAATTTCTATAAATCTCTTCAGTAATTACACCGGGACCCACTATTAGCTAAGAGGGGTTCTATCGTAATCAAAAACAAGATCTACGCTAAAGGCAAAATTAAGCTCTCCTTGATGTCATATTCCAACCCACTTATCGGCAAACGCCACAACACCACCTTGATCTTTCCCGCGCAGGGTAGCCTCAGTAGCATGGAATTTACCCAAAACTGACAAAATTGACATAAGATGATAATCATCGACATATTCACAGGCAGGTGTCTTGTATCGAGTATTTCTGGAATACCACTGGCTTCGCTCGGAAGTCAGAGCTCAAAATTAAAACCGATGCGTCACTCTCGTTTGGTCTTGCATGTATCATCAGACCGATTGAGACTTTTGCGGCTGACCTCTGCTGTTCTCGGGGGGACGAAGACGGCGTTTCTACCTGTACGTAGTGTCCCCTACGAACCTGGAGTTTATCTTCAGAGCCAATAGAAACACGCATTACTTGTTCATGGAGTAAAGTCACCCAAATAAGTTTCCGAGGCGTGCCCAGCTCCCGTTATGGTGGTGATGGATCAGACTATGTTGGCCCTTTTTACCAAGATGGATTCGCACTGTTTACAGATATTCTGGCATTATACTGTCTCCCGAGGAATGAGCACCGCTACCTGAGCGCTGGTGGTGTTGGTATAAGGAGGATATCTGGACTATGGGATATTAGGGAGATACAGATGGGGATACGCACCTCGTGTGGCTCTGGTGTCTAGGCCTCGCCTGGCTGGAGTTGCAGGCTTTTTGAGACTTTTTCCCGCGTACCGGTTTCCATGGCTGCTCTTTTTCCATTTATTTTGAGCAGAAGGTTCCGTAGAAAAGATGGTTGAATTCTACGGGTAATTACTTAGCTAAATGGCTACCTGTCATGGGTCAATGTATCAATGATCTTAGGTTCGAGGTAAAAGGGGATAGGAGCACTGTAAATGGTGTGGCCCGGGTCAGAGAGGAGCCCCAGTGTTATAATAGTCTTGGACTCTACATAGCACGAATAAACACCACTACACAATCTGCTGTTCTCGTTACCTTCTTCATATCTGCGATGCTTTGCCACCTTACTCTTCCTCCCCGTCCCTGCGCCGATATACAGTTGTCCCTCTCTAACTCGATAGTGGGCCCCGGTATAAGTGTTGAAAATATTCATCGAAATTCGACCACTTACATTTGCAATACTTACCCCTGCAACGAAAATATCGAGCAAGGGTAAGTATTGAAAATGTAAATGGTTGAATTTCAATGAATATTTTTAACACTTAAACCGGGACCCACTATCGAGTTAGAGAGGGACAACTGTACAAGGAATAATCCCTTTTCCGCACAGACTCCCTTTTGTGGATTGCACAAGTCCCGTGCCGCGTTTACAGATTTAGACGCTCGAGGACACACAAAATGACAAATTCTTTTGCACTCAGCCTGATCTTGCGCACTGGGAGCCCATGTCGGTATTTTGAGGAAAAAAGTATTCAAGGTAGAACGACCCTGATAATTTGGAGCACTCAAACTTAGCCCGTATACTTAGAGACCACTCAAAATCAATCTTTACGGTATGGAACCTCTTCCGTCATCACCAACCTCAGGGAAACGCTCGAAGACTCTATGATTCCCTGTCTATTATGTCACTACGATAACATTCATCTCCCTGTCAATTAAAAGTGGATCTTATATAGAGTACAGTCCAACCTCATCTATAGCGATAGTGGGTCCCGGTATAAGTGTTGAAAATATTCATTGAAATTCAAACATTTACATTCTCAATACTTATCCTTGCCCGATATTTTAGTTGCAGGGGTAGGTATTGCAAATATAAAGTGTAAAATTTCTTTAAATCTCTTCAGTAATTACACCGGGACCCACTATCGCTATAGATGAGGTTGAACGGTATCAGGGTCAATTAGTTTTACTTGCATGTAGTATTGCATCGGTAGATATTGTTGCTAACTAGTGCAAATTGTGTCTGGTTAGTAACAACACTTAGGGCTGCAATACTACATGCAAGTAAACCTAATTGACCCTGATACTCTATATAAGATCCACTTTTAATTGACAGGGGGACGAATTTAATCTTTTTTTTTTTAAATCATTTTTGCGTATGCAGCCTGAGGCTATGACGCGAATGATTACGGAAGATATGTATGTGACGCAGAATAACTCTGTTTGGCGTTTGGAACACTCATACTCAGATTTCATTTGCAGATACCACTACGAGAATAACGCCTTACGACATGTACCCTCTTCCGTGAATACCCACCACAGGGAAAAGCGAGAAAAACCTGTGGCTACCTGAGCATGCTTTCGTCATTCTACGAATACAGTATCACCGCGAGAGAAGTGGTGTGAGGGTCTTGCTGGATTCGAACCAGCTTTCTCCTGTCTCAAGTGGGGCATGTGTCCAAGCTACCCAGACTCTACTTGGAAGAACGGTCCGGATAGTGTACCACTGCACCATCCGACCCCCGAATTTAATCGTAGTGACATAATATGTTTTCGTCATCCTACTAATTCGAGCTCACTGCTTAAGCATGTAGATGATGGGTCTGGTTGGATGAAAACCGGCTTTCATCCTGTTCCAAGTGGAACACGTGTCTACGCGACCCGCTCTACTTGTGGGAACGGCCCGGACGGTCGACCACTACACCATCTGAGCCTGATTGTCTATTACAACATTTACTATCCTCATACGCGCATTTTCGTCGTATGACTAACTGATTCCCGTCATTGACAGTATTGTGAAGGGAATGCGGCGAATTTTTGAGTTGATGAACTCATCTACCGGCTCCGCAACCAACGGATTTGATTCTCACCCCTAGACGATGAGTAAGAATAGACACTCTGTCGTACTGTTACATGGAAGGTTGACAGTTTTGTCTAATGAAAACAGACTTTGCCTTACCGCTTGGACCCGAATGGCCAGTACCCGTGCACGCTATACTTAGCATGCGCGACAAATTTAAAGTCGCCCCATTCGGAGCTGTTACATGATTAAGTAGATAATATCACATTAGATTCGATACCTAACGGCGCTTGTATAATTGGTGTAGTAGTGTCAGTTCTTTTTCAGGGGCCAGTCAGACACGTGAGGCGTATACCCGTCGTCGTCACATCGTGACATTATCGGCATGAATTATAAAATGGACTTGAATTCGTCATCATACCCCTCACGTCTCATCGACATCTCAGGCGATCTTACATTGAACACCTCTTACCATTGAATTCTGCATCAGGGGAATTCCTTCTCCGAGGGCTGACATGTCGTGATTTCGGATGACGCGCTGAAACGGAGACGCTTCTCTCAGATTGGATGTTCCCTCCTGTTCCATACCCACGTCCATCATGAATAATCAGTGATAACCTCAATGACGATCAATAACAACGAAGTTTCGATTCGTCATGTTCCCTTCGTTTATCAGCACACTATGATATGGGAAATCGAAGTTCCTTGCATTTCCCCTCGGTTATGATTTTTATGCCCAGTATCACGCAGATTTTCATGGAATTAGGGACAAAAATAATCACTGAAGGGGACTACAGGGACCTTTGATTTCCCATACCACAGTGTACGCTTCCCCGGATGTTACTGCCATAGAAGCTTGGCACTTGCTGATTATAAATTTGAAAAAATAAAAACAAATAGAGAAAGACTGATCTACGTGTGGGGTACACGTCAAACTAATGTTGGAAAAGAGCATCCATGCCGACTGGGAATGGTCAGTTTGTTTTGGTATACTGGTACAGTCGTCCCTCTCTAACTCGATAGTGGGTCCCGGTATAAGTGTTGAAAATTTTCATTGAAATTCAACCATTTACATTTTCAATACTCACCCCTGCACGCAAAATGATCTGTAATGGTAAGTGTTGCAAATATAAAAGTCCAAGTTACAATGAATATTTTCAACACTTATACCGGGACCCACTATCGAGTTAGAGAGGGACGACTGTACATGTACATATCCTACGAGTACTTTGATACAAGGATATCCTTTCTCCCTCATCCCTAACCAATATGTATGGTAATTGGTACAAAGAAATATCTAGGAGGAACGTATGCGCAGTCGTAGTAGGAAATCATAGTTGGAGTAAGTATTGTCAGTCATAATAAGAAATTATCGAGAAACAGTGTACAAATTTTAACGCAGTGTGAAGATCACTTATCCATGTAATAATGTCCTTGGTAAATCAACTATGCCCATCTGAGACGGTCAGGCACGCTGCAACGATTTTGCCTGACTTGCGTAACTTTGTCAATGCTCACGACCGGTGTTACGAATCGTATTACAACTCCATGCTCGGAGCGGAGACGGAGTGATGAGGGTCGAATCAAGCAAGGTTTACATGTACATGTAATGCGAGTGTGCTTTCGCTCATCAGACGCTCTGCGCGTAGAGGTATGTCAAGCAGCAGACGCGTTGCCCTATTCGTCCACCACAGCTTGTTTTCCATTGTATCAGGTCTCATCAGGTTGGACATGTCACGCTCCAGGCCATCAGTTCCCATCCAGGTTTGCTATGTCATGACTGTCCAAGGAAGATCTGGTCTGCCACGACTCCGAATACTTTTACGTGTAGTAATCCCACTGAAATTGTGCCGTCGAATCGAATACATCTATGCCGATCTGACCGGTAGTACCGAACGAATCTGCAGTTTGGGATCTCAATGAGGGATGAGCTTGCCAATCACTCTTCGTAGGATCGGTGTGAGTCTTGACGCGCAAACCCGTTCATTGACTCAGCAACGGTGTACAGCTTCGTAACGAAGAACTAGAGCATACGACGATGGCATGTGATCGCGTTCACCATATCTGGTGGTTAAACAGACCAGAGACAGGAATCGATTAAATCATGTTCAGCCAAGAGACTTGACCTCGAAAGTTTCTCACGATCCTGCTTTGCAAAGTTAGACGCAGTTTTTATGGGGCTCCGGATAAAAGAATCCAATTCATGTCAATCAGGTCCACAGTAGTTTTTCCTCACCGTGTCTCCCGTTACCGGTGCTCCGATGTCAGGATCTACTCTATCCCTGGTCCTAGACAACTTTGTATGAGACTAGGAATAAAATGCGTACATCCTGGTATCGGGTTAAGCAGCGCCTATTGTACACGTACATTGGTTTGAAAACACCCGCTCCTTGTTCCTTTACATTCTGGTTCTATCGGTAAAGATTAGCACAGACCAAAAAGGGTAAAGTAAGGAGTGGAGTTCTGTATACCGATGCTGCCCAACGGGGATGAGAGATACACAGATCTCAACCCATCTGCGCGCGTTTCTCCTATAGAATCCTTGAAACTTGGGTACAATCAATGTACTATCCTTTTTTGTGTCACCAATGTACTTATTTCCCCCGGTACGAGGACGTACTTTACCTCTCGTCACATACGGACCTGTCTGAGACCAGGGACCAAGTGCATTCCTGTAACAGAGCACACATGTAGTTGTTTTCATGATGTATAATGTTATTGTCTCCTTATCTGGTAACATGTTTCTCAAAATCAACAACGTACTTCTACGTATTAAGTTATTCTTGTGGGAGGTCTCGTAGTACAGACGAACGCCCAGAGCGGAAAGGGTTCGCTACTGATGCACGGCTTTTCGTTATCGCCCAATCAAATTTCTTATGCTCACTTAGTGCACATATCAAATGGAACGTTATATACATAATGTGTATAGTCGTCCCTCTCTAACTCGATAGTGGGTCCCGGTATAAGTGTTAAAAATATTCATTGAAATTCAACCACTTACATTTTCAATACTTACCCTTGCCCGATATTTTGGTTGCAGGGGTAAGTATTGCAAATGTA
The DNA here is from genome assembly GCA_028751805.1 of Podosphaera xanthii. Classification (NCBI taxonomy): domain Eukaryota; kingdom Fungi; phylum Ascomycota; class Leotiomycetes; order Helotiales; family Erysiphaceae; genus Podosphaera; species Podosphaera xanthii. The sequence continues at coordinate 7,262,910 of JAPWIX010000007.1, forward strand.
AATGGTCGAATTTCAATGAATATTTTCAACACTTATACCGGGACCCACTATCGAGTTATAAAGGGACGACTGTACATGTACGTGATTTTAGCGAGATGAGCAGACGTTCATTGATTGCTCAGCGTCACACAATTCTACACAATCTTCGTTATATCATCACAGGTAGCATCACATTATCGGTGACGGACACTCACCAGCCACGGTTACGGGCAATCCTCCTTGTCAGAAAAGTGAGTCTCAGTGTATTTGTTGTTAAGCTGCATCAAAGTTTTCTCCAAAATTTTACCAATATGTACCTCCGCAGGCAAAGTATTGTATGGGATATATATATATATATATTTTTTTTTTAATTCATGTTGTATTTAGCCATCTAGCTACAGTAGAGCCCCTCTTAGCTAATAGAGGGTCCCGGTATAATTACTGAAGAGATTCATGGGAATTTTACCGTTTAAATTTGCAATACTAACCCCTGCAGCCAAAATGGCCTGTAAGGGTAAGTGTTACAAATATAAAAGTACAAGTTATAATGAATCTTTTCAACATTTATACCGGGACCCACTATCAGCTACGAGAGGTTCTACTGTATGACAATCGATTTAAAGGCATATTTAGGCTCTAACCACATTACTCACCACCTTGAAAACTACTTTGCTCTAGCACACAAGCTCTATTTTTAAATAATCATATTGTTTGTTTGTAGGTGTATTTATTCGTGCTATGTAGAGTCCAAGACTATTATAACACTAGGGCTCCTCTCTGACCCGGGCCACACCATTTACAGTGCTCCTATCCCCTTTTACCTCGAACCTAAGATCATTGATACATTGACCCATGACAGGTAGCCTTTTAGCTAAGTAATTACCCGTAGAATTCAACCATCTTTTCTACGGAACCTTCTGCTCAAAATAAATGGAAAAAGAGCAGCCATGGAAACCGGTACGCGGGAAAAAGTCTCAAAAAGCCTGCAACTCCAGCCAGGCGAGGCCTAGACACCAGAGCCACACGAGGTGCGTATCCCCATCTGTATCTCCCTAATATCCCATAGTCCAGATATCCTCCTTATACCAACACCACCAGCGCTCAGGTAGCGGTGCTCATTCCTCGGGAGACAGTATAATGCCAGAATATCTGTAAACAGTGCGAATCCATCTTGGTAAAAAGGGCCAACATAGTCTGATCCATCACCACCATAACGGGAGCTGGGCACGCCTCGGAAACTTATTTGGGTGACTTTACTCCATGAACAAGTAATGCGTGTTTCTATTGGCTCTGAAGATAAACTCCAGGTTCGTAGGGGACACTACGTACAGGTAGAAACGCCGTCTCCGTCCCTTTCATTGCCCTTCTAATTACAAGCTAAATCTACAAATTGAACGCCGACTGTTAACAATCACTAGGGCTGCAGCACTGTACAAGAATGCATAAAATAAATGCCTTCTGAACGTTGTAACTAGTTTGGGGAAAGTACAATCTGGATGAGTAAACTATCTATAACATTCGCCTTCCGCCGTGTCGGATGATGCTGTGGTATTCTATCCAAGCTATCCTCCCAAGTCGAGTCCGGGTAGTTTGGTCACATATCCTATTTCAGACCAGAGAAAGCTTGTTCGACTCCCATGAGACCCTCTTATCACTTATCTCGCAGTGAAAAAGGCGTTATAGGATGACGAATGCATACAAAGATAAGTACGGGGCTTTCACGCGTTTCTCTGTGTTCGATATCTACGCCAGAGGTTACACATCGCAAGGCGTTATCCTCGCAGTGGTCTTTACAAATGGCATTTAAGTACGAGTATTCCAAACGTCACACCGAACCAGACTGCAAAAAATACACATCTTCCGTTATCTTTTGCATCACCGTCGCAGGCTTTTTTATAAATCGTCCTTGTGTATTCAGCCTTTAGGCCGTGATACGAATGGCACTAGTACGGTACATGAAGCGATGACTCAACTTTATATGAGGGGCCCTCACATCCGAATATCATTTGAAGACATAACTCAAAGTCAGGGGATTAATAGCCCTTACTACCCTCAATCATTTACGTCTGCCGCACCAACGCATCCCAGCCATCCACAGCTATCCAGTGGGCCTTCGTCATCAACATATACAGGACTAGGCGAGAAATGTAGCGTGAGAGTCTTGCTGGATTTATCAGGATATGAGAATACTGTTCGGTACAGTTATTTAATGACATAAGATCAGAAGATGGTGTAGACTATCTCCCCTTCAAATCTATGCTAACTCTAATCTATATTCAATGTTCTCCCGAGCAGTAGGACTTCGTTTACATAGTTCCGTATAGCGAGAATATTCCCATACACTTGGTGTTTAGAACTTTACAGAATACAAAAGAAAGCATCGCTCATTTCTGAAACATCTTGTTAGCAGATGTGACTTGCTCAGCGATGGTCACATTGAAACAATAGTTGGTTTTTGTTTGTGTCCCAGACTAAGTTTCTTATTATTCTGTTTCATTGTTGTCTCCATATTAACAGGATTCCAACCAGCTTTCTCCAGTCTCAAGCGGGGCATGTGTCCAAGCTACCCCGAATTTACTTGGGAGAATGGCCCGGACAATGTACCACTGCACTATCCGACTCGAGGGTACATATTGAGGACATACCTGATTAGACTGAACCAAGCAGGTTGTGATAGAATTCGATTTATTGAATTAATTAAGGAAGAAAGGAAAACGCTGCTACCAATCATGATTACTTACACTCCTTCCTAACTACCCTTTTCCTTACTATCAGGTAATCCTTTAACCAGACGTCATCTTATTCTTATTCAGACGTAATCTTAGATGTTTCCCCTCTCGTTATTCGTATACAATAGAAATGATGTAACCGCGCTCTAATCTCGCTTAGGTGCCCGCCTAAGCCGCAATACGGTCAACTCGTAACACCTGAAGCGAAATGCCGCTATCAAGAGAAGACAGTATTTTCATACGGAAACTTCCCTATATTCAAGCCCCGGTGATATGCCTTGATCAAATGATTTCGTGTCAAAAGAACGCTGAATGCACTAAGATGGCAGCGGAGTTTAGGCCTCATGCCCAGCCCGGGCAAATAACTCACAACAAGCAATAAATGATCTTCGATCCAACTAATAATTTAGAATATATTGATGTCTCAACGAGAGAAGTCCACTCTACGAGTAAACCAAGAGCGATATGGTATTTTAGTTTTTCCGCAAAATACATTTTCTGCTGCATGTGGAACATCGAGGGACGCTTCATGTCATATATCGAGGTAGACAAGTGGTAGCTTGCGACAGAATGTTCAACAAAAACACCTACTGTTCCTGGAAGAATTCTCACAATAAAAAATCCGAGACAGTTTTGGATGGATTTTAGCTCCTACATGAAAGAGCTCGAGACATGGCATCCTGAATCTCTATGAGCGAGAGTGGTGGTCCATAGGTTGAAATTGAATATTGAAGTCCTGGCGGGATCCCCCGGTCATTTTCATCGCCCGTCGATTTTTCAGAGCTATATCGATTGCAGGAATAAGTCCTTCGCTGTTAGTTACCTATCACCAATAATTCAACAGGGTGGAACACGCTGTAAAATTAAGACCATCGGCATCCTGAATTGAGACGAGCAGGTTCAATGGGTGGGACTGTATCCAAGCTCTTCTATATTTCTCTCAAAGGAATCGTGGTTGAAATAATCCACCCATAATTAAGGCTGCGTATTATCAAAGCGGCCGATACATGAGTATCAAGCCTACGATCGTCTCCAAAAAAGTAACCAACAACTTTTGTGGTTGAGGAAAGTGCACCATATAAGATATTGTGATAAAGGGTGGATTTCAGATACTTCATTGCATCAAAAGTAAATACAGTCTATTTTTTGTATGCTGCTTTCGGAAAGTTACGGTAACTATGCCAGCAACTTTTTTCCTGGGAGTGCCAGGAAAGAAGACATGGGTTGTCTACCTTCAATCTTATTCTCACATGCTTCAATTGCAAGATCCTGGTCCCTGCCAATTTCAAGGCTCGTGGAAAAAACAAATCCTCGCTCATTGCACATCACAGGGTATAGTATTCATCGACACACACCTCGTCACCGCATCTTGTCTATCTACAACTGATACTGACCAAAATCATCTTCGCTCTAATCGGGAAGTATCTCACTTCTCACCTGGTTATCAAGAGTGAATTTTTGATCCATCTCGAAGACGCTTACAGCTAGAGATCGCAAGTGAGAGACTATCGAAACTAACCGAATCTACTCCATGATTGGAGGTAATTCAAGTTGCGATCATAGTTAATCATCGTCAGCGCGTGCTCCATGGGACCACGCGGATCCTCATTGGAGACGACTGGGTTATACATATTCCCATACTTGCCAAGGTTACCGCGTTGAGTAGTACTCAATATTCTCACGACCGACAGGAAATTTATGCTGGGTAGTCTTGGCTAGTTCATTCGTTCTGGTAAATAATAAGCAAACAAAATGTATGTCTGTCATGAGTATATATGAAATGACGTGGAAGTGAAAAGCCACAAGATACGACAATTTAGAAGATCTATGATTGTCTCACGGATATAAGGAGCGGTTGTTCCACGGGGTACGAAGCGGGATCAGAAAGCTCGTTTGATGGGGGTGAGGGGTGAGAAACGGGAAGTGCTCTTCACAGCAAGAGAGGAATTGGCAGTGGAAGTGGTCTTCCGGAGCGGAAGAGAAGTGTACTCAGACAGCGGTCTCCACAGAGGAAGAGGATAATCAAAGAATAATGTTATATTCAGATATTCAGAAGACGTTACGGGGAGAGAAGATCCCGCGACGTCAGGTCTACAAATGTAAATTTGGTCTCTAAGTGGAATCGTAATAATAACTTCACACGGGTTATAAGAAACCCAGAGAACAACTCCAAAGCTCCTGCAACGGCACGCCAACGTCTTGCCATGAAACCTAGTAAATCCTTTGTCAAATATCAACCCCTTGTAACGGCCTTAACACTTCCCCAACATGAAACATGTCAATTCGTGAAAGCTTGTAAGCAGTCAAAAATCTGTACAATAATTATTTAAGTTTACAACGTTGTTGCTGCCGGTGCTACGTTGGGTTAGGTGAAGCTGATATGTTATTGTATTCTTGTCCCAAGTCATAAATCGAATTAAGAAATTACAGTAAGACTTTACATTTTACATGTATAGCGACTTCTAGCCTAAAGAACGATTGCTACCACCTAGCATGCTAGACCCCAGGTCTTTGTAGACCTGGTTCTGCATGCGACATTAGATTTCTCCCACAAGCTTGCGAAACTCAGCACAGGGCAGTGGCTCCTCCTGAGCCGATGCATATTCTCACATGCCACCAGATTTGAAATATAAGCTCGGCTAAATATTTTTCGGCCCCTCTAGATCTAGCTTCAACATACCTTTTACAGCCAACTATTTTAACATATAGTGTTAAGAATTGATATCCGAGAGTTTGCTCTTCCAGAAGCTATTGGTGGTCTCAAAAATGGCACTTTTATGTTCCTAGGAAAGGCTGCTATCGATTTTGGTGTACGCCATACTACTATACAAAGTGGAATGCTTGGTTGTCAGAGTCACACCGTTGCTCATCAATACTGTCAAAGATCATGTCTAGAGCAAGAAAACCTTTTAATAGAAGGTATTGTAACGGAAGAATCTCGGTGTCAGCCCCCTTCGGACCCATGAATTAGGCAAATAGCCGCTCGAATTATACGTCTGAATGGAGATGATGAACCCAGCGAAAAAAATTGGCTGCAACGCTTCATTGCGCGCAATCCTTGCGATTATTCCATGGTTGACCAAACATTGACAATTTGAGAGCCTCTACAACCAGCACGGATAATATCCGCACATTCCTGAACTCTTTGGACGGATACGAACTCCTCTGGGTGCAAACCAGGAAGATATTTGGGATACGAATCAGACAGAACTAGCTCTAGAAGTCTGGACCGACACTTAGATAGTTGCTAGATCTACCAAGCATAAAACGCATATCAAAACTCCAGAAAGTAGGGAGTGGGTTTCGACTATAGAGGCCGTATACGCAACGGGTAAAAGTTACAATGTCTTGTTATTTTTTAAGGAAAATTACTGCAGACTACCTGGTTTATGACCCAAAATATGTCATAATGGGTCTACACGAACTCTGAAAATGGGTTGACGTCCAATGGAACTGGCCTCGAGTGGTTGAAGCGAATTTTTATAGCTGGCCAGGTACCAATGGAGTCTCAGCACCGAATTCTTATTTTAGACGGCCATGCCTCTTACACTGATATAGAATGTATGTGGCTATGGAGACAGAATAAGATTTACTGCCTCTAGCTTCACGCACATTCTTTGTATGTCCTCCAGCCGTCAGATCTTGCCCATTTTCCAGGTTGAATGTCCAAATACCGGAGTAGAGTCAGAGCTCTACAAGTGCTGGACAGTGCAGCCCCAATCAAGAAAGAGTGATTTTTGGATCTCATAATAGAGCAAGAAAAGAAGGCCCATCTGAACGAGTAATCCGCTTTGGCTAGAGGGCTACTGGGCTCTGCCCATGTAATCCTTGGCTGCAACTTACCCAATCCCAGATCTCCCAGCGCCCTTGTATAACTAGCTATCTGATCAGGACTGGTCGAAGAGATACCCGACTAGTAGTCATTGAGGAGTTTTATGACTCAAAATTGAGGACATCGGATGACTAGTCAAGGTATGTCACAGTTGATGATTCAACTCAGTACGAGATCATGTTTTATTGGTGTTGGTTTTGATCTTGACTTTCTTGATTCTACTTGCCGCTTCTGCTGCTGCGGACATGCGCGGGTGCTTAAAGCTATTCACTTTGGCGAGTAATTTTTGTCTCAGACTGATATTTTCTGCGGTAATTGCTTGGTATTTTAGCCTGTCAATGATTTCTACTGGATCGATAACGTGCGGTGGAAGATGTCTATATAGGGGATATCAGATAGAAAAAAAGAAATAAGATCATTTTCTTTCCATTTGACTTATTGTCGCAGGATCATCATTTTCATGATATCTCTTCTTTACACCCTAGATTATACAGCCCTACGATGCCACCTAACTCTGGATCAACACCAAAACCGCCTGATCTCACTTTGAATGTCCCCAAGAACTCGCGGGCTTTTTATGGGGCGTATCAGGATCTCCTTCATGATAAGCCTTTATCTTGAAGGACTCGAACTTTGTCCAGAAAAGCAGGTAAAGCTGTTTCGGAGGCTAATCTTAGAACAGCTCTTTCTAATTGTGAAAAACAGCAGACTCAGCGCGAATTAGATAGCATCCAAACCACAAGAGCTAGAAAAAGAATTGAAGTAAACTCAAATGAGCGCTTCCGCGATGCTGAAGCTAGTGGGGAGGCAATTGACAGGGCGAAGATATCTTCAGCTCAGAAAACTTCAAGCTCAATAGGAATTGAGACAAAGAAGGATACTACTGGGTCAGCTTCCAATAATTTGAGTCGATGAGTACTCCATGGCAAATATCCAATATGATTTGTGGTACATAGGAGACTTCTGAGGTTTGTCCATAAATTCAAAAGGCAGCCGAGAAATACAACACCAAGCAGACGCGGAGACTCGCATTGGGTGCAAACGCCAGCGCATGATCTTCGACCCCCAACCATATCCCTGACTCCTGGCTCATCTCTAGCTCGTCGATCCAAGTTGAACAAGCGCGCCTACCATACCCACTCCACTCCGATTCTTCATCGTATCTGATCTGATCTCGCTCTTGGCCCTTGAACCCTCAAACCCTGATCCCGCCGAGCTCCGACAAGTCGCCGGCCGGCGTGCTGCCTGTATTGTCGTACTTTCCCTGTCCTGATAGCCTCGAGATAGTGCGTCTTGAGAGCATGGCCAACTTGTTATCGTTCCAAAGGGGGTTCTTTCACGGTCAACAGCTCCTCCTCCACGTCTGACGCCGTAGTACTTGCGATTACACGATGAGGGCGCTTCGCGTGGTGTTTGCTGGAAAGCAACTGTCATGGGGCTCGATCCGGCGCAGCGCCGGATCGGATCCACCATCGCTGAATCTCACACAACTTCGCTTCAGAAGCAGGGACCCGCGTACTGTGCCGGGAAGCTCTGAGAATCGTTCGGAAGCTCGTGTGTGCTTCTGCGATGCGTAGGGAAGATCACGGAATTTCCCCAAATTCTCTACGACTGTCGGAGGAGGTAGGTAGAACCTTCCAGAATTTCACGTTCTCAGAGAAGCATAATACATGTACATAAAAGGGATATAAATGTATGTCGATTTAGACCTTAATGAAATATAGTTCTTTCTAGCCGACTTCTTTGTGTTTTACAATCTATCCCACCCTATCACAGCAACAAGCTGATCGAACGTCCCTGTGAGATTGCAAGAATGTCTGATTTAGCTCTTTTATAACTGAATTGATCGGACGGATTCTGAAGCTATCTGTAAACCCTGTTTAACGTGCGGATTTGCCCTTGGGAAGAGATGGGCAACTTTTGAATGGATGGAGCTGTCAGGTACATATAGTTTTACTACGCAAAAATATAGTAAATTTTGCGGATTAGTAGGACTTCCAGGCTAAAGATGAGTGAGTCCTGATATTTATTTACTAAATAGTCTTAAATTTGGGTGGTTAGATGAAAAATAGCTAGGAAAACTCCACTAAAATATGTAGTGCTAGTATTTTAGATTTCGTAGCGGTGACAAAAATATAACAATGCATACGCCTTGATCAAAAAGCGCAGACATATCATAAACAATTTAAAAATTCAAATACCAGCCCGACATAACTTTTTGGCCGTTCAAGCATTCTTAATTTTCTTGTCACCGTATCTTGTACCCGAGATTTGGGGAATCAAATTGTTAAAAATTTTGATAGCTATTTGGTAAACTTTTGTATATTGATGTTGTTGCTTCTCGTAGAATTGTCTGACTCTGAATATGAGCAGTCTGCATCACCGAGAACTCAATATCAGTAGCATAAATTGGAGGTTAAGTGGAGGAGTTAAGTGTAATCTAGGAAAATATCGCTGGAGATAGTAGGGGCATGATCTAGTCTTGAATGATTGAGTCAGTGACCCCGATCCTAAAGGTGTTCAAACTTAAATATTCAGGCATCTTAAAGGCTTTGCTGAATTTCATGAGGAATGAACTGGTTATAGAATTCAAAGTAATTTATTGACAGATATGAAATATCATTAATTCTCAGATGATCAGAAGACTTCCGAGGTATAGTGATAGGTGAATAAGAGTCACCTTAGCGACCTTTCTGTTTGCGAATAATTACTTGACCGTCCTCCTTGTGCCAGCCCACGCCACTCTCTTCTGTTAGAGCAGACCAAGCTGAGTTCGTGTAGTTTTCCAGGGAGGCAAGATCTATTTTTAGATAGCTTCGTCCGAGGCATTTTAGAGTATGCCTCCTCATGGCTTCTTCGGCGAATTCCATCAGTTTCGCTTTATGCCCATCTACAGTTCGCTTAACTCTCCAAAAGAGAAAGTAATTGTCATAGGTTAAGGCTCGGAGAATTGCGTCAACCTTGGTATCATGTAATTTATATTGATGCCTAACTGAGTATGCCGAAGCAAGCTCATTTTGACGACACGCCAGGTCTAGGATCAAATAACCAACGACTTCCTGAAGCTCTGTACTTGCCAGAGGTTGAATTCTATGCATTTTTTTAATTAAGTAGATCAACGCTGGATGATAGGACTCCATGTGCTTGACAAGAATTGAGAGACGAATGGAAAAGATATAGGCCTGGATAGAAAAGTTGTCTACGCGCTTCGAAGCTACAATTCCTTCTCGTAGTTTTCGTATTGCTATGAGTAAGCTTAAGATCTCCTTTTCTGTAGTTCCATCGAGAGCTGCTGCGGGAGTAATCACGTCGTTCGAGATATCTAAGCTGGCAAGTCTCCGGGACAGCTCATCACCACGTCCAGCATCGGAACAGAATCCCATGTAACGCTCGACTATCCGTGTGTAATAAATTTCTTGGGTCTTGTAATCAAGAAGTCTAAGCCCATGTTAGCGATCAGCTAGGAATTGTTTCGAAGTGAGCATAAACTTTCTATCGCCCTTGGATGGAAATCCTACGGTTTCAAGAAATTCTTGATTGTTTGTCTTGAATCTATTCCACGGACCAGATATTCTACGGGGATCCCGCGACGACATTGAGTGAGAGAAGAAAGTAAATCGATGAGGTTATTGCAGGACTGCTGGACAACATGGAGTTAATAGCAAAGTAAAAAAATTAAATCAATCTCTTGTCATCATATCCAGAAGGCGCAGACTTATCGAAATTTCTCGCATCAGTTGGCTTGGTTTTTCTTTAATATTGTATCATCGTTAATAATAGTCACAACTTCCCTGAAAAAGTACGATGCTGATACATTTTTTGAGCCGCTGAAGATGTCGAAGTTTTCTGGCCCGATATAAAAGCACCGGATAACCTTTGATAAATTGTTGATTGGTTTGATGTTTTCCTCGATAACATCTAGATCATGATCTAAATGCCTAAGATATAGATGCTCTCAACGTCTAATCTAGCACCTGACTACAATTCCACGCAAAAAGGGGATAATTGTGTCGGAGTCCCTAAAGATTGAATGCAGGACTCAGAGGAAGAATTATCAGTCAGAACTTCACAATTTGCAGACAGATACAGCACTGGATTAAAGGAAAAAACCCTTTGGATACGAAGTAGTACGTTTTTGAGCATACTTGGATAAGTATGGGGGTTTCACGCTTTTCCCTGTGGGCATTCACGGGAGAAGTAACCTGTCGTGAGGTTTGACTTGGCAGTGGTATCTGCAAAAGAAATTTGAGTATGCGTGTTCCAACCGTCAAAACTGAGTGATTCCACGCAAAATACCCATCTTCCAAAAATGCCTACATATGCCCTCAGGTCACTACATCAGGTTAATTGAATAATAAATTAATCAGTAAAATTTACAAAGGGATAAAGTTTTCGAGAGGCACTGTAAAAAGCCTGTCAATTGCAGTGGGTATCTTTTGATTACTTCCCATTCAACACATAGTGTGCTAACTAATTAGTTTGGTTTCGGATCACATATGAGACTAGAACATGTTAGGTATAAAGTGGTTGGGCCAAGGCACTAGTTTGTCAATAAACGACAAATCCTTATTTTTTTAAATCATATTGTGTTTGGACTGTAAGCTATGACATGTATTTCAAATACTTTTAAATTTCATGTATTCCGTCAACTCAGTTACTCCATTAACACCCCTTGGCACTAGTCCACAAATTCATAACTTACATTAAGACAATTCAACATTACTTGAAACAGAACTGACCTTAGCTCCGTGCTAAAAGTTGCCAAAATAGAATTAATTATTGTTTTTTATGTGATTTTTTTTAAGATTTGATAAAGAAATTCTGAAGAAATTAATACATATAATGTAACGAATGTCGAAAATGAGTTCAAGTTATCATGTGCTAAGCGTAATCCTCAACTTGAGACAATTTATGTTTTCCTATGCAGTGGCTGAATTTGTCACGGTCCCTATCAGCACCGTGTAATTTCCTTTTGTTCATAAGTTATGTTTTGTTTTGTGAAATTTATATTATTATTATAATGTATTATTCGACCTCATAAGATCGTCTGAGCATTGTTGAGGTTTTCGGAGTTCTGTTGTGTTGTGTTTGCTTTTGGGTTACAGAATTCTTCGGGGAAGGAATTCGGGCATTCGGGCTTTCAATGATGCGAGTTCCTAGATCTATGTATAAATAGGTTGTGCTGCACATGACCAGAAATCCGTGCCACGTCTTATTAATATTTATTCTACCTTAATTAGTAGTCAAACACTTATCCACATTTACTCAATTCTCGCCTTAAACCTACCTCATCCTGTGACAGAATTGTAAGAGTTTAAGTAGGCGAAGTCTACCAACTTTGGTATTGTAGTTTGAGTAGATTTATGGGTTCGAGACCATTGAATGCCTTCCTCGAAACGCGAGCAGTGGAGGATCAAGTGTAGCATGGTTAACTTCTCCATTTGACAGAAGTTGCAAATGTCACTACTCTCTTTTCCTTTCTATTGAAGATAGGCCAGGTTGTTGCCATTCCCAGTTCTTGCCTGAATATAGGATGAAGGGGTCCCTCTGCAGAATTCGTTCGTATTGAGAGCCTCAGTCTTGTAGATAGGTATAGTTATCCTTGCAGATGTTCTATAGAATCTACCAAGCCGAATCATCTTCCTGCCTTCTTCCCTGAGTACTTGCTGAGCTCAATCAGATTGCCAGGATAAAAAAATTATTTCTCGATGTTTTTCTACAAATAGGAATAGGATGTGAATATATCCGACAAAATTGGTTGGTCCAGACTCTTCCTTTCAAGCTTTTCGGCTATTTCATTGCTTTTCATCCCTTGATGGCCCAGACACCAGTGTAGTCGCAGATTGATCTTATTACATTCAGATCTGATCTAGTGTGAAAAGAGCCACAAATCTTTCTGATACATACAATATCGCTTGTATTACTACATGTGACTCTATAATATTGAACCTAAGCCACTCGTTTCAACACATATTATTGCTTGACATCCGGCGCAGCTATCTAGAATAGCAGAGTGAAATTTTAGACAAAGATTAATTCTACCCACATTTTGACCAGTGCATGCCTCGGGCCCGATCTAAAAAGTTTCACTAAGGAAAGCAATAATTAGTTGGCAAATTGATATTATTAAGCTAGACGCACAAAGAGCCCAGGCGTAGCTATCGGGTGGTAGAGGACCAGTTCATTCTTTTCATCCTGAACGATAAAGAGTGAAAATTAGCATTTTCTGAACTCACAACTTTGTTCGGCATACATATACCCCATAGCTAAATTGATATGATGACTTGGGGTCGATAATCTGATTTATGAAGAGTCTTCTGAAAGCCATGAGACTATTCAGGTTAACACCAGCATTTTGAGAAAGTCAAAACCAAGTACAATGTCCCAGTTGGCGACACTTGAAATTTCCACAATAGCCTGTCCACTGTCATCTAGCTGCTGTAAACTCAGAGCAACGAGAACGGTCAAAGATAATCTCAAAAGGCTAACAGCTGCCAATATCGCTTTGCTCGTAAAACTGGTTCTAATTTGAGTTAACTTAAGTCACGTGTCTATGACATGCGATCTTCTATCTCATTCAGGATAGAGGACATTAGGGCGGGAACCCTAGGGGTAAAGACTAACCTGAACTATAAGCTTATCTAAATTGTCTAGAATAGGGCATAGAACAAACATATGGAAATAGAAAAACATTGATGAGAAATCTACTGGCTTGAGATCGGTGATCAGCTAGTTTCTCTTACCTGCATTATGAAACACTCCAAAGAGCAGTCGATCATATGAAGTAACAAAAATAAATTAGAACTACCTCATCTGTGATAGATTTCCTCGAAAATCCGAGAATGATGGAGCCATTTGACTAATGTAGTGGCCCCCTCCGGTGACCTACGTAGGCCCGGAGAGCGTCCACCACTATGTCTAAGAGTCAGATAAAAAAGGAAGTGGGTAGCTATCTTTGGAGATCCACGAAAGCATAATAGCATGGCTTCTAAATTTTTAAAGTGACTGTGATAAGCCGAAAAATCTTCATACCCTTTGCTAGCTGTAATAAATTGACCCAAGCCTCAGCGAAAATATAGAAGCTCTTTGAGAGGTCTAGGGGCACTATTGATTTCTAGTTAGAATGAGATGGTGGGATGTGATCTCTAACCAATTTTTCTCGGCCTTGATTTATTTAAAAGAATTGCTGTCTTTTTGGCGATGCCATGGAGTACTTGCCCGGATTCGTGTGCGACATGCTGGCTCATTTCTTTGCTTTGAGGTCGGCAAGTTTATTCTCGTCGACTCCGGAATGACCTGGAACCCATCTAAAATTAATTTTTTCTTCAGATGTATGGGGAAGCCGCTCTCACAATTTCCACTTTTCGGCGAATTTAATAGCTTGTAAGACTATATTCTGGTATGTAGGGCCACAGGGTGCATATAAAAGGTTATATAGCAGCTTTAAGGTAGTCTTAAAACACCCAGAAATTATCAGTAAAGCGGGCTAAGGGGTGGCTAACCGCCTTCTGAATTCCGCGAAGAGCAGCATAAGCATCGACATCAAATATTTCTTGACTGTTGCCCAGAGGAAAGTCATCGGAGCAAAAATTTAGACCTAGTCGATAAATAACAAACCCACTATCAGCGTTTCCGTCAGGGGGGTTAGATCCATCACTATACAAGGATAAATTTTTTGAGATACTTTGTTTGAAGGATCGTACTCAATCGATTATTTATTTTTTTGGAACTCATAGGAGCTTTAATTCGGAGATATAGATTACTCTAGTTTCTTTGGTTTGCCGTAGGGTAGAAGTAGAAGGATAGATTTGTTCGGAGAAGGAACAGCTATATACCATCGAGCGAGTCGTGGTTTGAGGAAGAAAGAGTCCATTTTTCTGACTACGCGTGTAGACAGGATGACGGGAGTGAAGTCTACTTATACAAACTCCAGCTCTCCTAGCAATATCATTGGGCTCAAAATAGGCTGAAGGGTGGCCAGTCTCTCCCAGTAGTACATTAGAAGGTGTGATGCAGAATACTCGAAGAATGGCTCTAGTACACGCTCTATGTATTTTATCTTGAGCTTCGACACGAAAGCCAACCATGTTGCTTACTAAATTTTTTTTTCGATTTCTTAGGTCTTTCGAGGTCACAAGGTCTCGGCAACAAAAAGAACAATTGGCAGTACACAAGCAGCTACCAATTATTTATCGAGTTTGGGTAGAGCTTACCGTACCGGATTAAGCATACACTGGAGAGCGCCGGAAAACCTGAGGTTTATGGCTGACTGTATTCGAGCGTGACTTTTAAACGTGACTTTTTTATCAAAATGTGTTCCTAGCCATATTGGGTACAGCTTAACTATCCTTTGCAATAAAAAATTGACTAGTATGCATCCGAAGACTTGAATTATCTCTATTTCGATTAGTGAATTGTAGTGGCTCAGATTTTCTCACTTTACAAGCAGCACCTTTTTCAGTGCTCCATTGCAACGCCTCATTGACTGCTATCTTTATTTTCTATAAATTTTCCTCTAGAGAGAAAGTTATTGTCGAGATAGAATAATCATCTACATGGCCGATATTATTATGAAGGCTAGCCAATCTAAAAATGGATGAGGTGCAAAGCATGAAGCGTATTGGCGAGAATGGTGAGCTCTGTGGAAGTCCGCAGTCTATTAGGCTCGGATCTCCTATTTCCTCATCAAATCGAATACAAACTTCACGCTCTGTGGTAAATGATGCAATCAAATTGCAAAGCTGAGATAGGCAGCCTTGTTCTCTTGAGTGCATGACGAGTCTACTGGGTAGTATATTATCGAGGGCTCGTTTTGTGTCGAGTGTGGCGATTTAAGCCGTCTCGCCTCTTGTTAAAGCTATTTCAATCTCATGCGTTAGACATGTCGTTGGGTCAACCGTAGATCTAAGTGGTAAAGTACAAGATTACTGCCGAGCAAGGAGTTTATGATTTATCGCAGTCCAGGGCATACGCTGAGCAATTATCTTCTCTGTAACGGCTTGTAAGCCGGTAGTTACCTGTAGCCTAAGCTAGCTAGCGCAGGCACAGACGTCCACAGGCGAGTACTAAAAATAATGTTAGACTAGTACGAGATCGCACAGGACGATGATAAGGATAAGTGTGCACGGATCTCTGATAAACTAGAAAGGGTCTAACTGTAGGGAAGCGATCATGGGAGTTACTGGTAAGTAATCTACATACATTGTTGTTATTTCTTATGTCTAAGATCTTCTTTTTTCCTCTAGATAGTTTAATAATTAATATAACGTACCGACAAAACTGCTCCAGCGTTCTGTTCTCGAACCGTGATATTCTCGAGTCCCTTACTCGGCATAAAAGAGAGCTAAAGGCCTAAAGAATTAATAGAAGGATAAATCCAGCTTCGCAAGTTCATCGATCAGTGCCAAGATTTTCGTGCGGAAGGATTTGGGGTGATGTCTAGTTTCTGAGCGTGCCTAGAACAAATCCTGTACCGATTGAGCAATCCGAAACTGAGTCAGATTTAAAGGAGTAACAGGTACTTTTTCTTTCCCAGGCGTGATGTTGCCAGTCCCTAGAATTGCTATTGAGATTTCTGGTTTAGCAAGCCTCTGAAAGGAGAGAGATGTGGCTGCAATCACTGGGCTTGATAGTGGAATATATTCAACCTCTGATTGACTAGTCAGTAGGCATCTCGCTAAATCTCCTTTGCCCTACGGCGTTAGGGCTGGTGGTGTCTCTAGATCCTAAGGCTCGTTAAGGAACGGGTAATTAAATTTTCCTCTTGAATTGGGTTACTTTGCAGTATTCAAGATATCTTATGCGGTTGCTGCTTCATCCATAATTTTCTGGTCGAAAGCAGCCTTCGCCTGTTTAATAACTTAATCGGAGCCTTTTTTATCATGGATAAACGCATTGCGAGTTCAATTTATTTCACGAGAGTTTTTCTTAACCTCTCTACATTCTTGGTTCCACCATTTTTGTTCTCCATTATGCGGAGGTGACTTTTTTGCAGATCCTGATAAACATTTGAGTAAAATTTGAATTTTCTCTTCTGCCCTGTGGTCAAGGCTTGCATAGAACCTATTTTTAAGAGGAAGAGCTGGAGCTAATTGATGATTCAGTAGACAAAGGGAAGTTTCTTGATGATATTTTATATCGCAGCCTTGGTGCCAAGGGACTCCTTTTTGATTCACAAGAAATAGTGATAAGTAGAGAAAGGTGACCTGAGCCCACATTAAGATCATGCAGAATACTAGCTGGTAAGCCTGCATATGTAAGGTAACTCAGAGAGAAACAGAGATCGAGAACACTGCCGCGAATATGGGCTGGGACGTTTTTGTCAGGTATCAAAAATAATTTTTTAATTCCATCCATCGAGCCAAATTTTTGGCCTGGACTGAAAGCGAGTTATGAAAAGGACTCCAGTTTGAATGATGAAGATGTAAGTCCCTATTTGAAATGCTATGAGGAAAAATATTGTTTCAGGAAGAAATAGAAGAAACTAGGCACTAATACTGATATTAATAGCTCTAGAAGGGGTGTTGCAAATATTTATAATTTCAAGATGAATGTTACTAGAGCCGTTAACTGCAAAGAGTGGAACGTCTGCTGTACTCTCATGATAGGGTATTGTTCGTTGATCCGCTTCTTATAGGGTACAGGGGTTAAAGCGGGGATAAAGTGGAGATAAAGTGGTGATATTCCAGGTTACCTCACGATAGATCCACAGTATCCCTGTTAGCTTCAAATTTTAAAATCTTATGGCCTAAGGCATAAGAGATATGCATCTGTATATGAAGTCCAACGCCCACCTACATGCCTGCACCTTTCTTCACTCGCGCACACCTGAGGTCGTTTCGTTTAAATCATTGTCAGCTATTTACTATTATTTTGCTCAACGGCATACTTTTATTTCATTCATCTATCTAATTTTTACTTCATGTGAGTGCATCTGAACCTTAAGTCAACTACTTTAGAAGATTTTAATTTACTGTACTAGATTGCCGCAAAGATGGATTCACCTCAACAACCTTCTCCATCATCAGCATCTCCTACTTATGCAAAACGCCTAACACAAACTCAACGTATTCAAGTAAGTCTGAAATCTACAAATTGATAAGGTTAAGAGAGTAACATGTGCAGGTTAGAACCTTGGCCAGTGAGGGACACAGTTACGTCAAAATCTCTCAACGCCTTGGGATTACATGGCGACAGGTACAATACACCATGAGCGTTGAAAATACCGAGCCTCAGTACTCCAGTGGTAGGCCACCTATTCTAAGTAGTTCCTAGGTCGATGAAATAGAATTTTTCGTCTGTTTATCATCGGAAAATCGTCGGATGTCATTTTTCCAACTTGCACATTTTATATTTCGGCACTTTGGTGTGAGCGAGAATGTGATCCGACGTGAACTGGCAAAGAGGGGATATGCACGCAGGATTGCACGATTAAAACCTCCTATCTCTTCAGTCAACAAACTGAAGAGATATGAGTTTGCCAGAATACATCTCCACTGGCGGAAGGAACACTGGATGAGAGTCCTCTGGTCCGACGAGAGTTGGGCTATGAATGGTCGGCAAAGTGATCGTTGGGTCACAAGAAAGGTCAGTAGTCCCTTAAAGGCTCCTAAGATTTAGAGTTCCCTTGAGCTAAGTTTAAGTCAAAGATTGGGGAAGAGTACGAAGATACCTGTGTCCTAGCCAAGACGCGGAGGAGAGTTGGGTGGATGTTCTGGGGATCTTTCTTTGGACGACAGAAGGGGCCTTGCCTGATTTGGGAGAAGGAGTGGGGCCATATCACTGCGGCCAGTTACTGCGAGAGGATAGTGCCTCTCATAGAGAGTGCGGTCTTTCGGGAACCAGGACTAGATGTGATGCAGGACAACGCCCCTCCTCACAAGTCGAGGCAAACTATGCGTGAGTTTGAAAGGAGGAATATTTCTCTAATGGAGTGGCCGCCATATTCTCCTGATTTATATCCGATAGAAACTTTGTGGAGTTATATGAAAGCGTACATGGAGCGTCTTTATCCAGCGTTGGATCAAGGGGGGCAGCGGAGTCAAGGGCATCTTCGTCAAATAGTGAACGAGGCGTGGGATCTGGGGTTTAATGGGGATGACTTGGAGAAACTGATAGATTCGATGCCCCGAAGAATCAGAGCCGTTTACGAAGCTGAAGGCGGATATGTAAATTATTAGCTAGATAGAAGTATAATTTATTTATGAAATGTATTAATGAATTAAAAAGTGAATAGAGGGCTATAATGGACCAAAAAAGCAAAACCAACGAATATTTCGTTGTGAAATTTTTGCCATACAAATTTAAAGTTTAGGTGGGGAGATCTACTTATCGTCATGCTAATTCAAGTTAGTAAAAGCCTATATACCCTGTAAAAGTCGAATTTTAGCGCCTATACACGATTAATACCGTAGTATCAGAGTACCTTCTGAAGGGAGCTTGGAGCATCCTAACCATACGCTAAACTGCTACCGTTGTTTGCACACGTGAGTATACGAGGTCAAAGAGAATAATCGTCCACCGGTGTAAAGCAGTTGGAAGTTTAGTGCCTACAAGTTATTCTTCGTGTCACATCTTTGAAAATATACAGTCTTTGGATTAGTAAATTATCTTTACGGTTCTAAAACACAGTTTCAAGAATAATTTGATAAGTAACCGAGCATCGCTCAACATAAACTGAGAGTATCTTGAATAGCGAAAGCCTAGTACTCACCCATACCGTCGTGAATATCTTGTTGCATGTCCAGATTTAAACTGAATATTTTCCTCCAGAAGAATAACGAAACTTAGTAAAAACTTTCTGTCGGTGGGTGAAGTTGGTGCAGTTGTTTGGACCTCAAGGATTGATTAAGTTTGAACAGCCCTGATTGGCCCGCTGTTCCATGGAGTAGTATTTATGGCCTCTGATCTGGTTACCTCACAGCGTCCCGCTATTAAATAGAATCTAGATGCCGCCTGTATTAGCTTGAGTTCAGCTATCTGTGCTATAATTGAGAGTATGTTGTCCTTCGTAGACCAAATTAGGCATTGTAGTGAGTCTACAAGGTGAGGAACATGGCAGTTGACGTATCTGAGAAGATAAAAGTACTCTATGATATGGTCGCATGAGGAGTGTCCACTCTTGTCAGGATTCGGCATTTTGGATATAGGATCGTAGGAAGTTAATGCCTGAGGCTTACTTGTTGTTGTTGTTTACCTTTTCTTTAATCTCGCTTAATGTTTTCTTTTCATGTACATGAGTATCTCTCCTTCGATTACTGGAAGCCCTTATGATATATTTTCCGTCTTAACCTGTCAGACCTCTAGATAGACCTTCAAATCTACTCTCCTCATCTGACCTCTGCTCTCCTGTGACTGCTGTCACCTCTTGCTCTCGGCTCTCCCTTCCCCAAACCCGCGTCTCCCCAGACCGACGCTTGACAACTCTCTGAATTTTGGAAAGAGTCCCAAATTCTGCAGCGAAGAAATTTGACATAAGATCTCTCGTTGTGCCATCCGAAGAGTCTGTATCATCATGGGATTCGCAATCTCTGGGGGAGGATTTTAACCTGAAACTGGATTCCAAATATGGAAAGGACTTTAGACAGAGTCAGACCTTTATGGTATAGTACAATCTTACTTTTGGTTGGAGAATACTCAGATTCGTAACGTTCTCGAGGTTTGGGTATGTTTGACGGGCCGACTTTTGTAAGATTTTTTTTTTTGAACTATTGTCTATTTGAGTCTATGATTATTAATAGACATGCATGTGCTCTCTGCCTACAGGCCATGGTGTTAAGAATATAGGAGGAGATGAACAATAGTAACAGGAATGTGGAGACAGAATATACTTGAGAGTATATAAGGGTGTACATTATTGTGTGGTGTACAGAATAAATAGATACAATTAGAAGTGTTAAGGTCGCTTAGACCTTCTGTATGTGCCAAGTCTAGCTAGATGACTCAGCAATTCTTGACACATGGGCCACTATGCCTCAAGTAGTATACCCCCTCCAATGCCTCTTTCACGGTCTCTGTCCAACAATAATACCTTCATAAATCCTCAGTAGAACACACACTTAGAGGAGCCCCTAGCCCTTCATTATCTCCCCTCTCAAACCAATCAAACGAAGGCCACTTGTGTGTTTGTGGCTGCCAGCAAAAATCCTCCAAAAAAACCACTGTGCGCGGCACTCCCCTACTACCGACATCAGGACTAAATTCGAAGAAATAGCTACCCTTTTGAAGCGATCAGAGAGGCTAGCCAGCTGGGCGCAGCAGAAATGCGACTACCTAAGGGTGTCTTTCTTCCTCTTCCTAGCCCCTCCCTGACTCCTCCCCTAATTTGAACTTTCGGACAAACTAAAGTCGTTATATGATATCAGAAAAGTCTTGGCGAAGATTGATTATCGTGAAGGATTTTAAGGTTAATAAGGGCGTCAGACGTGATCTCCGAGATTATCTCTCTCGCCATCATTGAGGTGCTATCGAAGCCTTGGTAAGAGCGAGAAACGCCAGGGTGAGTACGGAGTTTGTAATGTCGGCTTTTCAATTTTACACTAACTTTTGGTGGATAAAATACCTATTCATTTTGACCATTCTGAGGTGATAGAGGCTTCTCGGCTTCTCAGATTTTGGTTTACCTTAACCAGCTCTAGCAGTGGCCTATCGCTTCCTTTATTGGTCACTTAACATTGTTAATCATGCGCTCACAACACCTCGGCGTGCGCGACAAATCTCAACCAAGATCGGAAGCTACAGGCACGTGTTTGAGTTTAACTATATCCAGCCCAAATTTTGCGTACCATGGAGTTGTTACCTGTACACGATGCTGGGTACGGTCTGACAAATATTGCCCAAGCATTAGGAATAACACTTCAACAAGTTAAGTATACTATGTCCAAGAGATATCCATCACCCAGAAAAAATATAGGGCCCTCTCCCGAGATATAATCTGTTCAGGCGTGAAAGGAACCAAGCTGGTATGAAAGAAATCGATTTAATCAAATAATCTAAAGAGAGCAGCTTTACAATATACATGTTTACGGTTTATAGTATCTTCCACAGAATCATTGACGTCATAGCCATCTCGAACATGTGATGATGTCATAGCCTAAATGGATAGTTGACATAATTTAGCTAGGCTCTTTTTGCAACAACGCTTAGGCAACAACTAGCCTAAGCTCAACCAATGGTGAAACCATAACATCAGGTTGATAAGCTAGAAAAATTTGCTTGTACGTCTCGCGAAGATCGACGCACTTGGTACCTACATCTTGCATTGAACTTTCTCGAGTGAAACGGGGGTAAACAAGCAGTACGGTCGGCCCTCGGAAAGAGAGGGTGTAGACGTTATTGTGAAGCAGGAGCCTACCATACCTGAACAAAAATGGAGGCTTTTGGGGGGTTTGAGTTAAAGCACATGCTCACCGCACCACAGAGGATTGAATTCTCGTGCTCTGGAGCAACGATAGTGATGCTTGTGATAGTGACAAGGCAAATACTTCTGTCACACGGACGGTTGACCTTCCTATCCGTGATCAGAATTATATTATAGTTTTAATATTTTATCAAGCCAGGAGAGGAACTTTAAAGCATTTTATCTCCTAGAAAAATACAAAAGAATAATTCTTTGATGTCCTGGAGGTGTTTTCACGGGGCTAAGCAATGCAAACCTATGTTTAAGGGTTTAGAAGTTTAGGGCCATATCAATGACAAGAGTTACTGGTAATATATTCTGCCAAATGCTGTGGAGTTTCTCAGGACAAGTTTACATCATAGAAGCTATCGTCTCTGTCTCATGCATGACAATGCCCCCTCGCACAAATCATCAATCACTGCATATTATGTCCGCTCCAAAGGGTTAGAGCCTACTATTTGGCCCACTTTCGCCCCTGATCTCGACCCAATTGCGGTTGTTTGAAGTCATACGAAAGATTCCATGCGGATTTGATACCCTGTTTTTGAATGAGGTAGACAACGACACAGGAATGAGGTACAGAATATTGTGGAACAGGCACTCTAACTGTTATGGCAAACGTAATTTTCTCATTAGGTAATATTATGAACAGGGATATGCATGATTAAATGAATCATTGATGGCACAATACACAGATGACTGCAATTACCATTTCATACCTTTAACCTCACGCTGTGATTAGGCGCAAGGGTTTGGATGATTGTTGGCACTCCTACATAGTCGCCAAATGAGATTATGACGGATGAGTAAATCCCATAAATTCTATACTTCTTTCCATCTTTAGTCTTCCTGCCTACCTCAAAGACGGCGATTCGAACCCTCCGTTACCTCGCCGTAACATTTTGCAAAGCTCTTTTTGCCAGACCCTTCCTCTACTAGAATGAACATTGATCCGAGAGAAGACACTTCATCCTCACAATCAGCCTGGCGACAACTTGCGGAATCATGGGACCAAATAGTATCGAATTCAACTTTACGCCGATTTGCACTCCCCCTTGACTTACCAAGGCCGATTCAGAAGTGTCTTAGTCATGCACACTCAGTTGGTAAATCAAGGGTAAAAGATTCAAATCCTATAGACTTTTCGGACTTGTATCCTCCGGTTGCGACTAACTTACAACTACGGTTAATTGATGAGGCTGTAACACTGGGTCAAGGCCTGGGGCTTGAAGCCTCTAGACAAATTACTACGCATATACCTTTCACTACATTTACACCACCTACAACAGATTCCCCCAACCTCGATCCTCTACCTCTCCAGTCCTCTCTAGTCTTAAGACTTCCCGATAAGTTTGATGGAACTAGATCGAAATTTAATGCCTTCGCCACTAATATGCAGATCCGATTTCGATCAAATTTGAGGGCTTTTCCTACTGACGAGTCCAAAATTATGTATGCGGGATCGTTCCTCACCGGTACCGCCTACAGCTGGTTCCACCCTCATGTCAACTAGTCGGATGGTGAAATTTCTTTTACCACCTATGCATAATTCATGGACGCCCTTGGTGCAGCTTTTGATGATCCTGATGCTTATGCTACCACGGAACGTGACCTTGAAGCCATGCGTCAGGAAGGTTCATGCGCCGCATATTACGCCCAAGCAGTCTCAATCTTCGCTCGACTAGGATGGGAGGATCCGAAAGTTTTAATACATCATTTTCGGAAAGGACTTAAGGAACCGCTAAAAGATGGCTTGGTAGACAAAGCGCTCCCTAAAAATTTTCAGAATTTATCACAGCATGTATAGCTCTCGATAATGAGATATGCGCGCGCATTCGTGAGAAAAAAGGCCGGCATCAAAATACAGCTCCTCTATTCAATCCCCCTTCCAACTCAATTATAACTGCAGCACGACTAAACGCCCCTACTAACTCGTCAGTTTCAAACGCTCCTCGCCCATTACCTTCGGCTCCAGTGTATGACCCCATGGAACTTGACAATTCAGAAACCGAGAAAGCCGCACGAAAGGCATATCGGCGGGCTAATCACTTGTGTGGGTATTGTGGGGGGTCGAACCATACAGTAAGGAACTGTCCAATCCTTGCCGAACGAGACGCTCGCCAGAGACCACAGATTTCGAACTCTGAGGTCGTAGATAGCGAAATTTCTCCTCCTTCGCTAGCACTATACGAACAAAAAAACTAGTTTGCTAGAAAATATGCGACGCTTTTCTAGCTCCTGTCCCTAAACTTCCCATGTCGCGTCTTCTTATGTCTCTCTCCAATTATCCACTCCTTCTCCTTACCTAAACCAAGGAATCGTATCAGACTCTAATCTAAAGCTACCTTTCCCAGTAATTCATACTTTTGATCTCGGAAATGATCAGCCACTCACCGTTGAGTCGCTTGTAGAGCGAAAAGTTAGGACCTTGGTTATGATTGATTCAGGGGCATCGACATCCTTCATTGATAAATATTTCTTGAACAAATATTGCCTTATTCCTCGTCTTAAAAAATACCCAGAAATAGTCCGAGTTGTAGACGGTAGGCAGTCTTCTTCCGGCCAAATTACGCACGAAATAGATCTGTTGTTGGAAATTGATAATCATGTAGAGATACTGACCTTCCAGGTAACTCGGATAGCGCGTTACAACATCATACTCGGAAAATCATGGCTCTTCGGGCACGACCCAAAAATAAGATGGAGTAACAACAAACTCGCCTTCCCGTCTCACTTTTGCCGCAAGCACTGCATCATTAACGGACGCTATCGATCCGGCTCCTTAATTCATTTACGTCCTGAAACAATGTTGCGGTCAGCTTTGGGTGCAACATCTTCGAATCCGAGTTCAAAGCCACTTCGACCCTCTTCTTCGTCGTCTTCTTCTACCACTGCAACCTTCGCAACTGCAAAGTCTCACCTAGACCCGGATATTCCATCTGTTCCAAATTCAGCATTAACAACTTCCTCTGGACGCCCAAATCACCAAGTATTTTCGGTTTCCATTCAAGACATCTCAGAATACCTAAATAAACCTTTCGTATCAGAAGAAGAGGAAATCCGAGGGTTACAAGAACAAATTCCAATACAATTCCATGAATTTTTGCCCCTATTTTCGTCTAAAGAAGCGGAGAAGCTGCCGCCTCATCGTTATATAGACCATGAAATCCCAATCGTAAAAGATAAAAAGCTTACACTCGGACCGCTGTACTCGATGTCAAATGCGGAGCTGGCAGCACTCCGCGAATACTTGCGAGAAAACCTAGAAAAAGGGTTCATTGAACCTTCCACCTCCTCCTATGCATCTCCAGTCATATTCGTTAAGAAGCCAGGGGGTGGTCTCCGATTCTGTGTCGACTACCGAGATCTCAATGAAATTACCCGAAAAAATCTTTACCCTCTACCACGTATCGACGACACCCTTCGATAGCTACTCAAAGCCCGTAAGTTCACACGATTAGAATTACGTGGAGCGTACAGTCAAATCCGAATTAAACCAGGCGATGAACCAAAAACTGCTTTCCGGACCCGATATGGATTGTATCAGTATAAAGTAATGCCCTTTGGTCTTACTAACGCTCCAGTAACGTGTCAACAATTTTTAAATGATGTTCTACGAGAATACTTAGACATATTTGTGATCGTGTATTTGGACGATATTTTAATTTATTCCGAAAATCCATCTCAACGTGACAAATATGTACAGAAAGTCTTGGAAAAACTCCAGGAATATGGCCTCTTTTGTAAATCCGAGAAGTGCGAGTTTGGAGTTGACCAGACAACATTCCTTGGTTTTGTAGTATCGCGTCGTGGTCTATCCATAGATCCCTCTAAAGTAAAGACTATTCAAGATTGGAAGCCCCCAAATAACATTCGGGGTGTGCAATTATTTTTGGGGTTTGCGAATTTTTATCGGAGATTTATTGAAAAATATTCCAAAATCGCTGCACCACTATTTGCCCTGACCAAAAAAAATTCTAGATTCATCTGGACAGAGGCTTGCTAATCTGCGTTCAACTCCTTGAAAAAATCATTCACTTCCAAACCCATCCTTCGCCATTTTGACCCGTCATTAACAACTGTTTTGGAAACCGATGCCTCAGATAATGTCATCTCGGCCGTATTATCGCAGTACCACATTTACCCAAACTCCGTCCAAAAGTTGCATCCAGTTGCATATTTTTCTCGGACAATGTCATCCCCCGAGGTCAATTATACGGTGGGAGATAGAGAACTTCTCGGCATAGTGGAGAGTCTAAAGGAGTATCGGCAATATGTTTGCAACCTGGCATCACCCGCCCGTATAATCACCGATCACCAAAATTTAACTGCCTTTACCACAAAAAGGATCCTCAATCGACGGCAAGCTAGATGGGCCTTAGAGCTAGCTGAGATCGATTTCTTCCTTGAGTTTCGACCGGGACAGAAAAATTCAAGGGCTGATACCTTAACTCGACGCGCGGAAGACTTGGCCTGAAATGATAAGCTAGCACCACCCAATGATCACATCATTTCCCAAGATAAAATTGCTCATCAGAACCTACTCGCACCAGTAAGGAAGAACTCGTCTTTATTTTGTCTAGCTCTAGAAACGAGGACAGAAATAGATGAACTCAACGTCGATAGTACCTTAGTAAAGGAAATTCTCGACTCCCTTGCCACAGATGTCTTCGGTCAAGAAATTATAAAAGCTCGAGATTCCGGGGCAACTCAACATTCGCGGGTTGACCTCGCGTCATGTAAAATAAGTTCTCAGGGTCTTCTGCTAGTCGCAGAAATGATTTATGTACCAGAATCTCTGCGAACCAAGATTATTTCGGATTCACACAACCATCCTGCAGCGGGACATCCAGGTAGAGCAAAAAAATTCGAGCTCATTTCTCGAAATTTTTGGTGGCCAGAAATGAGAAAATCAATTGATCGATATTTACGAAACTGTGACACGTGTGCGAGAAAAAAGCCTGTTCGCCATGCCCCTTTCGGTTACCTGAAACCCCTTGAAATTCCTTAAAAACGATGGGAATCTATCTCGCTCGATTTTATTACAGGACTGCCTTCTCCTTCTGGATTCGATGCACTACTTGTAGTAGTTGATCGCTTAACTAAAATGGCACACTTTGTACCCACTAAAACAACCTGTTCAACAACCGACCTAGCGATTTTGTTGAGAGATAATATTTTTCGGCTACACGGCCTCCCTGAATCAATCGTATCTGACCGAGATCCAGTCTTCACATCTAGCCTAGCTCGAGAAATAGCAACACACCTATCAATCGATCTCCGTTTTAGCAGCGCTTTTCACCCCCAATCAGATGGCCAAACGGAGCGCGTAAATGCTATCCTTGAGTAATACCTCCGAGGATATTGCAACTACCAGCAAGATAATTGGCATGAGTTCATCTCAATTGCTGAGTTTTCGTACAATAATTCGATATCATCGACAAAAGTTTCCCCTTTTTTCGCCAACTATGGCTACAATCCTCGCTACCAAATTCTTTCTCGCTCTGACCATATGCCGAAAACGGTCGAAATTCAAAAATTCCAACGTCAGCTGAACAAACTTGAAAATTTTATCAAAGCAGAAATCCGATACGCTCAGGACATCGCGGCTGAAAATTCAAATAAATCGCGGCGAGCTCCCCCAATATTTAAAGAAGGGGACCACGTTTGGCTTCTTAGGAGAAATATTGCTACTGCCAGACCATCAAACAGACTCGATCATAAACGTTTAGGACCTTTTAAAATTCTCAAGAAAATCTTTTCGCATGCTTACCGGTTAAAGCTTCCGCCAACAATGAAAATACATCCAGTATTTCATGTTTCGCTCCTAGAACCGACAGCCAAAGATCCTCTACCGGGACAGCTCAATCCACCACCGCCACCTATCATAGTTGATGGAGAACTGGAGTACGTTGTAGAAGAAATTCTGGATGTTAAACCCCGAGGCACTAAACCCTTCCTCGTCAAATATCTCAACGACCCATTACCTTCATGGGAACCCTATGAATTTGTCAAAGATTTGGAGGCTCTGGATAAATCTTATGCCCGATACCCCGGAAAACAGTTTTCGCGCTCGTAGGAACTTTGCTTTGTGGAAAAGGAGGATAATGTTATGGCAAACGTAATTTTCTCATTAGGTAATATTATGAACAGGGATATGCAGGATTAAATGAAGCATTAATGGCACAATACATAGATGACTGCAATTACCTTTTCATACCTTTAACCTCCTGCTGTGATTAGACGCAAGGTTTTGGATGATTGTTGGCACTCCTACATAGTCGCCAAATGAGATTATGACGGATGAGTGACACCTAGTAAAGGAGATTAGTTGGGAGTTGCTGGAGTACTTAGGGGGCTACCTTGGGCAAGATGAAGAACTTTAGCTTTGTAATTTGTATCATACTTTAACTTCTTACGTATCTGCAATCGTGTTAACAGGGTCATATCCCATAAATTCTATACTTCTTTCCGTCTTTAGTCTTCCTGCCTCCCTCAAAGACGGCGATTCGAACCCTCCGTTACCTCGCCGTTGTTACGGGATAGATCCCTGGTTGATACACTGGCTGTGCCAGCGCGTTATTATGTGTATCGCACATTAATGTTGTTGTTTCAAGAGTTAAATCTGGTTTGTTTGGGGCGGTAACGGGAGATATAGTGACAAGTGAAACACGGTGCCGTTATCAGAAACAGTACTTACAAGACAGTTGTACATGTATATAGGCAGATGGAAAATCATCTTAGGAAGATTTTCTCTTCAGATTACAATAATTAACTGATTTTATATCTGGACTTGCTCTGTTGATTTACAACACCAATTGATCCGGCGACAGCCGTAACATAAACAAACCTTCAAGGATGTTAACCTTGTCCCAAGAACACGCAAGAATCTGTTCAAGGAGGCTTTCAATGTTATCAGAAGCCCCCTACGATTGAAAATCAACCCTTTCTTGAGCCCTAAGCCCAACCAGGGCTAAGGAAACCCAACGGTGACTAAAAGGTCCATCTAGGGGTTAGAGGCAAGCATGGGCTAGAGCAGCCAACCTATCTGACACAGCTGGAACCTATCTGATAATTTAAAACAAGAAAGAAAAAAGAGAGATGGCCAAGCTATCTAGCGAACAACTTTTGAAAAAGATGGGCATTAAGGAAGTGATAGGAGCTAAGCAAATACTCAATGGCCAAGTAAGGGTATTTTTCGCAGGCCAGGAAAAGTACCGAATCATGGAAAGTCAGCGATTTTGGACAACCTGACTTTTAGCGACAGCATAAATAGCCAGGCCCAGCTATCAAGTGTTAGTTAATGACGTGCAGTTAAAGTTCGAGTCAGAGAAACCTGTAAATATAAAGAGTCCACAAAAGGCCAACTCTCTGTACATCCAAGTAATTGGCAGCAGTAAAGCCGCCTGTCTTCAAAAGAATAAGCTGCTAAGAAAAAAAATCAGAGACAATTATCGTGTCGTTTAAATAAGCACAATATGCAGATAAAGCTATTGAAAAGGGAATTATGTGGGTGTACTAACTAAGGACTACTGAAATTTTTAGGTTAATCTTTCGTTTGATGCAACATTATCATTTCTCAAAATACGGTCACATAGCCAAAATTGCTCAGCTCAGGCAAAATGTGGACACTGTGCCGGGCACCAACGATATCAGCAGCCAACGCCGCGAAAACCTCCACACAGAACAAAACCGAGACTTTATTAAGGGAGAATACTATGAGATAAACGGGTCATCAGAGTTTGAGATGTCTTCATAAGTGCACCCAGACCTGGAAAATTACATAGTATAACTTTAGTAGAATCAGGGACAGAGTGCAACAACATTTCCTCCACAAACTAGATCCAGAGAAACATTATATCTTAGCTATACAAGAACCACCGCATAACCTTATCAATAACAACACTTTAAAACACGGCGCGTTTCACTAAGTATTTCCAGGTGGCACCAAAGGCAGAACTTACATTTATTTGAGTAAGCATGTAGCAGTAAACAAGTGGACAATAGAGTCAGCTTCGGCAAATGCGGACGGAGATATAACATCTATCAGCCTACAGAAAAATCACGCCAAATTTTGGGTACATAATATCTATAACCCATCTCCTCTTTCCCACGGTAGTAGAGACCTTGGAACACTCCAGAGTATCCCCCCAACCCTAGATCATGCTGATCACCATGTCCTGGTGGAAGATGTCAATCTACATCATCCGAGATGGGGAGGTCAAACCGCCGTCACCCATCACAAGCTAGCTGAAGACTTTGTAGATATTCTAGGCGAGAAAAATATGAAACTTATCCTTCCAGAAGCCACCATCACTTGGAAAAACAGAGGCAGCCAGAGCAGACTTAACCTACTGTTTCTGTCCAAGGACTCATAAGACACGGTTATAGGATGCGACATTGCCGCTGAATTGGAAGCATCATCAGACCACTTACGTCTATGCACGGAGCTACGGATTCAGCTACCCAGACCAGTCAATTATGAGCCTTGCTCACAGTGAAAGAAAGCAGATTGAGAAAGGATCAACCGGGAACTGAAAATCAAACGAGAGAAAGTTCCTTGAAGAGACGATCAGCTCAATGCAACAGAATCCATGGAAGAGAGATTCAATACTCTAACAAGGCTGATTCAAGAGGTAATAGAAACGATGGTCCAAAGATCAAAGCCATCCGCGTATGCCAAGCTACATTGGACAGATCAATGCGTCCAGGCCTTTATGGACGCCCGAAAAAAGAGAAGAAAATTGACCCAGCGAGGGACAAGACAAAGCTGGATTAAGTATCAAAAAGCTATCAATAGAAAAGAGAAAAGAATAGGAAAGATAAAACTATTGGCTTGAGAGAGGTTGTCGCAGAAATAACCTAGGATCAAAATAAGATGTGGAAACTGGCAAAATGTGCAAGAAAAGACTCTGAAGAAATGAGACTACCGCCTTAGATACCAGACATCATCAATGCGGATGGCAAAGCTCAAATAGAAGATAGATATAAATTTAAGACAATGACAGAACACTTCTTCCCTCCTCTGGTGCAAGCAGATCTTAAATATATTGCTGTCGCCACCTATACCTATGAGTTGGAGACTATCCCGAGGATCATCAAAGAATTAGAAGTGGAGGAAGCAGTTGGCAAGCTACCAAGCAATAAAGCCCTGGGCCCAGATGGTATTCCCAATCAGCTTCTTAAACACTGTGTGACGGCTGTTCAGCCGATTGTAAACCTGTAGCCAACGATGGTTATCGCAGGCATGTACTATCATGCAGATCATGGGTACATAAGGCAAGTGTCGTAAAACCTCGGGTGGTTTATATTAAGACAGTATACTGTTGTTCAGTGATCCTGTATTAACGTTAATGGTTATCTTGTAATTGTTACTATTGTAGTTGTTGTCTACATTTCTAATGCTAATGCTTGTTTAGATACACTTCTCAATCACGTGAATAAATTCCCATAAATCCAACTTCATAACTCAAATGAAATAATGCATAACTCGAACTATGTTACACATAGTTGGTATCTAGGTATTGCTAGTATAGTAATATACCGACAGCAAGATCACTAATAATAGAGATTAGCGGCTGCATTATGCAAGGGTCCTAGATTGTACAAGGGTCTATAATCAGGGCTACAGCATGATTAGGTAATCAGGGTTTGGCTTGAACTGACTAATACTAATTATGAGTTTGTATCCTTGATTTTCAATAATTACTCACGGGTGATGTTCGAAGCTGAACAATGGGAAGGAAACATAGAACTTGTATATAGAGGATTGTTCGGGACCTAAGTTAGCTTTTCTTCTTCATAGTGAATTATTAACAACCATTACTCATACAAGTGCTCATTGCCTCATATAGTTAATCTGTGACACACTGTCAGATAAATACAAGAAAGTTCCTAGCGGTACTTTGTAACGCCTGTCTCTCTATGTCATGGGCTTTGCCCGATATCGTTAGCATGCTCATGGACAACCCGTTGAGATCCCCGAAGAATTGTATGTGAGGGAATAGACACGTCAAAGATCTACATGGGATTAATAGGGGTAGACTGGGGCCAGTTAAGAAGTAGTTTGATGTACAGCCATTTGAAATATGAATAGAGTTTTTTCAAGGCCTTCAGTTACTCTCACCCCAAATTATTTCAGCCTACCCTTGTTCCTACCTAACATTATAAGGGCCCCTAAGATGAAACAATGGTAGGAATAACTTTTGGCTGACAATTGCACTGCATTAATTAGCTCACTTTTCCCCGCAGTAGGACCTAAAGAGTAACCGCAATAATCTTCATTGCCTATTCTATCCAGCCCTTCTGTCCTATCTGATCCTATCACTCCTGTCTTAAACCTGCAATAAAACACGTCCACTGCTTTCCAATCAAGATCTGTCATTCTTTCCACCACCGATTACCAGTAGGCATGGCCTAAA
This sequence comes from Podosphaera xanthii, assembly GCA_028751805.1. NCBI lineage: Eukaryota > Fungi > Ascomycota > Leotiomycetes > Helotiales > Erysiphaceae > Podosphaera > Podosphaera xanthii. Next base: position 7,295,268 of record JAPWIX010000007.1, read on the forward strand.
CTTACTCTCGGCGAGCTTCTTCAAGTAATACCAGACAAGAAAACTGCCTAAGGAAAATACAACATATAGACTGGTCCATAATTTTTAAAAAACTTGAATGTATTCCGCAAGTCTTTCTTCGGACCTATTCATTTCAATTTCAATGTGGTAAACAGCCATTAGTGTGGAAAGAATCCATTGGAATTATGATACCCAAAATATTTTAGCCTGCTTACTCTATTTCCAAGGCTTACAGACCAATTCTATTGACTTTTCTATCTAAACTATTAGCGGAGATATTTTCAAAAAGAGATGCTTACCTAGCTCATACTTCAACCACACTGCTCCATCCTACTCAGATGGGGCTAAGAAAATAAAGATCAGCTATTAATGCTGTGGTGCTCCTTCAGAACTTTACGGAATAAAATTCCTCCAAGAATATAATCGCATCGTGTGTTTTCTTAGACGTCATGGGAGTCTTCGATAGACTACAGTCAAGTCAGCTGGCTCAGATTCTTCAGAGGAAAAATCTCCCACAAACTTTATATTATGGGTCTCTTCATGTCTCAGCAACAGGAAAGATTCGCTTCTATTCAATGTTCAGCTCAGTGCCCCATTTCCGGTAACTGGGGCTCCTCAGGGTAGCTCTATATTACCTTTACTCTTTCTTTTTCCTACAGGCGAGTTGTCATCCTCCAAATTTTCCAACAGTATCCTAGAAATTTCTCATGTCTTCATAGATTAGTGTACTCAATGCTAAAATAAATTCTGTTGTCAGATGATTAGTTTCTCGAGTAATTGGATCAAAACGAGTCGAGCATGCATGGAGGTTGGAAATGAGATCACCAGTTAGGGAGCAGCGGTTAATGAGGTCAATCTATTTTCATTAGGTAAGCCCTTGAAGTATCTAAGCAGTGTAGTAGAGGAGTTCGTGTATATACATGTTCAGCGTGTGAGAGATTTTCTCTACACGCAACGTCTTCTGAATATACATTCACCAAATACCTTTCACAACTCTTCCTTGGGAAGTCCGGGTTACTTTAATTCCAAATCCCTACTTTTCTCCTTACGCTCCTCCCTCATTTCGTCTCTCCCTTGGGAAGACCACATCCATTGTCTTAGCTCAAGGCTCATTATACGTTTTGTTGGAAAATTAAAAAGTAGGAAAACTCTTCGAGTGATCACGGAGGAAAACGAAGTAAAACTTCCAAGGGGCTCCGTAGATATAAATTATGTTTGTAGTAAAGGCTTGATTGTAACTCTTAATTCTTTTCTTAAAGACACAGGACGATTTATATACATCGGTATCTAGCAAATTCATGAGCTAGAATGTAGCGCCCTGTTACAAAGGAGAATAACCAAACCCATAATCCAAAATCAGCTATGTAGCAGAATCAATGCTTACACATATCTAAGTCTCAAATATCAGACGTAACATAAGTGGAGAGATCGCTAGTTTCAAATAAGCGATACCCAACAATCTTGATGTTCACATTCTGAAACCACCAGTGATCAAGAGCGACGAATATTGGTTTCGCAACACATTTACCTCCTTCAACAGTGCCCCACTGAACGCCGATTGCCTTCTCTCTGAGATATGTGGACGATGTATGCATCTCATATGCCTCTTCGGCGAAAAAAAATAATCACCAATCTCAGGCAACCTCTGAAATTACTCGTTGCTAAGGCTGAATTCCTATCAATAGTCTTCGAAAAATCTAAAACAGAGCTCATTCATTTATCCAAGAAAAGATAAATGTATACGGAAAAATTGCAAATTGAGAATCTTATCATAGAACCTAGGTCTTCAGGGAAGTGGCTCGAGACGTGGCTTCAAAACAACCTTTCCTATAAACATCACGTGGAAAAAATGCTCTATCTAGTATAAGGGACTATTCAGAGACTTATCCTACTCTCTTCTAAACAAAAGGGGCTTAGTTTCAATGCACTGAGACAACTCTGTCTCTTCCAAGTCATCCCGGCTTTAGACTACGGCTCGGTACTGTCGTACAACAAATATGGCACATCAAAGTTAACTCAGATGTGTGGCAAGATACAAAAGTAAGCCCTGACTACAATTATGGGTACCTACAGAAGCAACCCAAGCAAGGCCTTGGACGTTGAAGCAGCAGTCCTCCCAACTAAGGTATGACACTTCACGCAAGTGGCTTTCCAGGTATTACGTCTCCTGAAATTTCAAGTCCACCACCCTCTCTATGTCTTTCTTTTAAGCCAGCTCCAAAGAGAATCTGAATCTCCGCCAATAATCACAGATTTAGAAATGCTTGCATTCTTAAATAACTGGCCAAGTAGTTAACTTCAAAGAATAGCACTTGTCAGGATTTCCTGAGCTGGTAGCCTGTAGCTCAGCTAATTGGATGCTCGCACCATCTCACTTGGTTTAGCGTTTCTTTTGTACAAGTACATAGTTATCTTTCTGGGTTTGTAACTTTCCACGTCTCGTTTTTTGTCTTTAGAACTAGTTTGGTAACCTTGACAACCCCGATAACCGTCCGCTGATTTATATAGTGGCCCGCCATAAAATTTGCATCCCCCTCGAGTGCCCCTCGTCTTTCTCCCTTCTCGCCCTTAGTTCCGAACGCCCGTCGCGTTCCTCTTCGCTGTTCACCACTAACATCATTCAGAGCCTCAGTGTTCCGCCCAACAGACCGGTGCCTGACAGCACTCCTGCTAAAAATCTTTTCAACCCCCTCTGAGCCAGAGCCTCTGAATGCTAAGTGGTCCCCTCATTGGGTGAGTAGCACCTCAGACATTACTATCAGCAATTTCGACAAGTCACCAGCCAAGGCCTGTCATAGAGACTCACTACTAACCATCACACCCTCTGCATTCTTCATCTATACCGATGGCTCCCTAGTCACAGACAAGGGCACTGGTATAGTTTTTACGTTATATCTGTGTTGAAGAAAGTAAGGATTCAAAGCATTTTTTTCACTAACTTTCTCATTGTAACCTTGTGCTACTCATACATGTGCCCAAGAACCATCGACATCAGAGCCATACTTGGTTTTATAGGTACTGTTAACAGCTAATAATGTGAGAGTCATGACATCATTAGTGATATCAGAACCACTATATCATCAATGATTTCGTTTAACCTTCTTTCCTCCCTTGCTTCCTTCCTTTCTACAGCTTGGGTAAGCTGAACAAGAATACCATGGGATTGATCTCTGTCGGGAACCTCATGAGGAAATGAATAGTGAAAACTGTAATACAAGAAGTTTTAATTTCCAACAATCTGCCTTACACACGGGAACTGAACCAATTTTCATTTTATTTAGGAATCAGCATTGGTTTTATTGATGCAGAAAGCTATGCGATTTACAAAGCTTTGAAGCAAGTATCTTCAATTGATCAGCACTTATCCTGTTTTCTATTCATAGATAGTTAAGCCGCACTTCTGAGAAATTCAAAAGCGTCAAAATGTTTCTGATATAAATTTAGACCTGAGAGTGCCAAGATCAACTTAAAATTCAAATGTTATCTTGGCTATTAAGGAATTGAAGGCAATGAACTTGCCAATCACCTTGCGAGGAAAGCCCTAGACTAATCTTTGATCAATGAAGACAAATAAGCCACCTATTCTTACCTAACTTAAAAAAAGATAAGACAATCAATTCTAGAAACCTGGCATACTGAATAGTCTCAGCAAATTCTTAGAGAAGAATAAGGAAAGAAGGCCATTGGAATTGAAACATTTTATAGAATTGCAGCGAAGTCCATACCAAAATTCAAGACTAAGGTTATCAATCTAGACAATTTCAGCAGGACTCAGTCTTCATATTTCGAGGCAAGGATAGGCATAGGCAACAACCTAGACCTTCTCTACAATATAAGGGAACTGAAAAGTGACGCCTGTAACACCTGATACTCTATTGTACTCATTTTGAAGCTGAGATAGTCAAGGAATTTGAAGGCTTGGAACCAAGGAATCTGCAAATTCTCTTCAATACCATAGTGGGAAGACAGTGTCTTCAGGTTTCTGGAAAAAAATAAACGCATTTTGAAACGTAAAACACCTCCAGTTGAGGATTTTATTCACACACAATTTAAGCACTTGCAGCTAAGAAGACTTTTTTTTTAATAAAAAAATTAATCTTTTCTTTTAAAATCCAATGGCTCCAGGCGAATTATTCTTAGAATAAACTTTTTTCTAAAAAAAATGACGAAATGATGATTTGCCTGGGAGACATGATGGTAAAGAAAGTACTGTTGGACTGTCTCAAGTAAGTTGTGAACGAAGGACTATTGCCAAGGGGGTGCAGAGGAATACTAGTCTAAAGGTTCTGAGATAATCAGAAACAAATAGCAAAAATAACATTCAAATCTTCTGTCGCTGCTGAAAGGCTAAAGACAATACAATTTTTGAAAAAAAGAAACATGAATAGTCGCTTCCCATCCGCAGAAAGACATCGAAAGAAACCCAATTTTTCGATATCTCGCATGTGGTATGTTACCGTTCGTAACAGTCCTTTACACTCTCTCGAGTATTATCCTAAAGAATTCAAGGAGTCAATCACAGTGGTCTTTAGGAATCCGCAAAAGCCGCGATATGATACACCAAAAGTATGCCGACCGATCGCACTCTTAAATACTATGGGCAACCTTTTAGAAAAGCTGATCGCAAATCGTATCTCGAAGTGACTAAAAATCAAAGACTTCTCCCAGCAGAACAAATGGAGGCCCGACCTCACAAACCCCCAATCTCAGCCGTGGCACTTCCAACAGAGCAGGTACACGCGATATAGGGTAAGGATAAAAGGAGAGTAGAGACCCTCCCTAGACTGTATATATCTGGCGCATTTGATAAAGTTTCACATAAAAGATTGATCCACAATTTAACAGAAGAAGGGATTCCAAGACGTACTACTCGCTTCATAGAAATTGTCCTCCAAGAAAGAACCTCTTCGAAGTCTTTGACATATCTAATGGGAAACAGACTCTAACTGACATATGCATACTTATGAGACTTTTAAAGGTAGATTTGACTGATACATCCAATAAGTATCTTGTATATCAAATATAAATGATTGTCTATTGAGTTGTGTCAGATAAAAACAAGATAAAAATGGTTAAGTTTAGGTTAGGTCCAAAACACAATATCATAAAATGCTGTGTCTCTTTTCTATCTCGTCCCTGCGGTCTTCTGTATCTTGATTTATCTCCAAAAATAACGTCCTCAACCCAATGACCATTATTCAATGCAACAGCGTCTCATGTGTCATTTCTGAGCTATGGTAGTACATGATCATGCTTAATTTACCAGGACGGCTGGCAAAGTCGAACTCTTCACCTGCACGCAGTGCCGACTGTAAACGCCCAATGTGTTCGCACATCTGGTATAGCCAAGAAGAGTCGCAACTCATTCGAAGCTGGAGGCCCGCAACGTACTCTCGGTCGATGGCTCTTCAGCTTGTCAATAATTCTCTTCGACAGGACCTGGACCAACTAAACCTAAGTCTCTCACGCCGGGATATCTATTCAACTGGTACCCACTCCTCTGGAGATCACCCGAAAAAAAATCATTATCATCATCTACCTGAATAAACACCCATGTATACGCTCCCGATGTTGTGGACACCCGACGGAGGATTCAAGTCGAGGAGCACAAATTTGGGAAGTGAGTCGTGTCATACGGTTCACCTTTGGGAAGAGGCCTGGAGGAATCTCTACAAGAAAAAAATGGACGAGTGTTAAGATGCGGGAGAAGAAGAAAAGGGGTTTGGAGAAGGAATCATGAAGAATTTTGACTGCGATGCGTTGTGCATGTGCCAGAGCAACGATTGGAAAAGTGCTGCCGACTCTCTAAATACTGGCATAAATCAGATGCTTCTAACCCGCCCTGTGCTTTGGACTGCTGGTGCTCCTTCAGCTGGCAAAGTACGTTAGTGGAACGGCACCACCCTAGTCGATCGGTTTTTTGTCTCAGGGTGTTCCGATCGAAGAGCCACATCTTGATTAGCTTTTGAGGAGGACAGCTGGTAGTTGAGAAACCGTGTGATCAGGGACCCGGGACAGATGGTCGCAAGATGGAATTGGATTGGGGGAATCTTATGAGGTGTGGGTGAGGAAGGGACATCTACTTGGTTGGAATCTGTCGGGAGACTGACGCGTCGGGTAGCCATAGATAGGCTGAGCTAACCGGTACATGATCCTTGGGGTCGTGAGCTGTGCGCCGGTACGACGTAGTACGTAATCAAAAAGTAATCAAAATAAATTTACGAGCATGTGTCAAGATCTAATAAGACTTTTCGTGCCAAAACCGCCTGTGATAACATCATGGAACAGCAGATGAAATTTCGGCGAGACCAAACAATACTCCAAGGCTCATCTCTCTCCCTAATCCTCTATCTATTTTTCGCCAGCACTCTCCTCCCGTAACTGCAGAAATCGTTGGGACATGGGTCATGCGAAATAGGAGATATCGGAGTTGATTGATTATGTAATAAGCGCGCATCAGGCTAATAACTTAATCTCCGTAACACGTGGAAACAGAGATGCGTGTTGATATATGTCACGGGTTAACCGATCTTCGAGCTTGGGTGGTTACCTAAGCGAGTACGAATAGGATAACTTGGAGTTATCGGACTTAACGGAGGTTAGCGGAGTGCGCGAAGAGAGATGTGCAAGACGCGTGCGGTAGTCCGAACTACGTCGTGTGGTCGTGTCCGAAAGTACGAACTGACATTGGACGACGTACTCTAGCTGAGGATATCAGCCTCGGACAATCAAACCTATTGCTCTAATACTTATATGTACATATTTCCGTTACATAGACTTTTCTTTTCGTTATACGAATTTATTCAATCAACTACATTCTGACCAACTTGGTTTCTGTGACAATATATACTTTCGAATTTAATGATGGTAGCTGACTATTATTGTAACCCCGTTCAACCCAGCACTAGTGCTACAGAAGGTGAACAAATCTCAGTTACAACCATCAGAAATTGAGCTCGTCAGGTATTGGCTTTGTAGATGACACGAATATACTAACGTGGTCGGAATCTACGAAGAAAACTGTGAAACCCTAACATGGCTCCACAAGACATGTGAAGTCTCAGCGAACCGACCTGGAGTTCGACTTGCACTTGAAAAGTATCAGCTTATGCATTTCTCGAGTGCGCGGAAGAAAAACACAACTTTCAAGCGCTGGTGCAAATTCAAAGTCACCTTACCAATTCTCAAGTATCACTACGGATCCTTGGAATCTATCTAGATCCTGTACTCAACTGGGGAGCCCATAGAAAGAGTGTGTAGCAGAAGCCAGGTACACAAGTACAGGCACTAACTAGCTTGATCGACTCGACGTGGCTAACCACTTTCCGCAAAGCCAATTTAATATACAGCTCGAAAGTCAGGCCGGGCCTTATTTATGTGTTCCCTATTTTGGCCAAGACCCGGACAAGAGGTTATCTTCCTGGAAGGATAGTGAAGCCTCAGACATCTTTTCAGAGGACAGGACACTCTCGCTATAACAATGTGGGGCAAGACTTACAAAAGGGCTCTTATTAGCCAATTCAATTAAACTCTCCATTTTATTTTTTAAAATCATTTCTGCGTATGCAGCCTGGGACTATGACGCGCATGATTACGGAAGACATGTATATTTCGCAGAATAACTTAGTTTGACGTTTGGAACACTCACACTCAGATTTCATTTGCAGATACCACGACGAGAATAACGCCTTACGACATGTACCCTCTTTCGTGAATACCCACCACAGGAAAAAGCGAAAAAAACCTGTGGTTATCTGAGCATGCTTTCGTCATCCTGCGAATACATTATCAGCGCGAGAGAAGTGGTTTGAGGGTCTTGCTGGATTCGAACCAGCTTTCTCCTGTCTCAAGTGCGGCATGTGTCCAAGCTACCCAGACTCTACTTGGGAGAACGCCCCGCACAGTGTACCACTGCACCATCCGACCCTAAATTCTCCAATGGGAAGCCTTGTTTAAGTCTTGCCCCACATTGTTATAGCGAGAGTGCACTGTTGTTGTAATATTTATTAGGTCTACGGATAACGTGCAGCCACGCACCCTAAAGTTCCCTATTGGGACGCAAGACCTCGGAACGCGTACGCAATCCTCAGTCGCTAGAACTAAGATAATACAATCTTGACGCTGAACACTCATACTAAGGAGGCATTCGCCGGTACCACTACAGGGTTACACTTGGTGAGACTTACGCCCCGCTTCTCCCCTCAACCGTGAATACCTGCCCAAGGAAAAAAACAAAGAACCCCCGACTCCTCAGCATGCTTCATGAGAGTGTACTGTAAATGCTTGCAAAAGACCTCAGGGGCATACAATGTCACGAAATGAGGCCGCGATCTAAACAACCAAACGAAGATGACGAAATCTGTCCTGGTTCTCTCTAATAATAATAGTAATCATATCAAAAGATAACGGGTTATACGTTGTGGTTGAGAGGAGTTTGAAATATAAAGATACTACTGGGGGCAGCACTCTGGTGCTTCCCAAGATCAAAATTCAACATGGGATCATTAGAACCCGTCCAAGGAACTTGGATCCCTGGGCCCGCAACTTATACGTCCATCAGCATAAGAGTGCTGAAACACTAGATCTCCATCTTGCCAATGGAAGTCTAACTGAATTTTAGCAGAGTACAGCGTGCCAGGCTTAACCGTATCTCGTCGGTTCGACTGACCATAGATGAGACTCATCAGAAAATCAGGCAACAACACAGTGAAGGTGCAGTTAATGACTCTCTACTCCGGGAAAGGGATCGAGATGAGTGGTCAGAGATCTGTAGAGGGGTGGAATCCATTGTTGGTCCAAAAAATCGGAAAGATAGCCGCTTATCAAAAATGGGCGAACTCTTGGTCACACCAAGGTTGGAAGGTGTTGTAAATTGGATATCGTAGGGTAATGCAGCGGAGTTTCGTATGTTGATAAAATCTTTCTTTCGCACAATATATCACATAATGATTGAGAATGATCATATTGCTTGAATATACTGAAGATGTGTATATCGATAATAGCTATGTCACGAATCATTTGGCCAGCATGTGATAGGTGAGAGGAAGTACTATACAAGGTATCAGGAGAAAAAATCCAACTTGCTTGTAGTATTGCAGCCCTAAAGATTGTTACTAATTAGCATTAAGTTTATATGACACTGCCCTTCTAACTACTAGCTCAAACTACAGAATGAACGCCCACTTGTACCAATCTTTAGGGCTGCAATTTTATACCCAAGTTGAACCTTTTACCCCTGGTACCCTGTAAACAGCGGCCAAAACTTAGATGATTAATCACTCGAGCGAGGATTGATTTACAAAAATTTTCACAATAATGGTAGAGAAACTGACAGCGCGTTTGAAGTGAGATATCATGACACTACATCGGGCAGGCTGGAGGGACATCTAAAGACGCAGCAGCAACTCGGAAACATCGAAAGTACTACCTATATTTTGTGGTGGCTATAAAAAATACTAATATGTATGTACACGGTAGATTGAAAAAAAATCACTGATGAATTCGTTGCATGAGAATTTTTTGGCAGCGTCATAGAGCTGGATCGTTTTGAGCGAAGTCTGTAATCTTTCCTTGGATCCGAGATAGTCTTCGATCAATTCTGATTGTATCAAAAACTTCACATGTGTGTACTACTGTTATCAAACCCTGTAGTGATAAAAAGAAGAGATTTAATGGCGAGAAAGCACGAATTTAAGTATGATTCTTTTCATTCAAGACGTTACGAGTAGTAATAACTTGTGAATGAATGGTTGATTCATTTCTTTTCATATCAGGCACAAGTCCTGGATCCAAGAGACTCAAGACGGATAGCTGTTCCTGAACGACCTTAGACTGCCTGCATGAATTGATATTTCATCCTGTATTTTTTTTGCAACAAAAAAAAGAACACAAAGCGCCAATGGTTAAACGCCCTGTATCTCCCTTTCTTCTCGGTCACGAGAGTCCACGCAAAATAGAATCTTCACGATAGAATAGCGGCTCACGCCGGATACCGTCGTCAGGACCGAGGGCGCACTCATCTCCGATGGGAACGCTGCCAGTTTCGAAAGTAATGGCAACATTTATCCAAATTGAGATTTTTGCACTCACAATTACCCAAATATCGGAAAACCCTTACAGATATCAGAAATAGGCTCCTGTCCAGAACTATTATCTCACTTCTGGTTACCAATATATTCTTCCTTCCCTACCTCGTGAATGATTGCTTTCTCCTGGCTTATTAAAATTGTAACGACTTCTCTAGCTTTGTACTCTACGACTTCCAAACTCTTTCAGGTATCCATAAAATCGTGTGCTTGAAACTGGCTGCCTCGGAAGACAAGGCCGGATGTCGTACGTTCATAGTTTGCATAGTGATTCGTAAAAATTCGGTTTGATAAGTCGTATGCCTAGAAGACGGTTGTTTTTTGGAATGGATCATGATTCTTTTTTGGACGGAATAAATTTGCGAGATGCATGCGCTGAGAGACTAGAAGCTTGTAGATCTAATTGAGTTCGATTTAACTCTTCGTGGCTTTCTCAGCTGTGCAGCAAACAAAATGAACGGTTACACTCAACGCCGCTAGAAGGTGAAGAGTTCGTCTTTGTCAGCCTATTAATTTGTAGCTTCCCATGGAATGATATTACTGTAGCATTAATTATCACCATCAATATTACCCAGCTCTCGTTTCTCAGCACCGTTCACAATTGGTCAGATGGATCTAAATCTGGAGAACGGAGCTGTCCGACAGCTGGCGCGAGTGAATTGTTCCCTAGCTCAGCAGTTGGCTGCGTCGAGAAATTTGAGCTTGCACACATCTTGACAAGACTTATCCGAAGATAATCTCGCCAGCGAACTTCTCCCATGCGTCAATCTCCGCACTGTGAGTCAGGAAATCAAGTTGTTCGATAAAATGCCAACAGAAAACACTTCCAAAGACAAATATTCTGTCATTTTACCCACATACAACGAACGTCGCAACCTTCCCGTCATTACCTGGCTCCTAAATCGCACTTTTACCGAGCAGTACGTCATTGTCTATCTGATGAAGCCCATCCTCGTTCCAAATTAATATCCCACCAGGGACCTCGCCTGGGAATTAATCATAGTTGATGATGGATCACCCGACGGGACCCAGATCGTCGCCAATCAATTGGCAAAAGTTTACGCGCCACATGTACTCCTCAAAGCTCGTCCCGGCAAGCTTGGTCTCGGGACAGCTTATACCCACGGTCTCCAATTTGCCAGCGGTAACTACGTAATCATTATGGACGCCGACTTCTCACACCACCCCAAATTCATCCAGCAGATGATCGCCATGCAAAAAACGCTCCCAGTCAACGGAGGCTACGATATTGTCACCGGCACTCGATATGCTGGGGATGGGGGTGTCTACGGATGGGACCTAAAACGGAAACTGGTCTCTAGAGGCGCAAACTTGTTTGCAGATACGATCTTAAGACCTGGAGTCAGCGATCTGACTGGAAGTTTTCGGTTGTATAAAAAGTCGGTCCTGCAGAAGGTGATAGAAATGACCCAGAGTAAAGGGTACACATTTCAAATGGAAATGATGGTGCGCGCTAAAGCAATGGGTTACACGGTGGCTGAAGTTCCTATCACTTTTGTGGACCGACTGTTCGGGGAAAGTAAGCTCGGCGGGAATGAGATAGTAGAGTACGCCAAAGGAGTCTTGAGTTTGTGGTTAAAAGTTTAGGGATCGGCTTGGGATTTTATTGAAAGGAGCAGGGCTCCATACAGCTCTCTGAATCATACACATTACTTTCGAATGGTATAACATTGTGTTTTAATTTCTCTTTTAATAAGGATCTTAATTTAAATCGACATCTTAATGTATCTACACGGCAGAATACACGAATTATTTTAGCATTACATGGGAATGAATCATTACTTTTTCACTTTTTTGAGTCATTCTTGTGCAAGCAGCCGTAAGGCTATGACACGAATGACACCAGTACGGTACATGAAGCAATGATTCAACCTGATAAGATGTGCACTCACACCAGAACATCATTTGAAGACATAACTCCAAGTCAGGCGCATTACAGCCCCTTCTACCCCCAACCGTTTACGTCTGCCACAGGAACGTATTCCGACCACTCACGGCTGTCCAGTGTGCCGTCGTCGTCGTCATCGTCACGTAGATGATCAGGTGAGAAATGCGGTGAGAGAGACTTGGTGGATGCGAACCACTTTTCTCCTATCTCAAGTGAGGCATTTGTCAAAGTTGCCCAGTCTCTACATGAGAGAAGGGCCCAGACGGTGTCCCACACCTCCATCCGACCAAAAAATCGGCATCTGCTAGTATACAAAGTTAACCCAAATTTCAGTCCAGTTGCCATGATCCACTCAACCCGAAGTCAAGGATCTACTACCAAGCTGCAATATCCCAGCCTAGCCACTCCTCTTGTGTCACGGGACCCTGAATGGAATCATCGAACGATCAAGATTACCAGCACTGAATGAAATCGCGTTCACTGAGATCGGAGCCCGAATCTCACGCCGAAAAAGCACGTACAGATCTCATCCTTTCTTCCGGGGCGGCGCGCTAGCAGAGCTAGGGTGAGCAAGGTCTCATGCGATAACCCACGCCTTACAGCGTCATGTCTGAAAGTAGAGTAATTAAACCATCAAGTATTGTGGCGAGCCATCACCGTGATGATACCGCCAACCACATCAATGTCGATGAGCGGCGGTATAACGCAAGGACCTGATCGGGGAGCCCTTCCCATGGCCGATCATTACTTTCTCGGCTGAAGACTCTGGACCAGGCTGGGATTTAGTCTAGTCTAGGATGGAATGATGCAGAATCTTATGGAATTCAATGGAATCAGTCCTGAGCGCTGACTTACTCTGATACTACGGTATTAATCGTGTATAGGCGCTAAAATTCGACTTTTACAGGGTATATAGGCTTTTACTAACTTGAATTAGCATGACGATAAGTAGATCTCCCCACCTAAACTTTAAATTTGTATGGCAAAAATTTCACAACGAAATATTCGTTGGTTTTGCTTTTTTGGTCCATTATAGCCCTCTATTCACTTTTTAATTCATTAATACATTTCATAAATAAATTATACTTCTATCTAGCTAATAATTTACATATCCGCCTTCAGCTTCGTAAACGGCTCTGATTCTTCGGGGCATCGAATCTATCAGTTTCTCCAAGTCATCCCCATTAAACCCCAGATCCCACGCCTCGTTCACTATTTGACGAAGATGCCCTTGACTCCGCTGCCCCCCTTGATCCAACGCTGGATAAAGACGCTCCATGTACGCTTTCATATAACTCCACAAAGTTTCTATCGGATTTAAATCAGGAGAATATGGCGGCCACTCCATTAGAGAAATATTACTCCTTTCAAACTCACGCATAGTTTGCCTCGACTTGTGAGGAGGGGCGTTGTCCTGCATCACATCTAGTCCTGGTTCCCGAAAGACCGCACTCTCTATGAGAGGCACTATCCTCTCGCAGTAACTGGCCGCAGTGATATGGCCCCACTCCTTCTCCCAAATCAGGCAAGGCCCCTTCTGTCGTCCAAAGAAAGATCCCCAGAACATCCACCCAACTCTCCTCCGCGTCTTGGCTAGGACACAGGTATCTTCGTACTCTTCCCCAATCTTTGACTTAAACTTAGCTCAAGGGAACTCTAAATCTTAGGAGCCTTTAAGGGACTACTGACCTTTCTTGTGACCCAACGATCACTTTGCCGACCATTCATAGCCCAACTCTCGTCGGACCAGAGGACTCTCATCCAATGTTCCTTCCGCCAGTGGAGATGTATTCTGGCAAACTCATATCTCTTCAGTTTGTTGACTGAAGAGATAGGAGGTTTTAATCGTGCAATCCTGCGTGCATATCCCCTCTTTGCCAGTTCACGTCGGATCACATTCTCGCTCACACCAAAGTGCCGAAATATAAAATGTGCAAGTTGGAAAAATGACATCCGACGATTTTCCGATGATAAACAGACGAAAAATTCTATTTCATCGACCTAGGAACTACTTAGAATAGGTGGCCTACCACTGGAGTACTGAGGCTCGGTATTTTCAACGCTCATGGTGTATTGTACCTGTCGCCATGTAATCCCAAGGCGTTGAGAGATTTTGACGTAACTGTGTCCCTCACTGGCCAAGGTTCTAACCTGCACATGTTACTCTCTTAACCTTATCAATTTGTAGATTTCAGACTTACTTGAATAAGTTGAGTTTGTGTTAGGCGTTTTGCATAAGTAGGAGATGCTGATGATGGAGAAGGTTGTTGAGGTGAATCCATCTTTGCGGCAATCTAGTACAGTAAATTAAAATCTTCTAAAGTAGTTGACTTAAGGTTCAGATGCACTCACATGAAGTAAAAATTAGATAGATGAATGAAATAAAAGTATGCCGTTGAGCAAAATAATAGTAAATAGCTGACAATGATTTAAACGAAACGACCTCAGGTGTGCGCGAGTGAAGAAAGGTGCAGGCATGTAGGTGGGCGTTGGACTTCATATACAGATGCATATCTCTTATGCCTTAGGCCATAAGATTTTAATATTTGAAGCTAACAGGGATACTGTGGATCTATCGTGAGGTAACCTGGAATATCACCACTTTATCTCCACTTTATCCCCGCTTTAACCCCTGTACCCTATAAGAAGCGGATCAACGAACAATACCCTATCATGAGAGTAGGTGGAAGGATGTAGAATCATCGTACTAGTGCATAAATGAACCTGGCATCTCTACTGATAGTATATATTTGTATGACTCAGTAATTCCTATTTCTAAAAGTATACTATGTTTGATAAACCTTTCCATTCAATAATTGTTAGTTGGTCACAGGTTGGGTTAAATCAACATCAGGCATGAATCTGGTCAATTCCTCAGGCACGACTAATGACAACTCCTCAGGCATGAATCAGGTAGATATGTTGGGGATGAGTACGCGATCAACTTCACACTCCCGAGTAGTTGGGTTTTAGATCAAAGGGTTAGTTCTCACTGGAATTTTGCGTCAACTTTCCACGAATATTTCAATTTTTCGCAAGAGTTATTACTATTATTATTATTTTACTTTCTGTTATTTTTATCCGTCTTTGATCCATATGTTTAGACACTCTCTTACGAAGGTTTTTCTGGGAACTAAGGGAATGGGTATATTGAGGCAGATAGAAGGACAGAGTTAGGAAGGAGAAAAAAACGGAATTTGATGTTCATTTACGGAGTGACTTTATTTTTACGTCTTGAGTTTCCTCAAGCTCATCTTCCAGATTCTTCTTTACAGAATCACCATATATTTCAGACTCTTCGTTACAGAGTCATATTCATTTATCTTACTGAGTTGACCGAAACTCATATAATATTCATAGAGTTGCACTCCTCTTCTAAGCTCTCATCAATATGTTGCGGCGAGAAATAGTATCACGTGATGTAGTTCGTTTTAACTTGATGAAAAGACAAACAGTCGCATCATTCGCTTAGTTACTAAGCGGCAGGAAGACCAATGACAAGTGCTACACGACTCCAGATCATCGAAGTGGAATCGTCGTGAGTAGATCATTTTTGATTATCTATAAAATGTATTCAATGAGAATGTCAAGAGATAATGAAAATGTCAAGTTGTTTGTCTACCAAGTTCGTAGTATTTTTAACACAATACGTGCAACCAGCAGATCCCATCAAGTCTATCCTCTCAAAACTCCATCAATTCATCGACCATAAATTGAAATGTATATGTATCTACTGGCATAGCTCTTTCCGAGATCTCTTGATCCGAGCTGGATTGTACGTGACAGACGACATGTTCGACACGTGAACCAGTCCTCGAACCGAGGAGAGAACAGGGGTTCAGGACAAGAAGGGGAGAGGAAAAGAGTGACGAAGCTGGTGGCTGAGAAAGATTCTGAGGAACCAAAAAAATTCTAGAGGTCTGAAGGATTCTCAAGAACTGAGGATTTATGGCAATCTAAAGGTGGCCTAAATGGGGGCAAACAAAACGTGAAATTCCCACACTCAAACTTGCCCTGTGATGTATATATAGATTTATGTTTATTCTTTTCCATAACTCCAATACTAAAAGGGTTTCAGTGACCAGACTTAAAAGCACTCGAGATTCAAATAATTCCAGAAAAATCCATCTTAAGCGAAACAATCCTTAAAAAACGATGATGAGCGAAATAATACTGAGCCGAATGATCCTAAGCGGAAACATGATATTCTATCTCAGTTATGAGCGGGTCGACTCTGACAATAAGCATTGAGATGCTTCACCCGTCAGTTTCCCGGACTAAAGCGAGCCTGACTAGGAAGGATGATTTCTGTTTGTTTGAAGAGCTGATCTAGAACACTACTGGAGCGTTGGTCTTGGTCTTGATTTTGGTGAGTGGTGTTTGTTCTTATAGTCGTTGTAACTAGACCATCTTCCGAAGTGGAAAGCAAATAGTTGCACCCACAAACCCATCATCTTATATTGAGCCTCGTAAGTATTTGTCCCTGGACTCCTGATGCCCGGTTTTCCTCATTTTATTCCAAACAGATTGGTTGTCGATGTTTGCGTAGGTATGGCTTTGTATGAAGATTAGGCATCTTCAATATTGAGGTCATTTTTTTACAAAGTAAACTCGCATGGTGGACTTCCTATCTGCCCCTATAGTGCTTTACCACTAGAAAATACGCTTGTAAATAGTAAATGATGATATACACTAGAGATCACCAGGATTGATAGTTAATACCGCCTAGCTGACTGTGACAGCCCTAACCAATGATGTAATATGACTTAATATGTACAGCCAACAACCCGCAACCTGAATCCTTCTTGGTGCAATTTTTATCCATTTTAATTTATTTTTCTTTCGCCGGCATAGTCCATAACGATTCTTTTTCTGAATATTTTTGCATTTTTCCATTTGCAATACAAAGTGAGAGCGTCCTTGATAAAGAGGAAAAGACAACCCCCAATGACCGTTCGCCCCCATTTCTCAGTCAGAATTCCCTTTTTAACAATTTTTTTGCCCCAAGAATAAGTGACTGTTGAGGTAACGAGGCTAGAGGGAAGTGTATGCTTAAGAATATCTCCCGCAGTCGCAGCAATAAAGGGAAAGGCAAGGGCGCCCATCATTAATGATGTAAGAGAATCTGCTGAAAAATGGTGAACGACGGCCCGTTGGTCGTTAGCTACATCGGCATTCTGATGATGTCTCTGACCTCGATGAGGAACACGAGCATTGTGCACGTTGATACGAGGCATTTCATCATCAGATTCTGAAGATTCTATGTCATGAAAGAGTAACTCGTTGTTTTCTAAGCCGGGTATGTTATGGTAAATGTTTTGGGGCCCAAGATTTCCGTCACGGGGGTTATGGGCTGGAGCCTCGACCAAGTCTAGCCTAAGAACTGGGAGTTCAATGTGATATTGATCAACATCATCAGCTTCACCAATATTATTATTATTATCAACAACATTTTCATCGTCGTCTTCATCGTCCTCATAGTCTTCGTAATCGTCGTAATCGTCGTAACCGCCGTTATAATCGTCATTGTCCATTATTGCAAAAAGTTCCAAGTCACTTTCATTATCTGCAGGATTGAGGGGAGGTGAAAAGGTTTGTATTCGTACTGGACCATATATCGGTGGCATTACAGGTATCTCTTCATCAGGCCCTTGTTCGTTGATATTCCCCTCTCCTGGCAATGCAACTTGAACCTCAAAGAAAGCCTCTTCTTCTTCTCTTGCTACTTCCATAGCTACCTGCTCTTGTGTTTCTCCGGCACGAGGCCTGCGCTGGACTGCCATATCCCACTTTGTTTCTAAATCACTAAAAATTAGCCTATAAATCTCGTTGTAAGCCGTTCTGATGTACGGAATTGTTGCGAATACGAGGCCGGGCGATGGAGGCCAAGATATATGGTGGTTTGCATGATGCAAGAAATACTGACTAAGTTAGTAGGTCGATTCAGGTTATAATTCATCACCATTGAAAAAGCTTACCCAAGGCAACATTAATGAGAATGCCTTGTCTGCCCATCTTGACCGTAACAGAATAAGTGAAGGTGCAATGAGTGGAGCCCCGAGAAAAACTTTTGATAAACTAGCCAACTTCATTGCTGGAGCAAGAGAATCAAAGGGCTCGCTCATGGAAGAGATGATTCGCGTGAGAGGCCAGATTAATCCCATGGAAGTTTCTCGGGAATACAAAACTCTTTGTGCCTCCCGGCTCCCAAAAACGACTCTGACTACATTTATGCCGTATACCAAAAGTCCCGCATACGTGCATGTTAACACTGAAACCGCCGCGGCAGGATACACTAGGTTCCTTGAGGCCCTTTGTATGATTTCCACACTTTCAACAATATAATCACGGGGTCGCTGGATGTTGATCTCAACCTTGCATTGTGGACACTTGATGCGGCGATCGCGAGCAATCTCTCCGGGTTTAGGTGCTTCTTCGTTCGAGATCCACTGCAAGAGACAGGTATCATGAGCAGTGAAAGAGCATGGACATGGCCTTTTCCATAGAGAATTCTCTGGTGTATCGTCTATATCATCTTGTTGACAAATCCAACATCTCCGTATATCGTTCGTGTTGGCGTTCTCAAGAGCCTCAGTCGGCGAGGAAGGCCTGGTCGGCATCGACATGGTCTCAATTGATGGAAATTGCTCACACGTTTTCACCAAACGTTTGAAGACAGTCAAGTTTTCTTATTTCCTCGCACAGAAAAGGTATAAAGGTACGTCACCCACGCATGATCTGTAAAACAGTGAGTCTTACGGTTGTCGTATGTCAGCCTAATGGCTCCTTTGCCAAGCCGGACGCCTCGACGTTTCATGAACACGGTCAACATGTCAGAATGCAAAGTCCTATGCCCTCTGCTTCAAATCCTCGACATTTCTGAAAATTTCCTCGTGTGATCAAAAATACTTATGTCTCTAGACTCTAATCTACTTCTTCCCTGATTTTGGCTGTTACAGGCTTTGTGATGCTGCAATTTGCGCTTTGCCTGGTACTGTCATAGTGATTCGCTAGTTTATTTCGAGCTAGCCCCGAAGGGTTACCTCGGTCAAAGCTAGACTTACCGAACGCGCCGTCAGTAAAACTAGAGGGTCGCATGGCGGAGTGGTACACCGTCCGGGTCGTTCTCCCAGGTAGAGTCTGAGCAGCTTTGACGTATGCCCCACTTGAGACAGGGGAAAACTGGTTCAAATCACTTCTCTCGCGGTGATATCATATTCGTAGGATGACGAAAGCATACTTAGATCACCAAGGGGGTTCCCTCGCTTTTCCCTGAGGTGAGTATTCACGGAACAAGTTCACGCCGTAAGGTGTTATCCTTGGAGTGGTTTCTGCAAATAAATCTGAGTTGGAGCGATCCAAATGCCAAATTAAGTCATCTAGCGAAAAAACACGCATCTTGCGTAGTCGTTCGTGTCATCGCCCCAGCCTGGGTAAACAAGATTGATTTTACAAAAAAATTAATTTAAATTTGAGGATCCGGATCACGTTGATCGGATCCATTCATTAGTCATTTATATTTGTAATCCTGTATTAATAATGTACATGTATTAGTAAGGATCAGGACCTTTATATTTGACTAGAAAGTAGAGAGAAGAAAGACATCTTTTAGACCACAGAAAACTTACCAGGCTTGCTATTGCATTTTGACGATAGTACTAGCTCCGAGTGTCACCTGTCTAATAAGCTGAGACCCTCACCTTCAGCCGTCTGAAAGCCTATTTTTATCTCGCTTAAATTAACGACATTTGATCGGATATCCTCTAAAAGGATACAATGCGGTGTGCTTATAGTTGCTCAGACTCATAAGTTCTGAGAATTCTAAAAAAGGAAAACTAAATGAAAAGTCTTTTGTCGGAACGATCAATCTGACTTAGACTATTTTGGTATTGGAGTTTGTGGTCCCTGCACGACGCACAACATTTTCCTTTGTAGTCCCTTTATATCGGGTAAATAATTATCCGAATGTAGATACCAACCTCATAACTCTAGAAAGAAGAAGGGACACTTATTATCAATTTCAAGATCATATGAACGACTGTTCACATTACGTACTGCAGTACTCTCATCGCTCTAAGTGCACTTATTAACTTTAGGCATATGACCTTTGTCATACCAACATCTTTTATGATCAAGAGTGATTATCTAGAGTCAGAGTGGTTTGGTTGCGGGTTAAATTATAGGTGTTGACCGACTTTAAACGGTTAGAATCTCCTCTCTCTCAAGGCTCACTTTTGAAAAGGTGCTTGAGTAGCACGACACATCTACGAAAAAAAGATGATCAGACTAAATCATCTCGTTAGGAGTTCCTACCCAAAGCCTACTCCAAGGGTGACGAAAAGATTAGCCCTTCTGATCATTGCGGCATTGATAATTATCAAAATTTTATATTCAGTTTTTATCAACCTCATCTGAAATTTTTTGTAATCGTGTTTATTCGTGCTATGTAGAGTCAAAGACCATTATAACACTAGAACTTCTTTCTGACCCAGGCCACACCTTTTACAGTGCTCCTATCCCCTTTTACCTCGAACCTAAGATCATTGATACATTGACCCATGACCGGTGGTCATTTAGCTCAGTAATTACCCGTAGAATTCAACCACCTTTTCTACGGAACCTTCTGCTCAGAAAAAAATAAAAAGGAGCAGCCATGGAAACCGGTATGCGGGAAAAGTCTCAAAAAACTGCAACCCCAGCCAGGCGAGGCCTAGACACCAGAGCCACACGAGGTGCGTATCTGTTGTGATATGAATGTCAGACCCGCTATGCGCATACCCTTGTCTATCTACAGGGATATGGCATATTCATGTACTAGTCCTAGAACAGCGTACAGGGATTATATAGCCCTGCACAGCCGCTATTACGATCATCACTAAGAGCCTAGTGCTACTAGAGTTAGAAGATGAAACATGGTACTACTGAGTGTATCATGCACAACGAAGTCAGGAGGATGAACCGTTGTGAGGGGTGTTTCAACATAAAGCGGGACAGGGAACCGTTGGAACACGGCATGGATAGAGAGGTGCCTCAGGATGAAGCCTGATATAGAAACTAAGCACTAGCTTCTAGGGAGGAAACATTAGGAGAGAACTCCGTAGCTGAAACGGTAGAGAAGGGGTTGGTACATAAGGGCATTGAGGAAAGGGAGTTTAGGGGGCATCTTGGGGGAGCCGTGGCGTCCAGTCTTGTTATTTACTTTGTGGTTAGATCAGTAAGACCAGTCAGCATCTCAGTGGACCAGAAGTGTCCAGTTATTACCCACCTTATTGTTCAGCGGATACCAACTACTAGTACAAAATGGTAGCATTATAGGACATGGTAGCATAATGAGAGATGGTAGCATTATGGGACATAGTAGCATTATGGGAGATGGTATCATTAAACGATATGGTAGCTTAGCGGGAGACGGTAGCATAATGGGACAGGATAGGATGTTAGGCTATCGGACATTCTGGTTATATGATGGACTATCCTGAAAATGTAACATGTATATGTATTAGTCCTGTCTACCTTAGGAGTATCATTTTTGATCACACTAATTAAGTTATTCATATCCTCAGTCTCTGAATATCATCTTCTGCACTTCTCTGTTATCCTGTTTTACGAGGTGTCTGATTGGGTGCATGCACTTGCCTAGGTACGCTAGATGAATTACTACGGATAGTAGATTGATGTTTATAGAACTGGATGTATTAATGAAGGTGTATATATGATTGCGGAAAATGTGTCACTTTGAGGATGACATTCCCTTACTATTTACACAGTGGGCTAGCTGGACTAACCGAACAACCCTAGCCCTAAGACAACCCAAGCAAACAGAGCAAACAGAACAAACAGAGCAAACAGAGACCTCACGTGCGCCACTCCACCCTTGCTAGTCACGTGCGCCACTGCCAGCCTGGTTCCATCATGCCTGACCTTGTCTGATCACAACAAAACCAACCAGAAAATGACTCAGATTGAAGTTAAATCGATTCTCGGATCTGGAGTCTCGTTCCCCAAATGGCGCAGCGCACTTCAAGCCAAGCTTGATCGCCGTAACGTTCTCGGACACATTTTCCACAACGTTCGGGGCATTCGACCACGTCCGGAGCCAGCGACACCGGCAACCCAGAGCGAAGAATCTGTGTTCAAACATCAAGCGGACCTGGAAGAGTGGACACTTGGCGAGATTGAGGCGAAAAATATTATCATAGACCGCATAGTGCCAACCATGTGTCCAAACCAGTACGACAATATGACTGCCAAGGAATTATATGATACCATAGCCGATACCCGCCAGGAAACGGCTGCAGCCCCGTACACACTCTCTCTAGATACCTTTCTCGACATCAAGATGACAACCACCGCTGACGCATATATTGATCAATTTCAATCCGCACTACAGAACGTTAACAACGCAGCGGATACCCTCTCCACCACCGACGACGCCGAATTCCATATCGGAAAGGGACTTGCTGCTGTTACGTTCGTAAAAGGAACGAAACATATCACATGGTTGGAGACATGGAGAGCCACCAGGGCGGTCGTCTCTAACGGACGATACCCGTCAATCGAGTCTCTGATGTCGAGCATTAGGGAAATGTCCGGAGGGCGATCTACCCAATCAAATATAGCACTCGCGGCCCGGGAGCCCCCAAGCAACATCATCTTGAACCCCAACGAAAAATGCTTCAAGTGTAGGCACAATCACCTAAACAGAGATTGTTTCAGGCTCCATCCTGAGCTTGCGACAGGACCAAAAGGTGAGCGTTGGCGGGTGAATCGAGAACTTGCTCACCGGCGGGGTCGGGGCAATTATGTAGCAGAGACGGGAGGAAGAGCTCGGGCAGACATGGACGAAGATGGTGTCGGCGTAGTTGTAGCTGCAAGGACTAGAAGTGAGTCCGCACATAGCAATGAATACGTGACAATTTACGATACTGGTGCCTCGCACCATTTTGTCCCTTGTGAATCCTTATTTGTGTCCATGACTAAACGATCCAAACCGTTTCTGTTCGATCAAGCTGTTGGAAGCTCATCCCTAACCATGCAAGGAATAGCAATCTGCAAAATTGGTAATATCAAATTCAAACTTGAGAATGCACTCTACTCACCAAATTCATCATGTATCATTATTTCAGCTGGCAGACTCCAACGTCGTGGATCAATCACAGCCGACCAGCACATGTCCCTCTTATCCCGTAAAAGAGACGACCAATGTACCCCAATTGCGAGTCTCGTCCAACGCAATTATGTTTACTACATTGAGCCGCTGCCGTCGCATCTCACAAATCAACCCCAAACCCCCATCATGGCGCCAGGCGTAGCAAGAATACCAAAGACATCAAGCGCACAACGGTGGCATCAACGGTTAGGCCACACTGGGCAAAAGATCTTGACGAAAACAGCCCAGTGCTCCAAAGGGTTGGAAGGTATCGACACAAGTTAACTAACAACGTGCGAAACATGCCACCTCAGCAAAGCGCAGCGATATGTTTCACGTGAACCACGACTCACTCCTTTTGACCCCCTCGATGAAGTTTTTGTCGACACGGTAGGCAAACTGACGACAGCACTCAATGGCCACCAATATGCCATCATCATAACAGACGCAAAATCCCGCATGCGATGGGCATTCTCAACATCAACCAAGGACCAAATTGCAACCCAACTACTCAAATGGATCAACGAACAATTCCATCAATTCAACAAGAGGGTGCGCGCAATTTTCAGAGATGGCGGCTCAGAATTCTTCAATCTAAAAGATTATTGCGACAACCATGGCATCAGTACAGACACGTGAGCACCTCACACACCTGAGCAAAATGGTGCCTCCGAGTCTTCCAACAAAGTAGTCCTTCGAAAGGCTAGGTCTATGCTCATCGACGCACGCATGCCAGCCTGCTACTGGCCCTGGGCAATCGAACACGCATGCTTTATCACAAATCGACTGTATTGCCTCAGAACCAAATCAGTCCCCATCATAGACTTTCTCCAAGGCCTAAGACAGCCGCATCCAGAAACAATTGACTTTAGCAATCTCCCTCGATTCGGCTGTCGCGCATACAAACTAATTAACCCCAAACCAGGAAAATTTGATCCAAGAGCAGAAATGGGCTGGTTTATTGGGTTCCAGAAAAACACTAACAAGAACTTTTTAATTTACCACCCACATTGGACTGCCGCGCAGGGATGGAAATGGCGTGAAAGTTTTACACCGCACGCAACATTCAACGAAGACGTAGTCTTTGGTGATGAGCTCAACTCTACGGATCGTCAGCAAACCTCAAGCTACTGGGCCAATCATAGCTCTATCTTCTCGGAGCAAATACAATCACACTACACACAAACGTCAGCCGAATCTCCGCAAAGAACACAAGGACAACATACCTCACAACATGATCTACCCACTACTCCGGACATTCCAACTCCAGAGTTATTCAACCAAGATCCATCAGATCTCAACAATCAGAGGGAGGACACACCGGCGCCAACTTCGCCCCATCTCACAATGAACTCTCCACTCAATCCGCACGAAGGATCATCTGTCACTCAATATCATCCTACATCTGATGCAACGTCTCCTCATACCTCGCAGGATTCAGATCTTCAAATTATCCCTTATTCACGACCATATGAAGATCCGAGGGAGATAATTGCTGTTGACGAGTTATCAGAAAATGACGACAGCTCAGAAGATGAACATTACGACCGAATTCCGACAGGATGGGACCCCATTCCCCAGACAGCAGGAACCAAAAGGCCACACTCACCAGATCATGACACTATGATCACCCAGCGTGGCAGAATGACCAAAAGAGTTGACTATAACAAGCTACACCAGGGTATGGCAGCTGTCCCCTCCACGGATCCTCAGACATGGGAAGAGGCAATGACAGGGCCAGAATCATCCCAATGGAGAAAAGCAGCAACTGAAGAATTCGACTCGCTACAGAATAAAGGGGCCATAGAAATCATCAAACTATCGCAAATTCCCCAAAACCGCAAGCCAATGAAGTGCAAGTGGGTATTCAAGAAGAAATACCTTGCCAACGGCGACATTGAGAAGTATAAGGCCAGGTGCACTGCAAAAGGCTTCACCTAACGCCACGGAATTGATTATGAGGAAACCTTTGCACCCACACCAAGACCAGAAACCGGAAGAATTATGCTAGTACTCGCACACCAGCTCAGCTGGCACAGAAGACAAGGCGATGTCCCGACTGCATTTCTCAATCCCGACCTCGACATCGAGCTTTTCATGGAGCTGCCCAAGGGATTTGAAAAAGAAGGCTGCATCATCAAGCTGCACAAGGGGCTTTATGGGCTCAAGCAAGCGGCTGCTCTCTGGTATGACGATGCAAAGGCCACACTAGCTTCCCAAGGACTATTTCCCACAATATCAGACGTGTGCCTCTACACCACCAGCTCCAAGGACATCTTTGTACTGCTACATGTCGACGACTTCCAAGTTATGGGGCCAAACCTCAGCAAGATAGAATCGTTGATGCATGCCCTTCAAAAGAAATACAATCTAAAGACAGTCAACACAGATCTGTTCCTTGGCATCGAAATCAAAAGCTCACCACATGGTACCCTCAAACTATCTTAAGGACAGTATGCCCGCACCTTGATCAATCGTCATGGTCTATCAGACTGCAAGATAGTGTTGTGATATCAAGTCTATGATGTCATAACAGACTGAAGTTTACTCAGCCACACGGGCACTCAAATTACGATAGAGCATAAGCGAAAGCTTATGTACGATAACTATGTTGGGCCTTCTAGAAGATTCCAGTTAGTCATTAGAGGAATCTTCTAACAAACTGAGATGTATAAAGAGGTATCAGCCTCCACCTGAAATATTGTATATTAAGTGTATAGTCATTATCTTGATAGAATATTATAATCTTCATTGAGTTAAGCTCAAGTGCCCTAGCATACATCCTTCAAACCTACTGTGAGCACACCCATCCTCTCCTAATAGTTTTAATAGGTTATGAGACCGGGGCTCTTCCCTGTGACATCAAGTGTTATTATTCTCCAAACTATCTCACACTAACGCGTGAAGACCCTCTTCCCACGATGGAAGATTCTACGGCAATAATCTTGGCTCCAGGCGTCAGCTTTGCGGACTGGGAATCTGATCTTCAAGCCGCTCTCATTAAGAAAGGTCGCCTAGCACACGTGTTTCACAATCTTGACGAAATCAGACCAGCAACACGTCCCGTGCAACCGGAACAACCAGAGGCCTATGACCAGTATATCCAAGATCTGGCCAAGTGGAAAGAGGGCGAGATAGAGGCAAAGAATGTCTTGCTCCGACGACTAAGTCAAGGTGTCCGACCCCAAAATTTCAGGAATATGACTGCAAAGCAAATCTTCGACAATATAGCATCAACTCGAGAAGAAAATGCTGCAACACCTTACGAGACAGCCGTAAGAAACCTGTGGGGTATAAAATTCACGACAATTGACGACTACTGTGACAAATTCATGCAGTACTACCTCAGCGTCAACAGTGCAGCTGAGTCGATGGTTCCTCAGGGTACCTCAGACTTGGTAAATCCATACCTGATTTCGCATGGGTATGCAAGTTGTCTTTTTGTTCTCGGCACCGAAAAAGTGGATTGGTTAGAAACTTGGAGACAGACAAAGGTCCACGACAGTAAAAACAGATACTTGTCATTAGAAAAGTTAATGTCAACGCTTAGACAAGTTGGAGGGCCTAAGTTACAATCGTCGGGGCAAGTCAACGCTGCAAAAGGAGACAGGAATAGAGGCGCAAAGGAGAGAGAAAAGGCTGTTGGGGGACCTGAAGACACTTGTGTTCTCTGTAAACATCGACACCAGAACAAGGAATGCTACTGGCAGCACCCAGAATTAAGGCGTTTCAAGAAGAAGAATAGAAAAGGAAAAGAAAAGTCGAGAGGGAGCGTCGCTATTGAAAGTGATAACGAAACAAGTGACGAGGACGAGGGAATTTCAGTTGCCAAACTAGCTAGAGGCGCATCAGCTAGTCTAATTAAAAATCCTCTGCTGTACGATACCGGTGCTTCGCACCACTTTATCCGCTGTGAAAAAGATTTCGTCCATTTAAATAGATTGCGTAAACCCTTTCAGTTTGATCAAGCTGTCGGAACGTCAAAGTTGACACATCAGGGTGTAAGTCGCATCACTATTGGAAATCGTACTCTTGACCTGGAAGAATCCCTCTTCTCTCCCAATTCCTCTTGCACAATCATCTCGGCAGGAAGATTGAAAGAACAGTATGGAATTGTCGCAGCAGAATCAAATGAGTTACTGGTCCAGATGAAAGATAACAGACCAGTGGCAAGACTCAAGATGATCGATCATGTACTTTATATCAGACCCCTGAAAGCGTCCGCCTCTTCCACCACATTGAACAACATAGCAGCACCAGGAGTAGCCAGAATTCCCCAGGCAACCAACGCACACAGATGGCATCAGAGATTAGGTCATACGGGTCAACAAATTCTGAAGAAAACTGCGCAGTGTTCATTGGGGATGGACGGCATTGACTTCACAGAATTTACCAACTGCGAGACGTGTCACCTAAGCAAAGCACAGCGATTCATTTCTCGGGAGCCAAGACCAACGCCTGGTGAGCCATTGGATGAAGTTTTTGTGGACACAGTGGGAAAGTTGACAGTAGCATTCAACAGTCATCAATATGCAGTAATTCTTACGGATGCTAAATCACGGATGAGATGGGCCATCACCACAGCCGCAAAAGACGAAATCGCGAGCCAACTGATTCGATGGATTGAATCTCAGAATCACCAATACGGTAAAAGAGTTCGCGTTGTATTTAGAGATGGAGGCTCCGAGTTTACCCGCATGAAACAATACTGTGACCAGCACGGTATTCGCACCGATATTTCGGCACCGTACACTCCAGAGCAGAACGGCACAGCGGAAGCCTCGAACAAAATCATCTTGAGGAGAGCACGTGCCATGTTAATAGACGCCCGCATGCCACCATGCTTCTGGCCATGGGCGGTCGAACACGCATGCTTTGTTACCAACAGGCTCTATTGCCTACGCACCAAAATGGTGCCAATCGTCGACTTCTTGGAAGGTCTGAAGCAGCCGCATCGTGACAGAGTCGACTTCTCTTGCCTACCTCATTTCGGATGCAGAGCCTATAAGCTCATTGACCATAAACCAGGAAAATTCGAAGCAAGGGCAGAAAAAGGATGGTTTGTCGGATTCCCGAAGAATACCAGCAAAAATTATTTGATTTACCACCCTCACTGGACGCCCAAGCAAGGCTGGAAATGGAAAGAAAGTTGCACACCTCACGTCACTTTCGATGAGGATATCATGTTCGGAGATATGCTCAACACCACTGACCAGCAAAGAACAGCCAGCTACTGGGCAAGTGAAAACCCATTACCCATTGAGGATATACAATCGAGCTCTTTAAATAACCCTCCTCGGTACAATCAAACCTTTGATAGGTTTGAGGGGGAGATACCAGCCTCGTCGCAGGTAGAAGTTCAACCTATACCTCTACCTCCTGCTGTCCCTTCGATATCGAATGAGGAGGCATCAGCCTCTCAAGCTGAAGCGCATGCAACACCGACAGCAGCATCACTGCCATTGCAAAAATCGAGAGAATCACCAGCCCCAGCAGTTCCAGTAATACCAGATGACAAGTGGCCTCAAAATTCAGCTGATATTGATAGTCTTTTTGTATCTCAAGACATGCTTGATTCACAATCAGTCAACAACGCCAGTGACGATGGGAGCACTTGTGATCCATCTGACTCATCTACGCAATCTGATGTTTCAGATATAATTGACAACCCAGGAATCATAAGTAGTCGGCAAGACGGGCCATCAGCTGCCCAGCAAGAGAACACTGATTACGAAGAAGATGATTGGGGACAGATGATTGAATCTGTTCAGCCAGAACAGGAAACTTACGATCGAGTCATGACAGGATGGGACGAAGTACCTCCGGTAGCAGGTCAAAAACGCCAACACTCGCCAGAACCAGGAATATATCGCACCAAACGTGGTAGACCAGTTAAAAAGATCGATTATTACAAATCGCACCATGGTACAGTCGCAAGACCTTGCGGCGATCCTAAAACATGGTCAGAAGCGATGAACAGTAATGATGCAAAGCACTGGCAACGAGCTGCAAATGAAGAATATAACTCCTTGAGGGACACAGGAACGATCGAAATAATCAAGCACAGTCAACTTCCAAAAGGTCGCAAACCAATGAAGTGTAAGTGGGTGTTCAAAAAGAAATTCCTGTCAGATGGATCCATCGATAAGTATAAAGCTAGATGTACTTTTAAAGGGTTTACCCAGAGATCCGGAATTGATTACAAGGAGACATTTGCACCTACACCACGAGCAGAGACTGGCCGTATTATGCTAGCCTTAGCGCATCGTTTTGGTTGGCACAGACGACAAGGAGATGTACCATCTGCATTCTTGAATCCTAAGCTGGACATAGATTTGTATATGGAAATGCCAGAAGGATTTAGAAAAGATGGTTACATCATACGCATACGAAAAGGTCTCTACGGGCTTAAGCAAGCTGCAGCCTTGTGGTATGATGACCTAAGAGGGTTTCTCGCTAAACAAGGGATGTTTCCAACTACCACCGATGTATGTTTGTACACGAATAAAGAGAAGGATCTATTTGCAATTATACACGTCGACGACATCCAAGTGATGGGGCCAAATATTGGCAAAATCAACAGGTTGATGAAATCTTTGCATAGTCAATACAGGCTTAAGTCAGTGAAAACGGACATGTTTCTCGGAATCCATATCAGCAATCCGGACAAGCATACACTTAAACTATCACAGGGCCAATATGCACGTAAGCTGATTGAAAGACATGGCCTTAAAGATTGTAAGACAGTCAGGAAACCCCTCGAAAAACTGCTCGAACCCAGTGGCACAAAATGTTCATCTCAGCAATCAACAGAATTCAACTCGATCATTGGTGGATTGCAATATCTTGCAAATAATACTCGACCAGATATTGCTCATGCAGTAAACCACCTTGCTCGTTTCTTGGTGAGCCCATCCAGTGATCATATTCAGGCAGCCCGCAGAATTCTCCGATATATTGCCAAGGACCCAGATCAAGGAATTGTTTTCAAGTCTGGCGCAGATAAACCTATCTTAGAAGCTTACACGGATTCAGATTTTGCTGGTGACCCTTCAACGAGCAGGTCAACCTCTGGATTACTCATTAGGCTAGCATCAGGGCCAATATGCTGGAAGTCCCGTCTACAGCGTGAAGTTGTCTTGTCATCGACTGAGGCGGAATATTTAGCCGCTACAGAAGCCTGCCGCGAGTTGCAATGGGTAAAGTCATTGCTGGAGGAATTGAACTTATGTGATCAGGTTGAAGGAGCTTTGAGAACTAACTTTTATGTCGACAATCAGTCCACAATATCATTGATTAAAAATCACGATAATCATAAACGTTCGAAGCACGTTGCCTTGCGGAATTCCTACTGTCGTCAACAGTTTGAGAAGGGAGCGATAACAGTTTTATACGTACCATCAAATCAGCAACTAGCTGACAGTTTCACTAAATTTAATTCCACTGTCGCAATTCTATAAGATATCACTATTGTGGACAATTCTCTTTGTCAGGGGGAGTGTTGTGATATCAAGTCTATGATGTCATAACAGACTGAAGTTTACTCAGCCACACGGGCACTCAAATTACGATAGAGCATAAGCGAAAGCTTATGTACGATAACTATGTTGGGCCTTCTAGAAGATTCCAGTTAGTCATTAGAGGAATCTTCTAACAAACTGAGATGTATAAAGAGGTATCAGCCTCCACCTGAAAAATTGTATATTAAGTGTATAGTCATTATCTTGATAGAATATTATAATCTTCATTGAGTTAAGCTCAAGTGCCCTAGCATACATCCTTCAAACCTACTGTGAGCACACCCATCCTCTCCTAATAGTTTTAATAGATAGCCAACTCACCAATGGAGCGCCTAATGGAATCAAACAACCAGCTATGCTTGCAGGGAGAAAAGACAGAATACAACTCCTGCATTGGGGGGCTCCAATACCTCGCTAACAACACCAGGCCGGACATCGCATTTGCAGTAAATCATCTAGCAAGATTTCTTGTCAACCCATCAAAGGAGCACTCCCTAGCAGCGCGTCGTGTATTGCGCTACATCGCTAAGGATCCAGACCAAGGCATAAACTTCACAAAAGCCAGAGGCAAGGCTGTGTTGGAAGCATACTCTGATGCAGACTTCGCCGCAGACCCATCAAACAGTCGATCAACGTCTGGCACACTCATAAGGCTCGCATCTGGCCCAATCTCATGGAGATCACATTTGCAGAGGGAGGTTGTCCTCTCAACAACTGAAGCAGAATATCTGGCAGCAACAGAAACATGTCGCCAACTCCAATGGATCAAATCGCTGCTACAAGAGCTAGATGTCTCAGATCTCATTGATGGAGCACTCTGCATTCGCCTTTTCGTGGATAATCAATCAGCCATCTCGCTCATCAAGAACCATGACAACCACAAGCGATCCAAGCACATCGCTCTCAGGAATTTCTACTGCAGAGAGCAGCATCGCGAAGGAAAAATAAAGGTGGAGTACATAAGAACTGATTCGCAGCTTGCAGATAGTCTCACCAAGCCCAGATCTCCGATTTCAATAATCTAAGCTGACACCAGAAGTCGTGACCGACAGAGGGAGTATTGTGATCAGACAAGGTCAGGCATGATGGAACCAGGCTGGCAGTGGCGCACGTGACTAGCAAGGGTGGAGTGGCGCACGTGAGGTCTCTGTTTGCTTGGGTTGTCTTAGGGCTAGGGTTGTTCGGTTAGTCCAGCTAGCCCACTGTGTAAATAGTAAGGGAATGTCATCCTCAAAGTGACACATTTTCCGCAATCATATATACACCTTCATTAATACATCCAGTTCTATAAACATCAATCTACTATCCGTAGTAATTCATCTAGCATACCTAGGCAAGTGCATGCACCCAATCAGACACCTCGTAAAACAGGTTTCTATAAACTGATGGTTAGCATATACACTAGATTTGCGTGGGGGTGCGCCGGGCTCATAACCTGTTTTACGAGGTGTCTGATTGGGTGCATGCACTTGCCTAGGTATGCTAGATGAATTACTACGGATAGTAGATTGATGTTTATAGAACTGGATGTATTGATGAAGGTGTATATAAATTTTTCTATTATCCTATTTCGGCGCCTGAAGGCCCACGTAGGTATTTTTCGGAAGATACGTATTCTTTGTTATAGAACGACTCATTTTGACGTTTGGAACACTCATACTCAGATTTCATTTGCAGATACCACTACGAGAATAACGCCTTACGACATGTACCCTCTTCCGTGAATACCCACCACAGGGAAAAGCGAGAAAAACCTGTGGCTATCTGAGCATGCTTTCGTCATTCTACGAATACAGTATCACCGCGAGAGAAGTGGTGTGAGGGTCTTGCTGGATTCGAACCAGCTTTCTCCTGTCTCAAGTGGGGCATGTGTCCAAGCTACCCAGACTCTACTTGGGAGAACGGCCTGGACGGTGTACCACTGCACCATCCGACCCGATGAAGGTGTATATATGATTGCGGAAAAATGTGTCACTTTGAGGATGACATTCCCTTACTATTTACACAGTGGGCTAGCTGGACTAACCGAACAACCCTAGCCCTAAGACAACCCAAGCAAACAGAGCAAACAGAACAAACAGAGCAAACAGAGACCTCACGTGCGCCACTCCACCCTTGCTAGTCACGTGCGCCACTGCCAGCCTGGTTCCATCATGCCTGACCTTGTCTGATCACAACATATCCCTAGCTTATTCACAATTCTATATCTGCTCATAATCGAGTTACAACAGTATCCCCATCTGTTTCTCCCTAATATCCCACAGTCCAGATATCCTCCTTATACCGACACCACCAGCGCTCAGGTAGCGGTGCTCTTTCCTCGGAAGACAGTATAATGCCAGAATATCTGTAATCAGTGAGAATTCATCTTAGTAAAAAGGGCCAGCTTAGTCTGATCAATCACCACCATAACGGGAGATGGGTACGCCCCGGAAACTCATTTGGGTGACTTATCCTCCGTGAATAAGGAATGCGTGTTTCTGTTGGCTCAGAAGATAAACTCCAGCTTCGTAGGGGACACCACGTACAGGTAGAAACGCCGTCTTCCTCCCCCTCTCATCTGAAATTATCCAGCTGCTGTACTCTATTGCAGGGGTAAGAAGTGTAGCCCCACATTCTGTGTAATTTACAT
This sequence comes from Podosphaera xanthii, assembly GCA_028751805.1. Classification (NCBI taxonomy): domain Eukaryota; kingdom Fungi; phylum Ascomycota; class Leotiomycetes; order Helotiales; family Erysiphaceae; genus Podosphaera; species Podosphaera xanthii. The sequence goes on from JAPWIX010000007.1 coordinate 7,328,563, forward strand.
GGGCTATCCCTGACATTCCGACTTTAGCGCTACCAAAATGGCTAGACTAAGGCAATAAGGCAACCGAGGCATTCCTTCTTCCTTGAACCTTCTCTCTTATGTTCGATAGTTGCACAGCATACTCGTACCACACTAAATCGGTTGACACGACATATCGAATAACCTATATCCTCACGATAAACTGCGAAGAAAAATGAGCACCCCAGCATCTCCCACTACTTCAAGATCACGGAGCCAGCTTTCTAGGGATCAGCGAGTCCAGATATACACGTTACGTGGCCTTGGTTTTACTCATCTCGCCATCGGTAATCAACTCGGTATCACCGAAAGAAGGGTACAATATGCCCTTGCAAGGCAATGTCTGACGCCCAAAAAGCGAAATGGCCGACCCCACGCCTTGAACGCTCAGCAGGAAGTTGAGCTTGAAGAGTTTGTCACGTCTTCAAGTGAGGCCCGCCAGATGAGCCACCTGGAGCTTGCTGCTAAGTTTTCCCACTGGAATTGTGGCCAAATCGCAATCAAAAGTGCTCTTGAGAGAAGAGGGTTCAAGCGTTGCATTGCTCAAGCGAAGCCTACTCTAACGCCTGCACATATGAGGAAAAGATTAGAGTGGGTGGAAGAACACTCTTCTTGGACACCTGAACAGTGGTCCCAAATTCTTTGGTCTGATGAGACTTGGGTCACTGGTGAACGTCACACAAGAGTATGGTTTTCGAGGAAGGTGAGTCCAGATCTCAGCCATGTATCAACTGCATTAATCTAATTTTTTAGCCCGAGGAGACATATTATCACACTTTCCTGGTTCGAAAAGGTCCTCGAAAGCGTGGTTGGATGTTCTGGGGCTCCTTTTATGGGAACCAGAAGGGCCCTGCCCTCTTCTGGAGTAGGGATTGGGGGACTATAAAAGCGGAGAGTTACTACCAGAGGATTGTTCCTTTAATCCACGCGGCAACACAACCAATTGACTCTCACGGCCCTCTTCTCTTTATGCAGGATGGTGCTCCTGCCCATTCTGCTCAACGTACGAAAAGAGAGCTGTCATCAAGGGGGGTAGATTTCATAGTCTGGCCGTCATATTCCCCAGACCTGAATCCAATTGAGTCAGTGTGGGATATGATGAAATCCCATATTGAAGAGCACCACCCAGAATTTGATTCTGGTAATTCATCTGAGGAAGTGCTCCGTAATGCAGTCCTAGAGGCATGGGAGTCAATTTCTCAGGAGCAACTGGCTACGCTTGTAGAGAGCATGCCAGAAAGGTGCCAGGCAGTCATCAGAGCAAGAGGAGGTTCGATTCCTTATTAATGATGCTTAATTATTGGTAAAAATGTATTTAATACTTGATAAAAGCTAGCACTTTTGAATAGAATATCATCATTTCAACGAGTTACAGGGATCTCCTACACTTCTTTTATCACGCAAAATTTCCCATACAAATAAGGTTCAGTTATTGTCGGATTTGGTATGGTCAAAATATTGCAGCCAATGGCATATTGTATAATCCCTGTCAGATCTTGGCATTCAGGGGTTTCCTTCACTATTTACCCCTGCAATAGAGTATGTAGATTGGGCCCTCTTCGCCAGTGTAAATTCAATATGTTGAGCACACGGCTTGTTGCTGTCTGCCCTTGAAGATGCAAGGCCCATGAAAGATAAACCGTTCAACTTCTAAAACGCTAGCTCGAGCGGAAGAGCTAAGATGAAGGGTCGTTAAGTAAGTTTGGAACATTATTCGCATCCGTCTTGTAAAGGCAAAGATAGGGTCGGATGGTGCAGTGGTACACCGTCCAGGCCGTTCTCCCAAGTAGAGTCTGGGTAGCTTGGACACATGCCCCACTTGAGACAGGAGAAAGCTGGTTCGAATCCAGCAAGACCCTCACACCACTTCTCTCGCGGTGATACTGTATTCGTAGAATGACGAAAGCATGCTCAGATAGCCACAGGTTTTTCTCGCTTTTCCCTGTGGTGGGTATTCACGGAAGAGGGTACATGTCGTAAGGCGTTATTCTCGTAGTGGTATCTGCAAATGAAATCTGAGTATGAGTGTTCCAAACGTCAAGATGAGTCGTTCTATAACAAAGAATACGTATCTTCCGAAAAATACCTACGTGGGCCTTCAGGCGCCGAAATAGGATAATAGAAAAATTTAATTTTTTAAGGCAAAGATAATTCGTCGATCATCACCCTACTATCACGCACCCAAGATATCATTGAACTTGGTTTGAGTCCATTATTTTCCATTAAAAATTTGTAATATCAAAGCGGCCCTAGTGCTCATCAACATTAATTAACTACTTGATGAGTGATCAATATGCGGACAAAGTATACGTCAGTGGGTAACTCGCCCTCTATCCTCATTTCATAGTGAGGATTTTTTCCGGGGACTAGATCCCCTCTCGCTGTTAGGGTCTCTTGTGTGCTAATTTCACGAATTGCAAACAAAAGGTCGCATGAACCCCTAGCTTACTATATCAATTAGCGACGGAAATGAAATTCAAGGCTAGGAAATTGTGAATTTGAAGATGGAAATCTATAAGTTATGTAAAGAATTGTAAATATTTTCGAGTAAACAAAAAGTGTCTAAATGCTAGAATGGGAGGTTATCTGGGGTCAAATTGGTAAGAAATGTCTGGTAGGGAGTAGATATTAAAAATACAAATAGTTATAATTTTGTGAAGGGCTATCACGAAAACGATGTAAAAAAGAAAGCTGGCCGAAATACAGTCTATTTTCTAAACTACTAGGAAAAGTCTTACGTCTGGGCCTCGAGGATATTTAAGGCTTACTTCCAAAGGAACTTGCTCTGATGTCATTGATGGCATAAATCCCCTTACGTCATTGATCATCCATAATCTCAAAAGTTTTTACAGCATTCTTTCACTACCATTAGGACATTTAGTTGAACTAAAAATACCCCCATCGGCGATAATTTTCCGGACATGAAGCAGTACTGTTTAATAGCGTATGAAGGCGTAGCTTGTAACAAGTTTCGAGGATTGAATTCACGCCATAGATACCTCATCTCCGACTCTAAAAGCTCGCAAAAAATTTCCATGTAATTGTAGCACATTAATTTCTACACCTCTTGTGTAATGTACAGGGAAAAATAATTGGATATGACATGAGGCTTACGATCATCGCATCGAATAGTTTTGTCTGAATGTTGGTATTATTGACAGTGTCAGTTATCGCTTTCAATTGCATGCACGTGACTGCAAAGCTGTATTTACCTCACGTGACATTCAGATTATCTAGAGGATATTAGATAGCGTAGCTCAGAGCTTGGGGAAAGGATAACAATAACAGATATCAGTGGTTACCCCATAAGTTCCAATAGATGTCACACACCTGTGATACCAACAAGTTTAGCTTAACGTAAAATTTGAATTTAAACCCATGCCCGGCTATATTGAATACTTTTTATCGCTCTTTGCTCAAAAAAAACTTTTGACTAGTAACTGCTGTGCATCGCCAGCCCCCGTAAATATCGTAAAATCAACTTCGCATTTGACCATGCCATGTATAATAAAGAAAAAAAATTTTTAGTAGAAAACAGATTCCCTACCATCAACACCAAAATCCCGAGCTACGTTCATCATAAATGAAAGATAAACATGGATACCAAGAAACGCCCACCCGACGGCCTCAAAGTAGAGGACCTATGCATAATCGCCAGCGCCATGCTTACCACCTGTTCTTTCCGCCATGAGTTTGCGCCGGAGTTTATCCTTGTCTGTGATGGTTAGCTCGGATATAAATAGTAAAAACAGATAACACTTACTTTCATCATAAACCAAAAATTCATGTAATCCATTTCCACCAGGTACCATCGGTAACACAGGGACTTTTTTATCAGTGACAACCTCTAAAAATGCTGGGCCATCACTCTCAATTAACCAGGTGAGGGAATTGACCACATCATCGGGACGCGTACACCTCCGAGCCTGGATGCCCATGGCATCGGCCAGCTTCATAAAATCTGGATTTTCGGAATGTGTATGGGCATAGCGATCTTCATAGAAGATGTTCTGCCATTGTGTGACCATACCCTGTTCGTCATTATTCAAAACAATCATCTTGACACCAATGTTGAATTGTTTTGCTGTTGACATTTCTGTCAGAGTCATATTAAATGAGGCGTCACCGTCAATATCAATTACCAGAGCTTCGGGGCGTGCAACTTTGGCTCCAATAGCGGCAGGAAGACCGTAACCCATTGTTCCAAGACCACCAGACGTAATCATTGTACGGGGACGACGCCAGCGGAAATGCTGTGCTGTCCACATTTGATGTTGTCCAACACCCGTGGTAATTATAGTATCTTCTACTTTCTGGGATGTGAGATTAGATAGCTCTTCAATTAAAGTTTGTGGTTTTATCAGACCACACCGTTCTGCTTTTTCATAGGCATTGAGCGGGAATTTTGTTTTCCAGGTCTGGATTTGGTCGAACCATTCTTTTCTCTCAGTCATACTGCGTGGTTTTACTAGAGGATTGAGAATTTTAAGATTTTCAGTTAAATTTCCTTCTACTGCTAGGGTGGCTTGAACTACTTTGTTGATATTTTTTGGCATAATTTCAAAGTGAACAATGCCACCACGATTCTCAGCTGCAGCTGCTTTTGCTTCAGGAGCAAATTTGGCAATATTTCCTGTTACTCGGTCATCGAATCGGGCGCCAAGAGCAATCACAAGATCGGCTGCTTGCATGGCTAGATTCGCATAAGCTGATCCATGCATGCCAAGCATATGTAAAGCCTTTTCATCGAGTTCATCAAACCCACCGAGGCCCTGAAGCGTTGTTGTGACCGGAATTGAAGCTTTATCTGCAAGTTCTTTGAGGAGTCTGGGACCATCAGTCTGCGAAACAATGCCTTGCCCCGCGTAGATGATTGGTTTTTTGGAGATATTGATTAATTCAGCCACACGACTTATGGTTGAATTAAGTTGCTTGCCGATCAAAGCTTGGGCCACTTTTGAGGCTCTACTAGGAAGCGTAGGAAGGGTGCTGCTCATCGGAATAGCTTTCTTTAATACGGCTGCCGTCACATCTTTGGGTAAATCTACTAAAACTGGACCAGGACGTCCGGAAGTTGCGATCTCAAAAGCTTCCTTAATCCTCCTCGGTAAATCGGCGACGTTCTTAACCATTACATTCCACTTGGTGCAAGCTCTTGATATTCCAATGATGTCAGCCTCCTGAAAAGCATCACTCCCAATAGCAGTAGTAGGCACTTGTCCACAGAAAACAACGATTGGAGTGCCATCTGATAGGGCATCTTGTAAAGGTGTAATGACATTGGTCGCCCCAGGGCCAGAAGTAACGAGTACCACACCAGGCAGGCCACTTGCTCTAGCATAACCCTGCGCCATATGTCCAGCACCTTGTTCGTGCTTTGGGAGAATGAAATCGAAGTGTTTTGAGTTGTAAATGGCGTCAAAAACGGGTAGAATTGCCCCACCAGGATACCCAACTGTGAGGGATCAGCAAATTCACATAACATGGGCTTGTGACACCCAATTAGACTCACATATGTGCTTGACACCTTGCCGTAACATCATTTCGTGAAAGATTTCTCCACCAGTTTTCCCGATGAACCTTATCTTATTAGCATAAGTTTGACAAAGATGCATCAAACATACGACTCGTCAAGTTCTTGTGACCCGACATCATAAAAAGATCGCGGGATTGATATTTTTGGTGTAATGGATTTGAAATTTGAGCTAAGGTTTTCCTGAACAATACTTGGAGGGAATTAGCCCGTACAACGATCAGACCAATTGAAAACGTACGGCGATGATGGGATAGCAACTGTCGCCAAGGACCTCCGATTTAACAGTGAGTTTAATTCAAGGCTTGTACTTGTGGGAGTTTGACAAGTTACAAGTTGTGATGAACATGTAAATTTTTTCTGTAAAGTGCGAGCAGCCTTCCATGCTGACTGCGATCGTAGCATGTTGGGCGTGAATGAGGTCTGAAAATCTGATATGGATCCGTGAGAGCAAAAGAACCTGATCAGAATTCCACTGTCACTACAGATTCTTATGTTCGGATAGGATTCAATTTTGTAATAACATTCCAGCTGCTGAAAACTTTATGTAACTAATAATTATTTGTATCCTTGGCGAATATAGTCAACCTACCGGCATCAGCGTTCCGACCAAGCACCGAAGACCCGACGGTCTCTACCTTGCATATTACATGTAAGTCTAGTCTATTTTGATGTATTATCGTCCAGCCAATAGAACTGTTCGTAAGCACACTAGTACTTTATAGGTTAAGAAGTGTGCTTCTATAGGCTTAGTAAATTTCTTAGTTGGCCTACTAATTAAAGAAAGCCGAGAGATTTAAAGCTTATATAGTACAATCTCGCTATAACAATGTGGGGCAAAACTTAACCAAGGCTCCCGATTGGAGGGTTCAATTGAATTGGCCAATCGGGAGCCTTGGTTAAGTTTTGCCCCACATTGATATAGCGAGATTGTACTATAGAACTACTAGGTAGCAGGAATGTGACTTGTTAGTGACTAAAATTAATTTTGTATACCGTTGCAAAATATTTGCTTGTCATAAATCACAAAATTAATTATAGCTACCAACATGATATACCCTTGCCATCTCGCATAACTCGCAAATTATAAAGTATGTTCGATTTACTGGTGATCATCAGCAATTTGGACTACAGTAAAACTTCTCTAACACGATAGTAGGTCCCGGCATAAGTGTTGAAAATATTCATTGAAATTCATCCATTTATATTTGCAATACTTACCCCTGCACCCAAAATGACCTGTAAGGGTAGATGTTGCAAATATAAAAGTGCAAGTTACAATGAATATTTTCAACACTTATGTCGGGACCCACTATCGTGTTAGAGAAGTTTTACTGTATTAGTCTAAATATGCAAGATTAACTGGTCGGCAGACTGTCAGTCGATACACTAACCCCCTTTTGGAATTAATTATACAGTCGTCCCTCTCTAACTCGATAGTGGGTCCCGGTATAAGTGTTGAAAATATTCATTCAAATTCAACCTTTTACATTTGCAATACTTACCCTGCATGCAGAATGACCTGTAAGGGTAAGTTTTGCAAATATAAAAGTCCAAGTTACAATGAATATTTTCAACACTTATGCCGGGACCCACTATTGAGTTAGAGAGGGACGACTGTACGTGAAATAATCAATTCCTTCATACTTTACGCATTCGTAGAGATTACCCACATATATTATATTCGCATCCAGCTGAAGTTTGTCTTATTAACTCGATTAATAATTTTATAAATAATTATTTATAAGATCTACTCTTACCTAGTGTAGACATTAACCAATAGCTTTAGTGTCGTACTAGTGGGGTAAAACTGAGGGGAATCCCTGTATCCCTCCAGCTCCCAAGTGCCAAGTCCTCTGTCGAGTTCCATATTGTACAGTGTTTCAGCCCTAAAGATTGATAGTGGTTAATGTTAGTTTTATATCTTGAGATAAGTGACTGCAAGGTATAGACACACAAAACCAACATCAGCCACTAACAATATTTAGGGCTGAGACACTGTACTCGTGGTCACTGAACTCTGGAAAAAATATCTCTCGAATTGTAAGTACCAATGCACACGATAATCCCATTTGGATTGTGTGACAGTTGAGTCAGCACGTAAGATTTACGATAGCCTATGGGACTTACCTACAAGTTTAATTGGGTAAAAAGAATTCAGAGTAAGAGGCTGTCCCGTGGGACTGTAAGCAATTACTTAAAGCATCGCATAAGCTGTCGGACTTTCAGTTCTATTACGTCCCGCCACATCCTATCGAAGAAACTCACAACTCTAAGGATTTCATCTGACAGCCGAAATGACTCAAATAGTACCATCCATTAATTCTCTAAGAGATCTGTACAGCGAAGACGCGCTTCCGACTCAACTTCAACGTTGGCGCAATCTTATCCAGAAGTTTAATGAAAAATACGGCAGTCTCCCCTCTCTCATATCTCGTTCTCCGGGCAGAGTGAATATTATTGGTGAACATATCGACTACTCACTCTATGGTGTACTTCCTATGGCCATCATGGCGGATACACTCGTCGCCGTGTCATCTTCGAATATTCCAGCACAAAGCAATTATGTCAGAGTTGAAATTTCCAGTATAGATGCAGAAAATTTTGCACCATGCAAAATGGAGATCCCTTTCGATGCTATTGAGATTGATTCTTCTTTGCATGAATGGACTAATTACGTCAAGTCTGGGATAAGAAGCGTAATTGAACTATTGAAGCAGAGAAAAGGCGATCAATTCAAGCCAGTGAATCTGAGAATATTAGTTGATGGTACGGTACCAGTCGGAGGTGGGCTCAGCTCGTCTGCTGCACTCGTGAGCGCTTCTGTGCTGGCTATTTTGTATGCACATGGTGAAACGTCTATTGACAAATCTGCTCTTACTGAGATGGCAATTGCCAGCGAACATGCTGTAGGTGTCAACTCAGGCGGAATGGATCAATCTGCATCCATATTTTCTCTAATTGGATCGGCACTATACGTCTCTTTTGTCCCAAATCTGACTGCAACACCAGTATATTTTCCAAAAACAAATCCTGAAATAAAATTTCTGATCGCTCAGAGCTTTGTACAGTCTGAAAAACATATCACTGGACCAGTCTGTTATAATCTCAGAGTTGTAGAATGCTCCCTCGCCGCTGTATTTCTTCACGCAATTTTGAATAAAGAGAAAGGCGTGTCTTTGCCATCTGATTCAAGTCCCTTGGGTGTATCTCTTCGAGGCTTCCAAGATACTTACTTTTCAGGATCTTCGCTGTCGTTCAAAGGACAACTTAAAGAATTAATTAAACTAACTGAGAGAACCTTGGTCGAAGAAAATGGCTACTCCCGGGAAGAGATCGCAAAGGTTATTGGCTGTACAGTCCCGGAACTAAATACACGATTTACGTCCACCTTTCCAGTTCGTGCTGAACGCTTTCTCCTTAGACAACGCGCCCTCCATGTTTTTTCCGAGGCGCTCCGCGTGCTTGAATTTCTTACCTTGTTAGAAAGTCAAATATCATTATCAGATGATAAAATTCTTTCCGCAGAAGCCTTTAATCAACAGCTCGGAAATCTCATGAATGCCACGCAAGATTCCTGTCGGGATTTATACGCCTGCTCCTGCCCGGAAATCGAGGAACTTTGTTCAATCGCTCGAAATGCGGGAGCATATGGGAGTCGACTCACGGGGGCAGGCTGGGGAGGATGCACAGTGCATCTCGTGCCCAGTAACAAGGTGGAGGCTATTCAGAAAGCTTGGGACGACTTATATTACAGTAAGCTTGAGCTTACCCAAAATCAAAAACAAAACGCAGTAGTGGAAAGTAAACCAGGAAACGGCAGTGCTGTTTATCTCATTGGCAAGGAAGGCTTGGTTTGATGTAGTAGACTGCTCAGAAGGATTTTTGGTTGATTTTTGAATTCGCAGCAGAGCAAACTCAAGTCTTTAAACTACACTATTTAATCCGCTTCGAGGTCAAGAAAATCAATCCGCGTTTTTAGAGCTCATCAATGATTCTCGCTTGAACATTAAGGTGAATATTTCAAAGCAAACGCCAGACAAAAGGGGACAGAGCAGTAGCAGGCCCAATACAATTGAATGCAGCCCAATTCAATACTATTCATAGAACAAGAAAAGAGATTTTGAGTGATTTCATTACCCCCCTAGCAATCTACAGTTTGGGATGATGATGCTATTTTGAGTGATTTCATTACCCCGCTAGCAATCTACAGTTTGGGATGATGATGCTATTTTGAGTGATTTCATTACCCCCCTAGCAATCTACGGTTTGGGATGATGATGCTATTTTTCGTCTAGGCTCTAGTCCCGTGCCCTTGGGCACGTGATCTACCAGACCTATATGGATCAAAGGACGCTAGAGCCAGGGCTCTAGTTTTTGTGACTTTCTAAGTCTTATGTACATGCTGTGCAGCGTTATATGAAACTGCGCACACAGAACAGTTATGCATGATGCAATATTAATTTTTGAGACCTCCCCAGGCTCATGACTGGTGATCAGGCAGTCCGTCTCGCCCGCTCCTAACCCTCCCTGAGCCCCCGATCGGAAAGATAAAAAGGAAAACAAAAACAAAAAAACAAAAAACCAAGGAAAAGTAACTCCTCTCAACGAGGGCAAATTTGCTCAAAAAACAGAGCCTGTTCTAGCCATTTGGTAATAATGACAGCTCCTTCCGGGGTTCCTAGGAGTTTTTGGAGGAGCGAGCGGATAGACCCATCAGGGCGGCCATTACGGCGGCGTAGAGTCCTACAAAAGAGAAAGTGTCTTGGAGACTTTAGAGATCGACAGAGGCAGTGCGTTTTTGCATCCTCGTGCTTGAAACGGGCATGGTAGTTGGCGAAATCTCCATATCCAGTCCTTGCTGCAATTGTTTGGCCGAGGGCTTTTCCGCTTAATAGAAGCTTCTTGGGGAAGGCAGGGGCGGTGTTGATTCCTAGCAAGATTTATGACTGAGGAGCATGATCATTCCACCATTTTTCTCTTGCTTGTTTCATCTGTGATGAGCTCCATAAATTTAGTGCTGTTATGGAAAGTTTTTGTTGTTCATCTTGATAAGACATTGCTGCGCCTCTTTTAGCTTCAGAATCGGCGAGCTCATTTCCTTCGATTCCGGCGTGGCTTGGAACCCAACGAACTTTGATATCTCCCTCACTAACATGCTGAAATCTGGTCTGAGTTTTCCATTCCTTAACAGCTTCTAGGGCGTCAACAAAAATTTTCTGGGATGAAGAATTAGAAGCTTTGGTTGTAAGCTTTTTCGCTACTTCAAGGTTATCAGTGAATAACCAAAGGTTTTTGGAAAAACGAGAGGTTGATAAGGCGCATGCAGCTTGGATACCTTGTAGTGCCGCGTTCGCTTCCGCATCGTAGATTTCCTTGCCCTTACCTAGAGGGAAGGCTCTAATCTGCATTAGTCGTCCGAGTTGAAATATAGCAAATCCGCCGCCAGAATTCCCTCCAGCAACTTTGGATCCATCCGAGTAAACTAGAATGTCAGATTGAGGAATAGTGAGTAAAAATTCGCGAAATCGATCCGCCCTTCAGTTAGATGTACCTATCGGGCCACAAACTAGGTTAATCGCCTTCTTTTCTAGCTCTGGTATCTTCCACGGAGGTAGGAGTAGTTGGTTTAATTGTTCCGATGCTGGAATAAGCCTACATGATCGGGAGAACCGTGTCAATGCAGGAGTTAAAAGTGAACTTTGCCCTCGACTAAATAGAGGGTGATAGGGATCCAGTTTGCGGGTTCGGACAGCAGCTCTCCTAATTATATTATCTAGCGTAATTTGAGCAGGAAGAAGTCCTGACTCTCCAAGGAGTGCGGGCGAGGGGACAGTGCGATATGCTGGGAGAATTGCTCGTGCAGCTGTCCTGTAAACTTTATCTAGCTTTATGAGATGTTGGCCCACTCTGTTAGAGACTATTTTGTTTCCCTTTTTTCTGGAGATTCCAGGCCACCATGTCTCTGCTCCAAAGTTCGCAATTGGTATCACACAGGCAGCTACCGCCTGTTTTGACAAGGGGGGGGTACACCTCGAACAGTGTTTCCGAGACAGCGGAGAGCATTTGCGACCTTGAGGGCCTTTGCTGCCTGAATCTGTACGTGTTACTTGAAAGTTAGCCTTTTGTCAATGTGGAAACCTAGCCATTTGAGGTATGGACGCTCTGTGTTTTCGGAGATCGAAAAACTGTTTGTTAAGATTTGCGGGCTGCGTCCTCCATCTCTATGTTTTCTGGAGAAGTGTAAAAGTTCAGACTTTGAAGAATCAAACTTAAGCCCTTCTTCGTCACCCCAAGATAAAGCCTGATTGATAGCGGTACCAATCTTTAGGGAATTTATTTCCAGAGAGTGTGAAGTTTCTGTTATTGCTACATCATCTGCGTAGCCAAACGAATTTTTGAGTCCCTCTAATTTGTAGAGTGGGGAGGTGTAGAGCATGAAAAGTATTGGAGAAATTGGGGATCCTTGCGGAAGTCCACAATTTATAGCTCTTGGTGCACCCACTTCTCCATCGAGACGTATGCAGACTGTGCGTTCAGTGGCAAAGGATCCGATCCAGTTGCAGAGATTAGGCGGCTAGCCTTGTTCCCGAAGGCGTTTCACAAGCCTGCCTGAGAGGACAGTATCAAATGCACCCCTAATGTTGAGCGTTGCAACTGAGGCTATCAGCCCCTTAGCAAGAGCGGCCTCCACGTCGTGGGTTAAACAGGTAGTTAGGTCTACTGAAGATCTAAGAGGCAGCGCACCAAACTATTGGGCTGCTAGCACTTTAAAGGTAATGGCTATCCATGACATGCGCCTAGCGACAACCCTTTCGAGTCCTTTTCCTAGCACTGAAAGGAGTGCAATGGGTCGGTACGATCGTGGGCTAGTCATGTCCCCCTTGTTGGGCTTACCAATCATTGCTATTATTGCAGTGCGAAAGCACTGGGGGTGGTGTCCGATATCAATACATGCCTGACAGAGGTTCAGCACAATGTCTGAGATTTGGGACCAGGCGAGGCGAAGGACTGCCGTCGGAATCGGGTCTTTACCCGGAGTTGTATTTCCGGCTCCTAGTATTGCTCCTGATACTTCCTCAGGGGTGAGACTTGGGAAGGGAAGAGAAATTGAAGAAACAGTGGGGGTTGAAAGAGGGATATCTTCCACGTCTGACTGATTCTGTAGCAGGTTTTGGAACAGTACTTCTCTTTTATCTTCAAGACTATGGGCTGGTGTAGTATTTGGTAAAAGTGGGTTAAGGGGCGGCGGCGTGCGGAAAGCACCCTTGGACTTGTGCCACTTGGTGATTTCAAACACTTTTTTTGAATTGCTAGCATCCTCAAGTTTTTTCTGAAAAAAGGAAGCTTTCGCCTTGTTGACGACTTTCCGAAACTCCTTCTTGGCGACATGACAAGTCGTCGACTGACGAGCTAGCTCACGATATCTCTGCTTGGCTTCCGTACAGCTTATATTCCACCAGGGTTGTCCTTTGTTAGTTGGAAGCGATCTCTTTGCAGAGCCAGTCAATGCGCTGTGGAGGACACGAATTAGTTCTGACGCCGAGTGGTCAAGTCTGAGTTTGGATTTTACGAGTGGGCCTAATTGCTTTAGATTCATGGTTAATAGAGCCTAAAAACTCTCTTCGTCCAAAATTGAAAAGCGTAGCCTGGGAGTTTGAGGGATGCGGCTTATATCAGGGAGTGAAATCAGTACAGGAAAGTGGTCGGAAGTAACATCTAGGTCGGTTTGTATGAATGCTTTTATTTCTCTCCCAAGTAAAGAGTCTGTGGCGAAACATAAGTCTAACACATTTCCGCGGTTGTGAGTGGCTACATCGATTTGAGATACGAGGTTCAACCCTACTAGGTCTAGAAAGTTAATAAAATTCCCCGCCTCAGGTGACGGAGCTCCAGGAAACGATGGGTGCCAAAGAGGGTGATGAAGATTAAAATCTCTGGCGATCATAGTTTGTGGAAAAAAATCGGTTGTAGACAAGGAAAGAAGGGACGAAAGTCCTGCTCCCGGGTTGCTAGCTCCGGGGGGTGCGTTGTAAATGTTGATAATTAGAGTTTTGGGGAGAGAAGGTGCCTTAACAGAGAGAAAGACTAAGTCCCCATTTTCTTCTTGTTGATTTGTAGCTGGTCGTATCTGGGTAAACGTTAGACCTGAATCTTTCCTCGAATCTGTCATTTCTCGAGGGCGGATGGACCAGTTATCAACCGGAGTGAAGCACTCGAATGAAGGATGCTTGCATGTTATCCTACAGGTTAAATCTCTGGATACATATGGTTCTTGCACAAGTAAATTGTCTGCATGAATTTGAAATGAAACTAGAAGAGCGAGCTCGTGCGCCACCGAGCTCTTAGCTACATTGACTGAGAGGATTTTAAGTACTGATTTTTCCTCACTTATTATTGCATGTTTGTTGGGCTGCTGTCGCGGCTTTCGCGGGATTCATTTCCTAGCGGAGCAAAACGGTCGCGCATAGTAGAGGGTGATGATGGTTCGGAAAAAAGGGCCTTTGAGGCGGAGGAGGTAGAAGAAATTTTGCTTACAGTGTTTTCTGTAGTAGCTGTGATTTTTGCACCGACGGCGCCACAATGCGCTGTTTTCAAACGCAGTCTAGCAGCAGCTGCCGTCTTGCGAATTTCAGCAATTTGTGATTTTTTAGGCAGGGACTGGTCCTTTCGGGGTCAGATCAGAAATTCTAAGGAATCAGCAGGGTGGGGGCCATGGCAGTTCACGCACTTCGGCGGGCATTAATGCACTCTATCCGGGTCGCATGAGGTGTGCTGGCTCTCTAGATGCTCAGTCGATCCACAGATTCTACAGCGAGGGGCTCTGCAGCAAACTCTTTCATTGTGCCATCCAAAGCACTTACCGCATTGTGGGAGTTTAGTCCTCTCGGGGAGAAGTTTTTCTTGTACACGAATGCCAAAGAGTGGAAGATTTCTTGACAAAGGAGATGATTCCTCCGGGTAGAGGACTACCCAATCCTTATGAGCAGCGTGCTGAGCTTTGGATGCATTCCGCGGCTCAAGGACATTAATCGGTGCCACATTGGTGAGATCAAAGAGGGCTTCGGCAACGGCAGACGGCGTTATTTCGACTGAATCAATTTGTGTACCGTTATATCCTGCATATGAGCGAGGTACGCCGGAGAGGAGTTATGCCTTGTAATTAGTTGGCTTTTCGACCTTACACTGGCCACCTGTGGAAAGGAACTCCTCAATTTCACTCATTCGTACTGCAAGTACTTCTCGAGCAGCAGAGGAGGTTGGGCAGATGGCAAATCCAGTCTTTGTTGATTGAATTTCCAATACTAGCTTCTCCTTGAGGAAGGAGTTTAGTTTGAGCATGACTGCATAGGGAGACATTTGGAGGGATGGATGATCAGGGGAGACCCGAACTAGTAGTCTATAATCTGTTCGGGTTGGTTTTGGTTGAGTTCAAACAGGTTGCTTTGAGGGCTGCCGAAACTGATGTCTTGGGGGTGCTGATATTGTAGCTGATGCGTACGTGCGCGGTTTCTGAGTAGGCAATATTGCTGGTATGGCAACAGATGCTTTTTTTGTAGAAAGCATAAGGGCCGCTTGAGCAACTGATGCAGCAGACGAGTATGGTAGAGGGGGTCTAGGACTACCTCTTACGTGACATTCAAAATAAAGACGCGCTACCGAGTTTAGGTCCGCAATAAAGTTGCGAAAGGTTTTTTGTAGATGTTGTGGCAGGCTATTGCCACAATTCGCATCGTCCAAGATGCACGCGATATTCTGGAAGAGAAGCGTAGCTTCTTCGTTCCTGGTGGTAGCAGCGGAAGTAGTTGTGAGGAGGATCTCTGTCAACGACTCCTCTCCGCCCATCCGAGCGGAGTTTAGTAAAGGGGGTAATGAGGGAGGGGGAGGGGGAAGATTGAACATGATGGTGAGAAAGTAGAGTTGGTTTCTTCATTTGAACAAGCCTTGGGGGATGATGTGAGAAGTCATATAAAGTGTGCTATAGGTTGGGATTTCTGGGCATACATGCATTTGTACGTTTGTAGTCATGTGATAAACTAAACTCAATTTGGATAGTATGAGCCTAGACCTCAACGCTAGCAGCAGACTCTGGGTAAAATTCCGAGCTGCTGATGTAGATATAATAGGCGTCCATAGGACGACGGAGACGCCTGGTAGCCTTAGGCTACGCAGGCGCGCCAAGCGCCCTCCCGAGGGCTCAGAGGCCGGGTTTATCCTGTGAGCCTACTTGGCGTTAAATGCTTACTACTACTACTACTACTACTACCTCAACGCTAGATATATTTCCTTCTTAGTAGAGTAGAAGACCAATGAAGAATCTCATCCATCTCCATCGTTTAATTCAATCCTGCTGGAGTAGTTCTGAAGGACCGACGCCATAAAAATCTGACAAGTATTCAGGAAAGTCTAGCTACTCAGATACGGATCCAGCATGTCATGGTTTGTTCCTCTTTGTATCGAAGAAAAGTCCCTGGAGTTGAAAGTCCAAAATGCCCCCGTAGATACCCATCCCCAAACATGCAAGATCTAATCATGTCTTGTGCACAATGGTCAAAAGAAACAGGAAGGTCATTCAAATCCATGATGAACAGTCCAGAAAACATCTTATGAAGCATGAATCGGATTCTCCGAGCAGGTTGGCTTGAGCAATGTCGTCTGGAGAGTGCTGAAGCCGCTTTAGTAGCAAAAGCGGAGAGTGCTAGAGGAGCAGCGACAGGGTCCACGATCAACTGGGCAGTGTTCATCGCACTTTTTAACGGTAAGCTTCTGACAAAAGAAATAGAGAAATACGATAGATTAGAGCTGGGGAATTTTACCCACAGGGTTTGTTCTAGGTAAATAATCAAGTTGGCAGTAGCCTGCGAGCATCACGACACTATCATTTTCTAAAACAAGGAGAGACAACCCATCAGCAGCGCAAGCTTAGCGGGATACAGTATGTTCCCTTGTATACGTTCATGTCGGTCAATTTTTGGGAACCTCGTCCCTTAGAGCCCCCGCTTTGACAAAGTACACATACATCGACATTTCCACCACTGTGACTCGATTCTCGATAGCAATGAAGGCTTGCGAGAATTACAGATGTCCACGATATCATTTATTTCTTTCAAAATGTTGTTCTGCGTGCGCAAGTATATTCTGTCAGTCTCCATTCGATCTAAGACCTACATCTGTAACCTGGTATACTGTCTTCCGGATAGTAGCAATAAGTTGCTGCTATTGCTAAATGACACACATATATATTGGAGAGGATTGTCTCTGAAACACTGTGGATGGGGGTTTGAAGTTGATGCCGTTACCTGGGAAGTTTTTCTTGATCATTTTCTTTACCGTCTTTCGCACTTTCCACCGATGTTAGCCGTGCCCTTAGGCATGCTGCATGTTTCTTTCTCTTCACACTGATTCCACCATCCCAGCTTTAGGCCCATTGGTCGGATGCAGATATGTTCATCAATAAAATTGACTGTCTTGCGTGGAGTGGGATTCAAGTGATCAAAATCCAGCCTCAAACATACTTTACTGATGACTTGTGTTAAATTTAATTCCACGGGTGAATTTCATATATTCAATCTGCCATGCGCATAGCACTACAATTTAAAGTCCCCATTCACTTTCTCCCAACCCACAACTGCCTTCACCCCATCTTTATTGGATCTCTTCTCTTCCAGAATTCGAGCAACTTTTTCAGCTAAGCCCATTTTCATAGACCGACTCCGCTCTGAGCATAACTCATAGATAGTCGAGAGATTAAAAGTCAGCGCGTGGAACACATGACCTTCTTCAAAAGCTAGACTTTCGAGAATCTTCCGCGCCTAAATATGATCGGACTTGGTCAGATTTGTGGCAGTTAAGTATTAAGGACGAACGAGGATTAACGTGTGACGGGAAGACTAAGACATACCTCGTCGAGTCGGCCAATGTATATTAGCGAGACGGCCAAGTTCTGCTTCCACATTGCTTTGTCCTGTGAATCACTAGTAGCGATCAGATCTTCCCAGCTCTGTACAGCTTTGTCAAATTGCGCTTCTGCAATGTAAGCTAATGCCAGTGCTAATTTATCTTCTCCAGCAAATTCACGTGCTGTTTCAACATCCCCAAGACACAACCAAAGCAGGGCCTGATGGTTTTGTAGTTGGGGGCTATGCGGCGAGGGCTTAAGAGTGGTAAGAAACCGAGTTGCGCCTTCAAAATCCTCCATTTCAATCAAGGCACTTGCAACACGAATTCCCAGATCACTGAGTCGATTCTCCCACATCTTGATCTCTTGTTCAAATTCTTTCCTTTCTTCATCTTCATCGTCGAGCAGATTTCGCTGCTTTTTTATGAATGTCAGGGTCACTCGTACCTCGCTCACGAGGTCGTAATAACCGATCACACCTTTCCTCACATCCCCAAATCCAATCCCTTGTAACCGTACTGCCAGTACCCTTAACTCCCAAGGTACACGGTGTTTTCCTGTTTCCTCATCATAATAATACGCACTGCTTAAATCTTCAAGAACTTTGACTTCTTGTGCTGCTAAAGCGGTCTGGTTACATAGTGTCAAGCAAGCTAGCCGTTGATAGAATAAGTCAAAAATTTGCTCTAAGACCAAATTTTGCCCAATAGTAGTTAGAATCTCTGCAGCTTTAACTGCAGCCCTACGAAATTGGCCAGTAGTAATAAGATCCGATAAAGGGATCAATGGGTCGGTATTTGAATTGGGGTTTCTGAAGGGAGCTGGTGTGTCGAGGATCGACAAGTTGTGATATAGGCTAGGATTAAGTAGTGCAGAAAAATCTTTAGGGGTATTTAATATACCAGAAAACGTTCGAGATGGAGTCAGAGGGCTTCTTGCGGCACGGTAAGTCAGACTCGAAAGTTTCGAGGAACCCGGAGATGCAGGCAATAGAGGTCGTTGACTTGATGTATTTGGAGTCAGAAGTGTTGATGATGATGCTACGTGAGGTGCAAAGCTGGGTGAAGGTTGAGAAGGGTAAATTGGTGATCTCATGGGGTGTCAGTCAAGGATATCTGTTTTGAGAGAGCTAGAAACCAGACTTGGATAGATCAAGAGCACCACGAGCAGAACGTTTGGGTAGGACTGAGCCAATCACTGGTTAGCTACAGAGGTAGACATCCAGAAAGATCACATTTGAAGACAAAACCGTAGCGAAGATTCCGCAATTTATTTTCGCAGGAAAAAAGTGCTACACTGGTACAATAACATGGAGGTTTAGGTGTTTAGAGGGTTGACAATCTGTCCACTTGCTGGAAGGAATTATTTAAATAAAAGACGTAAAAGTGAAATATATTCATGGAACGGGTAGTAAATGATTAAACTGACCTCTTCCAGAAGATCCTTGCTTGGAATTTTTACTTGCTGATGTAGGAGATTCCATGATTTTTAACAGTTGCTGTGAGGTTTAGCCTGTTACATTGAGTTTCTGATGAGTAAATATTGTTGATTACTATTAGTGTAGCTTAGTTTACGATTCGGATTTAGCGACTACAGTATTTTTGCGAGTCACATCGTATCATAACAAAGCTGCTGTTGTTATTGTGGTAGAATTAACTCTCCGTAAGTCTATCTCGATCTTATGCAACGCTTCAATCCGAATAGTAACAAAATTTTGTGATAGGGTTTCTGTCAACAAGAAGCTGTAGGTATATGTAATTTATTTTACAGCGTTTTGTGATTTAAGCGACTGATCGGATGGTGAGGTGTCTTACTATCCAGACCGTAGTCACAGATAAAATTTGAATAGCCGAAACTCTTTTACTGCCGAATATGAGGAAAAACTGGTTTTTTTTACATTCGAGACCTTTCAAAATTATGTTTCGTGGCCATGCATGTGACACAGATGAGTTTATATATTTATTTTTGTGCTCTATTATGCTTCAGCCATTACTGCAGCCCCGCGACATAGATGTCAATACCCGTAATTGGTTCTTGATAGAAGAGGCTATCAGGCAAGTCACATCAAATGGTTTTTTTTCATTTGATGTTCGGATGGGCGCCTCTTTCGTCGTTCAGAGTACATCGCTTCATGTACATGTCAGGTGTTATTCATATCAAAGCCTAAATGGTTGCTCGCCTTACCTGAGCTTAGACTCATGTTACTTGGAATGAAGAGACGTAGAAGCGTGTTATCTGGTCAGACGAGGCCTCAGTCAAAACTAGGTTCTGTGGTCAAGTCTACATTACAGGCGATTCAAAAGAGCCCCCCTTATGATTTTGGAGAAAGAGTGGAGCCGGTTCTATGATAAGGTCTATAGGGAAGAGATTATTCCAGTGATGCCCCAGTATAGGGTTGAGAGACAGGCTATTGGCTTTGGTGCGCCACTAATTTTGATGGAGAATGGAGCTATAGTTGATACGATAATTGATACGCGAGATCTACACCTGCAGATAGGCCAGATAGGGCTATTGCGTATGAAGTAGCTCGCAAACTCAACTGGTCTTCTTAACCCTAACGAGAATATATGGCGGCTCTTAAAGTACAGAGTTGGTGAAAGATTTCCAAAATCAGAAGATGAAGTAAGGCAGTGTGCTGCGGAAGAATGGGAGAAAATCTCAGCCTTGGTCCTTGCAAAGTATACGAGTTACATGAGATTGTGAGAGAGAAATGTTAGGCTGTCATTACTGCTGTTAGTGGCCATCCAAATTGGTAGAGGTCCAAAAACGCAGTACAGTAGTCCCTCTCTAACTCGATAGTGAGTCCCGGTATAAGTGTTGAAAATATTCATTGAAATTCAACCATTTACATTTGCAGTACTTACCCCTGCACGGAAAATGACCTGTAAGGGTAAGTGTTGCAAATATAAAAGTCCAAGTTACAATGAATATTATCAACACTTATACCGGGACTCACTATCGAGTTAGAGAGGAACGACTGTATAATTGATTGTGCCATCTCCAAATTAGGCCTAGCGTATTGATCATTGATACAGGCTGGTAGGGGCAAGGCTTTGCCAGCGATCGGCAGTTCTCTACATGGATATACCCTGCATTGAGTTTTTTTTAATAGCAGGGTATAGTAGTAGTAGTAGTTTTGTTTATTCGTGCATGTAAAGTCCAAGACTATTATAACACTAGAACTTCTTTCTGACCCAAGCCACACCTTTTACAGTGCTCCTATCCCCTTTTACGGGTCGGATGGTGCAGTGGTACACTATCCGGGCCGTTCTTCCAAGTAGAGTCTGGGTAGCTTGGACACATGCCCCACTTGAGACAGGAGAAAGCTGGTTCGAATCCAGCAAGACCCTCACACCACTTCTCTCGCGGTGATGCTGTATTCGTAGAATGACGAAAGCATGCTCAGATAGCCACAGGTTTTTCTCGCTTTTCCCTGTGGTGGGTATTCACGGAAGAGGGTACATGTCGTAAGGCGTTATTCTCGTAGTGGTATCTGCAAATGAAATCTGAGTATGAGTGTTCCAAACGTCAAACAGAGTTATTCTGCGTCACATACATATCTTCCGTAATCATTCGCGTCATAGCCTCAGGCCGCATACGCAAAAATGATTTAAAAAAAAAAAATCCCCTTTTACCTCGAACCTAAGATCATTGATACATTGACCCATGACCGGTGGTCATTTAGCTCAGTAATTACCCATAGAATTCAACCACCTTTTCTACGGAACTTTCTGCTCAGAAAAAAATAAAAAAGAGCAGCCATGGAAACCGGTATGCGGGAAAAGTCTCAAAAAACTGCAACCCCAGCCAGGTGAGGCCTAGACATCAGAGCCACACGAGGTGCGTATCCCCATCTGTATCTCCCTAATATCCCATAGTCCAGATATCCTCCTTATACCGACACCACCAGCGCTCAGGTAGCGGTGCTCTTTCTTCGGGAGACAGTATAATGCCAGAATATCTGTAAACAGTGAGAATTCATCTTAGTAAAAAGGGCCAACTTAGTCTGATCCATCACCACCATAACGAGAGCTGGGTACGCCCCGAAAACTCGTTTGGATGACTTTTCCTCCGTGACCAAGTAATGCGTGTTTCTGTTGGCTCTGAAGATAAACTCCAGGTTCGTAGGGGATACCACGTACAGGTAGAAACGCCGTCTTCGTCCCCCTATCGCTTTGAGTGCACAGCCCTATCTCTAAACTACTAGTAGCACTTAATTTCAACAAATAGGAGGGTGCGGAATAGGTGAAATAAACAATTACGGAAAAGGATTTAAGAGAGAAGTAGTTGGAGTTTCCATTTTTAATGCAAATAAGTGGTAGAGTAGGTAAAAGGCTCAACGTCGCGCTATCCGACAGTAGAAAACCTCATGTTTTCATGATCTTAAAGCTCGCGTTCCCCTATTGCCCTATTAGTATTAGTGTACAAGTCAGGGGGGGTCCTGGCCTAGTGTCATGCAGTAATACTTTACCGCTGTACCATAGTATGCATATCCCAAATTTGGTAAAGTGCTATTTGGCACGGTTATCGGAGCTCCACCATTAGTTCAACAAGTACCGATGTTCAGTTCTGTGAGAATGTTCTGCCCAATTACCCGATGTATTGATTTGCAAATATCAGAACATAATGTCAATCCCTAACCAAGCCCTGGCAAATGTATGTTTAAACTTTACTTCAACATATCTGTATTTCTAGTATTGAATGAAGTTATTCCATGACCCTTTACAAAAACACGCAGCTAACTGCACTGGCACAGCTCCTTCAAGAAATTGAAACCCAAGCTGCCCAGTCGCAGCAACAAGTCGCTATTGTTAAGGCTCAGATTGCTTCTAAGCAACGAGAAATACGAATCTTGAACCTCACATCGAAAGAGGTCTCAAGTTTACCAGCAGAGACGAATATTTACGAGGGAGTGGGCAAAATGTGAGCATGCACGTCCAGAATAAATAGTACCCAGTCTTCTTTAAACCAACTTGCATCAAATTCAGTGCAATAAGCATGATCTCCACACATCAATAGTTGTGGTCAAAAGGCCAGCTAAATGACAAGTTGTGTTTACAGGTTTGTGTTCAGCCCGACAGAAAAATTGAACAACAGAATTCAGACCGAGACGAATGAGCTCAATTCCGATATAAAAACCCTCGAAAAGAAATTACAATACTTAGAGACTACCTACAAGAACAGCAGAGGTCATATCGAACAAATCTTAAAAAGTGGAGGACGTACATGAGGTACTCAGCAACGGTTGAGAATACTTCAAAGCTTAAAGGATAGCATAGGTATGCCACAAAATAAAAAGGTGTAAGACAAATCCCAGGCTCGCTCTGGCACCATCATATCCTCCAGTCAGAATAAAAAATTGAGTGTGTGACTGCATCTCTCCGACCAGGTTTAGGTAATGGGATATATTTTATTATGCAGATTATATAGACTCATCACTTTGTTTCGACCAACTGGATGAGTTTGAATGAATCTAACATTATATTTACCTATTCAATGCGACTGGGAAACTGAGCCTAACATCATAACCAAGGAGAATCTCTATTTTACAGATAATGAAACAATAAAGATAATGAAAAATTCCTAAATTAGAGCAGTAACTCTAGGTCTATATCACTCTCAATGAATAGTAATCAAACACACCACTTTAACTGCGGAATATTTACCCATGCAGCAAAAGACGCTAAATTTAGACGAATGAGTTTGTGGTTGATTAATACTTAAACAAATTGAACTTCGAAAGGTACCAGATTAGATAATGTTTGAAATGGATACAGATCATTGTCCCCCCTATCATGTGCACCAAAATTCACAGGGCATCGCATTAGTCCTTTTCTCAGCTCGGCTCCCTTTGATGATTGGCAAAGTACTTTGCATGTTTTTTAATCAATTGGTGAACAACTCGTGCCCTAGGTCAGCCTTCGTACGACGTACTGGTATAGCCAATCGTCGGACAATCCCCGACTTTTATATCTAATCAGATCGAGGCTACTTCGATCTTTTTATTGCCTTAAACAATCGCTTTATTGGATTGAACCGAAGCTATTAAGTGGAAGCTTTCCTGAGGAAGAATCCAACGAAACCGATTGTCTAGCTAAGAAATCAGAGCCGAAGTGCGAATCAATTCGTTCTTCGAGGAAATCTAGATTGATTGAGAATCCTATGTTCTATTTACAGCGTTCATCAGAGAATCGTTGATAGGCTACCCGGAAAAAAGCTATATCATAATTGAGTAAAGCTATATTTTCAACCATCCTGAAACCGCCATATCTGAAGGCTGTACGCTCGATACTTGAAGCCTATGCCTTTGGGGGCGAGACTGGCGTGGAAAATTATCAGACATTGATCCTGAGAGCTCGGTATTTACCGTCGGGTGCTCCGCTGCAAATACAACTACTGTTTTGTGTATATTTAATGAAAGAATATAGATAATTTTTCAGGGCAGCTTTATTCGACAGGCTTTCTAAGGGAACGCGAATATATAACAGTCGGTACAATCAATTAGTCTTAGGACCGTACTCACATAAGACTATCTCATCCCAGGAGTAGCTTTCAAACTACTTCGGTTAGGTTGAAATTTCTACTTAAGTCATCTAAGATCCGAGAGACAAAAGTTAACAGTCTTTTCAAGAGAGTTACAGATGTTTCACTGCGATACTAGCTTTTCTTTAACCAGCAGCTCAACGAAGAAGCTCTTAACTGATTATTTAGAAGCCTGTAGGTTTTAGTTTCGCTGCTATGCAAGGCTAATGATCATCAACCCTACGATCACTAGAGTAGGCAAACAAATATTGGCAACTTCCTTTTTTAAACTCAAACACTTGTAAGAAATTGTTACATGTTTCTGGTAAAATTATGTACAGAAGATTACCAGCAACTGGTTAGTGTACAATCCAACCTTTCTGTCTTACTCTTTAATTAGGATCTCAAATTTGTTGTTTCCAAGTTATC
This sequence comes from Podosphaera xanthii, assembly GCA_028751805.1. Classification (NCBI taxonomy): domain Eukaryota; kingdom Fungi; phylum Ascomycota; class Leotiomycetes; order Helotiales; family Erysiphaceae; genus Podosphaera; species Podosphaera xanthii. The sequence goes on from JAPWIX010000007.1 coordinate 7,352,964, forward strand.
TCAGCTCTTCTTATTACTTCTTCATAAAGAGTCCAAGCTAAAGCTGAACTAAGAGCCTTGCGGCAAATTCTCAGACCTAGGCCGTCAAACAAAGACTTAAGCCCTTCGTCGTGCACCATCTTACTGGAGGCATAGAAGATGTTTCGGAATACAGTTGGCTGTAATTGTATTCTAGTTTTTATAGCATCGAAGGGATTAGTGATAGCTGTTGCGAGTCCAGCAGCTAGCGTGCTAGAACTAAAATTTATTGTAGCTGATTTTGGTCCATTCATATCGGAAGTTACTTCCTCACTGGAGAAAGCTCGAGGAAACATGAAGCTAAGCTTTTGTTTAAATTGCTCATAGAACAAGACGTAGAGGCCTGCATATGGTGCATCTCTGGCCGTAGTTGCTCCAAGTCCTGCCATAAAACCCTTTAAGCCTTCGGTTTTTAAGATATCCCGTCCGGCACCAAGGATCGATCGATAGGCATACAAACTTGATTCATACCGAACTTTGATGACCGTCATTGGCATCAGAACTAGGCCAGCGGAAGCTCTTGCTATGGCCCCAGTCGTAAGATTTGCGACGTTAGAGAGCTTTGGAAGTGAGGATGAGTGATGTGGGGGATCATGGCTACTGGTCGATGCGCCATTAAGGTAGGAACGGGCGACAGTCGTGCGTAGCGTATTTAGACTGGTGAAGTAGATTGCAGAGCCGAAACCAGTGCGTAGGGCCGACGGTACAGTTCCTCGCCAAAAAGAAAGGATCGAATTGGGAGAGCTAGAAATCGTGCGGATGGTGTCAAGTAGTGAGCTCCTACCTGATTGTTGGAGGCGTGTTTTGAGCAAATCTGCAGGTTGCAGAAGCGTTGCAGAAAAGACGCCAGATCCCAGACCTGCTAGAAAACTATCACATTCGTAATCAGGAGGGTTTCGTCTTAAATTTGGTGGTCTTCAATTTCTAGGGGACGAACTGGAATGCTGTAGAGCGTCAGCTCTGTCATTTTGCATCTTCAAAATGGTGGATCCCTACAGTTTGACGAATTTCGGGCTTGGCTGCTTTGGCCACCACTTGACATATCGATACACCTGTCAATTTGACATTTGAAAGATGTTTACTGTTGATTCGATCTATTGACACTTATCTCCACCTACAGCCTCGGTGGTCTTCAAGTGGGTCATACGAGGATTCTCAGAAGTCGTTCTCTTGGCACGACTTAGCGAGACCCAAAGCACATCGATATCGTGATGCAGAGGAAACGCATGCATCAAACCAATTAATCTTGTATGATTTACCAAATTAACCCGAGGAACGTTAAAAAAAAGCCGGATTCGGATGCGTAGCGGGCGAGGCGCAACAGAGCAATAAGCAAGTCCCAGGGCTAGGAAATTTTCATTTATCATCTCGGAAGTCAAACTCGCCATGTTCAACATACTCTACCCCCAGGGTAAGTTTTCACCAGTGGATCCAATTTATGGGGCTAAATCGGATCCTTTAAGCCTAATTAGGTAGCATCTTTTTCTGAAATAAGGTTTTCAGACATTCTGACAGGGATTATTTGTATTGTGTTTTTGCCCGACAGAGGTTTTCACTACTGGCACTGGTTCACAAGCTTAACTTAAATTGGTAACATTTTTTGAATCTAATCGGTTTCAGATAAACAAGTACATGCAAATTTACTTTACATAGTAGATTTACTATTTTACAGGCCCGCCTTGAGCAAGTATGACTGCCTCACATCTCGTGGGCATGCTTCTGATAAGCTTCTCAAGCTTATCCGGCTTAGTCGCGTCATTCCATGCTTCTTTCACTATTCCTCGAAGTTCATCGTAGGATCGCTGACTTCCCCTTTCCAATCTCGGGTAATGGTACTGTATGTAATCTTTCATACTATCCCAAACGTGCTCGATTGGATTCAGGTCGGGAGAATATGGGGGCAGTCGATCGGAGTAATGAACCTCTCCCGGAACTCTTCGATTGTTCCCGCTGCGCCGTGTGAAGGAGCATTGTCCTGCATCACAGAAACCCATGGTCTCATGCTCACTATTCCATCAATCAGCGGTACAATTCTCTGAGAGTATGATCCTGAGGTAATAAACCCCCATTCCTTCTCCCAGAAAAGGCAAGGACCTTCCTCTATCCCTGCGAAACTTCCCCAAAACATCCAGCCAAGACTCTTTCTCACCTTTCCCACCACACAGGTGGCGTTGACTTCTTCACCTACCTTGAACTGAGAGTTAGATCGGTATTTTTTACTAGTTGAGGTACAAAGATACCAACCTTTCACGTTACCCATTCTGTCTTATGTTGGCCGTCTGTGGCCCAGGTCTCATAAGTCCAAAGTATCGCCATCCAATCTTCAACAGTCCAGTCCTTGCGGGCTTCGGCCCACTCCAGACGCTTGAATTTAACCTCTTCAGAAAGGGGAGACTTTTTCAGCGCTGGATGACTACCGTAACCCCTTTTTTTAGCTCGTTTTGAATAACCCTTTCACTCACTCCAAAATCCCGAAAGGGGCCATAGGCAAGTTCAATCCATGACATTCGACGACCTTCAGAGGATGATGTTATGAAAGCCTCAATCCGGACAACATCAGAAGAGGACAGTGTTGGGGGCCGACCTGCAGCTTTCTTGGGTTCAATGTACGGAGTACAAAGGGTGTATCTGACCTGGCTTCGAGATATGCCGAGTTGTTTTGCAATATTTGTCTGATTCATTCCCGAATCGTGGAGAGTTTTGATCTAGACGTGTTACCTCAGATATTTATTTACGATAAAAATTGGGCTTACCTAGAGAGGCTGATCTCTTTTTATTCGTTTGGCGTTGTTTGTGTAAGCTGCTGGTTGTACCTGGCTCATCTTTTAAAGAATAATTGGCCTGTGAAATGTGCTAAATGTTAAGAGTAACGATTTATTGATTCTCTTAGATGAAAATGCTGATGATGATGATGATGATGATGATGATTCTGTACACAGTAACAGCAACGATATCTATTGAAATGCTTAGGTGAGGAAGGGGGAGTAAGTGATCAAAGCATCGGTCCAGTAAAAAGCCTGATCACTCAGGCCAACATTTTCAATTTCTTTTAGTGTGAAGACTAGCAGGGATTATCTAAGACTAGTGGGAATAATATTCATAAGCGAGGCTTTAGTGCATGCTGAAAACTTACCCTGGTGGTAGAGTACAATTAACGCCAAGCAGGCTCATATGAAGATCCCGGCCTCGTGCCTCCCAAGGGGCACTTGGTGTGCTTGCGTGGCTAGGACCACCAGACAGATCAGATTGTATACTAACACCATCGCTATCTACCCACAATCACCAGAGAAGCTCCAGGGCTGTCGCAGCAAATGCTATCTAAAAGTACTGTTCTAAAAGAGTAGTTAACTACTTAGCTTACCAGGTATTTCCATACTTCAAAGTATGACTAATCCACTGGCCCCTCTGAAGAGACCTAACTTGACGTAATGTATACAAAAACTAAAGGAGCCAAATTTAACCATATTTACCCGTAGGGCTTACTGACTACCATCCATTGATGAAAGGCTCTTGCTCCATCAACTGTGCCTAGGAATCATTTTACTCTCCCAGGTGAGTTGCACCCGCGAGGAGCTCTAGCCCGGCACGCGCCGCCATAGGTGAGGTGACATAAGAACGGGTGTTCTGGAGATTTTTCTGATCCACAGGAGCAAAGTAGTTCTGCCTCTATGTGATGAAACCGTCGATGGTACTCTGCAAAGTCTCCATGCCCAGATCGGGCCGCAAGGAGCCTGCCCAAACTGCTTGGAAGTAAGAAAAGTTCTGACGGAGGGCGGATGTGAATCTCGATTCCAAGTTCTATAAATCGCCTGGGCGCGCATGAGCTCCAATATGTTTGGAGAGCAGCTCGATATCTTCTTTCTATTAGGGACCTTGCTCTTGCTGCAGATGCCTCCGTAGTCTGAGTCTCTAGATTACATGCCTGTTTGGCCTAGATATCTGCTTGTTTATTTCCAGTGATTCCTTGATGACTCGGAGTCCATATCACTTGCACTTCTCCTACCTCAGTGGCCAGGGCCTTTTCTCTTTCTGTCCAGATTTTCCGAATTGTCTGAAATTCGATAATTCGTGATGAGGATAAGGGAGTGGGGCATCCTGAGTGGAGGCGAATTGCCGCTTCTTCGTTATCAAGGCACACAGCGACGTTCTTCGCGAACCGAGCCATCTAGTGGGAGCAGGCCGCCTTGAGACCTTCCACTGCTGGGGTTACTTCTGCATCATACTTCGGCGTTGAGACCGAGAGGAATTTGACCCCTCATGATTTCTTGGGCCCCGCAATATACGCAGAAGCCTGCACCCGCGTTTCTAGACTCATTTAGCGAGCCGTCCGAGAAGACTGTTAGGTCTAAGGGTTTGCGGCGATTGTTCCATTCGGCGTAGAGCTCAACTCCTTTTTGACGACCGCTAGGACCCCCTGTCACGCTAATGCAGTATTGTTTATTTATTTATTTATTTTTAAGGTCTACCGGGCCCAAGTTACAACTAAAGCCCCATCCCTGAGGGGACATGGTGACTGCAATATAAAATACAGAAAATTAAGTGCATTGGCATAGAGGCCATGAAAAGACACAAAGATACTGCGAGCGCTATGCAGCGGATTCCTCACATGACTATGTTAAATGGAACGAATTGGACAGATTTCTGACAGAAGACTGGCCTTCTCCAATATGGTAGCGAAACGTCTGGCTCCATGGGAGGTGCTGAGGAGAAAATCAAGTGAGCTCAGACTTCGTCGGTGACTAGCCAAAGCCAGTCTCTCTCGCACGAGGGGGCAGAAAACTAAGTGTGTAATTGACTTTCTAGCCCCGCGGGAACAAGTCAGAAGAGCATCAGTATGATGAAATCTTTCGTGATAAGCACGAAAGTCACCGTGTCCAGTGCGACATTGGATTAAATATCAGAGATAACGGCGAGGGAGTCGTAGTTCCTCGGGAGGCTTCTTGGGAAATGGCATCCCCAACTCACAATAGGTAGAGGGAGCATGAGACTGCCACCAAGCTGTGGTAAAGTCCCATATTTGCCTTTGAATCTTTGCGCGGACTCCGGCAAGGGATGCGGCAGGGGGAGCTGGTTGGCGAGCAGCCTCTCCGGCCAGCTTGTCGGCCCGCTTATTACCTGGAATTCCCATGTGACCTGGAGACCACATTACTTGGACTCTACCAGGAGATGCGATAGGTAGGATTCTTCTCGTAGATAAGCGAGATGCGAGGTCCCGAAACTCTAAAATTTCCTTTTGCGAGGACTTGGAGGGCGAAGAATCGAGAAGACGGTGTGCAGCCTCTTGGTTGTCGAGGATTACATGAATATTGGTAGCAAGATGTGTTGAAGGAGCTGCCGTGGCAGCCCTAAGCCCTGCGAGGGCGCCTATGATCTCGGAGTCATAGACCTCAAAGTCGGGCTCTAAGGGCACTTTCACTTCATCTATCGTAATATCTCTGTGGAGAACGACGGCACCTGCCCCAGCAGAACCATCTTTCTGTTTTGAGCCGTCCGAGAAGACAAGAATATCCCATGGTGGCAGCTCCCTAATGCGCTCCCAAAATCCCTGAGCAGAGAAGTCTGCTCGAGATTGATTAAGAGGTGTTTTGTAGGAAGGAGGTAAAAGCTTGGTCCGAGAGATGGGAGGAACGAGCTTTATTTTTTCGGTTAGGCGACTGTGTGCGCGGGAGACGATAGACCTTTTAGCCGAAGGATGAAAACAGTCCATGGCCGCTATTCTGAGAGCAGAGCGGAGGCGTATCTCCTCAAGTAGGATATGAGCAGGCTTGAGCCACACCTCTCTTAGAATTGCCGACGTAGGGGTGGTCTTGTATACCGGTAGAATTGCTCGAGCCAGGGTGACTAGAGCTCGGGAGATCATGTCTACCAGGTGATGAGATTGGGTAGAAGTTGGACGTCCTCGACGGAGATATGTGTGACCGCGCCACCAGTCCTCTGCGCTGTAAAAGAGAACTGGTAGCGCCGCAGCCAGTGCAGCAGTGCGGAGGAAGGCAGTGGGTACGCCACGATGGGTGTTTCCAAGCTGACGTGTTTGGGCGCTGATTCGTTGTGTCCTTGCATACCATTCTTGAACGTGTTCTTTGAAGGAAAGCTTGGTGTCAAGGAGGACACCAAGCCACTTTACGGATGAGCTAGCATCTTTTGAGACGCCGTTAATTGTCAGAGTGGGAGAGAGCTGACGAGATCTGTAAAGATGTAGGATCTCCATGTTGTTTTCAGCCAACGTGTGACCATTCTGATTGCACCACTGGGTGACTGTCTCAACCCTGGCAGCAGTCAGGCGAGAAGATTCGACGAGAGTTTTTGCCACCGAGAGGATCGCCACCTCATCAACGTATCCAAATGTAGGAAAGCGGTGTTTAAATAGAGGCTCGAGGAACAGCAGGAACAGTATTGGTGAAGCTGGGGATCCTTGGGGCAAGCCATGTGGAATGTCTAAGAATTCACCAACAAAATCGTCTACTCGGAGGCGAGCTTTCCTGCCTGAAGCAAAAGAAGCAGCCCAATTTACGTATGGAATAGGCTATCCCTGTTCGCGCAAGCGGGCAGAGAGACGACCAGGCTGAATGCTGTCGAAAGCGCTTTTTACGTCGAGAGTAGCAAGAGTGCATACTTGCTTCGCGTCCCACGCCTTCTCGACATCGTGGCCAAGACTCTCTACGAGGTCCATGGCTGATCTTCCAGATAGAGCTCCAAGTTGCGTAGGGGATATAGTGCGGCTTGATAAAGCCCAGAAAGCGAAGCGTCTTGCCAATAAGCGTTCCAGCCCTTTTCCCAGAACTGGGAGGAGTGAAATTGGACGCCAATTTGAAGGGTTAGTAAGATCATCCTTGTGGGGTTTAGGTATAACCACGACTTCAGCCCGGCGAAAAATACTTGTATGATGACCGTATACCAGGCAGAGAATGTATAAGTGTACGATCCATGTGCGCCATGCTGTCACATCCCAGATAAGGCGGAGAGCAGAAACCGAGAGATTGTCGTGCCCTGGAGTAGGGGATGATGTACTAAGTAGATAATGTCGCACTTCGTCTTCGTCTATGGAGAGAGGTGCGGGGATCGCTTGTGATTGACATGTAGGGGAGTATGTGGACACATCCGGTTCCCTACCTACACGGGCAAGCTTCGTGCTGAAAAAGATATCAGCGCGCTCAGTCGGGGTACTGTACATAACACCTTGAAATTGAATCGGAGGGGGGCCAAAGCGACTGGAGAACTTTCGCCATCCAACCACTTTATGGGCCTCCATAATCGAAGACACACTATCCAGCTTTAAGCGTTTATGCTCACGCTTGGCTCGCTTAACAGTTATACGGAAGGTTTGATGTGCCTCGCTAATAAGATGCGGATCACCACTGTTGCGCGCGTCAATATATCGTCGGCGTTGGTCAGAGCATTCCTGGTTCCAGTAATCCTTACAAGGCACACAAGCAGGTCGCGGGGGGCTGGCTATAAGTAGAATGGCTCACAACGCAGCGATCCCTGAGGAGGCCACTGCATCTATGAGCTGGGAAGTGGGTTCTTCAAAAGGTAGGCTAGGAGGAGCCGTAGCTATGAGAGCTTGGCGGAATATCTCTGTACTTTCGACATTAAACTTGGGAAGCTTCGTTGACAGAAATCGCCTTTGGACTGGAGAGAGATGCACTAAGCCAGATATTGTCTCATGGTCAGAAGTTGAGTGAGCCATAGGATCCACTCGAGACAAAAGACCCTCCATGTTTGTTAGAACAAGGTCGAGGACGTGGCCAGCGCGATGAGTAGGAACTCCGTATGGTAAAGCCGACCTTAAAGAATGGTTGTCAATCCATTCGACGAAGCGGCCAGCTCCTGACAAACGAGAAACGTTGGGCTCCCATATGTCGTAGGATCAATTGGTGTTAGTAAACAACAGGGCATTTCCAGTATAAAATCTGTCGATTGTCAAAATCTAGGGAACACAGTCTAAGTCTAGGCTATCTATATAAATACATGACTAATTTACCCCTATTCCAATCTCAACAGTTTTGTGGATCTATAATCACGTGACTCTACATGGCACTGGAGCATCCAGTGCTTCTTTTAGGGTTCAACCCGTAACATCAGCCCCCTTTTCTAGGACGTAATCGTACTCCGGTAAACATCCCAGTTCTGTACACTTCTCCTACATTATCTCTAGTTCCATATTGCTTCTCGAATTCTTCTAGAGCGATGGTATTTTCGAATTCTGAACGCGGTTCCCAGGTTGGTTCGATTCTGCCTTCCCATTTCACTAAGACTACTCTTTGATGTCCTCTTCCTCGTGGTCTTTTCTCGGCCCTTAAAATTTGGTCTATTTTCTACTCCTGGTCATCCCGTGGAACTGGGCTGTCAATCGGATTTGGTTGGTAGTCCTCCTGTATTTGAGACGGCAACGGGTCATCAGCAGCTCGCTTAAGCATATCCATATGAAAACGAGGGTGAACGCCTATTGGAACATCAAGCTGAACGACGTGAGGTGAAATTATTTTTACAACTTTGTACTTTGCGTGGAGCCAGGCAAGCTTCCTTGAAGGTCGTGGAGTGGCAATATTTTTTAGATTAAGCCATACGCAATCACCAAGTTTAAAGATCTCCGATTGTTGTCTACCTCGGTTTACAGCATCTTCTATAATTTGTTGGCGCCAAGCCATTAACGCTTGAGCTAGAGCCTGCCCTTCCTCGAGCTTACGAACAAGGGTATCTGCTTTTCTAGCATTTGAAGAAGCTGCTTTAGGCAGAGTTTTTATATTATCTTTAGTGTCAGTAGACAAGGCAATCGTCGGTACATGGTAACCATGATTAAGAAAAAATGGACTATATCCTAGTGAGGAGTCTCTGTTATTGAGGGCTAATTGAGCTGCTGGCAGTAATTCTGACCAATTTGTTTGTGCATATGTGACAAACGCACGTAGATAAGCCTGTATTTCCTGGTTAGCCCTTTCAGTAGCACCATCGGTCTGAGGGTGGAAAGCTATGGAAAGTTGTTGTTCTATGCCTACTCTTTCGCAAAGCCGTCTCCAAAAATCGCCAACCCAATTACTAACTCGGTCCGAAGTTATAGCTCGTGGAAACCCGTGAAAACGGTAAAAACAGTTTACGAACCGTGATGCACATGCTTCTGCCGTCATGGTACTCATAGCTTCTAGAATTATTTCTTTACTTAATCTATCGGTTATGACCATTAAATAACGTGGTTGATCTTTATTAGCGGGTAGATCTGTCATAAAATCGATAGATAATTCTTGATGAAAACGTTCTGGTATCGGTAATGGTTTTAGAAATCCACGTTTTTTGTCCCTCCATATATGTGTTCGGCCACACACGTCGCAGTTACGCACAAATTGTCGAACCATGCTACTCATCCGGGGCCAATAAAAGTCTCGAGATAAAATGCTTAAAGTAGCTTCGCGACCTGGATTTCCCGTCACTGGAGAATCGTGTGCTCGGTGTATCAACGTGGTTTGTAAAGGCTCGAATGCAGGTATGAGGAGTCGATTTCTCCACCTGACATATCCATGATTATCGATAGAACACTCCGAAATCGAGATCTTAGATAATACTGATGATGGAAAGCACCTCTGATCTTCCTGGAGCGCCTTTTTAATATCACGAAATTCACCATCGGCTTGGACGCCCTCATTCCAAAGAGAGTTTAGATCAGATTCATGAAATGGTGCATGATTTGAAATTTTTGAGACATGAAATTGGTCTGATGGGACATCTTCAGTGACTGCTAACCAATTGTCTTCGATGAGTTGTTTATTTCGATTTAGAAGTCTCGGGTCATTCTGATCTACTGGGGCATTTTGTTCCAGACGGGATAAGGCATCCGGCCTACTTGAATCTTTGCCTGGTCGATATTTTAGTGTAATACCAGGGAGACTATTGAGTAAAGATTTCCATCTAATTTGTCGCTCAGATAATTTTCTTTTACTCATAAAGTATTGTAGGTTTTTATGATCTGTTAGTATTTCGATTTTTTCCCTCGAGGACATTAATTCAGACCTCCAAAACTCTACTGATCGGACAATAGCCAGCAACTCTTTATCATGGATATCGTAGTTATACTCGCATGGAGAGAGTTTTTTAGAGAAATATCCGACCGGCCTGAGTCTACCTTGGGAGTCCCACTGTGAAAGACAACCTCCCATCGCCCATCCAGAGCAATCTATTTCAAGCACAGTTTTGAGTTCTGGATCAAATAGTGCAAGAATAGGTGCCGTAATAAACAAATGTTTTAATTTTTCAAATGCTTCGCGTGCCTCACGATCTAACTGTATTCCTCTTTTTCCCGAGAACTTCTTTTGAGTAAAACGTTGAAGGGGAGCACTTAACTTTGCGAAGTCATCAATAAAGTCCCTATAAAAATTTGCGAACCCCAAGAAACTACGAGCCCCCGTTTGGGTTCGAGGAAGTTCCCACTTTTTAATAGCTTCGATTTTTTCGGGGTCAACAGAAATCCCTTTTCCTGCTTCTACAACAAATCCTAGGTACTTTACTTTCGTGGTGGCGAAATCACACTTTTTGAGGTCCATCTTTAACCCTGCATTTGCTAGTCGCTCTAAAACTTTATCAACTTTTTCCAAATGATCTTGCTGAGTTCCCTCACTCCAGATTAGGACGTCATCTAAATATGCAGTGCAGGAATCGTCTAAGTAGCCGCGGAGAAGATCATTAATCCATCGTTGCCATGCAGCTGGGGCGCCAGTTAAACCAAAAGGCATTACTAGACACTCATACTGGCCGAGGCGGGTCCGAAATGCAGTTTTCCATTCGTCTCCCTCCTTGACTCGAAGACGATGAAATGCTGCACTAACATCAATTTTTGAGAACCAGCTTGCATTAGAAATTGCTCGGAAGGTGTCTTTTATCAGAGACAGGGGATACTGATCTTTTTTTGTGATGGCATTTAGAGATCTATAATCAACACAAAATCTTAGTCCTCCGCCTGGTTTTTTTACAAACAGGACTGGTGCCCCTCCTGGCGAGCTGCTGGCTCTGATCCAATTACGGTCTAGCAACTCCGTAATCTCCTGACGAAGACACAGTAGCTCATCCCGCGACATACCATATAGAGGTCCTTTTGGTAGATCTTTGGTGCGTCCTTGTTCATCTTTTTCGATTTCAGTGGCTATATCTACCCCAGGTCGATGGGGTGGAAGATCACTCTGGTTGTTCTTGTCTCCTTCAAAAGCGTAGTAATAATTTTGTAGTTGCTTGGGGAGTTTGAGTAGTATCTCCTCTCGAGAAAGCTGTTTTTTTGGGCTCATCATTTTATTGATGTCGTGCAATGATGCTGCATACACTGAGATGGAACTTTTATCAGCTCCGACTCTACCTTTTCGAACTACATGTTTGAGATAAGCTGACATTGCTGTATGACGAACCATCGCAACTTCTATTTTAGGAATATCAGAGGTATGAGTGCGAATCATATGCTTTTCCTTTCCCAGAAACAGTACCCTTTCTTGAGCCTTGTAAATAACGTCGTTGTATCTCATCAATGGCTCTCCAAGGATCAGGTCATGGGCTAGTTCATCGATAATATAATCACAAATTACTCCTTGTTTTCCATCTAAATCAATATTTGTCCAGCAAATTTCATCTGCTATAAACCTTGACTCATTACCAGAATCTTTAGCTAGTCTAAGCTCTTTAGGTGGGACTTTCATGCGCGGGAGATTGAGACGATTTGCAACATGATTACTAAAAACAGAATATATTGTACAGCCAAGATCGACTAATGCAGGGACTATACTTGAATTAATAATGGCATCGATAAAAACAGGGTTGCCATGTAATTTGCCGATCATATTCTGTACCGTTTTAGTACTCATCTTCTGTTCTCTTATCATTCCCTCTTTCCTCCAGAAGCGACTATTCCTGGAGGCTAGTCTTTTCCCGAGGAGCTAGTGCTTTCATCTAAAAAATTGCCCAGATCCTGTACATTATTGATATGTACTGGTCGTTTGGGAGGGCCGTATTTCCTGCAAAATCTTGACATATGCCCAGGTTTCTCGCATCTTAGGCAAACTCCTTTTTCTCGAAGGTCAACTACCTCTTCTTCTGTTCGCCAAGGTGCAGATGGTTTTGGTCCGGTTCTACGGGCACCTCCACTGTTACTATTCTTACCGCTCGCATTCAGAACGGCAATTACTTCAGTAAGTTGCTTGAGATCGATTTTCATATTTCCCATAGCAACATCGCCATCAAGATCGACTGGGGCTGGCGCTAGCGCATGCGAGCTTCCGGCAGGTGTTGACCTCGGCGGAATTTCATTCGAGAGTGTTATAGTCCGACGCGTGGTAAATTGGGTTACTTGGGATTCACCTTTTTTCGTAAAGTTTTCTCTCATCTCCATATTGGAGGCTAATGTAATGTGGACAGATCGGAGAGGCGAGACGTCAAGATATCTGTGTAAGAGAAGCAGCGTAGTGTTTGAGATAAGTGAGGCTATTATAGAATAGGTGAGATGACAAAGAGAGAGATTCCTTCAGAGATATTCAGCAATGTGATTGACTTTATTGGGCTAGCTACTGGATGAGATCTTACCTTCAGAGATATTCAGCAATGTGATTGACTGAAGAATTCTGAAGGAGAAGAGAGCTCGTTATATACAGGAGTGTAACCCTTATGGGACTTTAACTAGCATAATTCATGATAGACATTGATGTCCCAATATAACAATATTATCATGGTATGAGTAAGTCCTAAACCTGAATGTTTCCCCCAGAATACTTAGGTGTAAGACGCTCACATGTGTAGCTGTTAGCTCGTACCATCCATAGTTATAGATGATATAAATAGACATTAAGTGGGAAATCTAAATATAACATATGAGATGATGACGATCGCGTGACAGTGTACGAGTCGGTGTGAGACGCGCATCGCGTAGGATGCTGGACTGTTTATTTTACAACAGAGGCAACCTCGGCGACACCCTCAACCCACTCACTGAAATTGTCTTTTGGTAGCTTTAGTACGTCGATTTTGTCCAAAAGTTTCTCGATAAGAGAACGACGCAGTTGTTTGATCTTGAAGGTCTCTGGCCAGTCATAACCTCCAGCAAATTCTAATTGCAGTTCCCATTCCTGTAAAAATTGCCGGAATAATTGGGCTTCCCCCTGTTTCATCGAATTGAGCCTAGATTCAGCCTTTTCAGCCCCAACCTTGTCAAAATACTTCTGGTCACATTCCTCCAAAAAATCTTTCCAGTTGTGTGACCGAGTCTTGCCGCATTGGATCCAAAAGTGGCGTATTTTTTGTCTTTGTGGCTCTAGTATACTCTCGTAAATTTTCATGCACACCGCTATTTCGGTGACTAAAAATGGTAGATAGACTTCGCACTGTACTTTAAGGAGTTGGTGATGTGTTGGCCAGGTATGCGATTCACCGTCCCATTTACCGAAATTTGCATCTCCTAGCATGCGGGGATCTGAGATACCTTGATTTGGCAAGAAGTGAGGACCGACGCCAGCCATGTTTTGGTCTGCCATATCTGAATTAGTTGCGGCTAAATTGGAGCCTTCAGGTAATTGCTGAGGAGATTGTTTATAGGTTGGACTGGAACTTGATTCTCCCTCGGAGAGATCACGAGCACTAAGGAATTCTTCTTCAGACGGGGTTCCAATCTGTACAGCTGCTGATGATTCGGACTCGGAGTCAGATGGAACTTCAACTTTCATGTACTAATCCAGTGAGCAAAAGCAGATTTTGACAATCTGTCGCAGGATCAGTTGGTGTTGGTAAACAACAGAGCAAGTCTGGTATAAAATCTGTTGATTGTCAAAATCTAGGGAACACAGTGTAAGTCTAGGCTATCTATATAAATACATGACTAATTTACCCCTATTCCAGTCTCAACAGTTTTGTGGATCTATAATCACGTGACTCTACATGGCACTGGAGCATCCTGTGCTTTTTTTAGGGTTCAACCCGTAACACCATAATTCGTGGTGAAGATTAAAGTCTCCCACAATTATAGAGTTGGGCTTCACTGGCCAATTAAGGAGCGCGTTGAGACTCTCTGGCATGGGGGCTTGCGGTTGCCGGTAGACATTGATGACCTCCAGCGACGGGGAGCACTGAAGAAGGAGGGCGACAATATCTGGTGACGATCCAGTGTCCAGCTGAATAGGGCGCAGGTTTGATCCTTTCCGAATGTACGTAAGTACGCGCGGGCGCGCGAGCTTCCAGTCTCGATTTGGAGGAGTGAAGATGACGTAGGCTGGGTGGGACTTGGTTACGTTCTTGAGGTTTATAGTTTTTGTCCAGGGCTCCTGGACAAAGATCACATCATACTTGCCTTGGAAAGCAGTTTGTAAAAGTATGAGGTGAGAAGATCCACCACGCCCGACGTTAGCCTGGAGGAAACGAAGGCGAGGCTCGGGATGGCTCCTACAATGGGCTCTATTGTTCATGGAAACTCAGGGCATTATTAGGTGCTGGGTCGTCCGAATCAACTTCCGTAGATCCAAGCAAGGCGTTCTCAAGGGCGGTAAACCTGTTTTGGTTGGCTGACAGGGAGTCAGTAGAGGGGTTTGAGTTTCTGGAGGAAGGGGTCGAATTGTCTTTGTTATCAGGATGGGAGGCAGCAGAAGCAGCGGCGGCAGTAGCAGCTTCAGCCCGACGGGTCTTGCGGAGCTTGCTTCGGTTGCATGAACGGATTTCTGTAATCTCTTTCTCCGAGAGCTGGATAAGTTTGCCCTTGTGAGGGCGAGGGCGGAGAGGGCAGTTAGGGTCATCTGCCGGGTGAGGGCCCAGGCAGTTGATGCACCGGCGAAGATGAGAGCACTCTCCTTGGTGACGTATAGTGCCGCAGCGGGCGCACAAAGCTTGCATTCGGCAGCGTGAGGATTGGTGAAACCCGAAACAAGCGTCACACTGCGTTACCTTCGGGTTGGGGATATAGCGCCTGGATGGGGCGCTGCCAACGATACGAAATGTGGGAACTTCTTTTGGAAAGAAGATGACCGCCGTGCGCAAAGGATCGTGCGAACCTTCATGCTGCGACCAGTGAGCGTTAGATAGAGCGACGCCAGTCTATGCCTGAGCAATATTCCTGACATCATCGAGCGTTGTAGTGACCAGATTGGACACCGGATTCCAAATAGTGCGTGGTATGCGCTTGACAACATACCCAATGCGATCCTCCACATGGTGCAAAGATCCAGAGAGAGAGGCCTTAATAGTGTAAGAATTCACTGTCGCCAGTTTCAGTGCTTCTTCGGCCGCAAAGGTGATACCGAATCCGCTGGAGTTGCGGTTAACAGAGGTGATACCGTCCTTGAGGCCGGGGACAATTTGAATGAGAGCAGACTTGACTGCAGTTGCATCAGCTCTGAGGGGAGGGGCATCATCAGATAGGCGAAAGATAGCCTTGGTGTTAGAGTTCGTACGTCGATTCGACTTTTGTTTAAGTTATGTTTTAGGTCAGGGGAATAGCGTCGGATGTTTTTAATAGTTTGGCTTCATGTATTCCGGTGTTTTAGGAGTTCTCCCGATATTCTCCTTTAGTGTGACAAGATGTTTTTAGTAGTTTGAGATGTTATTCTGGATATATAGTAGGGCACTGATTGCTAGATGAGCTCCTTACGCTTAGTTTTCCGTCATCTCGAGACTATAGAATTCAAGTTAGTCACCTTCAGTCTTCAGTGTTTTTCAGCCTTCGGTGTCTCTTAGCCTACAGTATTTCTCAGTCTTCAGTAACTTTCAGCTCTCGGACTTCTTCAGTTTCTAATCCCTTGTCTTTATCTCCGCCCCCTTACTCCTTTATTGGACATTCAGCATTAGTCTTCAGTTACCTTACAGTTACCCTTTCGGCCCCTTAAGTCTCCATACCTCAGCCTTGCGCTTCCGCGCTTCCGATCTTCAGCCTTTCGCCGTCGAGTCACGTGCGGGTCACTACTCTGACACTTGGGGCCCATAGAGTTAGCTGTCGGAGTCTGCACCGCTGTGCGGGACGGCCGATTGACGGAGGGACGAGCTGGAACCGAGGGAACAGAGGCGGGAGGGCCGGCTACAGTTGCTGCCCAGCTATGAGATTGGTTCGACACAGTGACGGGAGGTCGAGAGGAAACGTTATGGCTAGGCGCAGGAAGAGGCCTCGCCAGTTTGTGCAGTTTAGGGGAGTCATGGCGCATGGGGAGCCCGGAGGCAACCGCGAGGAGAAACGCGTCCATTTGCTCGCGCACAAAGGACTGGATGAGCGGATCAGCCTCTTCAACGGCTGACCAAAACTTGTTGTGGAAGGATTGAACCCAAGTAGCTCGACCCTTAGCCACGCGCTGGACAAGCTCGAGCTCTTCAGCGACGCGCTGGGCCAAAGGGGGAGGTTGTTGTGATTTAGCCATCACGAGCGTGATGACCAATCTAAAGGGCGCTTGATAGGTATCGAATTAGAGGAATCGAATTGGAAGGAAAGCTGTATAGGAATGGGAAGACGTGATGAATGCGAATGTTGGCGATATGTATGTTGTAATTTATTTATTTATTTATTTATTTATTTATTTATTTATTTATTTATTTATTTATTTATTTATTTATTTATTTATTTATTTATTTATTTATTTATTTATTTATTTATTTATTTATTTATTTATTTATTTATTTATTTATTTATTTATTTATTTATTTATTTATTTATTTATTTATTTATTTATTTATTTATTTATTTATTTATTTATTTATTTATTTATTTATTTATTTATTTATTTATTTATTTATTTATTTATTTATTTATTTATTTATTTATTTATTTATTTATTTATTTATTTATTTGTTTATTTATTTATTTGTTTATTTATTTATTTATTTGTTTATTTATTTATTTATTTGTTTATTTATTTATTTATTTATTTATTTATTTATTTATTTATTTATTTATTTATTTATTTATTTATTTGTTATTTATTTATTTATTTATTTATTTATTTATTTATTTATTTATTTATTTATTTATTTATTTATTTATTTATTTATTTATTTATTTATTTATTTATTTATTTATTTATTTATTTATTTATTTATTTATTTATTTATTTATTTATTTATTTATTTATTTATTTATTTATTTATTTATTTATTTATTTATTTATTTATTTATTTATTTATTTATTTATTTATTTATTTATTTATTTATTTATTTATTTATTTATTTATTTATTTATTTATTTATTTATTTATTTATTTATTTATTTATTTATACACGATTAACGCCAAACAGGCTCACAGGTCTTATCCCGGCCTCGTGCCTCCCAAGGGGAATTTGGCGTGCCTGTGAAGCCTAAGGCCTCCAGACATATCTAGTTGTCTACTGACATCAAATTTATCCACATAAATAGTCCGAGAAACTCTAGAACTATTGAGCCCGTCATATTGCCCCAGCAATTTAACTAGAAATTGCTAGATCTACGATACGTGTAGCCTAGGCTAGGTTTTCTCCACCTTAAGTCCACCTGGGGTGCCTAAGTTAAAAAATAAAAAATAAAATTAATGAAATTCTTGCGACAGTTCTCTAAGCGTTGGAATCGCTATTCATAATGTGCCCTTTCTACAATCCACTTGTGAAAAGCTTTTACCCCTTCCGATGTGCTCAGGTTCCATTTTTCCCGACTCGGTTTGATCCCGATATGTATGTTGTAATGCAGTGTTGTTGACTTAGGCTGAGAAGGCAACTCGATTTATATCACGTGTATTTAAGCTTAGTCATTCGCTTAGGGAGGTCCATAGCTTAGCTCCTCGACATGTCCCTAGAAAGAGCCATCCTATTCTATCAACTTGTCAATTCAAGTGCTTTTCTGGTGTCCTCCGCAGGTTAAGATCATTCTGCAATCCGATTTTTGCTTTTGAATTAGAGACTTTTTATAGAAAATCAGAGAAGAATTGCCCATCCCCAACTTTGAAGGTATTAATTGTCTTCAGAAGACTTATTCAGCCATCTTGTATGTAAACAAAGAAGTCGATCGCGTCAACAATCAAATATACGGAGGTACAGCCCATAAATATTATTCCATGTCGACCAGGGGGGGCTTGGCCACCACAACGCTTTCCTTAATTAGGCAACATCGCGAGAATCCACCTGGGACCCATCCCTACTGTGTTTTGTATGTATTCCGATGACAACAACATCAACGCAATGGATTGTTTACTAAGTATTAGTTATTATAAGTATAGGAATTATTTCGCATTTTGTACTATGAGTTGGGAATCATTGAATCAATGCTTTGATCATTAGAACTCATACAAAACACAGTAGGAATGGGGGGGACGAAGACGGCGTTTCTACCTGTACGTGGTGTCCCCTACGAACCTGGAGTTTATCTTCAGAGCCAACAGAAACACGCATTACTTGGTCACGGAGGAAAAGTCATCCAAACGAGTTTCCGGGGCGTACCCAGCTCCCGTTATGGTGGTGATGGATCAGACTAAGTTGGCCCTTTTTACTAAGATGAATTCTCACTGTTTACAGATATTCTGGCATTATACTGTCTCCCGAGGAAAGAGCACCGCTACCCGAGCGCTGGTGTTGTCGGTTTAAGGAGGATATTTGGACTATGGGATATTAGGGAGATACAGATGGGGATACGCACCTCGTATGGCTCTGGTGTCTAGGCCTCGCCTGGCTGGAGTTGCAGGTTTTTTGAGACTTTTTCCCGCGTACCGGTTTCCATGGGTGCTCTTTTTCAATTTTTTTTGAGCAGAAGGTTCTGTAGAAAAGGTGGTTGAATTCTACGGGTAATTACTGAGCTAAATGGCTACCCGTCATGGGTCAATGTATCAATGATCTTAGGTTCTACTGTAAAAGGGGATAGGAGCACTGTAAAAGGTGTGGCCTGGGTCAGAGAGGAGCCCTAGTGTTATAATAGTCTTGGACTCTACATAGCACGATTAAACAAAACTACTACTACTACAGTAGGAATGGGTGCGAGGCGCATTCTCGCGATATTGCCTAATTAAGGAAAGCGTTGTGGTGGCCAAGCCCCCCCTGGTCGACATGGAATAATACTTATGGGCTGTACCTCCGTACACTTAGCGAATACCTCGAGAAGCAATTAGATAGCAAGCTAGGCTCTGATTCAGTCAGCATACTCGCGATGTTTTAAAAGAATTTCAATTGCTATTTATTCAGAGAAAAAACAAATACTTTTTTTCTCAAAGAAACTCATCACCAACCACATTTGCTCTCAATCCTAAATAAATTTTTAAAATATTAACACATTGTTCCAATCAAGATCCATAGAAATAACTTATCTCAAATCTAATGATAGCAACAGTACAGCTATATTCAATTCAATTAATTGCAAAAGATTCTTGAAATAAAGTGATAGCCCGCTCTACCTTCTAGAGTGAAGCTCATCAAATCAATTAAACTGAATTCAGAAATAAGACCTCAGTCTCCTTTTCAAGTCGAGGTAGAGTATCGTGTGTTGTAACTATAGCAGAAACATGACTGCATCTGGTACCATCATCCTTGCTATACTATTATCTCTGATAATGGCATATCCACTCATAATGCATGATGTATCAAGCATTATCACATACGAGTATGACTAATCATATTCTAGTATGTTCCAGCATTAAGCTAGATAGCTGAAGAACTATGCACAGACATAGAGAAACATCTAGAATCTATTAGAATATTGTAGAGTCCTTCCGATTTCTCATGTATGTATGAGATAGATCCTGTAGTAGATAGAGAATAACGATAGCAAGAATTACATAGAATTCATCAACCATTATCTTGAATCATCATAACCTATTTCTCTCTCTTAAACGGTATGTCACTCTTTAATCATCATTAACAATTTCAATTTCGTGCAGTTCAGTTTTCGAGAACTCGAGCAGGCTTAACTAGAAATACCAGCAGTGTTCACATCAGCGGTCAACAAGTTCAGAATATTCTCAATCCCCAAATTTAATTAAAGTCGAAGATCCTGACGTGAAGTCAATTGCTGAGAAACTCAGAAGAGTTCACATATTTTGTTCCCCTAAAGACCTCGTGAGCGAGCCCGTAGAATCGGAAATTTTTACTTTAACTCAAGATGTGGGGGAATACAGATATGGAAACATGCCGGCTGACGCCGATTATGGAAAAGGATTTGAATTGTCCCGCCCATTTCGTGGCAACAGGAGTCGCAATCAATCTTATGATATACAGGATGCCCCACCTCCAAGTTCAAACAGCCTAGTGTCGTACAGCTTAGATTGTTATGCTTGCTCGGATATTACACATAGACTAGCAGGGATTTGACGGAACGGAATAATGAAGTGACCGAGACAACAATCATTATTGTCGATCACCATATTCCATAAAGGAATATCATAGAAACATCTAGTTGTAATGTTGGAATGGTAACGGAATAAGATGGAATGAGGCAGATTATCAGATCATTCATTATAATACGCATACAGTATTCATTCTATATCTATTCTCACTATTAGTATACACCATCCTCTGTGTATACAGCCATCATCAGAATACACCATCCTCTGTGTATTCTGCAACAGATTCAGTAGCCAACATCCTGTCCTCCGTAAGCTCATAATTATAACATAGATAACATGCCTGTGTTCAATATCTGCCCCTTTTCTGGCGTTAACCAAGACGCGGCTCGGTGGGGTTTTAATCTGAAAAAAGCCTTTAAAGCTGCTGGGATAGTTGGTGATATCCCACCTGATATGTAGATTGGAGCTATTTAGGGCGGAGTCGAAGGAAAGGCAATTCAATGGATAGATCAAGTGCCGCATATTAAAAGTATTTTTGATACATTGGGGTTGACACCCCATTTGATAACAAAAAGGTTGCGGACTTTTTCACTGAAGAATTCGAAACGAGGTTTAAGATGGTTGAAGGAACAGTGGTCTTTCGGTCACCGCGAGAAATGTTAAATGAACTCCAACAAGAGCCGAAGAAGACATTAACAGAGTATTATACTAGAGCGTGTGTTGTCCTACAACTTTTAGGAGTCCATAACTTCAATTCTAAAGTCCCTGACGTAGCTACCATGAGATTCGTTGTCATCAAGATGACTGTGAGTCAATCTGTAGCAGGGCTTAATGATGATGAACTCAGGTGCCGTGCTTCAGAACGCGGCGCAGCTTCTATGGATAACATTGAGAGCTGTTATTAATTGATCAGAGATTGTTGGAGGTCGATGGTCGATGAGAAAAAACAAAACCTTCTTCAACAAGAAAATTGAAAGTCAAGAGGTTTTGAACGAATTATGGCTGCCCCTCATCAAGTTGAACAAGGTTCTGAACGACATCGCAAATCAGGGGTACGCAAACCAACAACCGTATCATCATCGAAAATCCTTTTTTAACTCCCCTAAAGCACCCCAAATACCTCGCCCCATCAGGATTGAAAGTCAGATTAGAGAATCTAAACTTCAGCAACCGCCACCGTCGAAGTCTCCACCAGGCCTTTATAATAACCAACAACAAACTATTTATGAATCCAATCATAGATATCAGGGGCCAGAGTATCGAGGTGAAAATCCATGGAGAGGGGAGTCTTCATGGCGTCCTAGGACTCAATACAATCAGATCTTAACCCATGATCCCTCTACATCGCAGCACCCAATAATCAATGCAACAGTGATGTATAGAAATGTCTGTTGGAAATGTGGAAATGGTCCGAACATAGACGCACAGCGTCATGAAGCAGGGAATTACTATTATCCTCCACTTCAGCTGTGGGAATCTGATGTACCCAGGAGAAAGCATGGAGAGAAAAAAGATCTATTGAACAAAAGAGAGAACAATTTTGATCAAATTGGTACCAGTAATCGATAATTTGAACCCTCAAATGTGAACGCTATAGAAATCGAAAGAAGTAAAGAGAGATACCATAAGGCTCAACTCTCAGACCCATGCTTTCAACACAAACCAAGAAACAAAAACCAGATAAGAATTGAAGAGGTTAATATGGAAGATTTATCTGAGAATGAAGAGGCCTCAGTCCAGAGCGTGGCTAGCTTATATCAGGCTAATGTGGTTGATGGTGAAACTGACGAACACCTTCTGGATGAACAAATAAGGCCGAGTAACTTTAACAAATTAACTTCTGAGGCTGATAATAAGAAAGTAAAAAAGGAAATTAGTATACCTTCAGATGCAGATATATTATTCTCTGCCCATGTAGTGGACCGTAGGAATGCCAAACGCCCGCGTACCCACGCTGATATCTTAAATGAAGATGTTGAACCTCTGGGCAAAATACCATCAACTTCAGGAGCATTTCAAAGTGAAAAATTTAAGTCTAAAATCAAAAATAGACAAGTAGAACCCCTAATCAGTACGAGGATAAATGAGGGGCCGTCAAATTACATGAAAGTTCTTGGAAAAGCGAAAGTGGAAATGAGTGTAATAGACGTAGCTCAAATGTCTCCAGCCGCTAGAAAACATTAGAAACACGGAATTTGTCGCGTGAAAAATAAGGAATCAAAAAAAAAATACGAACCAGAAGAAATTTTAGAAGTCACAGCTAGCCCATCAATTGCCAAGCCGATGGCAACACAGACTCTCAAAGATATGAAATTCATTCATGATAAAATATTTACCCATAGATCGTTTAAAGTGGAAGCCAAAGTTGAAATGAAACAAGAGGGTAAAATTAAGCACGTCCTATTATACATAGATCACACGCATGTCGATCAAGGGACTGATCTTAATTTGATTTCAAACTCTCAAGTCACTAAGCTAAAATTGAATCGAGTGGAGTTTTTTTTTTTTTTTAAATCATATTGTATTCAGCCTCATAGCTATGACAACCCATCGAATGGAGTTACCGAAGGCTATACAATTTAGTACAGCGGAAGGTAAGATGACCAGGGCCATGCAATTTGTAAACTATAAAATAGCTGTTGCTGGAATATGGAGAGAAACCGAAGCATTAGTTTTAACGCTAACTACTGGAAACCCTACATCGTTAATTTTAGGTTTACCTTGGCTTTTTGATGTACGCGGGCGTCTTGATATTCCACCTTCACACTCCGAATTGGTAATGGCAGGCTAGGAGAAAAGAGAGTCGAGATACAGACTACAAAACTCAAACTAGGTCAAAATAACCGAATACGACTGGTGCTCGAGGATCAAAAGATTCTGGAATTTGCGAAAGCTCAAGTTAAAACTAAGATAAATAAAGAATTAGGCGAAGGCTCCAAACAAACAATACGAGTAAATTTCGAGTCTTCTAGTGACGACTCAAGCCCAGAAGAAGACAGTGGGCTTTCAAGTACAGAATCAGAAGAGAATGATGAAAAAACCCCGAAAAATACGGGAAAAGAGTTCATCACCGGCGTGTAGGAAAAGCGTCTCCCAACCAAAAAGGTCTCCAGGAATATGCTTGGGCAATAACAACAATTGACTCTCAACTTAAAGCAGAAATAAATAAAAAAGCTATATCTTTTTATTTCTCCTTATTAGGGGCTGTACCCTAGTGAAAATTGGTCTCAAGGAGCGCACTGATGAAAGCTGAGCATTGACACCTGAGGAAGAAGCCGGCGCGGAGCCTGAAGATATTGGGAGAGCTTCATCCAGGGGCAGAGATCAAAGGAATAGGGGGGCCTACTGGAATTTGGTGGGGCATGCAAAGATAGGACATCGGAGAGGGGGAACACCAAACGGAGATCGGAGTTGTGTTGTGCCTAGGAGCATAGTGGACATGGCAAGGCTGCATAAGCAGCAGATGAGGTGACACCACCGAGGCTAGGATAAAGTGGTGGGACTAGTTAGGCGAGGTGTGGGTTCCACGAGTCTAGATGTTTGCATTGTTTGCTCTGTTAGCGCACGGATGATTCTGGCAGTATAAGTAGGCCTAGATTCGCCACTTTGTACCATATCATTTCCATCATCTTAATATTACACAATATCAAGTACCTCTACTTCACGCATTTGTTTCCCATAAATCAATCTTAGCTGCCTTCACACAAGTATGTTCCCAACCATATTCCTGGTAAAACAAGTTGGAGTTAAGTTAGCGTGCTTGTGTTTGAGGTATAAGGGGGGGGGGGGCTTCTTGTAACTTCGCCTTCCAACTGAAAAATTATAAAACCGTTTTTCTATAGTATCGAATTCTCGTGAATAACGAACGTTCCATCCTCTCACACTCCTCATATAATTACAAAGAATAAGTTAATGGTTGAAAAAAAAAAGAATTTACTCTCGAAACTAGCCCATCGGTAGATGAAACTAGCTCAGATCCAAACGCTCACGAGTATCAAAAATTTATTGGAAGTCCATTAGATCCTCTATTTAACCCCAGCCTCTCAGATGCTGCTTTCCCCACACTCCGACGGCCTATTATTTTGCCTCTATATAACGAAAATCGACAAGTAAAAGAAGATTGGTTCCTTAAATATGGAGCTAAACTAGGACCTAAATGCCCTTCTAAAGAAGATGAATTCCAAGTTGCCAGATTATTTTATACATACAAAGATTTAAATGCAGCTGAACTGTCTGAAATGCCGGCGACGGATCTATAAATTCATAAAATACTTCTTAAAAAGGATACATACCTCTATAATGCGAAAAGACAAAAACGATGGCCCCGAGATAAAGAGTGGTGGCTAAATAAAATGGCTCAAGATTGTCTTGATTGTGGCATGTATGAACCGACAACAGCTCGAGGACAAGGACTATCCCCATGGAGTACTGCAGCAAAATTAGCTCCCCGAGAAGATGACGATAAGTGGGGTGATGAGCCACGTATCACATTCAATTATCACAATCTGCACGAAGATCTTCCTGGGTACGTCATGCTTCTTATGTCGGAAATACACGACTTTCTCAGTAAACCTCAACATCAATACTTTGTACCACTAGATACCAAACATTCATACTAGTCGATTCCTCTTCACCCTGATAGTCGTGGCTATTTAGCATTTACTTTCAACCATAAACCCCAACTATAACCAACCCGACTGCCGCAATGCTCTAAAAGTGCAACTTTTGGGCTTACTCAATGCATGAATATTGCCCTGGGAGCCCTTCCTAAACTTTCAATTAATATTCAAACTAATGATGGCTTAGATGGTAGGGCACCGTCTCTTCTCTGTCATGAAAATCTTGAGGAAAACGAGGGTTTAAAATTTTACATGGACGATATATTCGGTGCCTATCCTAGCTTTGAAGCTGGACTCAATAAGTTGCGGTTTCATCTTTTGCCACGAATCGTTTGGGCGAAATTTAAACTTTCCTTCAAAAAATTGAGACCGTTTATGGATGAAATCGATACTTTGGGCATCATTCACAAAGTTGGAGGTACTTTAGTGGTAAAATATAATCGTGTTGCAAAAATGAAACAATGGCCTATTCCAAAAGATGTCCCTGATGTCAACAGTTTTTTCGCTTCTGTCATGATCACCAAACCTTGGGTCAAAAATACTAGTAAAATTTGTACCCCTTTAAACCATTTGATGCGCCATAACTCATCCTGGGCTTGGGGGATCGTTCAACAAGCTGCTTTTGATACCCTGAAAATGGAGTGCGCATCAGAAGTAGTAAGACTTGGATTAGTTGCATATTTACCGGTTGCTTTACATACTGGTGCAAGCAAAAATGCAATCGGATGCGTCATTGCCCAAATTCAAGAGGGCGAAGAGGTGCATATCTTATATGACTCAAATAATTTAACTAGAACGGAACAGAATTACGGGACCTTCAAAAGGGAGTAACTGGGAATCGTCTTCTTTACAAAAAAAAATATGACTATTTACTCATGGGAAAGGAAGAAATTATCAATTACACAGATCATAAGCCGCTGTTTTATTTTATGGATTCTTCCTTACTTGAAGGAACTTACACCCGATGAAATCATTTACTTTCTCAGCTTAACGTTGAAATTAAGTGGATTCCAGGAACTCGTAATGAAATAGCTGACGCCTTCTCGAGGAAAAGTTTTTCGGATCCCTCTGCAACAGAAGATGAAACACTGCTGGATAATGGAATACTTTTCAGAGAGAAAAACAAGGACGAGAAATAAGTCTGGAAAGACGGAAAGGGGGGGTACCTGGATTTAATACAAAAACATCGCTTCAAGGAGCTATGCGAACGAGCAGCTACGGTTGTGGTCAAAGATTCAGGGTGTTGAAATTAGTGCTACTAATTGAGATGGTTGAGGAGGATCGTGCAAAGTTGTTTCTCCCCTGTTTGCACACGCATTGACCTGAAGCCTGAGTGTATTATGAGCATCACTGCGCTAGTTGATACTAGCGGGATTACTCATTACTTTAGTTATATTTTTATATAGTTAGCACTCTGTTCCGAAGTGGGAAAAATTAATATCTCCATAAAATATGTTAACAGACTCCTACTTGTTACAAGTTTCAAATCTCACGAGTGATAAGTGATTCAATTCAGTCTGACAACTGATATAAGGTTAAATAGGGATGTGGAGTGGTTGGCGACTTTTCTAGTGATGGTGCTGTCCTTCGATGGAATAGTCAATGGTGTGAATGAATGGTAAGTACGATATAAATGATTATACTGAATGCGTATAGTGGATGGAATATCGCCTTGATGGTCACGATGGAGACTATTATTCTTGCTGCTCTGACTATGGCAGTATCTATATACATCTTTCCTCCGATATCAAATATCCGATGCCTACTATGAAACTACAATGCGAGTTCTATTATTGTATAAAAGAAGATGTTATACATGACTCATTAGTTTCAGCAACTCTGTCACTTGGCACGTTATCCATAAGCTTCAAACTCCAGATATCCTTGAGTCATAACCGAGTCAGCACAACAACAACTGACTTTAATCTTCCCATTTCAGCACAGGGCTCATGGCTCAATTTTCGGCTGATGCGGTGAAGGATCACTTGATCGCGATGACTTTGATGATGAAAACTTGAAGTTTGCAAGTTCAACGTGGTTCAAAGACATTTATACTTATCATAGGACGAATACTTGTCCCCAAAATCTTGCGCGACAAGATAAAAAGAGATTTATAGATCAGGCTAGAAGATATCAAATTGTGAGAGGGGAATTATTCGTAAACCTCAGAAGTCTATGGAAAAGATGCATGCCCGAAAGCGAAGTGAGCATGGCTTTAGAAGAAGCACATGATAATGGTGGAAATTACGCTGCAGCGATGACCATGAAGAGATTGAAGGAGTATTATTGGCCAAATATATCAAAAGATACCGTTGATTATATTCTAGGATACATGTCATGTGCAAAGCATGGTACTGTAAGACGCTCCCAGACACAATCTCCAGCTAGAGCCGATGCCTCATTTGTAATGCTCGGCATGGACTTCATTGGACCCCTACCCGAAGCTAATCTCAAGCTCGAAGAAGCAATAAAAGCTCGTTATACTCAAATGAACAAATTTGATTTTCGCTTTGAACCAGATGAGCAATCGCAACCGTGGGGATTTTCAGGGAAACTAAAGCTCTCGCACATTTTTATGGTAGTCGACTACTTCTCTCGCTTTGTTTGGGCATTCCCTTGCTCCACTCCCGATCAGGTAGAGGCAATTCGCTGTCTAGTACGGCTCTTCTCAATTTTTGGGAGTCCTTGTTCCATATATGCAGAATAAGCTCTCACTTTGTAGGGCGATCAATAGAAAAGTTCCTTCGGAAAAATAAGGTCATATTTATCACATCTCCATCATGTGCCAAAAGAGCTACTGGAATGGTTGAAAAACTAAGCGACTTACTAGAAATGATCTTGAAGAAACAATCGCATAAGCCAGACGGGCCTTTGTTTGTAAACCGTGCAGCATATGAATTGTACCGAAGAGCTATCAGGTACTTTGGCTTCTCACCATATGAGATTTTTTTTGGGTTTCAACCCCCATCTAGCTTAGAACTTTCATTCCCTCCTCTTGATAGAACTCATTACACTACAGGAATGGCTGAGTTTGATTGGGCTCGAATATTCATTTGGCTAGCGAGCGAAAAACGCATGAAGATGCAGTTATTCACCATGTGGCTAAAATTGAAAGTATACGGTCCGAAGCCTTAAGGTTAGACGACTGGCGCCGAAAGATATAAAAGGAAAGACACGATTTAGGGTTTAGTCAAAGGACTAGCTTCTCTCCCGTAACGCTAGTGGAGTTATATGATCATGCAAAAGCAATATTGAAGCTTAATGCTTCATACCGAGGACTATTTATTGTTGAGGGATTTTCTGGCGATCACGGGAGAAGCTACTCACTGAGGCAGATTAATGGACAAATGATTAAACACTCCTATCATGGAGACCAACTAAAAATTTTCAGGTTCCGGGATGGTTATCTTATCACTTGAAATAAGCAGAAGATTCCAGCATATCAAAATTTAAAATCTGGAAAAGCCTTGCATAAGGTCCTCAAGCCGACGTACTATTTCAAGGGCGCCTGTACTAGAAAGGATAACTGAATCGAGCCAAAGAATGTGCCAAAGCATTTTCATTTCCGCTAAATTCTCACTACATTAGAGGCTTTTTTTGGGCAAGATAAATAATTGAGTTCCGAGCTAAAAGTTGGCTTTATTACTAAGTCTTATTATGTGTCTCGATCAATTCGATATCTCCATTTTTGGATAGTTTATTCACCTTTTTTTAATTAAATCATTCCTGCGTATGCATACTGAGGCTATGACGCGTTTGATAACGGAAGACATTCATATTTCACAGGATAACATTATTTTACATCTGGAACACTCATACTCAGATTTCATTTGCAGATACCACTACGAAAATAACGCCTTACGACATGTACCCTCTTCCGTGAATACCCACCACAGGGAAATGCGAGAAAAACCTGTGGTTATCTGAGTATGCTTTCGTCATTCTACGAATACAGTATCACCGCGAGAGAAGTGGTGTGAGGGTCTTGCCGGGTTTGAACCAGCTTTCTCCTATCTCAAATGGGGCATGTATCCAAGCAGGAAAAGAACTGATATCACTACACCAATTGTACGAGTGCCTTTAGGATACGAACCTAATGTGATATTATATACTTAATCATGTTACACAAGCTCCCAGACTCTACTTAGGAGAACGGCCTGGACAGTGTACCACTGCACCATCCGATCCGTAACAGGGGATAGGAACGGGAGGTTGATCGACGGTGTTAGATCTGGTAGATTAGATTGTCGACAAGGAGAGAAGGCCGACTGCAGAGATCTAAATACTCAATATAAAGGGTCGCGGGGGTAATACTTTGCCCGCATAAAGTGGCAGAGCTCACTTTATGCGGGCAAAGTATTACCCCCGCGACCCTATACATTTATGGTCACGTGTTGCACTTGTAATATCACGTGACAGTTATGCTTTTCCGTTGACAGTAGAAGTTGTGTCCTGGGTTTTAAAGGAGACCTAGTGTTACAATAGTCTTTGACACTACATAGCACGAATAAATACAACTACGATCACAACCGATTTTTTTGATTTTGATTTCAATTATCCCGTTCAGGTGCTACAACTTAAGTATATTTACATAGGAGGAAACCTCACGGTAAAACCCCCTAGAACTGCAATTTGTTATCTCTTTGTTTACAATTTGTTCCTTCGAAAAGTGCGTTTCACTGTTCGTCCAGTGTGGATATCGTCATATCCCTTGCCTGCTCTAGTCTTCATTTCCTTCATTATGGCTTCAACTTGACCAACAAGTCGAAACTGTTCTAAGCAACCTTCATTAAGTATTCACTGTGTAATCCTAGCCACGTCTGCCGGGCTGTTGATCATGGCTTTGTAGGACCTATCTTTTGATTTTCGCAGGATTTCCCCTCGTCCTTTCGCCCATTGCGGACACGTCATGATCATATGTCTGACTATTAGGTACGGATATCCACATTGACATTTTGGGCTGTCAACTCCGGGTACTTTTCATCTGTACAGATAAGAGTTGAGTTCAATGTGCTCGCTTCTTATCTGCTTTGCTATGCTGCTCTGTGCCCTGCTAAGGTTTTGGATCACAACCGATTGTTATTACGTCCGCCTAATACATACCTATTATTGTTCAGTTAGCGGCCAATATGTAATGGACAAAAAACTTCGTCGAGTGCAGGATTTGAACCTACGCGGCCGAAGCCATGTGATATCAAGCTTGTAGCAAATTCGAGTCACACCCATTAACCACTCTGGCAACTCGACGTGTGATCAATTGCTAATATAAAAAATATATATTTGTTAACTATTTTTCCATGGCTACATTTACTGTAGATCATAAAAGTACACATACCGTAGAGTCTGTCCAAATTCATAACGAGTTCCAGATTTAATTATTGTAAGGATTTACTGAATTGTTGGTACCTATTTTTGCAACACCTAAACTTACCCGCTATTCTGAGCGCAGGGATAAGTACGGGGGTGCAAGGGTAACTTAACAAAGGTTAGAGAATAAGTTATTTGTACTATATTCATATGTTTATACTATCGGAATAAACAGAATTTACTGCCTAGCCTTCGTTAACTTACCCTTGTCCCCCTGTATTATAAATATAAACGGTAAAATTTCGATAAATATTTTCAATAATTATACCGGGAACACTATCGGCTTACACAGGCTTTACTGTGCAAAACCTAACGCACTAATCTGGCTGCTCGGGCTCAACGCTCAACTCCGTAAAACGGCTGTAAAATGGAGATTGATTCCGCATACTTTCGCGGCGTATCTGATGATAAAATGAAACCCGATCTCTACCTAGTTTCCAGTCCTTATTCCACCTTTCCCAAACCTTAAACGTCCTTGGAGGAAAAAGAAATAAAGGGTGTTAATTGTTGTGGGCTAACCCGTTGTAACGATTCATATTATAATTTCGAATCACGTGAATGTAGCCTTGGCATTTTCATTTTAACCTCACATTTTAAGTTAGATAGTTGATATCCGGATAATACAACAAATCTTTCCATTCTGGCTCAACTGCCCTATGATTCAAAGTCGCAATAAGTTAAGCTCCGCCTGAGTTACAAGGCCACAAGGCTTCAATAAACACACCATAAATATGGAAAAAAAGTGTGTTCAATGAAATAGGATGGCATGGAATATGATAGACACAATGGAATGGTATAGATCAGCTGTACCGCCAAGCATCACACGGAATTATGGAACCATGGAGAAGGTTTTAGAATACTAGGAACATGTTGGAAATGTTACGCAAAGTAAAATCGCAACATGAAAAGATAGGTGTACAAATGATTGTATTTTCAGATTAATTTTCCATCATGGGGAAAGCCAGGTATATATACAGTAGAACCCCTCTTAGCTAATAGTGGGTCCCGTTATAAATGTTGAAAAGATTCATTGTACCTTGGACTTTTATATTTGCGACACTTACCCTTACAGGTCATTTTGCGTGCAGGAGTAAGTATTGCAAATTTAAACGATAAATTTTCTATGAATCTCTTCAGTAATTATACCGGGACCCACTAATAGCTAAGAGGGGTTCTACTGTACAAGCATTTTAAGCCAAAAGCATAAAGCCACGTTTCACGTGTCGTGGCGACATTTAAACGAGTATATCCCACACAAGCGCCTTCGCTAAGCTCAGCCACTAACAGTCCCATAACAACTTATAATTCAAATTGCATCAACTTCAACACCTACAAGATACAAGAGATCTTGCCGGGAACTTTGACAATATAGAAGACTAAGAAGGCTGGAACACAACGTGTCTCCATTTCCAACAGAACAGTGTGTACAGTAGAACCTGTCATAACCCATAGCTTTTTTGGTCCACCCTAGTGGTTCCTACCAAAAAAAGCCATAACTTGTCATCCCCCATAATCCATAATTTTTTTGGGAACCAAGGGTTTTTTTCCCGTGACTTTTAGGTAACACCAGTAAAATTGCTATGGCAACCAATGTGGTTCTGATTGACAACTGTTACACATACAGGATATTAGAAGCCATGTGACATTAAGGCTAGCCTATATTAGTTAGCTTATCTTAGCCGAGCGAGTATAGATACCCGGCACTTAGATAGAAGAACAACAAGATTTATGATCCACTCTTATCCGTACCAACAACCTATCGAAGTTAGGTTTAATATGTACTCCGAAACTGAAATAGGTTTTGGCCCCAGTCCCATACTAAATTATATGGGACTGGTGACAAAACCTATCCTGCTGTAAGTGTACATGTACCGGTACTAGTACTAGTACAGTGTCTCAGCCCTAAAGATTGTTAGTGACTGATGCTAGTTTTGTATGTTGAGATAAGTATCTGCTAGGTATAGACACACAAAACTAACATCAGCCACCAACAATCTTTAGGGCTGAGACACTGTATGTACAAAGATCTACTAGTTTCCTATATTATCCTTAGTATGCCAACCATTCGGATTCAGCTATTCATTCCATTTTGATTCAAGCGGCGATTCTTTGTCGTCACAACAAAAATTTATTCCTCTCAACATCATGTCTCCACATCCCTCGACGATTGCCATTTCAGTAGTTTATTCCCTCCAAGTAGCAGGTAAAAATACAGATGTATTTAATTTAGATCAACCAGATGAACTTTAGGCCTTGCAGATAATTTAATTACAATTATAGGCATTCGTTTTTGTACATGCACGTATATTTTTACATGTAACTGAAAGCAGCTTGTGCCATTTACCGAAACGGTAACACGTGATACGTGAATTTAAGCGAAGCCAAACGACGATTAAATCTAAAATTAGAATACTCTATAACCCATAACCTGTCATAACCCATAGCAATTTTGTCCACCGAGGAGTATGGGTTATGACAGGTTCTCCTGTATATATTAAATTGTAGTTGACAAACATAGCTTCTTCGATAAGCTTTTTACAATAGACTGATTTTATCTTGGACTCGCTCTGTTGTCAAAAATACCAATTTATCCCGTTATGATATATTCTCGATTAGGTTAAAATCAGGTGATTTTACAAGCCAGTTCATACGCAACAGGCCTAGCTGGCCTATCT
Organism: Podosphaera xanthii; assembly: GCA_028751805.1. NCBI lineage: Eukaryota > Fungi > Ascomycota > Leotiomycetes > Helotiales > Erysiphaceae > Podosphaera > Podosphaera xanthii. The sequence goes on from JAPWIX010000007.1 coordinate 7,385,866, forward strand.
GCGAGTGTAGATCTCGCGTAGTCATTACCGTATGAACTAGAGCTCCATTCTCCATCAACATTTGTGGTGCACCAAAGCCAATTTGTGCCTATCTCTCAACCCTAAACTGTCACATTACTGGAACAATCTCTTCCCTGTAGACCTTGCCATTGAACCTGCCCCACTGCTCAAAAACTACAAGGGGATCTTTTGAATCGCCTGAAATTGTACCCCAAATCATCTAATAAGAATACCTCTTGGACTTAGGTATACAGCCAAGTTCCATATACCTTTTTTCAACTCTTTGAGTAATGTAGACTTGACCACAGAACCTAGATTTGACTGAGGCCTCGGCTGTCCAGAGAGCACCCTTCCACGTCTCTTCATTCCAGGTTACATGAGTCCTAGCCCAGGTAAGGCGTGTTTCTTTGTGAGCGTCTGTAAGAAGTGGTTTCTCTCTATCAAATTGGCAGTAATAAAGCTCTTTTTCTTGGCTATTAAGAGGCTACGGTGACAGGCTTTAATACCCTCCATGTCTGCAATCTCTTGGTAGGTAAGACGCCTGCAATGAGCGTAAAGTGTTGCTCTTCGAGTGAAATGACAATGGAGAGGTCTATTTAGCTTATAAGATATTCCTTTTGGCTTCTTCAGTGTTTTAAATCCAGACTCTAGTGCTTTGCGTATTATTGTTGTGCTGACTCGGTTATGACTCATGGATATCTGGAGTTTGAAGCTTATGGATAATGTGCCAAGTGACAGAGTTGCTGAAACTAATGAGTCATGTATGACATCTTTTATACAATAATAGAGCTCGCATTGTAGTTTCACAATAGGCATCGGATATTGATATTGGAGGAAAGATGTATGTAGATACTGCCATAGCCAGAGCAGCTAGAGTAATGGTCTCCATCGTGACCATCAAGGCAATATTCCATCCACTATACGCATTAAGTATAACTATTTATGTCGTACTTACCATTCATTCACACCATTGACTATTCCATCAAAGGACAGCACTATCGCCAGACAAGTCACCAATAACCTCCATATCCCTATCAACCTACAACAAGAAGTGGTGTGAGGGTCTTGCTGGATTCGAACCAGCTTTCTTCTGTCTCAAGTGGGGCATGTGTCCAAGCTACCTAGACTCTACTTGGGAGAACAGCCCGAAAAGTGTACTAATGCACCATCCGACCCTTCATAATAAGTTGTAGAGGCTAGTACCTTTGTCGGGCCACCTTGAGCCTTGTTAATGGCCCTGATCTTGCTTGGCATCGACTCAACTAGTTTTTCCAACTCATTTTCATCCAAGGCCCTGTCCCAAGCTTCTGCCACAATCCTTCGAAGCTCATCCTGCAACTTATTATTTTCCGGAGCTAAATCAGGATAGTGATATGCGATGTGGTCCTTCATCAACTTCCAGACATGCTCTATGGGGTTCAGGTCAGGGGAATATGGTTGCCATGTAATCGGAGAGATGTTTCTCTCCCTTAGCTCATCCATAGTTTGCCTTGCCTTATGAGGTGGGGCGCTGTCCTGCATTAGTTGTATATGTGGATGACTCGAAATCATGCCGTGGATAAAAGGTACTATCCTCTGACAATATCTATTGGCAGTTATACTACCCCACTCCTTCTCCCAAATCAAGGAAGGGCCTTTTTCGCTCCCCAAAAAAGAGCCCAAAAATATTCATCCAATTTTCTTCCGAATGTTACTTATGACACATGTCGCGTCAAAGTTTTCATCTATCTAGATGATAGATTAGGGTTAGAAATCTAAAGTTTCGGACAAAGTAGGCGGGAGTCACTTTTCTCGTGATCCAAGTACTAAAATGTCGTCTATCAGTCACCCAGGTCTCATTTGTTCAGAGAACTCTTATCCAATTTTCTTTATTCCAGTAAAGTTGTTCTGTAGTGAACTCAAGTCTCTTTTGCTTGTTTTCTGCAGAAAGAGGTGGTTTCGAAGCGGCAATACGACGGGCGTATCTCCTTCTAGAAATTGCCCGTTGGATTATCTTCTCTCTGAATCCAAAATGACTAAAATGTGTATTGGCGAGCTTGAAATTGTCATGGGGCTGAGGCCCTGGGACTCGATCCAGCTGTATGCCGGATATCACCTAACGTCGCTTAATGTCGCTTAAGTATCACGGACCAGGTGTACTCCCAACATGCTCAGTAACGTTTCCGAGGTATTCTGGGGAATTCCATGACGCCAAGAGAAATTGATAGAAACTCCTAGAACCACCTTAGTAGTCGAAGGGTCTTTGTAGAAACCTCCAGAACATCAAATGACTAGTAGGAGGTGTACTACTAATAGACTCACAAGTAGATAGTTTAGAGACTCATCGAAAGATAGATATTTCTAGACGATTTCTTTGTGCCCTTACAAATTAACCGACCCTTTGACAGAAATAGGTAAGTTCACGATGTTCTGGAGATGATGTAACAAAGGCTTCAATCTCGTCGACCTGTTCACTGCTCAAGACAAGGGGGCGACCGCTATTCTTTTTAGAAGAGAGATGGACAACTTTTGCTACATAGCGAGCCTGGTGATAGGTCACTTGGAGTTGTCGCGTGATCTTTTGGTATCTGTAGCCTTCTCGAGCCAGAGTTCTCAGCTGCCAATTTTTAGAGGTGACGTATGGTTTAGCTCTCTTTTGGCATGATATTCACTTCAATACGTTGTTCTTTTGTCAATTTAATTGCTCTGGAACGAGCATGAGATTGAGGTGAGGTTGATGATGGTGGAGGCGTCTGTGGACGATGCATCGTTGCAATGAATTATCTGATCCATTCTTTGCCATCCTGAATGAATTATTTAATTTCAGAATTTTCTCAACTTACAATTGGTATGTTGAAGAAAATTTACCGAAATGGCGTCCTAATGAGGTCTGTGATAGTATTGCTGAACGATAGTGGAGGGGCAGACGTTTGGGAGAAGTCTCTGTGAAAGCGAGGCTAACTAGTATAAAAATGACAATCCTGACAGATAAGGCTCACATATTTTAGTCTTTGAGTTAGATGTTATACAGTCGTCCCTCTCTAACTCGATATTGGGTCCCGGTATAAGTGTTGAAAATATTCATTGTAACTTGGGCTTTTATATTTGTAACACTTACCCTTACAGGTCATTTTAAGTGCAGGGGTAAGCATTGCAAATGTAAACGGTTGAATTACAATGAATATTTTCAACACTTATACCGGGACCCACTATCGAGTTACAGAGGGACGACTGTACGGACTTACGGGAGTCAAAGCGCGATGTTCATCGTAAAACACCAAGAAAGTACTACAGTAAAACTTCTCTAACACGATAGTGGGTCCCGGCATAAGTGTTGAAAATATTCATTGAGATTCATCCATTTATATTTGCAATACTTACCCCTACATGCAAAATGACCTGTAAGGGTAAGTGTTGCAAATATAAAAGTCCAAGTTACAATGAATCTTTTCAACATTTATACCGGGACCCACTATTTGCTAAGAGGAGTTCTACTGTACTAGGAGCCACCTAGTTATGAGGATCCCATGAGTTAATCGTTATCCCTTTGGCCTGATCTACATTCTATAGTTTACATAGTCGCCTGTCGCAATCCGTATTCCAAAGGAATTTATTTACATTCACACAACGCCTTTTAGCAGTTAACCAGCCCCGAGTTCAATTGATTCCGTATTTAATCTGCAGTCTCGCTACTTTATCTGGCGAGAGTATGGCGCCGCCTCTGGTCCCCAAGCGTGCGCTTCCCCCTGACCCACCAGACGCCGGGAATCGCGTCTCGAAACCGAAGTCTACGTCGAGTAAGAATTGCAGCAATAGCCTACCAGCTCGCTCGGCAATGAAATCCGCTGAAGCCAACCGTAAGGCCAAGGCAATCGAGAGAGCACTCAGTGTGTCGAAGCTCTCCCCCGATGCTGGCGAAGCAATGGATGAAACAATGGATGAATTTCAGGACGTCCCATCGAGTGATACCACCGATAGCGTATGCGCCAATATTGATTTCAATACAACGGACAATGACTTATCCTCGAGTGAAAACTGGGACACTACCAGCACTCCACACAACTCTGCGTCTCTTATGGATGCAATCAAGGGGCTTTTGGACCTGACGAATGATTACTTACGAGAACTTGAAAACAAGCATCCTGGTGTTGGTGCTGACTTCCTCGCGCTGCTAGCAGATGGCGCATCCCGAGCCATGCGTGGCCAGCGCGTGTATGCTCCCATGCCGAACCGAAACAAGTCACTTTCTACTGGACATCAAACGAAATCGTGGGCGGAAAGAGCTGCCTGCCAAAACTCGGAACAGAAAGTCTTCTCCTTGAAGAAACCCACAATAAGAGCATCCCCTCCCCAAGGACAAGGTAGTGAGGACCGTCGTATCATGATACGGCTAGGCCGCGATCATGAAGCTAGGAAGGCAGATTCGTACGAACTTCGACAAGCCATACAGAAACTTGTTCCGGACAGTACTTTAGTTTCTGATGTGTGGTCAGTGCCCTCAGGCGTTGCTATACTCGCACCGACCCCAGCGAAAGCTGCTACTATTCTACAGGCAAAAAGCGCAATTGAGAACCGCTTTGGGAATGCTCTTGTTGAACGACAAGAATCCTGGACGACATTTGTAATAGGGCCCATCAAGAAGAAAGTTCGATGTCACGATGGTCAGTCTGACAGACTCTGCGACCCCCTCGAGGGTCTCCTACAAGAGGAACTCGCGACTGTCCGTGAATCAGTTCCCATCAGATACATGAACTGGACCTTACGTTCTCAACAGAGTGAGGAGCCAACTGGCTACATTCGAATCTGCGTTCCGGAATGCAGAGCTAGTAGATTTCCCTCCAGACTCCGCGTCTTTGGTGCAGCAGTATCTGTACAAAGAATTCGTAAGCGACAGGAGGTCTTAACATGCACCAAATGTTATGGGTTTCACGCTTCCAGAACGTGTGCTAGGGCGAACAAATGCGGTGTGTGCGGGGCTGGTGCACACGAGGGCCCTTGCACAAAACCTCCCAGGTGCTTAAATTGTAAGGGTCCTCACCCATCCACAGATATCTCCTGCCCCGCCCGTCCACGTCGCAGGAATGGGGTATTGGGCCGTCCGATGGGGATGCAACTTAAGCAGATCCGCGCCGCAGGTGGTAGAGAGTTCGCTAAGTCGTTGAAGCAAAAAGCTGCCACCGCCGACCAGACGCATACATCAAGCTCTGAGCCCGAATCTATCCCTTCATCACAATAAGAATGGTCAGGAGACAAAAACAGCGGAGAGCCGCACCTCTCCGCATTATGCAGGTGAATGTTGGTAGATCTTCTTCAGCACATGATATCGCACTTTCAATAGCAAACGAAAATCAATTAGACATCATACTTATACAGGAGCCCTGGATTTTCCATGATCTCTCCAAGCAGATATCCAAGGCCCACAAAGCATTCGAATCGTTCTCCCCACTTTCGACCTGGCACTCCCGACCCAGGGCATTCACCTATGTCCGAAAGGGAGCCAAACTAAGACCATTTCAGGTTGCTGCGGACTCATCCCGAGACATAGTGCAGATCTTAGTGACTCTCGGAAATAACGCAAAATTACCAATATGGAATATCTACAATGCCCCTACGGGGTCAGAGGGAGCAGGAGAGGGTCTGTCCGTACTTCTCAGTGGCACAGATTCCCCCTACTTTGCAGGTGGTGACTTCAACCTCAGACACCCACTTTGGGATTCAAAAGTCACTGAATCACGATCCTCCTGCACAAAACTCATTGATTGGTATGGTTGCAAAGGCCTCAGACTCCTCAATCCGACCAACACACCCACACATAACCGCGGGGGCACGCTCGACCTGGCCTTCTGTACAGATGAGAGCGCAACATGCGAAATTCGAACAGATCTACACACCACATCCGATCACGAGACCCTGGTTTCGACCTTATGTTGGGACCGACGAACTACTTCTGACTCCAAGTTGCAGTACAAGGCGTTGGATAGTGAGCTTTTTCTAAAACTTTTGGGCAACAACCAAAGTTTTACTGCGATCACGTCCCTGGAGGAACTAGAAACGGAAGCCAATAATGTTATAAATTTGATTCATACTGCACTACATGGTGCCTGTCCTAGGAAAAAAGCGAGAAACTTTGGTACTCCGTGGTGGAATGATGAATGCCGACGGGCGGCTCACGACTACCATAGAGCTCGTCGAGTAGGCCCTGCATCTTTCGAAAAGTTTGAACTCCAGAGGGTCGTTTGTCAGGCAAAGAAAAATTACTGGAAATCACGCATTGAAGACTCAAAGACACTTACTGATGTCTACAAGGTGGTCCGTTGGCATAATGCCGCCCCTAGATATCAGTCCCCACCTCTCCGTAGCGATAGCTTGAGAAATCCGGTATTCGACCCATATGCCAAAGCTCGACTACTACACGAGGCCTTACTATGTAGGCACCTCGAGGCCGAAGATATACCGCCGGATACCCCTACGGTCCCATGCCGTAGCATCCATTGGGTAGCAATTTCTAATCTGGAGGCGTTTAAAGCAACATGCCAAGTCACTCAAACAACCCCCGGTGAAGATGAACTAACCACTTCTGTACTGCGTCTAACCTGGCCGGTCTTAGGTGATCGTATCACCAATTTATTTAATCACTGCATCAACCTTGGGACCCATCCACGTGCGTTCAAAACAGCCACGGTGATTATTCTCCCCAAATCCGGGAAAAGAGATCGAACTCTTCCGAAGTCGTATCGACCAATAGCTCTGCTATCTTGTCTAGGAAAAGGCCTTGAGCGACTTGTCGCCCGCCGTGTTTCCTACTTGGCACTTAAACATAAGATTCTTGCCCGCGATCAATGTAGTGCAGTCAGGAAACGTTCAGCCGTTGACCTTACCACTGCACTTCTCTGTGATGTGCGTGAAGCGTGGGGAACAAATAGGGTGGCTGGCTTGCTCACAGTCGATGTTAAGGGAGCATTTGATGGAGTTCTTCGCAACCGTCTGATATCCAGACTACGCTCCCAAGGCTGGCCCAACAGTCTCATCCAATGGGTCTTCTCTTTTATATCCGAGCGGCAGGTACGTATCCGCTTGGACCACATTACAACTGAACCGTTATCTATCCTGTGCGGACTCCAACAAGGATCTCCTGTTTCACCGATCTTATTTCTTCTCTATATGGAACCACTTCTAAGACTGTCGCGTGGACGCTTTGGCTACGCCGATGATGCTGCATTCCTCTCATCAGGTAGAACATTAAAAGAATGCCAGACAAAGCTGCAGAAACAGTTGGATCTCTCGCTGGTCTGGGCAAGAGAGAATGGGGTTCTATTTGATATGCAAAAGACTGATCTGATATACTTCCATAAAAAACGGAAATTCGTAGAGCCTCCATTACAGGCAGGAAACATTGAAATCACTGCGAAGGAACTTGTTAAGTGGCTCGGGATTTATTTTGACAGAAAGCTTTCGTTCCGGGAACACATACGACTCGCCTGTCAACGATCCCGAGTAGTAACAGATCATGTGCGTCGAATAAGCAACACCAACCGTGGTGCGTCTCCCGGCCTGCTTCGGCAGGCTGTTCAAGGCTGTGCGTTTGCAACTCTATTGTACGGAGCGGAAACTTGGTACAGTCCCCAAACCTCGCAGTGGGCTCTAAACCAAGTGCAAACCGCCATTAACCGGGCCGCCCGGGCAGTACTCCCGGTCTATAAGACATTTCCTATTCCGGCGCTCTTACGCGAAACAGGTTGGGGGCCAGTGAATGCTTGGCTAGATCGCATTCATGATCGTATAGCCGTAAGAATTGCCGCATCTGACCCTGGGCATCCCCTTCGTCATAGGTGGAACTCTTCCCACTTCGCCTGGATTCGTCGACGCCAGAAGTTAGAGTTATCTACTGACACTTACAAACCACCATGGATGCAATTCGATCGCGAATCTCTGGCACTACAAGTTGGTGCATCAGGACGCCTTAACGGCCTTGAATCTTACGAAAGGTGGGCACGGGAACGTAACCCACTCGACCTGACGGTCTTCTCAGACAGCTCAGTAAACAAGGCTGGCAAAGCAGGAGCTGGGTACTGTGTCTACCGGGGCTCGCAAGAAATTCTCTATGGAAAAGTGCCGCTTGGACATACCGCACAAATCTACGACGCAGAGATTATTGGGGCAGTCGCTGGCCTCCGGGCTGCCTGCTCTCACTTCATGGCCCGCTTCGCGACTAACGTAGCGGTGTGTCTAGATAATGAAGAAGCCGCTATTCGCCTTCACAGCGGTTGGCTCACCCCCTCAAGCTCCCATCAAATTACGGAATTTCAGAATCTCCGTGAAACCTGGGCACGCAGAGAAAGAGCTGCGGCCGCCAACATCGGAAATGTTCAAATAAGGTGGATCCCAGGCCACAAAGGAATTGCTGGGAATACACGTGCGGATACCCTAGCTAAGCAGGCCTGCAACTCGGAGACAACTAGGTCCGAGGCTTCAATCGCAAGTGCATATAGGCTACTAGAAGAAAGATACAATGAAGCCTTAGCCTCATACTGGGACCTGAACGCGCCTAAGCGATACAAGGACCTCCAAATCGGGATGAGCTCGCGTATCCCGGCAGAATTATTCATAATCCCAAGGCGCAGTTTAGGGTCACTTCTCTCTGCTCGCTCTGGACATGGCGATTTTGCAGAGTACCATCGTCGATTCAACCATAGCGAGGCTAATTTGTACTGCTCCTGCGGCCGTGAAAAGTCTCCAGAACACCCATTCTCCTGTCCGCTTTCAAGGCGAGAGGGCAGCCGACCAAAAAATCCGACTGGGCGCTGCTTAGAAGATCACGTAAAATGGACTCTCGGCACGAAGGACGGTGCTCAAGCCTTTCATAATTGGATGCTAGCAGTCAGGCCTTATGAACTATGACCCTTATGATTCTTATAAAATTCGAGATACTTAGTATATTCTTGGGGGGAAAAAAAAAAAGATTAAGTTTTTATTGGTGGTTGGGGGGCGAACATAATGCGGTCGTACATTCTGTAGCCGCGGCCAGATATACTTTGTATTGTGCATCTGCGCACACTTGGCCGGGAATTAAACATTCCCCAGCAGCTCTAGACCCACTTGGGTTGCTTGTGTAGATAATTTCGATGTTATTAGACAACTTGACACGCTTGGTGGCTTACAGCCGCGCAAGCACGCCAATCGTCCCATGGGAGACAAGAGGCCGGGTCAATCCCGCGAGCCTACTTGGCGTTAACCGTTGATAATAATAATAATAATAGTCGCCTGTCGATTCGTATTAGACAGAAAAGCGTCGAGAATTTATGACGCTGTCCTCATCTAGAGTCTAAAACTCATGTCCCTTCGCATCTCTAACTATGTAGCAACTACTGTTGACATATTCTAACCTGCGCTTGCTGTAGTACCACGATAATTTCCTTTACAAGTTTTCCTCGAATATTCAAATCGACCACATGGAAGTCCTCAAATGTATTCACTATTTGTCTCCCTAAATCTCCGATAAACATGTCAGTCACATTGCATAATTTTCGTGAGCTACTAGTTCTGCCGTATAAAAAGGCACACGGGAGTTATAATGCCCATTTCAGAGCTCCTTGTGATTGTTTCAGATATTCAATCTCCACTACGAGTTCCATTCCTAATATTCTTTAACTAACTTCTTCGTCTCCCTAGCTCTTTTCGCATATATTTCCGCGGTGAATGGGTCCTCAAATCTGAGGGCAATTAGGTAGGCAATAAAAACTTCGAGAGACAATAAAATTCCTGCCGGCTTTCCATATAGAATAGCTGAACCCAAAAAGCTCATTGTACTACCATAATACATGGGAGCACTACAAATATTAAATGGAAAGCCAGTCACTACATTGTCCATCAAAATTCCGAAATAATCCCCCAGATAAGTGCCTGTAACTCCGAGAGCCCACATCGATGTTAAGACAAAAGTGTTACCTGCAGCCAGCAGAGATAATGAAATAAAACGAAAGACGGGTGTGAGGAGAAGTGAGGATGTTGGTTGGGCCCGAAGAGCTCGTTCGTAGAGTACGTCCCGAAATATTCCAAGACTAAAAATGGCTATCGCTAGGCCATAACATCCAAGGCGAGAGTTCCCACCCGCAAGCTTTGTCAAGATTTTGTTGTGATATTCTGGGAACCAATACTTTAGAAACTAATTGACAGTTCGGATAAATTAGGGAATTCAAACTGTTTACCTTGGCGGGCAATAACGCTAGTTTAAACATTTAGTACGTGAAGCAACTTTTCGCTGTGGATAAATTTTTGAAACTTACTTCCAGAAAATTGGATTAAAAATGATGGAGAGAGCAACAGCTTTGAAGAATCATAGATTAGTTGAACTCGGGGATCATGAATCAGGCATGATGCATACCCGAAAGACTTTTCTGATCAAAATCGATCAGATGTTTGCCTTGAGACAGTGTATACATCGTTGAAGCTTTGTGTGAGATACAAAATCGCGATGATGACTGACTCAATGACTGAAGCTGCACTTAACAAATGGGGTGACAGGTGATCACCTCGTGACTGGAGATTTCAGCATCCTTGATAACACAGTCGTGTCTCGTTATAAGGATATTCTGCAGTATCTTTATCATTCAAGCCCAGTTTCTTAAAAATCATAATGCAGTACAGGGTATCAGGAGCATTTAGTTTTACTTGCATGTAGTATTGCCCCTGAAACTATATGGAGTATCTAACCTGAATCTGTGAAATTTTTGCCAGAAATTGGGCTGTCAAGTGTTTATTTCATGAATTCAAGCGTGGGCATTTTTTACAAGCTAAGCTGAATTCATTTGAGATTAAATACGTGAAATTTTATGCAACGTTTCCGACTGAAGATATAGTATCTCAACCCTAATGATTGTTTCTAATTAGGGTTAATTTTGTATGTCGCTGCCCTTCTACAGTACCACCGGCTTACATCTGCATGGACATTGTTATCGATAGTCCTGCTTCGATGACGGACAGAAGCCTTACAACCCCTACTCCCCCCGATCCATGCATGCCCTCTCCTACCCCTACCGCGCCGCCACCACCTCCGTCAAACTCAACACCACCGAGCAGCTCGGTGGCCCACAGGCAAATACTTTAGCCTGTTCCTCACTCCAAAAGGGTAGCAGCAGATGCACCCCCCCAATCTGAGACCTGTGAAACAGAAACTTTGAACGCGTATCTCCCTCGCGAACTAGCGATCATTGTCGAGGAAAGACAACGCCGTGAACAGGCCTGGCATGTGCGGATGATGATTTGTACAAGTGCTATAAGCAGCATCGATAGTCTACTGGCAAAATTTAATGAAGGAGTTGAGAAAGAGGAAGGTTCAGCTTTTCAAAAATATTTCCGACAAGCTATTTCGCTCTTCGCGGCTTCAGACGCTGCTCTGAACCCTCCACCTGTTCCCACACACTCCCGCCCAGCAAAAGGCGGTAAAGTGAGCAAAGGAAACTTGCCGGATAAACCAGCTGTAGTTACAGAATCACAAGCTGGCTCAGCTTCAACTTCAAACCCAACCCGAGCGCGACAGCAGATGCCAACTAGTGGAATTAACCTACCCAGGAAGCCAAGCGCAACTGAAAACTCCTGGGCTACTGTTGCTCGTAATGGGCACAAGAAGGCTAGAGCTGCCGCGGCTGAAACTGCCAGTGTCGGGCAAAACAAATCTAGAGAACAATTCAAGGCCTTAGCGCCTAAGAAAGACTCCCACCCACCTTCTCGATCACAAGTGAGTGGGCTATTCGGAAAAAAACAACAACCTCCATCCAAAATTCAAGATAAAAGATTATTCCCCCGACTACCCCCGGAGCACGAGTGGAGAAAATTATCGACCGCAGGGATCCGAGATATCGTCGTAAAAAAAATGGCCATCTCACCCGCTTATATTAGACAGATTAAGCCAGTTCGCTCAGGATTTGCCCTAAGTCCTAGCAACCCCAACGCGCGCGAAGCATTGCTACAGGCCGCAAACGGACTCTTTCTGACAGGGGCAAAACTTGAACCTGCTAAAAACTTGATACCATTTCTTATACCAACAGTCCCTGCCTTTATTTACACCGATACAGGACGTGTTGTGGTGACTCAGGAGTTGCTGGCCGATGAAATCGAGCGTGTCTCTTCGGTGCGTCCAGCTTCAGTAAAACTGTTCGGCAGTCTTAATCACGACGCCCCGCATAGAACATGGCTAGGACTGTTCTCAAAAGCACCTCGACCTGGTTTTCGTGTGTTTGATGAATCTGGCCTGGCAAAGGTTTTTAAAAAACAAGATCCCACAGACTTTTGCAAAAGGTGCAACGGCCACCACTCATCAAGAAATTTTTCGAGAGCACCTTCTTGCGGAAACTGTGGCTCGACAATGCACACACAAGATGCATGTCAAGCTCTCACTCGATGTCGGAATTGCGGAGGTCCACACCGCTCTGACAGTCATAGATGCTTAGCTCGGCCAACTCGCAGCGGCCCCCCGACTAAGGAACAGCTAAAAATCTTTCGTCAGGCTGGAGACCGCGAATATCAGGCAGTGGTTCGAGCTAAAGCTGCTGAAGCGAGGGCGTCAACTGCAGAGGAAGCAGCACACGCTGTAAATTGTAGTCAAAATCTCGAGACCGCCAATAATGAAACCCCTGAGCCACCCGCCGATGTGTCGACGGAGGACTCGATGCAGTTATGAAGGGCTCACCTCGAAGCCATTCGTTGCCTCCTCTCGGGTTTATGTCAATAAACGTGGGAAGAGGGAGCGCCGCGCACGATATTGCGCTTTCACGAGCCTGTTTCATAGATTAATGCACTTGATGCTGATATTAACTCTGTTGTCGGATGATTAGTTTCTCGAGTAATTGGATCAACACGAGTCAACCATGCATAGAGGTTAGAAATGAGATCACTAGTCAGGAAGCGGAGGATAATAAGGTCAATCTAGTTCTATTAGGCAAGTCCTTGAATTATCTGGTATGGTTATGCAGTGTAGTAGAGGAGGTCATGTACATATATATATATATATATATAGGTTCAGCGTGTGAGAGATTTCCTCTGCACGTAACGTCTTCTGAATATACATTCACCACATACCTTTCACACCTCTTCCTTGGGAAGACCGATTTACTTCAATTCCAAATCCTTACTTTTCTCCTTACGCTTCTTCCTCACTTTGTCTTTCCCTTGGGAAGACCACATCCATTATCTCGCCTCAGATCTCGTTATCACATTTACCTCCTTCACCAGTGCCCCACGGAACGCCGATTACCCTCTCTCTGAGAGCCTGCGAATTACAGTTAGATGTTTTGCTAGTCCAAGAACCTTGGTGGGCTGGTTGCACCAAGTCACATCCATATTTCAATCGCCACATACCTTATGGAGGCGTTGGCGTTCGTCCTCGTGCAGTCACCTACACTAGGAAAGACAATAGGAATATACACGCAGTTCAGGAATCCCCTTCCTCAAAACTCACAGGGGATTACTGCTGAGTGAAAGTGAATGGAATTACATTTCTCAATGTATACAAAGCACCCCATAATCCCGCAGCAGTAGAACCACTCCTTGAGTGGACTCCGCCTCCTCGGACTATTACCGCGGGTGACTTCAACTCTGTCTATTGGGCCTGGCAACCTAGTGCTACGAGCAACTACGGACAAGGGGAAAAAATAGAAAAATGGGCAGATGAGAATGGCCTCTCGTGTCTAATTCTGGGGGAACCGACGCACCGCGCTGGGAACACTTTGGATCTCGCATGGACAAATATTAGTGGAGCCTCCGCATGGGTAGACCGAGAAGAATGTATGACAAGTGACCATTTTCCGATCTCTGGCACAGTACCTAGCTGTACCCGAGTTATCAAGAAATCTAAAGGTCCACTTAGAGTCCCGAAAGATAAGCTGCCTCAATTTGCACAACTAGTCTCTCGTTGGATGCCTCGTGCTCAGGACCTAAAGTCAGGAGACATTGAGCAGTTCGCTCAGGATTTGTGCCGTGCGCTAGTAGATGCCCTGAAAGCAGTGGGTAAAGCTTCTAATGGTAAATCTGGCAGATCGGCGCCGTGGTGGACTCCAGAATGTAAGGCTGCCCGCCTCCGATATCGAACAGCCTCCACGGAGCCAGACCGAAATCAATATGCAAAGGAATATAGGAACACTATTGCGGAGGCAAAAAAGGAGTATTGGAAAAGCCAGGTTGAAGAGATGAAATTTCCGACAGATATCTATAGGCTCATGCGATGGACCAAACCACGGCATACTGAAGTTCCGCCACCTCTTCTTTTCAACGGGCGCCTCGTTGCAGACCAAGCAGAGCGTGCGTTAATTTTACGAGACAATCTTTTGGCGCGGCTAGACACTACAGACGACCTTCCCATTGCTACAACAAATGCGGCTAATCGTATTCCATGGACGGAGGGGCTCGAAGAAACAGAGGTACGATCGTGCACCATAGATAGCGGAAATACCTGTCCTGGATCAGACGGAATTTCGGTAGAATTACTCAGTACCTGTTGGGGTACACTTGGTCCTTGCGTCACTCACCTGTTTCGATCCTGTCTTAAGTTTGGCTATCATCCATCTTGCTTTAAGTTGGCAGAGGTTGTTTTCATTCCAAAAGCAGGTCGAGACCCATCTTCCGTGAAAGGGTGGAGACCCATTGCTCTCCTATCGTGCCTCGGAAAGGGATTGGAAAGAATCATCGCCAAACGCATGGCTACTCTAGCTATCACAGCTGAGGTGGTTGGGCATCAACAATTTGGGGCTCTACCAAAACGTTCAGCTACTGATTTAGTCGCTTGTGTCGTGCACGATATTGAAGAGGCTCGCACTCAAAAGTGGACTTCAACGCTCGTAACTCTTGACGTTCAAGGAGCCTTCGACGCGGTCCTTCATAATAGACTACTAATGCGAATGCAAAAACAAGGTTGGCCAGACTCGGTCCTTCGGTGGTCAGCCTCATTTCTACGCAACCGATATGTCCAGGTCCGGTATTCAGGAGGAGTAACGAGTCCTAAAAAGCTGGTCTGTGGTGTTCCGCAAGGATCGCCGATCTCCCCACTACTTTTTCTTTTGTACATGGCCGAACCCATGCGTAGCGGGAACTCTAGAGCTAGGTTCAGTTATGCAGACGATATTGGGATACTTGGCATTGGAAGAACGACTACTGAATCTGCGGCTGCGGCCCAAGGTGAAGTAGATAAATTGCTTGAATGGGCAAGTAATAATGCTTTATCATTCGATTCAGGGAAGTCGGACGTAATTCAATTCCCTGGCCGGCGAGGGGAAAATCCTATCGGAGTGAAAGTAAACAATATATGGATTGAACCGGCTAAGAATATCCGTTGGCTAGGAATACATCTCGACTCTCAACTCTCGTTCAAACATCATGTAACAACATGGTACGGGAAAGCGCTTAAAGTTGCTCAACATATGCGGAGGCTCAATCCAGTAACACGTGGGGCAGCTCCTGGACCCCTGATAACTGCCGTTGACACCTGCGTGATCCCTGTAGCGACCTTCGGTGCGGAAGTTTGGTGGCCGGGCTTAAAACGACCAACAATTCGCGGAAATGTAACTCCTCCTACAGCCCACTTCTGTAATCTTATTGATAAAGCAGTTCGTGTAGCGTTGAGAGCCGCACTACCAGTATGGAGAACAACACCCAACGTAGTCCTTCACAGGGAAGGGGGAATTCCACCCGCCCGAATACTCCTAGAAGGTAATCGTCTACGGCTCTCAGCACGAATAAATTCACTAGACAACCGCCATCCTCTCCGCAGCCGAGCGAGCGTATGTCCCAATGTAGGTACGCTTAAGTATAAGACAAAGGCCATATTGTCAAAGCATCCAGAAACGCAGATGTCACGTTTGCAGAGGGCTTTCCAACAGCTACCCCGATCATCCGAGGATACTGAACCCTTAATCGTACCTCTATATTCTCATACGCAAACAACAAAAGCAGAGGGTATTATAGACCACGAGAATTGGATCCGAACAATTCCATCTTCCGTTATCTGCGCCTACTCCGACGGCTCTTCTGAGGGACATGGAAGATCTTCCTGGGGATTCGTCCTGCAACGCGGGGGCATCACTTTTAAGAAAGATCAAGGGATTCTACACGGGGGAGAAGTTTACGATGCTGAAATCTTTGGGGCTACCATGGCACTCTGAGCTGCGCTCTCCACAAGACGAAGCGGGGAGAAAATTTATGTTCTTTTGGACAACCAAGCTGCAGTCCGGGCCCTCCAGACTGGCAGGACGTCCTCTTGTCTTAGGCTAACTCGGATTTTTCACGATGTTTCCCAAAAAGCCAATTCGGAAGTCAGATGGGTACCAGGACACTCTAAGATACCTGGGAATGAAGAGGCCGACGCAGCCGCGCGAGCTGCACTTCAATCACTCCCCCCTTGCCACATTGAACCAAAATTCATTACGCTTGCCTATGTTCGTCGCCTTATGCAACAGCGTCGCCAGCAGCTAATTGACGATTGGTGGTCCAAGGTATGTCCGGTTAGGTATAAAGATCTAGACCTACAGATGCGCCGTCGAAAGCCTGCAGAGCTTAAAATGCCGCGGCAGCTTCTTCAAAAGCTTATATCAGCAAGGACCGGGCACGGTGACTTCGCTGCATATCACCGCAGACTAAATCATGAAAATGCAAATTTAGTTTGCATCTGTGGACAAGAGACGTCCCCTACTCACTTCGTACGTTGTCGAGAACACGCCAGCCTAACGCGTAGGTTTAGGAAAGGAAGGACAATGGGCGATCTTATCAATCAACTTCTCGGCCCAAAGTGTGTCAGAGAATTTACAGAATTTGCAAAACTTACAGGCTGTTTTGGCAACCTATTCGCAAGCTCGTCCTCCGCTGAAAGCGAGGACAGCATCTCTTAGAAATCGATGAAGGCAGCGACATCGTGGAAACAGAGCGTGTGAAACGCTATGTTGACACAATAATTCACTTTTGGGTTTATGGTTTTTTTTTTATTCCTTTTACGTTCGGGTCTCTGTCGGAATTTTTGGGGATCATGGAGTACAGGTTCATTTAGGCGTCGTCGCAAATTGTTTATATACGCGTGTACATACTTTAGAGGGTGCGAACGAGTTGGGCATACTCTCGAGTATGATCCCCACCGGCTCTACCGGTCCCGAACCAATTGGACGAAGGGCTCTGCCCGGGACCTAAATATAGAAACAAACAAACAAGTACCACCGGCTTAAGTCAACATTACTGCATTAGCGTGACAGGGGCATATTTAAATTCTTGACTATTACGAAAAGGGCAGTGTAAATCTAGAGACTAATCATTTTATCGCCCAATACTAATGTTCTCCTGTATTACTTGACTCTATTCTTCCGGATATCTAATCTCGGTTTCCACACTTACGAAGTACCAACAAGTTTGACCGAACAGAAATAAACCTTTTTTATCCATCATCGCAACGATGTCGAAAATATCTTAACGGAAGACTGTATTAGCATTTAAACATTGCGAAAATACACGAATAAGACCATTCAACAAATTGCTGATGATCTTGTTCTATCCTGGAACCAAGGTCAATAGGCTTCTGCCCGACGGTTTGAGAGCCCAAATAATCGTACTGGGTGCCCTCCTGTACTCTCTAGTCAGCAGATAGATCAGTTAGTGGTCTTTGTTAGGTCTTCACATGAGGCTTGACGGATGAATTATCTGGATCTATCACTAGATCCATTTAGGCAGTGGAACGATGTTCAGAGATCCATCCACAAGGATCTCAACAGTAGGGGGTATCTTTGACGTCGAGCTCGTTCAAATCCTGGGCTGAGTGAGATTAACAAACTAAAGAGGATAAAGTTCGCCCCAACTCACATAAACTGGACTCTGGAAGATTGGAGTCAAGTTATCTGGACTGATGAGACATGGGCTTCCGGTAACACTCACAAAAACACTTGGGTAATTAGACTGGCAATTTCTGGCTCTATCTAGATTATATCTAGCTTATATCTAGCTCTAACGCGCAATTTAGGTAGATGAACAAGTTGAAGACTTCTGTGTAGATACAAAGAGTCTGAAGGGGAATGGCTGGATTTTGTGGGTATCTTTTATGGGATCTCAAAAAGGTGAAAATTTAGCATGGGACAAAAGATGGGGAAAAATAAACCAAGCCAGCTTCAGTGAAAGGGTGGTATCATTAATCTTCAATTATCACAGATCACACCCGGGCATGATACTCATGCAAGACTCGGTATCTGCCCATCGAGGCCGGGTGTTAGATGAAATTTCTGGAGCGGGCATCGAGCTGATGGAATGGCCTCCCTACTCCCTACTCCCTTGATTTAAATCCTGTTGAAAATGTGTGGAACATCATGAAAGAGAACTTGCTGTATAATTTCCCCGAACTGGGTGGACAACGATTGCCAAATTCAAGGCTTCGTGCAATAGCTCTAGCTAGCTGAGACTTAATTACCGGTAAAAATCTTACGCCACTTCTCGCAAGCATGCACAGGAGGTGCCAGGCAGTTTTGGATGCAGACGGGGGGGGCACACTTGTAACTAGGATTTGGATTGTTTTTCGCTGTTTTATTTGTCTAAATTTAATTAAAATTGTGTGAATAATGATAGAATTCGTAGCTTAGACAGGCGTTTCAAAATAAAGACTAAAAAATAATCAGATGAATCCAAAATTGATATAAATAATATAAGAATATTGTTCACTATGGATCGATGAAATAAAAAGCAAGATTCGCATACAAATTAGAGTTTTTTTCGAAAGGCAACTACCTATTTGGGATGAAATATTTTAATTTCATGTCCAAAACTTCCTGTCATGCTAATGCAGTATTGTTGACTTAGACCGGTAGTATTGTACTTCGGCTCAACCATAAACTTTATATCCATGTCTTATAGGTACTCTAGTTGATGGGTGCTGAATGTCAAACCCACTTTTTGACCAGGGTCTCGCCATACAAATTTCCATAAAAAATATTTATCTAGGCCCACTATGGAAGGGATACTCGAAAATTTGTGTGTATTACATGTACTCGAAATCGCGAATTTCAAAAGTGAGGACCTTGGAGCTTTCATGAGACTAAGCTTAATCTGGTAAATTTTATAGCAGATTACGCGCTAAATACGACTAAAGTTAAAGCTAGTGACTAGCCGTAAAAATAAATCTTCAATATCTCGTAGCTCCCCCACCAGCTACAAAAACCGCCTGACATCGCGCCGGCATACTTCCGATGAGATACTGCAAAGAGTTATGACTTATAGAATCCCATGCTTCCAGTATGATAATGCGAAGCTCAGCCGAAGACCGCTCCCGCCCATCCTCGAGTTCAGGATATTGATTTTCAATATAATCCTTCATCTCGCTCCACACAGCCTCAATAGGGTTGAGGTCTGGGGAGTAAGGAAGCCAGTTTATGGCCTCAATATTTTTAACCCTTAAACTTTCCCGAGTGAAAGCCGCTTTATGTGGCGGTGCATTATCTTGCATGAATTGCAATTCAGGATTCACCTCCATGTAGTCAGCCACATGGGGAACTGTCGGGAAATGCTGAGTCATCTAGTAAAAGCTCGGCACACAAATAGTATTACTGTCCTCATTACTTGTATAATAATCATCTACCCTTCTGACAGTATCGTTATATACACTATCGTATTGTCTCAGCTACCTCTACTTTATCCTTTTACTCTTGTGACTTACTCTCATCTCCCCATATATTCTTAACAGGTTCTGAGCTCGGAAAGCGAAAATTTGATATTCTAACAAAATGTCAATCACCACTGCGCTCAATAACCAATTTTCCAACAACGGTACAACGATAAACAACACAACATGGGGTGCTGTTCCAATTTTCAACGGAACTAACTACCATCAGTTTGAGACTTGTCTCAAAGACGTTCTCGAAATTGCTGGCGGCTGGACCATCGTGGCCAGTGCAGAAAAGAAGTCAATCGAGCTTACGGGACCCGACGGAAAGATTTTAAATAGCCAGCTAATAAACGATTGGACATCGAGAAACGAAAGAGCTATAATCATCATAGCTGCATCTGTCAGCTCAGTCCTCAGGACAGAGAGCTTCCGAGCAGCAACCACGTCCTGAGACGCGGCTGCACTTTGGATAGAAACGCAAAAGCTGAAATCCAACTCCGGTGGCATTTTCACTGCGTCTGTGCGATCGAAATTTCTCTCTTCGTTCTTTGATCCTAGAAAAATGACTATCACCCAATACTACGAGGAATTGGCTTCTGCTCAGAAGAGGCTACAAGGCACGGAACAGCCGATCGTTGAATCTGAATTTCTTCAAAGGATTCTCCTATCTCTCCAAAATCTCCCGAAAGACAACCACCACTGGCACGGCGCAAGGTTCCATATCGCCTTTAACAATCTCTCTCTCTCTTCCGCCCTGCAAGTCCTCGTGGAAGTCGAAGCCATGGAATCAGATTCAACCAATTTGACACAATCTGCAAATTTTGCAAACAACAACCCCGGCAATTCCAACAACGCTCCAAGCAACAGGGGATCCAGAGGCCGAGGTGGATATTATGGGAGAGGTCGTGGCGGGATCCACAGAAATAATAGAAATCCCAAAGGAGGGCATAGAGGTAGAGCAAGGTCAGCCTCTAGGATTCCTCGTGGAAGGGGTAATAACCGTTCAATTAACAACGGTAATAACCGTAATAGTAATGCTAATTCAAATCATAATGGGGAAAGATTTGTGGGCCGCGACAACTGTGGGTTTTGTCTTCAGCCCGGTCATTGGCGACGGGATTGTGTTGCGTATGCGCGAGCACAGAATCTGCAACTGGGATCTGGGACCAGAAACTCTGGTAATAATAGCGCCAACGTAGCTACAGATACCTCACAATTAAACTTTTATGATTATACCTGTCCCAATCAACATGTCTATGTGGTAATGGAAACCGCACTTCTATCAATTTACCGAAGCAAATCAAGTTGGAAAGTTGATTCTGGTGCTACTCGCCACTTCAGTGGAAGACTTTCGGATTTTTCTGGCCTGAAAAGATGGTCTACGGCCAAAAATGTTTCTACAGCCAACGGAAACACTTGTCCTTCTGATGGTTATGGTATATGCAAAACTGGAAATTTGGTACTAAAGGATGCTTGGTATGTCCCAGCATTTAAAGGCATAAGACTCATTTCAGTCGGGGCACTTGCTAAGGATGGAATAAATGTTACTTTTGACAATTACACCGCGACAGCAAGAAGAACAAAAACAGCAATATTTAAGGCTCCTCTCTGCGATGACCTTTATCAACTTACAGACGATTCGGTGGACGTAAAACCTTGCCCAAAATCCCAACAGTCCCTTGCAGCTCATCAATCAGGGAGCACAGCCCAAATACCAGTCCCTATCGATGAAATGTCTCGCGTCCCAACAAATGATACAGAACTATGGCATTTTAGGTTAGCCCACGCAAGCTACAAGACAATCGCTCGACTCCCCAATATTCCGAAGAAACCCAAAGCTATCAGCAAGGGGGAGAACGCATGCGAAGCGTGTTTGGCTGGCAAGATGAAAGAAACTTTTTCTAAGAAGGCAGACGATCGCATGTCTCAGCCAGCTCGAAGGCTACATGCTGATATCTCTGGGAAATTTCCGACATCTATTTTGGGATATAATTACTTTCTAGTAATTGTTGATGACGCTTCAAGGTGTGGATGGATAAGACTCCTTAAAAATAAAAGCACATCGGAGTGTTTACCAGCGATAAAAGAAACAGTGGCTCATTTGCAACTTAGTTCTGGGGAAAAAGTCGCATTCTTTAGAGCAGATAACGGATCCGGGGAATTTGGGCAATTATGGAAAGACTGGTGCCGAAAATCAGGAATTGAAGTACAACCTTCCCCTCGATATAAACATTCTTTGAACGGAGTTGCAGAACGAGCCATTGGTCACTTGGTTCAGCTAGCAAAGTCTATGATATTTCACGCACAATTAGACTGAAAAACTTACTGGTGTTATGCTATCGTGCATGCTATGCATATTCGGAACAGACTTCCAACATCTGCTTTACCTTACGGTCCTGAAGACACGCGTCCTGGCACTAATGTGACGCCTATATCGGCATTTTCGGATAAGACAATAACGCTCAATAAATTACGCATATTCGGTTGCGCAGCGTTCCCGTTGGTATTCAAAGAAACTAAACCAGCTTTCTCTAAGTTTGCCCCTATTATAGAAACTGACTGGATATTTATAGGAATTCAAAGTAATTCAATTTGGGTATTACTAAACAGACGAACAGGTGCAGAACAACGCAGTATTGACTGTGAATTTAAAGAACATATATTCCCTGGTATGATGTGTCAAGATCTTCAAAGTCAATTGGGACTAAGATCAAATATATATAAAGTCATTGGGGACTCAGGCCAAGATCTACAAAGTCAATCGGGGCTTAGATCAAAAATTAACAGGGTCATTGGGGACTCAGGCCAGGATAAGCGTTTATCAGATCAAAATACTGGTGTCGCTGGGGACTTGGATTTAAGAAATCAAAATAAACTGCAAGTACCATCCAGTAGAGCCAATGGGGACTCAATTTTAACTACCGGAGAGTCATTAGAAACTCATGAAGCTAAGAAAATCCCTATTCCTGATAAAACTAATCTTCAAATCGTCACTCGCTCTGGAAAAGTGGCTGGTCTTAATACTGATAACAGAAGCAGTAATGGTTTCGGAAGTAGTGTGTCTCTCATGGTTAGGGCACTAAATGCTCTCCATATTGAGCAAAAACAAGATTCGACTTCACTAGGTGCCCCTTCTGTGCAATTTGAATCTCTAACTAGAGAACAGGCATTCTCAGAAAATGAAGAGGCATGGAAAGCTTCATTACTGGATGAACTTAAATCCTTGGAAAGAAACAAGACTTTTGAAATAATTGAAGCTAATTATAAAGCAGAGAATGGACGCAAACTAATATCTTCTTGTTGGGTCCTGAGAAACAAATTTAGTGCCGATGGATCAATAGCTTGAAGAAAGGCCAGAATCGTAGGGAAAGGATATGAGCAACTACATGGAATAGACTACTTCGAGATGTTTGCAACAGTTATTCGATACGCTACCCTGAGAACAGTCTTATCTTATGCAGCAGTACACGATCTGGAACTTGAACACCTGGATGTTGATACCGCATTTCTTAATCCGACACTGAATGAACCAAATTTTATGAAAATTCCCGAGTACTTTCATCTCCTAGAACCATGGATTAAGGGTGTCGAAAACAAATTTTACCTCAAACTTAATAAAGCACTGTATGGACTTAAACAATCACCAAGGGAATGGTTTCTGGATGCTAAGAGATTCTTTAGCGAAATGGGATTTAAGCAAGGAAATGCAGATCCAAATCTCTTTATATCATCACCAATGGGGGAGAAAAGAGAAAGAGTCTATATACTCTTATTTGTTGATGATATGCTCATCGCCGGCTCCCGATCACTTGTAGAACAATTTAAGCTGAAGATAATGAAGAAGTGGAAGTGCAAAAACTTAGGTCCAGTAGAAACCTTTGTTGGATTTCAAATCGAGAGAAATAGGAAAAATCGTAGCCTATTTATTCACCAAAAGTTTTACATTAAGAAATTACTGGAACGACTTGGAATGAAGGACTGTAACGGAGTCTCAACACCGTTTGTCACTGGGACTGTCCTCAAAGAAAAAGATGACGATGAATACCTCGATCAGGATAATGCAGCTCTTTATCGACAAGTAGTCGGCTCCTCGATATACCTCTCAAATGGCACTCGGCCCGATATTTCATATGCAGTCGGCCAATTAGCAAGATTCATGGCAAAACCACGGCTATCATTCTTAAACCACGCTAAACATCTCTTAAGGTAGCTACAACGAACAGCTTCGTATGGAATCTCTTACTTGCCATTTGTTCGAGACTTTTGTAATAACTACGCCAAATTTAATGCATTCGATATCTATACAGATGCAACCTGGGGAACCGAAGAAGACCGGAAATCTTTTCAGGGCTATGCGGTAACTTATAATGGGGGAGTGATTTCATGGACATCACAACGTCAGAAAAGTACAGCCTTAAGCAGTATGGAAGCTGAGATCATTGCTGCCAGTGAAGGAGCAAAGGAAGCAGCTTGGATGGAAAAACTTTGGCTGGATCTAAATCAGGATCGATACATCCCAACACTCTGGTGTGACAATCAAGCGGCAAAAGAATTCTGTAAGGACTCTGGTAAGTTCCATAATAAGGCGAAACATATCGAGACTCGATATTTCTATGTCAGGGACGACATGTGCATAACAGGACGATTAAATATTGAGAAAATCGCCGGAGCAGAAAATCCCGCGGATATATTAACAAAACAGCTTCCGGATGAAGGCTTACGGAGACACATGAAAACATTAGGTGTCGGGGAATCAACTTAATAGGAATCGGAATACTATCACCGCAAAATGGAAAGTCAAGTTGGAAAAACGGTATGCTATGCGACATACACCAGGGACACTCTTGTATCAGGGCATCTACATATGCTGAGCTGAACTGCATAAGAGAACAATTAAACTCTGCAGATGTAGGCTCTGCGGCTATCTTGGCCGTCCTGAGAGTTAACGAGGTCTAGGTGGATGTCATAATGGATATTCACTGGGAGATGGAAATAGGCTCATATATCTCAGCATGGGGGAGTGTCGGGAAATGCTGAGTCATCTAGTAAAAGCTCGGCACACAAATAGTATTTCTGTCCTCAATACTTGTATAATAATCATCTACCCTTCTGACAGTATCGTTATACACACTATCGTATTGTCTCAGCTACCTCTACTTTATCCTTTTACTCTTGTGACTTACTCTCACCTCCCCATATATTCTTAACAGGAACAATGTGTTCGCAATAACTCGGCCCTGTTATTGAACCCCAATTTTTTTCCCAGAGTAAGCAGGCCCCTTTCTGAGTTCCGTGAAAACTACCCCAGGACATCCAGGCTGTGCTCTTTCTAGTCTTGTCGACGAGGCAGGTGTGTTCAAGCTCGTCACCAGGCTGTGTAATATTAGTCATCTAAATCCTAGCTGATGACACGCGCTACAAACCTTTCTCGTTATGTAGGCATCTCGATGTCTACTATCTGTTACCCATGTCTCGTCGCTCCAAAGGATCTGACTCCAATCGTCAATGGTCCAGTGACGATGATTTAGAGCCCACTCTAACCTTTTTATCATGTTGACCTCGGATATAGGTGGCTTTGCTCGAAACAATCTCCTGGAGTAACCTCTATCTTTGAGCGCACTTCTGATCGCATAAACCCCAGCGCCTCAGCAACTAAACTCCATGGCAAGCTCTATATACGTCATATGGCGATTCCTTCGAGAGAGTCGCACAAAAGTTTCTAGCTCATCAGCTTGGGCCTGATCCAGTTTTCGTTTTCCACCCGGATTTCTTTTGGGAGAGGTAGTGCCTCTATTGATGATGTGAATAACTTGTTTGTAGCTCAAGTCGAGGATAGATGCAATTTCGCCTCGTTCGTGGCCAGCATTGTGTAAAGTAATTACCTGGAGTTATTTAGCTGAGATCTTTCCAAATCCAGTAAAGAATGACCTGAAGGCACTTATCTGCTGAAGCTCTTCTCGAATAGCTACGCCTCGCAGGAGATGTTTCCTCGCTGTTCATCTATCGCTACAATTGGTACGATATGTAGCGTTAGGGTCATTTAAAGCATGTCTCACTTTCAACAACGATTCAGTGTAAGTCGCTCGGATTTTTGACTGGTGTAAAACTAGACGTTGGCGATATATTCTTGTTGGGTGACTGGATGAGGAGCAGGCGTTATGTCAGATGAATGGATAATTACTGTAAATTAGCCCGTAGATATTACTAGGGGTAGACCCTGTACAAAGCCCAATGGACAAGGAATACCCTTTTGATATTCCGGACCCATGTATGAGAGTACATTACAATCTCGATATAACAATATGGGGCAAAACTTTACCAAGGCTCCCGACTGGAGAATTCACTTGAATTGGTCAATAAGAACCCTAGTTCAAGTTTTGCCCCACATTGTTATAGCGAGATTGTACTGTGGGATTCTTTTAATAATATTTATACAGATGGAGTTATTTGCAGGACACTTTGGCGTCAAATGGATTGTTTCTCGGTCGCATTGGGTAATGAATCTGACTAGTTACCTTTCAAAACTTGGGGTTTTGGTAAGGGAAAGTCTTGGCGTCCTAGCTTTTATATCCTAGAGATTTATACTGATATTACAGTACTAGCAACGAATAGGAAATTTCTGATGGTTTCAAGTCAATTAAATTTTTAGTTTATTCACAGTTACACGAATAAGAACACAAGCTTCTATCACAGAATCATAAGTTTAAAGACCAATATCCTATTGGACCACCATTGGCGTCTTTTACTGCTTGAGAACTCGCTGGCATGCTCGCAATCAGGGTTCGAAGCTGATCCGGCGGTGCAGACTCCCAAGCCTCCTCAACAATCTCACGGACCTGTAACCAACTACGCTTTCTCCCTTGAACAAGCCCAAGATATTGAGCCTGCATACATGATTTCTTCATACTTCATTCAGTGTGACCATGCCGTGGTTGATAGGTGCTATCCTCTTACTGTAGCGTTTAGCGGTAATTGAACCTCATTCTTTCTCCCGGAACAAGCAAGGTTCTTTCTCACTCCCGAAAAAAGATCCCCAGTACATCCATCCAATTTACCTTTGAAATTTGCTAACGACACATGTGTTGCCGTAGGCCTCATCTAGCTATATCTAAGGATTAGACTAAGAATTTAAATTCAGATGATACTTGAAGGCAGTACCAACCTTTCTTGTGATTCAACATCAAGTGTGCCTATCATCGGTCACCCAGCTTTCCTCAGTTCAGAGTACTCGCACCCAAGTTTCTTTCTCTCTGCGGAGTTGGTTTCCAACGAATTCATATCGCTTTCTCAAATGTTCTGGGGAAAGAGAAGGTTACGAAGCGACAATCCTACGAGTTTAACCTCTCTTCTTCTTTTCCCGTTCAATGACCTTTTGGCTAACACCGAAGTGCAGGAAGAATAGATTTGCAACCTCAAAAAGGGGCATTTGACGGCCTTCCGGAGAGGAAGTAATGTAAGCTTCCACTTCGCCGACTTTTGCACTATTGAGTAATGGGACCCGCCCCCCAGGCTTTTTGGAGGTGAGCTTAGCAGTGTTCATAGCTTATCGAACTTGTCTATGAGTGATTTAGAGTCGTTCTGCAATCATATTGTACGAAAGACCCTTGTGGGCTAAAGGTCTCATCTGAAAATCTGTAAAAATAGCACGAATTCATTTTTTTGATGTCAAACTCAACTTTATACTTTAACTCGAGTCAAATGTGGCACATATTTATGAGTTCTTGGTGATTGCGGAGATGTCTATGGTGGATTCATTTCTGTAATAATCTAATCGATTTAATGCTTTGTTTTCTGGATTCGTGACCTTGTTCCGCTTCTACTCACAATTGAAGCAGAAGTTACAATGTTAAAACATAATCGTGTCTTGTTGAACTTTGTAATAGTGATGATCATGATATGAGATCTTCGACTAGTCGTTATGGTGAGTATTAAGGTTGTGGTTTATTAAATGTGTGCGTAGTACATTGAAAACATTTGCTCAGTTGATTATAAATCAGTAGTTATGCATAGCTTTCATTAGAATATGATAGTCCTAATAATCTAGGCAGACATGATTCCAAGTTTCAGACTAGCTGGGGTTTTAATTCCATAAGCGTTATAGTGTTTGGATTGATCATTGTATAATCCCTGAAGCGAGATTATTCTTTGCTATTGCAAGGGGACGATTATTATCGTAGTGATATAGTACGCGTCTACCCAAGGCTACATACATCACGCGCGCTAGTCTGTGCTTAAGAGTAAACAAAACGAATACTTACTGTACAGGGTATAAACCATCTCCCGATCAACCTTAGCGCCTTCCACATAAGCCTTAGAAGAATGTCTGGCCCTATCTCAGAACTTCAACAGATGAGCACCTGGAAAGCTCTGGATTCGATATTTTCAACATGAATTGCATCTTGCAGCGTTGCTGTGGTGACTATCTTCAAGTGAGTCGAAGTATTGATATTTACACGGCTGGGTTGATTTTGATTAAATTGGCATGGGGCTGAAATAAGACATAAGGTGCGAAAATAAGAGGTATGATGTGGAAAAAGCAATCCCCTCAATCAAAAAGCCTTGAAATATGGCAAGGGTACTTCTTTTTTTAAAATCATTTTTGCGTATGCAGCTAGAGGCTATGACGCATATGATTGGGAAAGACATGTATATTTCGTAGAATGACTCTGATATTAGGAACACTTATACTCAGGTTTCATTTGCAGGTACCACTTCATGAATAACGCCTGGGTCGGATGGAGCAGTGGTGCACTGTTCAGGCCGTTCTCCTAAGTTGAGTCTGGGTAGCTTGCACACATGCCCCATTTGGATCAGAAGAAAGCTGGATCGAGTCCAGCAAGACCCTCTCACCACGTCTCTCGCGGCAAAATAGGCTTCGTAAGATGACGAAAGCATACAGTCGTCCCTCTCTAACTCGATAGTGGGTCCCGGTATAAGTGTTGAAAATATTCATTGTAACTTGGACTTTTATATTTGCAACACTTATCCTTACAGGCCATTTTGAATGCAGGGGTAAGCATTGCAGATGTAAACGGTTGAATTACAATGAATATTTTCAACACTTATACCGGGACCCACTATCGAGTTAGAGAGGGACGACTGTATTCTGATAAAATAGGGTTTTCTCGCTTTTCCCCATGGCGGGTATTCAGGGAAGAGGATACATGTCGCAAGGCGTTATTATCGTAGTGGTATCTGCAAATGGAATTTGAGTATGAGTGTTCCAAACGTTAAACTGAGTCGTTTTGCGAAACATACACATCTACCGTAATCATTCACGTCATAGCCTCAGGCTGCATACGTAAAAATGATTAAAAAAAAGAATAACGCCCAACGATAAGTACCCTCTTCCGTGAATACCCACCACAGGGAAAAGCGAGAAAATCGCTTTGTTATCTGAGTATGCTTTCGTTATCTTACGAAGACAATATCACCGCGAGAGATGTGGCATGAAGGGTTTTGCTGGGGTCGAACCAGCTTTCCCCTGTCTCAAGTGGGGCATGTGTCCTGGCTACCCAGACTCTACTTGGGATAACGGCCCGGACGGTATACCACTGCTCCAGCCGACCCAGCAGGAGTTCTCTGTGTGGCGGTGAAACATGCGACGCGGAAATCGTCGGTGCTCCTTGAGCTGTGATTTTGGCGAGGCAAAGTGGGAAGAAGACATTTGTTCAATTGGACAACCAGGCAGCAATTTATGCTCTACAGATAAGAAATTCGACCTCACACCTTCCATAAATCACACGTTTTATATCATTTTGTCGACAAGATCAATGCGAAAGTAAGATGGTTACCAGGACACTCAAGGATATATGGGAACGAGAAAGCGGATGAACACGCTCGAGCACACTGCAAGGACTCTAGCGTCACAAATTATACCAGAAAATATTACTTTAGCCCGGATTCGTTGACTCATGTTCCTGCATCGACAGGGTCTAATAGACGTGGGGTGGTCAGAAGCCCGTCCAGCTCGATACAAAGTGCTAGATCTTCATGTGCTTTGTCGTAAGCCGCCAGATCTTGCTCTTCCTCGTCGAGTACTACAAGGAGTCTTGTCTGCAAGATTGTGACGGCTGTTCAGCCGATTATAAACCTGTAACCTACGATGGTCATCGCAGGCATTTATTATGATGCAGAACGTTGAAACATAATGCAAGATCAATAATAATAGAGATCAGCGGCTACATTATACAAGGGTCTATAATTAGGGCTACAGCATGACTAGGAAAACAGGGTTTAACTTGAGCTGAATGATGCGAATTATAACTTTGTATCTTTCATTCTCAATGAGGATTACTCATGGGTGATAATTGAAGATAAGCCAAGGGAAGAAAACATAGATCTTGAATAGAGAGGATTGTTCTGGACCTAAATTAGCTTTATTGATAGTGAATTGTTGAAAACCATATCTAATACAAGTGCCCATTGCCTCCCACAGTCAATCTGTGACAAAGATCTAGCCACGGGGATTTTGCGGCATATCATCTTAGCTTTCACCACAAAGACGCGATTGTGGAATGTCATCGCGGCTAGGTAACATCGTCAGCCTACTTTATCCGCTGTCGGAAAAATGCCATCCAAGCTCGAAAGCTTGGAGATCGGGTAGCGTCACAGTTTGAGTATTTATTAGTTGATTTAATTGTTAACGTATAAGGCACAAGCTCTGCACACAAGAAGCGTGATACGGTTAGCCAAACTCTGGAGACTCCAAACTATCTATTTCCCCGACTATTGCTAGCCAGAGAGAGATGTATGAAGATAAAATAATAAATATAATAACTGGCACTAGTGGCCTAAAAGTAATAACTGTTGACCACCAATATCAGCGACGATAGAAATAACAATATACTGATCTGAAGAACCTCACGTTCTCGATACCCTTTCCCAAAGATAACGCCTTCCTAATATACATCATCATGAGAGCCATAACCGGTCCCCTTCTCATGACTCCTTTCAGAGATTACAGCCAACTGCTCCGAGTTGCTGTTATGCTACTGTTCCAAAACGCCTCTGCTCGCTATGAAACTTACTCAACCCCGGAATATCCCTTCGTCTAAACATTATGCCTCCTGATGACATGCCCCAATTGGCAACCTCTCGTGCCTCAGAACATCTCATCTTACCCGGTCGTTTAACTGCCAGTAGTTGCAGCAAAAGCAAAAAAAATAGCAAATACACACAAGTGCGAAAGGTCCGACGCTCCACATCTCACTTTCCTCTCAGCCGCGAAAGTCCATGCAACAAAGAGATTCCCCAATAAGACACCGACTTGCACCCTGTACCGTCGTTACGACTGAAGTCGCATATCTTGCCACAAAAAAGGAAGCGTAGCCAGTATAGAAACTGTTGGCAGCACTTATCCGAACCGAGAGTTTGGCACGCACAACCATTTCCAAAGTCGAGAAACCCACGAAATAATCAGAGTTGCCCTCCTGTGCGAGACCCTAACCTCTCCCACCGTTGCCAACCTATCCTCCCTACCCTATGTCGTAAATTCCTACTCATTGCCAGTTTCCCAGAAAAAATCGTGCGGACCTCTCCAATTTTGTGCCCTACGACTTTTATCCTCCGTCGGGTATCCACAACACCGTGAGTTTGTAGCTGGAGGCCAAGAAAGACAAGGGAAAAGATCGCAAATTCGTAGTCGACGTGGTCACTTGTAGAGGATTTCGTTTGATGGGTCGCAGATTTTAGAAGGCGTTGGTTTGATAGGAACAAGACCTCTTTCAGTTGGACGGACTGAAATTGTGAGGGCGTTGACTGAGAGACTGGGAGCTTGTACGTCGATAAGGTTCGAATGCGACTCTTCTTGGCTATCCCAGATGTGTGAACACTGGGCGTTTACAGCCGGCACCGCGTGAAGGTGAAGAGTTCGTCCTTGCTAGCAGGAGGAGGTGAAAGAGATGCGATGTTGGAAGAATTCATTTGGGCAAACACAATCTCTAAAAAAATTAATTCAAGAAAAGACAAAAGTGAGCACAATCCAATAATAGTGTGGTGTTTGATTACGGTAATTGAAGTAAGTCAAGAGCGGAATTATTAATTGAATGTGAAGGTATGAAAGAACCAAGTTGGCAATAACAATATTCGATTGATTGATCTATCTCAGAAAGAAAGGAAATGTTACTACCATAGGACGTTACTTTTTGTTCTTTTCAGCTCTGTCATTTCCTTCGTTATCAGAAAGTCCTTCAAGGATACGTCATCTCGTCCTAACCTAGACTTGATCTCCTGTGAATGGGGATCTTGAAACGCTCTCGCTATGTATCATTCACGATTTCTCTCCATCTTTACGTTCTTCGGTAAAAATAGTAATAGTGACACCGCAATCAATCCTGCTTAGGCACTCACCTAAGCCCAATAACGGTCAAACCATAACAGAGAGGTGAGATCTGTAGAGAATTAGTGTGGGGAGCATATATTTAATCTGTACAAACCGCTCACGATGGAACAGGAATGCAACCCTATTGGGACAGAAAGATAACGTTTCAACAAGTAAAACTAACAGACTCATTTAATTTTCATAACATTATATGCCGTTATATAGTTGAATCAAACAACCAAAAGGGGCTTTCATTAGGTTAATATGTCCGTAAATACTTCTTTTGCTGTAGAAACGTAAAAAGCATAGTCAGCGAAATAACTCTTGTTCACCGGTCGATGAATTCAGTACCAAAAGGTGAAATTTAAGAGGAGTGACTCTTCCAAGAGAAGGGGGGTTTTGTATCATGACCCAGATTCGCAATAGTTACAATTTGCTGTTATTTATCCCGAACTAATAAGTCTCGGATGTACG
The DNA here is from genome assembly GCA_028751805.1 of Podosphaera xanthii. Classification (NCBI taxonomy): domain Eukaryota; kingdom Fungi; phylum Ascomycota; class Leotiomycetes; order Helotiales; family Erysiphaceae; genus Podosphaera; species Podosphaera xanthii. The sequence continues at coordinate 7,418,253 of JAPWIX010000007.1, forward strand.
AAAGGGGTCGTGATTTCTACCAATGTTCTAGGGCTTAGGGCTACGATGTGGAAGTTGTACCTACTATGACTGAGATCAGCTACGCATAATTAGCAAAAGGACAGAAGTGAGAGTACTGTGTGTGACGATTTAAAAGTATTCTAAAAACTACGCTTAATTGTAACCAACCCTTGTGCTAGTCACCAAAACATAGGATAGGAATAATTCGTGGATAATCTCATTCATTAGCAGGGGAACTTTGTTCCTTGAGTACAAGTATTAACAGAAATAGGCGTTAGAGAACTAGACAGTGGAACTGTTCATGGTAAAAATTCCAGTCCTGTAGTAGCACCTTGAAGGTAATTTCAGAATACCTTGAAATTCATGATGGTCAATGACATGGCGATAACACTTGGAGATTAAAGCGCGCAACAAATAGAACAGTCTTGAACCTTTGGAGTTACATTACTCCGACTCGAGTGGTAAGTTCATTCGGTTCCAAAAGTCTTGAAAAGTCCACATAATTGAATAGTTAACATTCACCCGAAAAGACATATGCGGAGTCCCCACCATTTTTTCCAAAAATGGGAATAGCAGGTCGCTATTTTGTAGTGTAGGGATACTTTGTTAATTCAACTGTGCAGAGCCCACAAGATGCGCGCGATAGAGCTATAATGACTTCATCTTTTGCCTAAGTGAATGGCCAGCATATTTTTACCCAGCAAGACCTTGCTTAGGGTTTAAGCTGACCAGTTTCTGTCTGAAATTAGCTAAGCATTTAGGCCATCGAAGTCCCACAATAAAAGCCGACTTTGATAGTATAGAACTCTTTCGTTCATCTATTCACCAGTTCATGATGATTAAAGAAAAAGAAAATTGATGTGCTGTGCTGTGAAATAGCAATTTATGCGAAATACCACCTCTTACAACTTACAAAATAGATATTGGCAATAAAGTGATGACTTTAAAAAGTTTAAACATACCAAAACTTCTTCGCTTCGAACCAGTTTTACACTTTCCTAACTTTTCACGGGTGGACTTCGTACAAGTATTCCTTCTTTGACACTTTTCATTCCTTCTGTTGGCAAAATTCTCAACACTTTCTGAAAATATCGGTCCCTGATAACACACTGAATCGGACCAATCCACTCATCCCTAGCAATAGGCAGCATTTGGAATTTTATACTCTTTCGACTTAAGGGCAGTAGCTGTAGTATACTCTGTTTCATACCCGAGAACGCCATTTTTTCATTTGGTTCCATGCTTAGCGAAAATGATAAGAAGTGGCTGGATGGATTTTCAATCATCAGAACAAATTGAATCATAGGCGGAGCTGTAGGAAGATAGGAGACAGTTGCAATAACACGAGGTTCACTGCTAAAGGCAGCTAGACGAGGGATTGGAATCTTGGTTCGATTAATCGCTGACTCATGACAGTTGCGATTCCATGAAATTACTAATAACATATCCAACGACGCGGTTCCATGGTCATCTAGATTGAGCTTCTGTGCAGATATATCAAATTGTAATTCCTCGATCTTTTTAGTCGTTAGATGAATTCCACTCCCAGGAATTTTTGACAAGCATCTCGGTAGACATTGTATTCTTTCATCTAGATTTAAAATTTCAATTTGAACGTCTGTTACAAGTATGTCTGATACTGCTGTAGACATAAGATGTGCTGTCAAGGACCATTTTTGTGCAATGCCTTGAGCATCATAGCTTTGTTGATCTTTTTCTAGATATTCTTCATGAATAAATAGACTTGGCCATGGATCATTATGTACCCTCGGAGAGTAATCACACTTTACTTCAAAAGGGTTGATTAGCTCAAGTTCTGTTGAAGTTGTCTGTTCAACTGGAGTCTTTAAATTTGAGAAAAGATAATAAACAGCTTTCATTATGAGTTTGTATCTTCCAGGAACTTTCAAGGGTGGAATAACAAATTTGACCGCTACTGACTTTCCTTTGTCTATTTGACCAATGTGGGTTCCACCTAATTCAATCTCTTGATTATCTTCTCTCTTTGCATCAATGTTATCATTTGAGTTTGGTTCAATCTCCACAGTTATTTGAGGTGTATGATCTCCATTTAGTTGAATGACAAGATTCACGAGGGAATCAGACTCTTCCTCATTAGCTACAATTAGGCATAAATTAATCTGTTCATCAATATAATATTCATCATTCTGAGCTGCAAGCTGTAATTCCATTTTGGGTGGTTTAGGTAAAATCGTAATTGATGAGTTTATGCCTCGGACTAGTTTTTTTCGCTTTGATTTTTCTTCCCACCATACACCAATGGTGCTTTTACTTTGGAGGTCATGAATATAATTAAGATCAAAGAGATCCATCGAAAAAGAGAATTTTGCTGAAACAGCTTTGTTTTTTCCAGGTTCTGTCAGAAAATGTTTGAATTCAAATACAGTTGTCTGCCCTGGCTTGAGCATAAGATACGATTCTCCAGTTAATCCTACAGAATCCTCATGAATCGTTTCGAAAAGTTGTATCTGAATGATTGATACTGGACGTGATTCTTGTGGAGACGTTTCTAGAGAATCCTTGTGTCTAAGAGTTATAGTTTTTATGGTACCTTCAAAGTAGATACTTATTTCTGATATGGTGACGGGAGCAGCAGACAAGATTGCGGACGAAAATATAGCGAGTTGTGAGGTACAAGTTTCGCCTACTTTTGCTTTTTGGACGTCAAAGGTGTAAGATGCAGTTAGAAAAGAATGAAGCTCATTACTCCTAAATTCCACGAATGGCTTTGTCTCCAGATTCAACCCTCTGAGAGAGATAGCTAGGTCATAAGACCAATTCGACTGATGGGTAAAGTCTAGGTATCTTAACACTAGATTGTAAGAAAACAGAGAATTATGGCTCACCTTTATTCATTAGCTCCCAATCAACTGCAATAATGGATGCAGCATCCCTGGCAAAAACTGCCACTTTTCTTAGAGTCCATAAAACTTCTTCAACTGCATTCCACCAACATTCCTGTCTGTAAGACATTTCTTTCCGCAGCAAGACGAGAATTTTTAGAGCCTCTTGCCATGAATTCTGTTTCATGAGCTCCTGAACAGATATTATCTTCAATTCCTGTACTATTCGGGACTGTTTTCTACGTTCAAATTCGAAAATGGCTTTTTTAAGTGACTCAATTATTAGACTACAATGATCTGTTCCATGAAGACCGTGTAGGGGGTTTTCTTGATGAGGAGGAGGGCACATGTAAGTGTCATAGACGTTAGATTTATTTGCAGATTGAGATCCCAAGGTAGAGCCAGGGTCTAATCGATCTTCTTCCGGTATTAATAGAGCGAGATTCCGCCGGGATATTAGGTGATTTGATGCTACACGGAACCAATAACCAGGATGGTGGAGATACTCCCAGGGTTGCAGTTTGTGAAGTGTGACATCTTTTTCGAGAGGCATGTATATAGTATTTTCATTAAACTCAGGTATCGATACTTTTTGTATTATTTCCCCCATAGCTGTAGCCCAACGAGACTCCCAAGCTTCCCAGCCATACGTAGCAGTGCCTTTTCCTCTTCTATCAACAAAATCTTTTATTCGTTCCTTATGAGAAATCCATCGATGCACTGCAGAAGAATATCTTTTACCCCATAATAGACAGCGTATTATACGTAGAGCTAGGACATCTGCGAGACATCGAGCTTCGTTCCACCTTGGACTCCAACTTGCTATTGCCTCAAGGATATCCGGGCCTAATAATGCCTCATATGCATTCTCATATGATCGTTGAGCTGAATCCATTTCTTGCCGAAATTCTGCAAATAATCCAAGTTTAAAGTCATACCTGAAATTCCAACCCTGGCTGGATAATATTTGCGAAGTACCAGACGTTGGAGGGGCTGTTGGGCGGGGAATAGTTCCTCTATTCTTTTTTCTTCTTGAGTGTTTACTGAGGTCACGGTAGTACTCTATGCATATAGGATAAACTGAAGAGACCAGATTTTTGTAAAATTCTTTTACCTCATCGGAAGAGTTTTTGGAAGGCAAAAAAATAAGGCAAGTTCTCGCATCAAGACCAGTTTCTCCGCGGATGCTAGCGAGTCGTTTTTCAATCAAGAATTCTGTCATAGACTCATCTCCAAGTAGCACAATTATAAGTCGTGTTTTGTAACCAGATAAGCTGAGTATCTTCTTAATATTGTTAATATCTAATTTCAGACGGTCATCGTGACGTTCGGAAAATTTTGGGTCAGACGTCAAATTGTAAAAAGATATATAAGCACTAGGAACCAACTCATGATGCTTTTCTATCCATTTCGGGCATATCAAACCATCAGGAAACAAGGCAGATCCAGGACTTAGAGGCGAATGAGTTGAATGAAGAATTATTTTGGATGCCTGAATCAAATTATGATTGGGAAAATTGAGTGTAGCAGTTCTAAGTGGTAGAGTATAATCCTGCGGAATCTTCAGCGATTGACAGAAATTATACACGATTTAATTCTACCCTTGCAATGGTTTTCACTCGAAGCCTATTTTTACCCGAAAATTCTCGAGAATTCCAAGCCAATTGAGAAGCATCATTCTCTTGAAAAAACCTTAGTAAAATGGTGGCTGCTTCAGATTCAACTTGTGGTATATCAGAAGATATACGAACGCCGTCCTCCAGAGCTGAGTCCTCTTTGTGAGCTGATAGTAACCCTGAGACAATTACCAAGGGAATGTTGTGGGCCAAAAAGGCTGATGGATAACCGTCCATTTCGTGACGTTTTTGCTGGCCTCTGCTTGCGCATCATTTGGTAGCTCCCATGATCAAAATTTCGTAATTGTCGATATCGGAGTCCGTCTGACACAAACTTGACACAGTGAAAAACTTTTACTTCAGTATCACATATTTTCGAAAAAAAATCACAGTTCTTTTCAATGAAGATAGACGATTTAAGAAAGTTTAGGTATGGATGAAGAAAGACAAATATTAGCCATCTCCGACAAAGCTACTAGGGTCCGATCCTCCTTCGTAGCCCTACCTAGCCTCACAATCTTTCATAATTTGGTAAGAAAAGATGTCAATTAATCTCACTAGCACTTGTCACGGTTGTCTGTAATTATCATTATGGCATTATCCCAAGTTCCAGCGCCTTATTTCTATTAGCTCTTACGGCACTATTGGAAAATCAACAAAAGGGATTTTGGAAACGACATCTTTTATCTTATGAGGTGGAGATTGCTTAAGACTAAGCTTCAATGGACTTCTGACACCCCGAAAACATCATCATCATGACATCTCAGCAAGCAATCTTTGCAGAAACAATAGTTTGCATGAAAAAGGCTATGAAAAGGAAAGCATACGGTTAGTTTCCCTTCTCTCTCTTTGATTCACACTCACGGGCGGCTTTTTAGACTCTGACTCCGATACCTCCATTGATAGATGTACTAATCGAGGAAACAAGCTGCGGAAGAAGGCAAGATTTGTGCATGAAGGTCAACTGGCGCTCCCATGTGGACCACAAGTCTATAGAAGGGCCCGTACATACCTAGATTAGACTTTTGCCTACGAGCTAATAGTGGAGTCAGACAATCGAGCATGCTGGGTACCAACGGGATATTTTGTGTCGAAATCCGCCTTTGATTGATGACGACGGCTATGAAATCGATACCGACGACGACGACGAAAGAGCTCAAGCTGCGGAGGCTGCGGCTGCTCAGCTGAATCCTTACGCGCAGGTAAAACTTGAACGTATGGGAATGGTTCAAACTTACTTCTCTTGTTTACTAACGCTTAAACACAGATATCCTTGCGCCTCTGACAGTAGCTTCTGGACTGTCGAATCATCCGACTTTATCAAAGCCATTCACGTTTCAAACGTTGACTCAGCTCACTCAACAAGCTCGAGACATGGTACAGAAAGAGAAATCTTTTTTGTGGAAGTTGAAAAATTTAATGACAAGGATGAGTGGTGATAATACCTGGATACCATGCTACAGTGTCGAAGGGGAAGATGATTGGGCTCTATTTTTTGATGAGAAAGATCACAGTCAGGAAAGTTTACCGGAAAAGCCCATCATCACTGAACAAAAACTCCGTCCAACCATTTGTAGAACGTTGATTGGAGCTGAACAGCATTCTCCTGATTCTATAATTGCTGCTGTCAAACAGCTGATCGCTAAAGAGCAGCGAAATGATAGCGCTGTCTCCAGTAACAGTACTGCCACTAAGATTCTCATCGAAAAATCATTTTGCACCGAAGAAAACTCAACAAAAAACCCCCTTTCGAGTGCTCATATTTACAATAAATCTAGTAAAACTAGCGTCCCGGTGGATAAACAACAAGAAACAGAATACCCGAAAGAAGTGATATACGACTCGCGGGGCCCGGAGGTTGCTGAAGATGATGAACAAATTCCGGCTCTACGTCGAATGCGCACTCGTGCTCAGACGCATGCTGATTTTAAAAACACTCGTACAAGATCCATAACGCCGGAAGCTGAAAATGATTCATTCATACACCCTTATTTCTTGGCATCCCAATCTTCTCGACCTGATCGAAATGTAGGCTTGCCCCAGATCGAGGCAGCGGAGACCAGACGAGTTTTGCAACTATATATCCAAAAGCAGGAAGAAGTATGTCGAGGTATCCAAAGAATATACGACGGATTGATGAAGGTAGATCGCTACAGGAAATTAATAATAAAATGGACCAAGGCAGACGGGCACGTTGGTGTAAATCGAGACATGTCTGATGGTGAAGACTGGTACGACAATGAGGAATGGAATTTGGATGAAGACCTCAAAAAAGGACAAGATGAAGAAGAAGATGCTGCCACTACAGCAAAAAAGACTAGAACGCGAAGACAGTAGCTAATAAAAGCTCGGGTCTCGCCTTTTTTATGACGATCCGACGACGTATTGGTCTGGGAGGGGTGTTTAGGTTCTAAGGAAGGCTGCACTTGCTTAAAGATATCCAGGTTTTGATTGGACACAAGTCTAAAGAGGGGTTTCCCATGAATTGTCATTGATTAAGAGCTTCACTTACACATAATTTATGAATATTTTTCTACCGTGAAATTTCTTTTGACGTCAACTGGTGGGGTTAATTTCAAGCCATAGATGGCTTCGAAATTTCTGATGGCTATCGGAGAAAAACTTCAAGTTATACATTATCATTCAACGGGATCAAGCCAACAAGGTTAATAACGACGAAATGAAACCAGTATTAACAAGCTCAAGCAGTCTACCCCCAGGGTAAGTTTTCACCAGTGGATCCAATTTGTGGGGCTAAATCGTATCCTTTAAGCCTAGTTAGGTAGCATCTTTTCTGAAATAAGGTTTTCAGACATTCTGACAGGGATTATTTGTATTGTGTTTTTGCCCGACAGAGGTTTTCACTACTGGCACTGGTTCACAAGCTTAACTCAAATTGGTAACATTTTTTGAATCTAATCGGTTTCAGATAAACAAGTACATGCAAATTTACTTTACATAGTAGATTTACTATTTTACAGGCCCGCCTTGAGCAAGTATGACTGCCTCACATCTCGTGGGCATGCTTCTGATAAGCTTCTCAAGCTTATCCGGCTTAGTCGCGTCATTCCATGCTTCTTTCACTATTCCTCAAAGTTCATCGTAGGATCGCTGACTTCCCCTTTCCAATCTCGGGTAATGGTACTGTATGTAATCTTTCATACTATCCCAAACGTGCTCGATTGGATTCAGGTCGGGAGAATATGGGGGCAGTCGATCGGAGTAATGAACCTCTCCCGGAACTCTTCGATTGTTCCCGCTGCGCCGTGTGAAGGAGCATTGTCCTGCATCACAGAAACCCATGGTCTCATGCTCACTATTCCATCAATCAGCGGTACAATTCTCTGAGAGTATGATCCTGAGGTAATAAACCCCCATTCCTTCTCCCAGAAAATGCAAGGACCTTCCTCTATCCCTGCGAAACTTCCCAAAAACATCCAGCCAAGACTCTTTCTCACCTTTCCCACTACACAGGTGGCGTTGACTTCTTCACCTACCTTGAACTGAGAGTTAGATCGGTATTTTTTGCTAGTTGAGGTACCAAGATACTAACCTTTCACGTTACCCATTCTGTCTTATGTTGGCCGTCTGTGGCCCAGGTCTCGTTAGTCCAAAGTATCGCCATCCAATCTTCAACAGTCCAGTCCTTGTGGGCTTCGGCCCACTCCAGACGCTTGAATTTAACCTCTTCAGAAAGGGGAGACTTTTTCAGCGCTGGATGACTTCCACAACTCCTTTTTTTAGCTCGTTTTGAATAACCCTTTCACTCACTCCAAAATCCCGAAAGGGGCCATGGGCAAGTTCAAACCATGACATTCGACGACCTTCAGAGGATGATGTTATGAAAGCCTCAATCCGGACAACATCAGAAGAGGACAGTGTTGGGGGCCGACCTGCAGCTTTCTTGGGTTCAATGTACGGAGTACAAAGGGTGTATCTGACCTGGCTTCGAGATATGCCGAGTTGTTTTGCAATATTTGTCTGATTCATTCCCGAATCGTGGAGAGTTTTGATCTAGACGTGTTACCTCAGATATTTATTTACGATAAAAATTGGGCTTACCTGGAGAGGCTGATCTCTTTTTATTCGTTTGGCGTTGTTTGTGTAAGCTGCTGGTTGTACCTGGCTCATCTTTTAAAGAATAATTGGCCTGTGAAATGTGCTAAATGTTAAGAGTAACGATTTATTGATTCTCTTAGATGAAAATGCTGATGATGATGATGATTCTGTAGACAGTAACAGCAACGATATCTATTGAAATGCTTAGGTGAGGGAGGGGGAGTAAGTGATCAAAGCATCGGTCCAGTAAAAAGCCTGATCACTCAGGCCAACATTTTCAATTTCTTTTAGTGTGAAGACTAGCAGGGATTATATAAGACTAGTGGGGATAATATTCATAAGCGAGGTTTTAGTGCATGCTGAGAACTTACCCTAGGGTTAGAGTAGGGTTGTAAGAATATAAAATAATATTAGCCGAAAATTATTATAAACGGAGCTACAATAAGAATAACACTCAAGAATATAAATCAACATAAAATACAATAATCACTGTTGTACTGTAAAGTATACATATACACAAATAATACATAAATTATGAATATACACAAATAACACAAATATAGAATATATACATAAATTATACATACATATAAATTATACATTAATTATCCTTATACACAAATTATACATATATATACAAATTATACAATTAAATAAATTGGGTATAAATAAATAAATTACTACCACAAGGGTTAACAAGACTAAGATCGGCAAACTTATAATGCTGATCAATAATATTAAAATTAATAGTACAAGAAGTACTAGCACTAGTCTGTGCATGGGTTCTAAATTAATACAGCACAGACCATCTCAACACCTATGTCAAAGAGTTTTCTCTCTTAGTCAAAATATCTTAGAACATTTTAGAGGGATTAGAAACTAAGTTATTTTGGGACTAGTTAATGGCTTCATGTATAAATAGAGGAAGTTTTCCCCTGAAAAAAAGAATACAACGAAGAACAGCCCAAATATACATCATACACAATCTACAAAATTATTCAACCACAATATTTCTTGGTTAGAAAATTATACACTTTTAAACAAAAGTTATTTCTCCCAGTAAATGTATACGCTTCCACCATATCTAATTAAATCTTGAATCTACTACTTGATTTTTTATAAGGGTACTGCAGGGGTAGAACCTGTTGTGAATTGATATTAATTTTGTAGCCGTATTCATTTATTATCACATGAAGACGGATAAAATTAATATCAACTTGTAACAAGTTTTACCCTTGCAAAACCGTTTATGAGACTACCATTAGGGACAGAGTATATCCCTGTACAATGGTAGGGAGGTTAAAGATCGTGACACCGCTGAAGACTGCTCTGGTTTTCTGTTTTTTTTTTTAAAAAAATCATTCTTGTGTATTCATCCTTGAGGCTGTGAAACGAATGACACTACTACGGTACATGGAGCGATAACTCAACTTGATATGAGGGTGTCAGGAGACGTATGCGGCACGTTAACTATGACCCTCACTAGGGAGATGATAGGGGTCTAATTGAAGCAGGTGAGGCGAGGAGTGTAGCGATGAATAGTATGTCTGAAGGATTCAAGGAATAAGAGGTTCCAAAGAATAAAGGGTTTCTGAAATATTCTGGATGTCTGAAGGGTTCTCAAGATCTAAGGATTTCTGATGATTGAAAGTTAGGAAAAAATGACAAATAAGACCGTAACCTTTTTCTGCTAGGATTTGCCTTCTATTAGATGCCCTCCCCCAACTTCACTACGTAGAAAACTTTCATGGCCTGACTTCTGACAATCCGATTTTCAAGCATTCCCTAGCAAAGCATTCCCAAAAGAATCTTAGACAAATTAACCCTAAGCGAATCAATAACGAGCGAAACAATCCTATTTTGGGTGGGAGATGGGATCGAATTTTGTCAGAGGGGCACTCACACCTGAATATCATTTAAAAGCATAAATCGAAAACAGGCGCCTTGCAGCCCTTTCAACCCTCAACCGTTTACGTCTGCTGCATGAACGCATTCCAGCCATCCACGACTATCCAGTACGCCTTCGTCCTCGTCACATACATGACCAGGCGAGGAATATGGTGTGAGGGTCTTGCTGGATTCGAACCAGCTTTCTCCTGTCTCAAGTGGGGCATGTGTCCAAGCTACCCAGACTCTACTTGGAAGAACGGCCCGGATAGTGTACCACTGCACCATCCGACCCTTCCTTGCCCTATAGTACATAGTATACAGTCAAACCTGCGCTTGGCAATAACCTCGCTTTTATGATACACAATCTTGGTCCCGATACTTTTGCCACCAAAAATTCCTTGCAAACTGGGACCTCAGAATAACGACATAATTTTCCCACAATATTGCCAAGCCGAGGTTGATTTCAGTGTCAATATGGCGAAGAGGAAGACAATTTACAACGACAAAAGGCGCCGATTACGAGCTTACTATCATCATCAAACTTCGGGACCCAGAGGGAGAGGCTGACCTCGAAGAGAGATCTATTGCAGAGAAAGAAGAGTATATCTTCGAGGAAATTATAGAGGAGTGAAGCCTGTACAGCTGCAATTAATCCTGTTGAAGACAAGGAGGTAAATGGAGAGCCACCAACACAACCCCCCACTGTGTAGGCCTGAGTGCAGTCAGCTCAAGGGACTTAAGAGTTCATGGAAAGCTCAGGAGATATTACCACTAAGCTGCTGAGACAGCAACAAAATATATTGAGGCAACTTAGACAGTTATCTCTTCAATCTGCGCAGCAGTCTACTCTAGATAGTAGGATCTCATAACAAATCAGGCAGGAAATTAGTATGACTCCATTTTATCATTACATAAGCCGACTTTGGCTTGACAATAACCTCTGACTTATAATATGCACATGTGGGATATTAAATATTGCCAAGCCCAGGCTCGACTGTACTATGATAATTATTATCCATGTTAATTTTAGCAATCGCTATGACCGCGACAGAACGGGAAAAACGCGATGATGTTCGAATTTGACAATTCACTAGGCCTATGCAAACGTTAAGCTCCCCCTTCGCTCACTCACAGACTAATAAATCTCATTGATCATGCTTCCAGCACAAGAAAGTGGAAACCTATGGGATAATTGCGAATTTGCCATTGTGCTTAGCTCAAAACTTACAAAACCACGGGCTTTGGAAGTAGGAGCTTGTCCTCAAGTTGTTCGTTGTATCTCTAACCTTCCAAGTAGCTGAAGAAAGATCTTGAGCTTCAAGGCGCAAGTGTCGTAAATCTCGGCTCAAAAATTAATGTTCAAAATGTAACTCACATCATCTCTGAGACGATAGACTTCCCTGAATATGCAAGCGCTCGCCAGCACATGATTCCCGTCGTCATTCCTGACTGGATCGCTCACTCTCTTCTTAGAAATAAGGAAGCGGGAATTCGACCCTACACACCAGATCCAGCCCTCATATTCTCGAGTGTCAATCTTAGTTGTGCTGATATACCGAGTGGCGACAAAGATGCCATCATTGGGGCTGTTCTCTCTATGGGCGGTGTTGAGACAAATGCCCTCACTAAGTTTACAACACACATATGTGCTCTAACCACTGATCACCCGAAGTGCAAATTTGCTATCGAAAAAAATTTAAAGTGCAAGATTGTCTTGCCGCATTGGTGCGCACGATTCGCATTCTTCAGCTCAAAATTAATTCCCTGTGTAGGTTTGATGACTGCTTGAAACTTGGAAAACGTATTGATGAATCTCCGTATCTTCTTCCGGAACCAGAAATTTTTCGAATGAGGCCTGAAGATGATCTACCACTACCCGATTGTGACGGTGTTAAAGGCGCAACATCTCCTCGACCTGGTGCTATCCTTGTCTCTACTTATTCCCCTTCGCGTCGGTTAACAATTTTTAAAAAAAAGAAAGTGATGATATCTGATGATCTCGAATTAAGTACTCGCTCCATGAAGGTTATTGTGGATCTTATTGTTGGTGGTGGTGGATCAATGACAACTAGCATAGGAAATGCCGATATATTTGTATGTCACTGGCGAGATGGAGAAAAATATAAGTCTGCCTCAGCTGCCGGGATCGATGTCGGAAATTTGTCATGGCTGTACCATTTATTTGCACACAATGTATGGACTTCACCTCTCAAAAGGCTACTTCACTATCCTCTTCCACGAAATGGAATCCCTGGGTTTGAAAAATTTTGTATCACTTTATCAAATTATGGTGGTGAGGCCCGCACATACTTAGAAAACTTGGTCGTCGCAGCTGGAGCGGAATTTACAAAAAGCATGAAACAAGATAACACACATCTTATAACGGCCCGAAATACTAGTGAAAAATGTCAGGCTGCTCAGGAATGGGGTATCGAGATGATCAATCATCTTTGGATCGAAGAAAGTTATGCAAGATGTGCGCCACAGAAGCTGACTGATCCACGATATACACACTTCCCTCCTAGGACTAATCTTGGGGAGATCATAGGGCAGACACAGTTTGACCTGGAAAGTCTTGAGCAACTCTATTTTCCCAAAGACACTCGGTCAAGCCTAGATGATTCAAAATCCCCGGATATCCCCCCTGTAAATCTCAACAAAGACAAAAGTTTCTCTAGCTCGATGAATCAGCAGAATAAAATTTCTACATCCTCTGAACACTATCTAAAAACTCCTGCCCCGAAAAAGACTTCGTTACGATCTAGAGTTCTTCCTGGAGCTATCCTGCAACAAAATACTCCATCTAATCGAAGAATTAGTGGAAATGCAGAAACAGAAACACCTTCTTCTATTGGCAGCCGCAGTGCGAAGGATAAAGCTGTGTCAAAACTACATGGCTTAGCCTCAGACATCGCACTGTATGAAAAAGAAAAGAAAAGAAAGGGTAGCGTTTGGGGCGGAGAGCGAGCTGCGAATAAAATTGAAAAACAGAAGCCTCGAAGCCGAAGTTCTAGTCCATCAAATCCTAATGAAGGAGCTAACTCTTCAGTGGAGGAAGAGTCGCGTTCAGCTAAAAGGCAAAGGGTTGGTGGTAGGCCAGCTGAAATTCGTCTCATAATAACTGGCTACAAAAAGTGGCTTCAAAATCTTCCCAAAGAGACTGCCGACACGGTGAGATGTCTTGTTTACATATTTTCTAACTTTGACAGCGCTGACAAAGGCAGAAAAAACTTCGAAACTTAAGTGTATTGGTTACACAGAATACCTCACAATGCACGCATTTAGCTGCTCCATCTATGGTTAGAACTAAAAAATTTCTCTGCGCTCTAGCATCTGGACCTATAGTTGTATCAACTGATTTCATTGATGCCTGCCTGAGAGAGAAGGAAATACCTAACGTAAATGACTATTTGTTAAAAGACATCGAAAATGAAAAGAAGTTCGGAGTAAAATTAAAGGACGCTCTTGATCGTGCCCGGGCTAATAAACATTGCCTTTTGCGCCGGACTCCTATTTATTGCACCGAAGCTGTTCCTAACCAACCAGAGATCTACAAAGATATTGTCGAGTCCAACGGAGGAACATTTGGTATCTACCGTGGACGTCCAATTATCAAAAAAGTGAAAGCAAAGGAAGATGATGAACCAGCTGAGCCAGTCTATCTGATTAGTGGCACTAGTAAATCCGAAAAAGAACTTTGGCCAAAATTTGCCAAGATGGCTCGTAATGGAAATATGATACCTAGAATTGTTGAGACTGAATGGTTACTGGATACTGCCATGGCTCAACAAGAAAAATGTGACAAAAAGTACCTTCTCTTCGAAGATGATTAGAAGAGAAGAAGATAAACTCAGCACCTTTAGACTCAGCCTCTTCGTGGAAGCTCATAAGAATGAATAGTAAAGTGACATCATGTTTTAAGAAAAAAATTTGACTCCCTGCTGATCATCATTCCCAAACACTTGCACCTTACCACGCTTCGCTAATACTGCCAAAGCCCTCTGTAGTATCTCTGGATGAAGTCCATGAAACTCTATCTTCAGTCAGCCTGGCTACAACGCCCGACCGAATTTGCGATTGACATACCTTTTGATGTTGTCATCTCACCTTCTGTTAGTTCGTACAAAGTCAAAACCATATTATTTTGCCCCGTTTCAGTTACCTAGGTCGAACACCAATAAGTATGTGCCTTGATTCCTTCATTTGCTCATTTACCCAGTCTATAATTTCCTCAGCCCACTCTTCCACATTCTTCCACCAAACCCAGAAGACTCCCCTAGCCCCATCACCTCCTTTACCGCTCCCCCTGATCCATTCGGCTCGGCCTTCTTTGAGCATGAATTCTACTACCTGCTTTGCGTCTTCAAAACTCAGTCGTTTGCCCAGATTCTTATTGAAAAAAAGCTCCGTATTCAAGGCATCGGATAGAGACAATTTAAACAACTTGTGGTGACGTGCGTAAGCCAGAATCAGAGCTGACCATTTCTGGAGCTGTGCATGTCGCGTCGAAGCATTTGGTTGCGGCGTGAAGAAGGGTGGAAAGTAGTAGCAAGCTGGGAATTGAAATACTGCCTTGCCTGTCATGACACGTCGTGGTGTTCGTCGTAATCTTGCCAAGGCGGTGTAAATTTAATAGGTAGGATGTCCAGCCTTACGAGGCCGCCCGAAACTAAAATAAAGACAATGTGGGCTTATCAAATTACGGTTAACCTAGTAATCAGGGCTGGATGGTGCAGTAGTACAACGTCCGGGCTGTTCTCCCAAGTTGGGTCTGGGTAACTTGAATACATGCCCCACTTGAGACAAGAAAAAGCTGGTTCGTATCCCGCAAGACCCTCACACCACTTCTCTCGCGATGATAATGTATTCTTAGGGTGACGTAAGCATATTCAGATAAAATGGGGTTTTCTCGCTTTTCCCCATGGTGGGTATTCACGGAAGACGATACATGTCGCAAGGCGTTACTATCGTAGTTGTATCTGCTAATGGAATTTGGGTATGAGTGTTCCAAACGTCAAACTGAGTCGTTCTGCGAAACATACATATTTTCCGTAATCATTCGCGTCATAGCCTCACACTGCATACGCTAAAACGATTTACTTTCTCGTACAATAATTGAGGGTTTTAATGAAGATCACTACTTTTTACATATTAGCGCTAGATCTACATGCAGCTTAGATCCTAGTAATAATACTGCGAGGACGAACTCTAAGGGAAGGAAGTGTAAGGTAACTGGTCCTTGCAGTGTTAATAATAAAGTTGGAACAGAACCTGTTAGGGGCTCCATCATTTACATCACTGAAGACATTGAAGGAGAAAGAAGTGTCTATAATCGTGAAATGGGAAGTTGTTGATTGCTTCCCACAGGGGATAAAGACGGCGTTTCTACTTGTACGTGGTGTCTACAACGAGCCTTGAGGTTAGTGTCACGGACTGGATTAATTCAGTTCAGGTATGGTTCTTCCGGGGGTTCGGCTAGTTCCCCGTCTTGTCTGCGTACTCTGATACTACGGTATTAATCGTGTATAGGCGCTAAAATTCGACTTTTACAGGGTATATAGGCTTTTACTAACTTGAATTAGCATGACGATAAGTAGATCTCCCCACCTAAACTTTAAATTTGTATGGCAAAAATTTCACAACGAAATATTCGTTGGTTTTGCTTTTTTGGTCCATTATAGCCCTCTATTCACTTTTTAATTCATTAATACATTTCATAAATAAATTATACTTCTATCTAGCTAATAATTTACATATCCGCCTTCAGCTTCGTAAACGGCTCTGATTCTTCGGGGCATCGAATCTATCAGTTTCTCCAAGTCATCCCCATTAAACCCCAGATCCCACGCCTCGTTCACTATTTGACGAAGATGCCCTTGACTCCGCTGCCCCCCTTGATCCAACGCTGGATAAAGACGCTCCATGTACGCTTTCATATAACTCCACAAAGTTTCTATCGGATTTAAATCAGGAGAATATGGCGGCCACTCCATTAGAGAAATATTCCTCCTTTCAAACTCACGCATAGTTTGCCTCGACTTGTGAGGAGGGGCGTTGTCCTGCATCACATCTAGTCCTGGTTCCCGAAAGACCGCACTCTCTATGAGAGGCACTATCCTCTCGCAGTAACTGGCCGCAGTGATATGGCCCCACTCCTTCTCCCAAATCAGGCAAGGCCCCTTCTGTCGTCCAAAGAGAGATCCCCAGAACATCCACCCAACTCTCCTCCGCGTCTTGGCTAGGACACAGGTATCTTCGTACTCTTCCCCAATCTTTGACTTAAACTTAGCTCAAGGGAACTCTAAATCTTAGGAGCCTTTAAGGGACTACTGACCTTTCTTGTGACCCAACGATCACTTTGCCGACCATTCATAGCCCAAGTCTCGTCGGACCAGAGGACTCTCATCCAATGTTCCTTCCGCCAGTGGAGATGTATTCTGGCAAACTCATATCTCTTCAGTTTGTTGACTGAAGAGATAGGAGGTTTTAATCGTGCAATCCTGCGTGCATATCCCCTCTTTGCCAGTTCACGTCGGATCACATTCTCGCTCACACCAAAGTGCCGAAATATAAAATGTGCAAGTTGGAAAAATGACATCCGACGATTTTCCGATGATAAACAGACGAAAAATTCTATTTCATCGACCTGGGAACTACTTAGAATAGGTGGCCTACCACTGGAGTACTGAGGCTCGGTATTTTTAACGCTCATGGTGTATTGTACCTGTCGCCATGTAATCCCAAGGCGTTGAGAGATTTTGACGTAACTGTGTCCCTCACTGGCCAAGGTTCTAACCTGCACATGTTACTCTCTTAACCTTATCAATTTGTAGATTTCAGACTTACTTGAATACGTTGAGTTTGTGTTAGGCGTTTTGCATAAGTAGGAGATGCTGATGATGGAGAAGGTTGTTGAGGTGAATCCATCTTTGCGGCAATCTAGTACAGTAAATTAAAATCTTCTAAAGTAGTTGACTTAAGGTTCAGATGCACTCACATGAAGTAAAAATTAGATAGATGAATGAAATAAAAGTATGCCGTTGAGCAAAATAATAGTAAATAGCTGACAATGATTTAAACGAAACGACCTCAGGTGTGCGCGAGTGAAGAAAGGTGAAGGCATGAAGGTGGGCGTTGGACTTCATATACAGATGCATATCTCTTATGCCTTAGGCCATAAGATTTTAAAATTTGAAGCTAACAGGGATACTGTGGATCTATCGTGAGGTAACCTGGAATATCACCACTTTATCTCCACTTTATCCCCGCTTTAACCCCTGTACCCTATAAGAAGCGGATCAACGAACAATACCCTATCATGAGAGTAAGTCCGACCGGATAAGACTAGGGTCCCTGGTGGTTGGGAACAAAGCGTTATGCATTGGCGTTCTGTTGGATCTCAGGGTTGAAGGGTTCTCCTTGTCCGCCCGGAAGGCGTTAGTGTCTTTTCTGTGTATAATTAGCGGGTCCATCGCACCCTTTTAACGGTGTGCGACGTCTTAGTTTATCATTCTTATTTATCCTTTGTATCATTACCATCTCATATTGTGACAGTTAGCTTCTGAGCCAACAGAAACACGCAATAATCGGTCACAGAGAAAAGGTCACCCACATCAATTTCCGGGGCTTACCCAACTCCCGTTATCGCTGGCAAAGTCGAACTATTCACCTTCACGTGGTGCCAGCTGTAAACGCTCAGTATGTTCGTATCTCGGAGATAGCCAAGAGGAGAAGTGCATTTAGGTCGCGGTCACAATCAAGCACCACTCAAAGTCAAGATGATCCTGCCACCGAGCTGATTTCTGCTGCTCGATAACGTACCTTTCCGACCGATCCACCTGTCCGCCACTCTCCTTTATGACTACGACCTTTCCTCGGTCATAACGACCCATCCACTGAAATCTTCCGCGCCCACCGGCACCAACTATACGTCCACGTCGTTATGGATACCTGACGGAGGATTGAAGATCTGGTGCACAAAATTGTATAGAGGATTACGATATTTGGGAAGCATGTTCTCGGGATGGTACGCGTGTGAAGAGAGCACACGGGCATTGAGGAGGTAGTAGAGACCTGCTGGAGGCAGGGAGAAAGACGCTGGGCTTGTCTGGTAATTTACGATGGCGAGGATTGAGCGAATCAAGAACTGGTCCGACGAAAGATAAAGTGGTGGTCTATTATCCGGGTCACGCTCATACCAAAGTTATGATGCATGAACACCTTCTACGACATAACGTATGGAAATTGTGAGACAAATTTTCCGCGTGGTCGATTCAGTTTGGTGATGAAGCTTACTGGGTATGCTCAAGGTATTTTACATGTACGTTTTCCCTTAGGTGAGTTTTCACGGTTGAGTGAATAGTTGCAAGTCCCTAAGATGTGACACCCTATATTGGTACCTTCGAATGCACCCACAGTACAAGTGTTCTGTGTCAAAATTGTATCATCTATCCTGTAGTGACTGAGAGAAGTCTACTCGACCTCTTTTGACCCGATAGGGAACCTTAGGGCCGTGTTTAGCACGCCATCCGTTAGACGAAACAAAAATACCACCAGCTCCCGTTATGGCGGTGATGGATTAGACTAAGTTGGACCCTTTTAACATGATTAATTCTCACCGTTTATAGATATTCTGACATTAAGCTGTCTCCCGAGGAAAGAGCACCGCTACCTGAGTGCTGGTGGTGTCGGTATAAGGAGGATACCTAGGCGATGAGATAATAGCGAGATACGGATAGGAAAACGCATCTCGTGTGACTCTGGTATGTAGGCCTCGCATGGCTGGGGTTGCAGGTTTTTCGTGAAATTTTTTCCGCGTATCGGTTTCCATAGCTACTATCTTTTTAAATGTTTTGTTTTCCCTTGTTTAGCGTCGTGCCGGCGCGCGGCTACGGGTCTTAAATTGACACGTGCCGGTTAAGTCAGCCTTCAATAGCTACCCGACGCGCCAGTGCCCTAAAGGTCATGGCTAGCTGGTAAAGTCGAACACTTCACTTCCACGCCGTGCTGGCTGTAAACGCTCAATATGTTCGCTGCATATTTGAGATAGCCAAGAGGAGTCGCACACAATCAGGGCCAAAGGTCCACAAGCATTCTCAGTTGGAGCCTTCTCAACTCGTGTAGGGTTCTCTCTACCATAGCTTGACTTTAAACTCATATACATCGCTGTCATCTTTACAACCTATCCATTATCTCCCTACTTCGGACTAACCCCGATGAAATTGACGCGGCTCTCACTTTGTCAAGATTCCCAAATATACGCCCTCGATGATATGAATACCCGACGGAGGATGAAAGTCGCAGGACACAAATCTGGAAAGGGAGATTGCTCGTGACAATCGAGGAAAGATATGGCTCTAGTGGGGAATTTAAGAGAGACAGAATGACAAGAAAGCAGAATGTGGAGGGAGGATAGGGGCTGGAAAGGGGATTTTGAGGGAATCTTTCGACTTCGAGAGCTTTGTGGTGCCAAGGCCCCAATCAAAAAAAGATAGTGTTGTGGTCCGCTACCTGGGTCATGTCCAAGTTGAAAATCCTGTGGCCTGAACACCTGCTACGAAAAGATACAAGGACGTTGTGAGATCACATCTCGCGCGGTCGCGAAGGACAGGATAATGAAGCATACCAAGGAGCCTAAGGTTTTTACTTTGTTTTTTTCTTGGACAGCTATCCGCGGTTGAGGGGAGAAGTGAGGCGTAAGTCTCACCTTGTGTAAACCTGTAGTGGTGCCGGCGAATGCCTCCTTAGTATGAGTGTTTAGAGTCAAGAATGTATTATCTTGGTTCTAGCGACTGAGGATAGCGTACGCTTTCCGAGGTCTTGCGTCCCGAAATGGAACTTTAGGGTGCGTGGCTGCACGTTAACCGTAGACCTAATAAATGATACAAAAAAAAGGACCTGGCCTCTACTGTTATAAGGTCAATTGGTGATGTGGAGTGATTGGCGACTCGTCTAATGATGGTGCGGTCCTTCGATGGAATAGTCAATGGTGTGAATGAATCGTAAGTACAATATAAATAGTTACAATGAATGCGCATAGTGGATGGAATATCGCCTTGATGGTCACGATGGAGACTATTACTCTTGCTGCTCTGACTATGGCGGTATCTATATACATCTTTCCTCCAATATCAAATATCCGATGCCTACTATGAAACTACAATGCGAGTTATATTATTGTGTAAAAGAAGATGTTATACATGACTCATTAGTTTCAGCAACTCTGTCACTTGGCACATTATCCATAAGCTTCAAACACCGAGTCGTGATATACGCAGTCCCCTCTTTTGGATATGGGAAGTCCCCCCCCCCCCCCCATAAAATCCCATCTCACCGCTTCTGAATGCCAAATCTGTCGAGCGTTGAAAATTAATTCTGTCACTAGTTCTTCGAAGAGGAAAGGCAGAACAATGAAGATTCTGATCTGCAAGAAGGGTGGTTGTAACCGCAGTGAGGTCGATGAACCATGTCGAAAGCGACAGCGACTCGCTCGGAAGACAAATTGCCCCTTTAGGTGCAAAGCTAGGGAGAGGACTGATGGCACATGGGATATTTGTTTTCTACAAGCAGAAGATGGGAGTATCGATACAGAGAGTATCAGTCACAATCATGAGCCCGCTGACCCATCGTCTTTCCCAGAGCATCGTCGTCTTAACGAAGATGATATGGCACTGGTTCGTAATAACTTCAGCATGTGTATTCCGGCATCTAGGACTGCAGAAACCTTGAAGAACCGGGAGCATGCACCTGAGGTCAACCATCGTGATATCTACAACATTAACGCCCAGATATATCGCTCGAGCCAACACGGCCTTTCAACTCCTCATGCATTCATCAACTTTTTGACTCAGCAACGTGCGAATGGGAGTGTGTTCTTTGAGTATAGCCAGGACGCTTTAGGCCATCTCAACTACTTGTTTGTTGCGGATACACGATCCATCGAGTTGCTGAACGAAAGTCCAGATATCCTCCTCATGGATTGCACGTATAAGACAAACAAGTTTGGCATGTCTCTTTTGGACATTCTTGGTGTTGATAATCTTAACAGTTCGTTTACCATAGGATATTGCTTTCTGGACCGGGAAAACGAGCAAAATTATGACAAGGCAGTGACTCACCTCAAATCTCTCTACCTGCATAATCGACATCCATCCGTGATTGGTACTGATTGCGAACTGGCATTGATGAACGAAATTGATCGTCACTTTCCGCATTCTGAGACCAGCAGAATTATCTGCTTCTGGCATATATGTAAGAATTTGATGGTTAATTGCAAAGCCAGATTCAAAACGAAAGAACGGTGGAAAGAATTTGTAGGGTTCTTTTCAGATGTCGTGCACTCAATGACACCCGAAGAACATCTAGACATAGTAGAAGAATTCAAAACAGAGTTCAATTACAACGAGGGCGAATTACACGAACTTCCGCCAGCCAATTCACCTGGTGATTTTGCTCGGCACACGACCAAAACCCTTTAGCAAGATGCTGTGAGGTATGCCCTTCAGCAATGGTTAGAGCCCCGGCACATGAACATCGTGCACGCCTGGACCAATCAGTTCTTCAATCGAAACACGACGACAACCCCCAGGCTCCAAGTTGCACACGCTGTGCTCAAGAAATTAATTGGAACTCCAACCAAGAAGCTGTCATCTGTTTGGGCCTCAATCCAGCTGGCACTGTCTGATCAGATCAACGAGATCAGAATCAAACGCTCAAGAGCACGCGACAGCTTGCCTGCAGGAATTTCTGGAGAACTCTACTATGGAATTCTGGGCAGAATTTTACATTTTGCTCTTCATGAAACCTGCAAGCAGGCCAAACATGCACGGAATGAGGAACTGCGAACGCGGAATGGACAGAGTTCCATTCGTGCTGAGAAATTCAATAAGTCGATGGGTATGCCCTGCTGGCACATCATCCAGGAGCGAATGTCCCAAAATCGAGGTATTCTAACTTTAGGACCCTGACCTCTGGCCAAGTTAAGCTAATTCATTCGTTCAGGTCTAACGATCAACGATTTCCATCAACATTGGCACTCTGATCGTCCGCAGCCTAATTTCCGGCAGCTTATTCCCGATCCACCGATTCTTGACCCTGTGATCCGGCAACAGCGTTGAACTGAGGAATCTGGACGCCGTGCCCATGCTAGAGCACACAACAGGCAGCAGGCCGCTCAAACTGGCCGTATCCTTTCCCAATACGAGACCTTGCAACCGGTATTACGACACTGCACTGCTTGTGTTGAGTTAGAACACGACAAGATAAGATGTCAAGGTTGTCGGGCATTAGGCCATACTCAAGTCATTGCCCAAACATCTAAGTGTGGTCATAATTGTTAGGCTGAAAGACGTATTTTATGTTCGTCATAATTTTATGGGTCCTGTTTTCTTTTTCGGGATTAGAGTCAATTCAACTTTTTATAATTAGAAAAAATCTATTCTTGTCCCAAATTTAGAAGCAGATCAAAATAACCAGGCAGAATAGTTTTTACATGGGGGGGACTTCTCATCTCCAAAAGTGTCAGGAATTGCTGAGTCATCTAGCTTATCTTGGCATACGCTAGTAGTTATGTGAAGACTCCTCCGCACAATGTAATTAATGATATTTTATTATTGTATCCATATATCGCTATATTCTATCCTCGATTCACATCTTCCTCATGCTTCATATCCACATTTAGGAATACTTACTTGACAGGTTATAGCCCGGAGCTTCAATTTTATATTTTTTCTAAAGAAAAAGATTGTTTTTAACAAGATGTCGTCAGCCAATTCCAACGGACTTGTTAACATCGAAAATGGTCTCAACAAGACCACTTGGGGTACGATTGAAATTTTCAACGGTACTAACTTTTCGTCTTTCGAGTCATCACTGAAAGATGTTCTACAAATTGCTGGAGTGTGGGCAATTGTATGTGGTGAAGCCAAGAAACCAGAGAAGTCCGGCAAGGAAGGCTCCTGGAATGCCAAAAGGGAAAGGGCCACAGTAATTATAGCTGGCTCTGTCTGTTCACTTTTCCGGGGAGAAAGTTTTAGAAAAGCTACTGACACTCGCGACGCTGTTGCCCTCTGGAAAGAGGTCTCATCGTTGAATCAAAATACGAACGGAATACTCACAACAGCGAATAGGGCTCGCTTCTACAACCTACCCTTCGACCCTGAAAAGACAAAGATCAATGAGTATTTTTCTGAGCTAATGTCTCTCCGAAGTATGCTTCAAGGAACTGATCGGCCCATTTCCGAGGCAGAGATACTCGATAAAATCCTTTGGACTATTCAGAGCTTCCCTCCCGACAAAACAAACTGGCACAATGCTCGTTTTCACATCATCTACAATCAGCTAGCATTAACCTCTGCTATGCAGATTTTACGAGACGCCGAAACTCTATCCGAGCACAATCAAGCTGCTAATATCGCTTCAAATGAGAACAGAGGCAATAACCAAAGAGGACAAGACAGAAGGGGTCGCGGTGGAAATCGTGGGAGAGGCCGTGGAGGAGTTCACAGAAATCGGCCAAACTCTCGAGGTGACTTTAGAGTCAGGGGACGCTCCTATTCGAATAATTTTCGGGGCAGAAATAACGGTCGGGGCAGACTTAATAATCGAGAAGGTCACGATAATTGTGTGTTCTGTTACCAGCCCGGCCATTGGCAAAGGGATTGTCCTGATATGAAGGCAGCCCAAAATCGTCTCTTTGAAGAAAGATCTATAAATCAGAATAGAGGATCTGCCAATGTAGCTAGAGAACATCAACAATCCAATCGTGATGACTACCCTTGTTCCGAGCAATTTGCAAATGTCGTGGTAGAAACTGCCTTCATGTCAATGAATCGAGGAATATCAAGTTGGAAGATAGATACAGGCGCCACAAGACATTTCAGTGGAAGGCTATCAGATTTTTCTCACCTAAAGTGCTGGTCATCACCAAAATACGTGTCAACAGCAGATGGAAATACCTGCTCCTCTGATGGTTACGGCATCTGTCAAATAGGTAATCTAACTCTTAAAGATGTTTGGTATGTTCCGAACTTTAAAGATATAAGATTAGTATCAGTTGGTGCTCTCAACAAAGATGGAATAAGTGTCATGTTTAAAGATGGAATCGCAATAGCTCAAAAGGATAAAAATACTGTTTTCGAAGCTCCACTATATAATGATCTCTATCAATTGATGGACCAAAACATTCAGAAAGTCTCTAAGCTAGAGCACTTATTCTCAGCGCATCAATCAGGAAACACATCAGAAATTCCAATCCCGATCGATGAAATGTCTCGAACCCCATCAAACGATGCAGAGCTATGGCATTTTAGGTTGGCTCATGCAAGTTATAAGACCATATCTCGACTCCCTAATATCCCTCACAAACCTAAAGCTATCAGCAAGGGGGAGAATGCCTGCGAAGCATGTTTAGCTGGCAAAATGAAAGAAACCTTCTCCAAGAAAACAGATAATCGGACACATAAACCAGCTCGCAGACTACATGCAGATATCTCCGGTAAATTGCCAACAACGGTGAGGGGATACAATTATTTTCTCATCATCATTGATGACGCTTCAAGATGCGGATGGATACGGCTCCTCAAAAATACAAGTACATCAGAATGTTTACCTGCATGTAAAGAAATCATGGCTCATCTACAGTTGAGTTCAGGCGAAAAGACTGTATTCTTTACTGCCGATAATGGAACAGGAGAATTTGGACAAGCATGGAAATATTGGTGTAAATACCTCGGAATCGAAGTTCAGCCCTCACCAAGATACAAGCACTCTCTGAATGGAGTTGCCGAACGAACGATCGGATTCCTTGTTCAACTGGCGAAGTCTATGATCTTTCATGCACAATTAGATTGGAAAAATTATTGGTGCTACGCTATTGAACATGCAATGTTTATTCGGAATAGACTTCCAACTACAGCACTACCATATGGTCCAGAAGAGACGCGACCTGGCTCAAATATTACACCAATTTCAGTATTTTCAGATAAACAGATTTCTCTGAAGAATCTACGGGTCTTCGGCTGCGCAGCATATCCATTGATCTTTAAGGATACCAAATTAGCACCCTCAAAGTTCTCCCCAAATATGGAAACTGACTGGATATTTATAGGAATTCAGAGTAACACAATTTGGATTTTACTGAATAGAAAAACAGGGGCAGAAAATCGCACTGTTGACTGTGCATTTAAAGAGCATATTTTTCCCGGCATGAAACAAGATGCCATTAGAAAGCTTAAGTTGCCAGAAATCCCCCAGAATATTTATAAAAGTACAGGGACTAATAATTTGCAAATCCGTTCAGACATAGAATTCGTTAAAAATTTAATGCCAGTCGCAGATAATGAGAGAGTCAATAGAGACTCAGACCTAGATCAAAGTGAAAGAAGACTTAGATCACTTAACGAGAAAGTCGATATAGACATGAATTATAGAGATGTTAGAAAAGTTACTGTATCTAATACTGGTAACTCGAGCACAAAAGGATTTGGGGACAATACCGCCCTTCTGTTAAGGGTACTAAATGCTCTAAATACTGAGCATAATCAAAACTCTACTTCGCTGGGTGCCCCAGCTGTTCCCTTTAAATCACTAACTTTGGAACAGGCGTTTTTAGAAGATAGATCAGCATGGGAAGCATCATTACTCGATGAGCTTCGCTCATTAGAAAAGAACAAAACGTTTGAAATAATCGAAGGGAACTATAAAGCTGAACATGGTCGCAAACTAATATCCTCTCGATGGGTTTTGAGAAACAAATTTAGTGCAGATGGATCGATAGCTCGAAGAAAGGCAAGGATTGTAGGGAAAGGAAATGAACAACAACACGGAATAGACTATTTTGAAACTTTTGCGACGGTTATTCGATATGCCACTTTACGAACGGTTCTATCTTATGCAGCAATACATGACCTAGAGCTTGAACACCTTGATGTCGATACCGCATTCCTCAATCCAACACTTAATGAACCAAACTTCATGAAGATTCCAGAATATTTTCAGTTACTAGCATCATGGATCAAGGGTATTGAAAACAAATTCTACCTTAAACTTAAGAAAGCATTGTATGGACTCAAACAATCACCAAGAGAGTGGTTCCTTGAGGTCGAGCGATTTTTTAATGAAATAGGTTTCAAGCAAGGAGATGCAGATCCAAATCTCTTCATATCATCACCAATGGGGGAGAAAAGAGATAGAGTCCTCATACTGTTGTTTGTTGATGATATGCTCATCTCTGGCTCTCGATCGCTTGTTGAAGAAGTTAAGCTAAAGATCATGAAGAGGTGGAAGTGCAAGAATTTAGGTCCAGTGGAAACATTTGTCGGATTTCAAGTCGTGAGAAACAGAGCAAACCACAGTCTATTTATCCACCAAGATTTTTACTCTAGGAAATTACTAGAACGACTTGGAATGAAGAATTGCAATGGAGTCTCGACACTATTTATTGCTGGGACTGTCCTTAAAGAAAGAGATGATGATGAACTCCTTGACGAAGACAATGCGGCTCTTTATAGACAAATAGTTGGCTCAACCATTTATCTATCAAATGGTACTCGACCCGACATTTCCTATGCAGTCGGCCAACTTGCAAGATTCATGGCAAAGCCGTGGTTGTCTTTCTTGCACCATGCAAAACACCTCTTAAGATATTTACAGCGAACCGCTCTATATGGAATTATTTACTCGCCTCATAAAGATGTCACTAACAGCAAAGCCAAGTCTAATGTATTTGACATATATGCTGATGCTACATGGGGAACCGAAGATGACAGGAAATCATTCCAAGGCTACGCTGTGATCTATAATGGTGGAGTGATTTCCTGGACCTCACAACGCCAAAGGAGCACTGCGCTAAGCAGTATGGAAGCTGAAATAATTGCTGCTAGTGAAGGAGCCAAAGAAGCAGCTTGGATGGAAAAACTATGGGAGGACTTACACCAAGCGCGATACGTACCGACACTTTGGTGCGACAATCAGTCAGCAAACGAGTTTTGCAAAGATTCCGGCAAATTTAACCAAAAGGCAAAACATATTGAGATCCGCTACATCTATGTTAGAAATGACATGGTTGCGATGGATCGTTTGAAAATCAATAAAATTGCTGGAACAGAAAATCCTGCGGACATCCTTACTAAACAGCTACCGTACGAATCCTTAAGAAACCACTTGAAGACATTGGGTGTGGGAACGTTGGATGGATGGCAAAGTTGAAGATATCAAATTTACGATGTATTACGAAGATGGAAGCGAAATTTCAAGGCAAGGCACTGTTCGACAAACACCAGGGATACTCTTGTATCAAGACATTTACATATGTTGAGCTGAACTGCATAGAAGCATTAAATATCTGCAGATGTAGGCTCTGCGGCTATTCCGGCCGTCTTGAGAGTTAATGAGGTCTAGGTGCAATGTTAAAACGGTTTGGTTGCAACTGGGACGCCTTGATTATAATACTATAAAGACTGTACAGATAACTCACCATGGGGGAGTGTCAGGAATTGCTGAGTCATCTAGCTTATCTTGGCATATGCTAGTAGTTATATGAAGACTCCCCCGCACAATGTAATTAATGATATTTTATTATTGTATCCATATATCGCTATATTCTATCCTCAATTCACATCTTCCTCACGCTTCATATTCACATTTAGGAATACTTACTTGACAAAAAGGGGGGACTACGTATATCACGACTCCAAACTCCAGACATCCTTGAGTCATAACCGAGTCAGCACAGCATCCACCCATAGAGCCAGAATTCTCTGCCTGGAACCTCTCTGCCTAAAATACATTTATGGAGAGCACCCTTGCACTGGTTCTCTGAATGTTGTACTTGTAGACTGATACTTGTCTAGAAGATTGTAGGTGATACCCTGTATCAGGATCAACTTAAAAGAAGAGGTGACAGATGTCAGAGTTGCTTTTTAACTGTTCGGATCATCGGTATTTTATGGACCGTTGCACTCTACTGTTGATCTTTTATTTCCGACATTAGGAGGGGTCTCATTAGGGTTTATGGGTGCTGATCGGAGTTATCTAGAGTTAAGGTATCATTTGTTATTTGCTGAAAGAACAGGGAGTCTTCAGAAGTTCGTTCTTCTTTCTTCAGTGCTAGTCCGGGAGATATGAATAATTAGGTAGCTGCGCAATCCTTTAGAGATTGTGCGACGTCTTCGTCAATAAAACTTACTCCTTCCACGAACCCTCCAAGCTTCTTATAATCTTCCCCTACAACTCATCATATCCTAACAACAGATACGCCTTACAACAAAAGAAAAATGAAATAAAAGTAAATAGTAAACTGATAGAAGGTTTCTCTATGTTAACGGGACATACTAGCGACGGAGCTGTATTTCGTCAAAAAAAGGTGGTAGCCTAAAGCCAGTTGTTGAAAGATTTTCCTCCCTCCGCTGTCCTTAATACCCATCAAATTCCGGGATCCGGGTGTTGAGATCCGCCCCTAAAGCGAGCGCGGTTTCGGCCGAGTCGGCAGAAAAAGAAGTGATCAGGTGCTTTTTCCTGACCGCAGGTGCAGAGAAGTACGTTTTTGTGTTGGAAGCGGCGATGGTATTCTACAAAGTCGCCGTGACCAGAACGGGCTGCAAGAAGAAAACCAATCGTGCGTCGATCGAAGCTCGCTAGTTCGGGGGAAATTTTTTGCATTCGCACCGATTCTGAGCTTTCTATATCTATCTGAAGCATTCCTGGACCAGTAGGTGGCTATAGAGGCTTCATATTGTGCTTTGATTTCTCGTTTTGCTCGCGCTATTGACGGGGCGAGGATGGGAGCGGCTTCGCATGCTAGCCCTGCGAGGGAGTCGGCACTTTCGTTCCAGAGGATACCGACATGTGCTGGACACCAGCGTATATTCACTGTGCCAGGTTGTGTGAAGGAGCAGCGATTTCTCGTTGTCTAGGAATCTGAAGGCTCCCGGAAAAGCTTTTTACGCTTCGAGCTGCCTGGTGTGGGAGCGTTTGATTTGAGCCGGAGAGCTGTCTCTTGTTTGTCAAGGCAAACTGTGACGTTTATAGCAAATCGTGCCATAGGGCTACGGGGTGCAGCGGCAAGTCCTTGATTGGCCCCGAATATTTCTGCATCATATACTTCAGCGGAAGTTCCAAGAGGGAGAAAGCCTTGGTGGATCTGTTGTGTATGGCTCCGATGGATTTTGGGTAGCATCATTTGTACTGGCGGATTTGTTATTTTTACAGGCGCTAGTACTTTCTTGGTGTTTTACGGTGTACTTCGCGCATTGACTCACATAATTCTGTAACGTTATAGGACGATTGCTACCGAACCACCCGCCTTTCACAACTTACATAATCAATTATGTTTGAATGAAAAATAGATTATTTAATATATTTCATGCCTGTTTCTCTAGCAACGTAACTTAAGGTTTACAAAATAACAGAATGATAGATCGCTAATTTGTTTTTGTTGTTTGTAGTGGTGTTTATTCGTGCTATAAAGAGTCCCAGACTATTATAACACTAGGGCTCCTCTCTGACCCAGGTCACACCTTTTACAGTGCTCCTATCCCCTTTTACCTCGAACCTAAGATCATTGATACATTGACCCATAACGGGTAGCCATTTAGCTCAGTAATTACCCGTAGAATCCAACCACCTTTTCTACGGAACCTTCTGCCCAAAAAAAAAAATTGAAAAAGAGCAGCCATGGAAACCGGTACGCGGGAAAAAGTCTCAAAAAACCTGCAACTCCAGCCAGGCGAGGCCTAGACACCAGAGCCACACGAGGTGCGTATTCCCATCTGTATCTCCCTAATATCCCATAGTCCAGATATCTTCCTTATGCCGACACCACCAGCGCTCAGGTAGCGGTGCTCTTTCCTCGGGAGACAGTATAATACCGGAATATCTGTAAACAGTGAGAATTCATCTTGGTAGAAAGGGCCAACTTAGTCTGATCCATCACCACTATAACGGGAGCTGGGTATGCCCCGGAAACTCGTTTGGATAACTTTTCCTCCGTGACCAACTAATGCGTGTTTCTGTTGGCTCTGAAGATAAACTCCAGGTTCGTAAGCGACACCACGTACAGGTGGAAACGCCGTCTTCGTCCCCCTGATCGCTAATTAAATCGCTCGTTGTACCCAAAGGTCGTCCAACCTCAACTCCTTTGATTAAAAACTTTGATATCACAAAAATCCGAAGATTGTCCCATGTCCAATGGATGTCATATAGTTTTCTTTGCCTGTAGAAGGCCGAAATGCGTCTATTGATCTCTTAAAAGCTGCAGATCAATCGCATGCGCGAAACGCCGGTGTTGCCATTGCTTGAACAGGCAGCATAAAGAGCTCATCAACAAGCACTTAATCGACAGACGGTAGCACAAACTGGAAGAATTCTTAGTCTATCTAAAAGTCAGATTCAAGAGCTGCGATACTATTCATCTCGCGTGGAGGCAGGGTATGACAGAATGAGATGCAGGGGCTGTCGGGCATCTGGACATAGCGGAAATACATGTCCTAATACCACTCTGGCTCTTAAGTCAGTGGCTCAAGAAGATAATTTGTAGATAACTTAGACAATATTTATTAGGCTGATATGAATATCTATTCCACTGTAAACATTTACCTTTCAAATCGGTTCCGAAATAGAGTAATATTAAAACACCGAATCTCAAATCAAACAGGAAAATGTAGGCCATGAAATAGTACGTCCCTTTCATTGGAACTGAATTAATTATGTAAGCTGTAAAGTGGGGGTGGGGGTAGTTCAGTAGCACGGAGGGGGATGTTCGGTAGCCATTGTCCTATAACATTGAAGAATTGTCAAACGCAAGTACGGAATTGTACAAGTCAAAGCGCGAAGTTCACCGTAAAACACAAAGAAAGTACTGACGCCTGTACTAACATTGCTACCCGTAGATTACATATCCGGCACCAGACCGGGTTTCTATTAGAGCGCCGTCAGAGAAGACAAAAAAATCAAGAGGACTGATTGCCTGCCAAAGTTTACACTCCTGTTTTCCGATTGTTATGCCTACCGTGCCAATGGATTTAGGATTGCATCTCTACTTGGCATCCAGGGGGAGACTAGTATATCGGTCGAGAGCTCAGGTGACACTCTTTGGCGAACCCAATTCATGTGGGTAGTACTCCAGCGTTTAGGCAATGAATGTCGAGGATCTGCTGAGGCGTAGGAAAGATGTTTTATTGATTACTTAATACGTCGTGCCGGCGCACAGCAGACGACCCTAAGGATCATGTACCGGTTGGTTCAGCCTATCTATGGCTACTCGACGCGTCAGTCTCCCGAAAGATTCCAACAAAGTAGATGTTCCTTCTCCACCCACACCTCATGAGATTCCCCCCAGCCAATTCCATCTTTCGACCATCTGCCCCGGGTCACTGATCCCAAGGTTTCTCGATTACCAACTGCCCTCCTTTGCAGCCAATCTAGATGTGACTCTTCGACCGGAAACCTCTGAAACAAAAAACCGATCGGCTGAGGTGGTACCGTTCCACGAATGTACTTTGCCAGCTGAAAGAGCACCAGCGGTCTAGAGCACAGAGCGGGTTAGAAACATCTGATTTATGCCAGTATTTAGAGAGTCGGCAGCACTTTTCCAATCGTTGCTTTGGCACATGCACAACGCATCACAGTCAAAATTCCTCATGATTCCCTCCCCAAAACCCTTTTCTCCTTCTCCCGTATCTCGACACCCGTCCATCTTTTTCTTGTAGAGATTTCTCCAGGCCTCTTCCCAAAATTGAACAGTGTGTCATGTCTGCCTTCACAAATTTGTGCTCTTCGACTTAAATCCTCCGTGGGGTGTCCATAACATCGGGAGCGTATATATGGGTGTTTATTCAGGTAGACGATGATATTGGTTTTATCAAGTGAGTTTCAGAGGAATGGGGCTCCAGTTGAATAGATATCCGGGCGTGAGAGACTCATGGTTAGTTGGGTCCGGGTCTTGTCGAAGAGAATTATTGACAAGCTGAGGAGCCATCGACCGAGAGTACGTTGCGGGCCTCCAGTTCGAATGAGTTGCGACTGTTCTTGGCTGTACCAGATATACGAACATACTGGGCGTTTACACCCGGCACCGCGTGAAGGTGAAGAATTCGACTTTGCCAGCCGTAGGAACGCATTCCCGCCACTCACCGCTATTCAGTGCGCCTTCGCTATCGTCACATACATGACTAAGCGAGAAGTGTGGTGTGAGGGTCTTGCCGGATTTGAACCAGCTTTCCCCTGTCTCAAGTGGGGCCTGTGCCTCTGTGACCCAGACGCTACTTTGGAAAAGGGCTCGGTTGGTGTACAACACCACCATTCGACCCTTTGTGCACTATGCTTACCACGTATAGATTCTCACACTTGTAGGCGGCTACGCGCCTCACCCATTCGGCAAATAATCTAAAACAAATTCCATTTAGTCACGACCAATTTAAATCTATAGTAGAATTGCAGATGGGCTGTTGCTCCCTAAAACTCTGAATCTTTAACATTGTTTTCTATATTTTCGACGTTGCCCCACTACTCTTTTGCCAGCCCTCCGGCTAACCGCATGTCACGATTTTTCATTCAAAGCGAGCTGCCAACTTCTCTGCCTTTCACTCCGTTAACAAATTTCTTGACTCATCTAGATTGGTTGAGTATCTATGGACTTGTCGTATTTTTATAGTATTCCGGCGTTTGCTGAGTGCATTGTGTATCTTGGTAGAGTGAGAGTCTCCGAACTTGATAGGACGCACCAGGACCACGATATCATGTACTACCACGCTGCACAACTATCAGCAACGCCGCTTTGCAACCCTCTGTCGAACGATACCGGTGAGCGAACGCCAGGTTACCATAATAATAGTACGATAATTTCATAC
Organism: Podosphaera xanthii; assembly: GCA_028751805.1. NCBI lineage: Eukaryota > Fungi > Ascomycota > Leotiomycetes > Helotiales > Erysiphaceae > Podosphaera > Podosphaera xanthii. Next base: position 7,451,526 of record JAPWIX010000007.1, read on the forward strand.
ATAATCAACCAATTTCGAAGATACAAAAAACTCACAGACCAAAGAAAACACAGAGAAGCTGGCAGTTCACCCTTATTTGAAAAATCATGATGTCTGTCAGCCAGAGGGCTAGCTTAAGATGATTGTGGCAACTGCGAAAACACCGTTCATAATGCTTAAAATCGTGGGATAATGAGAGGAATAGCCTATCGACATGTCCAGTATAAAGATGAGTTGATTTTGATTAAATTGGGTTTGTGTATACATTTACTACTGCGTGTGTGTGAAAAAGTGCCAAAGGTACTGGCATGCGCAGGGTACTTATGGATAAAATTACGCCATTGGTATTCTTACCATGCAGCTTGCTTGTAAGTCTGCTGGTAGTAATACAACACCCTATAGAGGAGTGGCGTCATCAGTCAACTGAAGCAAGAACGAGGCAGTTTATCGGCAAAGAGCTCCGATGAGAGTAGGCCTTCGTGGTTCTTTTACTTTGCGCTCTAAGAAGAGTTTTCAGGAGAGTATGACCTAAAATCTAGAGCTTAGCGTTGAAGAATTAGGCTATCGAGGTACGGACAACCTCTGGCCTAATAGCTGTCATCTGAGCAAAGAAACAGATTCACAAAGACTTTGCGTCTAGTTGTAAAGTACTGTGGTAACCGTCTCCAGTGGCCAATATGAAGCAGAATTTGTTTTCATCGTCGGGCTGGTGATGCTTACCGCAGCCTGTTTAAAAATGACTGCTTTGATTAATTAGTTCGCCAAATTCTCACTCTCATGCCTCTCATAAATGTCGAGAATGATGCTCCACTAGTTGTTGCACAATCCAGTACTTGGTGGAATAAGACGAAGCATAAGAAAGGCTTAGTCGCTAAGGGGAAGAAAATAAAGGCGCATTGTCTGAGTCATATGTGGGTATTGGAAATGTTAGACTCAAATGAATCTATGTCTCCTGTTTTTTCCCATCGACATAGGACCTGTAGAATTTTTATTGCGATTTTATTAGTAAAGTACTTTGGGGAGTCCGAAGCGCAAAGAATACTCTAGTTTTGATGACGTCTTACTACAGATTCGGGTTCAACTAAATTAAAAACACAAAATTCAGAAAAAAATACCTACATTTTTATTAAGCTCTGGCTCGGAAATTATCGTAGAATATAAACAATTTAATTAAATAGGCGTGAAATGCTCGGTGAAAATTGAAGAATTCTTGTTGATAAATCTGGATACCGAGAGTGGATGTGGATGCCTGAAATTGATTATTTAGAATCTAGAATTTGGTATATCCTAGCATGTTAGCATCAAGTTTTGGTGTGAAAATAGGTGATGCCCAAAAATTATGGCGTCTATTGTTTGAAAAGGAATCATGAACCAGTATTAATGATTACCTCACTCATCGTCGTCATCTTCAATAATATTCCGCTTTCTGCCCCTTACAGCAGTCTCCTGACCCACTGGAATAGATAGATCTTCGTCATCAAGGTCCGCTTCAGCATCGGCGTCGGCATCATCAATTTCATCAACTGCCTTGGAGATCCTTTGCTTTTTAGATATTGGTTCTCCACGATCACTATCTTGGTCGGTCTCTTCTTCTTCATCCTCCTCAACACTCTCTTCAACTTCCTCATCACTATCAGCAAGAAAGTCGTCTTCTTTATCATATTCATCTTGTCTATTTCTTCCAACTCGCGGTTCATCGTCGGAATCATAACTCGAACGGTGTCGGCGAGGCTTAGGAGCTTTTCTTTCTGATCCGGCTGTTTTACGCTCAAAACGTCCTTCTAGGTCATCAATACTGAGGCCGCCACGACCTCCTGCCTGAGCCCTGATAAAGTTCTGCTTTTCTGCAGCCGTTTCACGGCGGCGTTGAGCCTTTAAACGTTCCTTTTCAGCTATCTCAGCCTTCTTCTTTTGCAGCTCTGGATCTTCGGTGTTGGTTATAAATTCAGGGCCACCTTTTTCATCCCCTTTTAAGCCACCTCGAGTGGCAGCCGCCAAGCTTTTTTGTAATTTTTCTAATGCGTCATCTTCAATATCTTTATTAGGTCGGACAGTGTACTGGTTATTCATATGTCCAACTAAGAGGAGAAGTTGAGAGGCGATTGAAGGAGATGCTAGATATGTATGAGAATCTTGAACTTCCTGGTATTGCTTTGAATCGGCTGGTGGAGCCAATGGTTTTGTCTGTAACTCATAGTGTTGGTCTCCGATAGAAATAGTGGTACTGCCGTCGCTCCATTTGTGCAAAAGAGTATTACTTTCTAGGTAACCAGTTTTAGAGTTTCGACGGTACCTCATCGTCGTTAAAGCGACGTTACTAGCTGAAAAATTGGCTGACTTTGTATCCGAGTGATGATCAGAGTTTGGAGGTACAAACTCTGCAGATTCGTACGCGCGAGGGTCGATACCCAAAAATTTCGGCAGGCGTAATGTATTTATCTGAGTATGAATCAGTAAATCGTGGATCACTGATAGTCTACTCTCACCTCTCCATCTAGCGGCTTCGGGATGGGGTGCCTCCATAGAGTTGCTTCAAGAATCCTAGCTTCTGTGCCAGATTCGTATTCTACTTCGTCTGCGACTACATCTCCTACTCTATCGTTTCTATTTTCATCGTCACCAGAATCCAGCTCACTATCACTGAGCTCTCGTGTTTTTTGTACCGGCGAATCGTCGTCATCTCCAAAAAGATCGCCACCTTCATCGATATCACTTTTCAATACATCATCCTCAGAGGACGAAGTCATGATGTAGGTCTAGTAGGAGCAAATTAAACGATCAAAGTCGTGTTGCAGGGTATTCGTTGCTCTGTATTCCTCTAGAAGTCTTCAGATTCAGAACGAAAATCTGGTGGACAACTTTGTTCGCGTTTAATTTTAGCGAATATCTGCTTCAAATTGTTTCAAAGTTGAGACATGAGGGATATGACATGACGTGAAAAAATACTATCTCATCATTGAGATACAAACCTCAAATAATTACTGATACCACATAGCGGGATTGAGTGCGGATCTAGTTTATCACTAAGCTAAAAATAGCAAGGCGATGGAATGCATGTGTAGTAAGGACAACTCCTGGATTATAAATCAATCCACTTATCTTAAGCCTGTTACCATCCAACATTTGGCCCATATACACATGCTCTCTTGAATCCACCAACTTTGAAATCCCATTTCTGACACTTGAACTCTTGTGAAATAATTCTATCCACCGAGGTTTTCTCATTCATTCCTTCAAGCATCATGTCAAATCTTTTCTCGGGAATGTAAGTAATGGACTTGACATCATCGCATGTGGATCAGATATTCAAGAAAACCACGTGCAACTCTCGTTTTCAGATGGAGAAAAGTTTTGATTAAGTTTGGTGTTGTGGATCTCTTGATCACTATCAAAAAATAGGTGGTAGCATGAGGCAAGTTCCTCGAGCTAGTTGCCCAAACTACCAAGGTCGGAAGTCATTGCTTAAAATCATACGTATTCAATGATATGACCAACTGAAAGTTATTCCTTTTTCTCAAGTCAACGAAATTCATTCAATTGCACTCATTACAATTTCGCGCTTATTTGATCATAATTCCAGCTTTGCCCATCACATTAGTTCTATAAGTTTTTCTACTGCTTTCAACTACCTCTACCCTTTCATTGGGGAACAGTGCTCACATCTATTTCCATAGTGGACGCTTCCGCGGCGGCGGCAAAAACGGGGTTGCCAAAAACACAAGGCAACCTATAACCTCACAATCATCTGCTGAGAACCTTCAAAATTCGCCATTACCTGGTCAAACATTCTCAATAGACGATTCAATCCCAAGCCCCACTCATAGCGATGCTTTAGCTCGCTATAATTTACCTCGTCCAAAACCGCTATGGATGAACAACTCTTATGCCAAACACATTGTTAAGGGTAATTTTATGACACTTTCTGCTCGACCAAAAACTGTCGAGCAAGGAGAGTGGATCGCACACCAAGGTACTCAAGTCCATTTGATCCTAATCGATTTCTTTTACTAATTTTAAAGTCGTTGAACACTACCGAATTCTATGGAACTTCGTTCGTGTTATCCACGATAAAGACGAGGATGGAACCTCAATTTGCAACAATTCAACGTGCCCTCGCATGTCAGCTGGCACGTATGTAAGAATCTAAGCTTTAATCTCTGTGATTTCTGACAAAACATAGGAATCATTCTTTCACATGGCTAAATTCAAGAAAGGAACCAGTCGAAGTCCCAGCGCATGAGTATATATCACTCATGCAAAGATGGATCAGTGGTAAGATTGACAACACCGCAATATTTCCTACCGACCCAACTGGAGTTTCCTTCGCTCACAGTACCGGTGGCCATGATGTCTCGAGCTTTCCTACTTCAGCTGGCCCGAAATCCTCAAATTCTCATTACCCCCAGCATACAAACTCGGGTGATTGGATAGGTAAGAGCAGCGGCTTTCCAGTTGAATTTGTTGATGTTTGCCAAACAATCTTTCGTCAAATGTTTCGTGTATATTCACACCTCTACTGGGCTCATTTCATTGATCCTTTCTATCATTTGAACCTTGAGAAGTCAATGAACAGCTGTTTCAGCCATTTTATCTTGACGGCTACTGAGATAGACATGTTAAAGCCGCATGAACTGGAGCCGATGCAACCAATGATTGATATCTGGGCAGCCAACGGCACTTTTCCTAAAGAATCCAAAGCCTACGCTCGGGCAAATATCAAGGCAGGCGAACTTTTACTGAGCCTTGCTAGTGTGAAATAAAGGCGATTTTCGCGTTCCGAAAACTTGACGGAAATCTTTGTATGATTTTTGATGGCGCTCCGGGTAGTTGAGGGCAAAACGGGAAGTGTGTAAGGCGCAAGGTACCCATCTAGATTCATGGGATTGAGTCGGCGTTGGCAGGAAAATTTAGTTACGTATGTATGTAGTTAGATTTTGTCGAAACACTACGATTACTATATATACTGTGAAATAAGATTTCCAGAATAACAATATGATCGTCAAATCTTAATTGTATTGTTTGGGATTTTAGTTTGCGTATGAACGCAATCCCTTAACGCCGAAATGACTATGCTCTATGTAGTATCTAAACAGGTGTGAAATAGCGTACGGAACCCCCGATGAATGGATTTGAAAACTCTAGCTCGACTTTATCATTCTCGGCCACTCTTGATCCAACTCATACACATCTTTCAAGGACCATCATTTCAATACTACGGGCTAAGAATCGAATCCGGAGGCATCTTCTTGTCACGAAGTGTTTCACGGTTTTGAGAATGGTACTATTACAAGCCTAAGAGGTGCCGCTATTACTTATGGTGCACCTCATACTAAAATACAAAATCGAATGCTTAGTCGTCAGAGTCACGCCGTTACTCATCAACACAGTCAAAGATTGTCTCCGGATCAAGAAAAATTTTAAAAGATCGGATTGTAACGGGGGACTTTCATTATCAGCCTTCATTGCACCCTCATGTTAGAGAAAGAACCGCTCAAATTCTACATCTGAATGGTAGCAATGAATCCGGAGGGAAATTTTGGCTGCAACACTTCATCACGTACTATACTGGTATCTCTTCTATGATTGGCTGAAATATTGACAGTTTGAGAGCGTTTGCAACGAACCTGGATAATATCTACGCATGTATTGAACTTTTTTGAGCGGAAACGAACTCAGTTGAGGAGTCGGATGGTGCAGTTATATACCGTCTGGGCCGTTTTCGCAAGTCCAGTCTGGGTAGCTGAGGCACATGCGCCGCTTGAGACAGGAGAAAGCTGGTTCGAATCCGGCAAGACCTTCACACCATATTGCTCACTTAGTCATGTAAGTGACGATAGCGAAGGTATACTGAATAGTCGTGGGTGGTTGAAATGCGTTCTTGCGGCAGACATAAACGGTTGAGGGTTGAAAGGGCAGCAAGGCCCCTGGCTTCGAGTGAGTTTTCAAATGATATACGGGGGTGAATGCCCCTCATGTCATGTTGAGTCATCGCTCCATGAACCGTACTAGTATCAATCGTGTCATGGCCTGAAGACTGCACACACAGGAGTGGTTAAAAAGAAAAAGAATAGCATATTGCTTACATATCTACAAAGGTCGTCACCTAGGTAATCCTAACCCGATCCAGTAAGGTAAAAAGAGCAAACACGTCCAGCCGCGTAGCCGAACACCCTCTATCTGTGAGCCATATCATCGCCAGAGACATGATTATGCGAGCCCATTACTTTAAATTGGGTCTCCTCAAAAGGCTGGTAAAATAGTCTTACCTTTACGTATGAGAATCTCCGATAAGCTAAGTTTTTAACTGCTCTTCCAGTACGATACTCCAAGAACACATGTGTTGCGACAGCCCCGGATCTTCTCGGGCAGTTGTGAGCAGATGGCGTTGGTGTTAGTTTACAAACTGATATGTCAAATGGTCCTAGCCACGCAGGAGTAAACTGTAGGCGCCAAGCGACGCCCCAAAAACTTTATACTACCACATCGAAATGTGAAAAGAAAGGAATGTAGTGCTCACGCCAGAGCCTATCTCAGAATTACGAGGATCTCAAGGAGATCAAAGGTAGCCTGAGGCTGATCTTGTGGGACGGTCGCAATCGTTTGTTTGAGTTAGCGGAAGATATAGCAGAGTCGAGGTTGGAACTAGGCGCGTAGTGATTTCTGACAAGTTTCGAGCGGCGAAAAGTTTGGATGAGGGTGATACCTCGATCACGGGTTAGCACAATGGTCCTGAGATATAGCGCAAGCGAAGCGTTTAGACTGGAACCAAATCGTGGTGGAATTCAGGTAGACCTATCCAAGAAAAGGAGGTAAGAGGGAAGAGAATAGAACGGAAGAGAGGCTGGGAAGTGTATATAAAAAGTAATAACGCCTTCCTGGAAGGGGTGATTTGGAGATTTCCAGTGTCAACCTACTTATTTTCCTTGTTACGTGATCAGTGTGATCATATCATTTATCTGGGAGCTTAGTATTGCTCAATATAATTTACCTTTATATTCACAATTTGATTTTGATTTGAGTTCAATTAACCCGTTCAGGTACCCAATGGGCCTATGTAGGTGACTAACTTTAATATATACACAGGAGGAAACCTCGCGGTAAAAACCCCCTAATCTGCAGTCTTGTGACTATCGTGTATTCAGTTTACCTCCAAGAAGTGCCTTACACTGTATGACCAGTGTGTGATCCGTCTCTCCCCTTCCCTGCTTTGTAAATCATTTCCCGCATTGTCGCCTCAACTTGACTGACAAGTCGAAACTGTTCAAGGTATCCTTCGTCTAGTATCCACTTCGTGATTCTTGCCACATCTTCCGGGCTTTGAATCATGGCCTGATAGGACCTATCTTTTGCTTTTCGCAGGAAATCCCCTCGTCCCCTCGCCCACTGCGGACACGTCATGACCATATGCCTGACGTTCTGTGACGGATACCCACACTGGCACTTTGGGCTATTAACTCCGGGTACTTTTCTTCTGTACAGATTAGAATTGAGCCCGATGTGCTCGCTTCTGATCTGTATGGCGATACTGCTTTGGGCCCTGTTATATTCACAATTATTTATCTACAGGCACGCCAAGTGCCCCTTAGGAGACACGAGGCCGGGATCTTCCTGTGAGCCTGATTGGCGTTTATTGTCAATAAATAAACAATTAAGATTATGCGAGCCCTAGAGTTAATGGCCCAACAATCAGATTCCTGGAGGGAAAGACTGCGACTTCTCTTAGCTATTCCAGATGTGCGAACATCCTGAGCGTTTACATGTGCATGTACTGCCGGCACCTTAAGAAGATGACGCTAGACTTCGCCTACCAATTAAGGAAGTGATCGGAAACGTTGTTTCACCCGCCATGAGTTAAACCACGAAGAGTCTCTTTCGCATAATTCGTGAGAAATTATACAGTAGAGCCCCTCTTAGCTAATAGTGGGTCCCGGTATAATTACTGAAGAGATTCATAGAAATTTTACCGTTTATACTCTGATACTACGGTATTAATCGTGTATAGGCGCTAAAATTCGACTTTTACAGGGTATATAGGCTTTTACTAACTTGAATTAGCATGACGATAAGTAGATCTCCCCACCTAAACTTTAAATTTGTATGGCAAAAATTTCACAACGAAATATTCGTTGGTTTTGCTTTTTTGGTCCATTATAGCCCTCTATTCACTTTTTAATTCATTAATACATTTCATAAATAAATTATACTTCTATCTAGCTAATAATTTACATATCCGCCTTCAGCTTCGTAAACGGCTCTGATTCTTCGGGGCATCGAATCTATCAGTTTCTCCAAGTCATCCCCATTAAACCCCAGATCCCACGCCTCGTTCACTATTTGACGAAGATGCCCTTGACTCCGCTGCCCCCCTTGATCCAACGCTGGATAAAGACGCTCCATGTACGCTTTCATATAACTCCACAAAGTTTCTATCGGATTTAAATCAGGAGAATATGGCGGCCACTCCATTAGAGAAATATTCCTCCTTTCAAACTCACGCATAGTTTGCCTCGACTTGTGAGGAGGGGCGTTGTCCTGCATCACATCTAGTCCTGGTTCCCGAAAGACCGCACTCTCTATGAGAGGCACTATCCTCTCGCAGTAACTGGCCGCAGTGATATGGCCCCACTCCTTCTCCCAAATCAGGCAAGGCCCCTTCTGTCGTCCAAAGAAAGATCCCCAGAACATCCACCCAACTCTCCTCCGCGTCTTGGCTAGGACACAGGTATCTTCGTACTCTTCCCCAATCTTTGACTTAAACTTAGCTCAAGGGAACTCTAAATCTTAGGAGCCTTTAAGGGACTACTGACCTTTCTTGTGACCCAACAATCACTTTGCCGACCATTCATAGCCCAAGTCTCGTCGGACCAGAGGACTCTCATCCAATGTTCCTTCCGCCAGTGGAGATGTATTCTGGCAAACTCATATCTCTTCAGTTTGTTGACTGAAGAGATAGGAGGTTTTAATCGTGCAATCCTGCGTGCATATCCCCTCTTTGCCAGTTCACGTCGGATCACATTCTCGCTCACACCAAAGTGCCGAAATATAAAATGTGCAAGTTGGAAAAATGACATCCGACGATTTTCCGATGATAAACAGACGAAAAATTCTATTTCATCGACCTGGGAACTACTTAGAATAGGTGGCCTACCACTGGAGTACTGAGGCTCGGTATTTTTAACGCTCATGGTGTATTGTACCTGTCGCCATGTAATCCCAAGGCGTTGAGAGATTTTGACGTAACTGTGTCCCTCACTGGCCAAGGTTCTAACCTGCACATGTTACTCTCTTAACCTTATCAATTTGTAGATTTCAGACTTACTTGAATACGTTGAGTTTGTGTTAGGCGTTTTGCATAAGTAGGAGATGCTGATGATGGAGAAGGTTGTTGAGGTGAATCCATCTTTGCGGCAATCTAGTACAGTAAATTAAAATCTTCTAAAGTAGTTGACTTAAGGTTCAGATGCACTCACATGAAGTAAAAATTAGATAGATGAATGAAATAAAAGTATGCCGTTGAGCAAAATAATAGTAAATAGCTGACAATGATTTAAACGAAACGACCTCAGGTGTGCGCGAGTGAAGAAAGGTGAAGGCATGAAGGTGGGCGTTGGACTTCATATACAGATGCATATCTCTTATGCCTTAGGCCATAAGATTTTAAAATTTGAAGCTAACAGGGATACTGTGGATCTATCGTGAGGTAACCTGGAATATCACCACTTTATCTCCACTTTATCCCCGCTTTAACCCCTGTACCCTATAAGAAGCGGATCAACGAACAATACCCTATCATGAGAGTACTTGCAATACTTACCCCTGCACGCAAAATGACCTGTAAGGGTAAGTGTTGCAAATATAAAAGTCCAAGTTACAATGAATCTTTTCAACATTTATACCGGGACCCATTATTAGCTAAGAGGGGTTCTACTGTACTATGCTTCATGAGTAGATTTGGCACAGTAGGTCCAAAACAGGGTTGTTTAGTGGGTCAGTTAGTCCTAATTAAGAAAGGCGTGCCCCTTTTTAATGAAATGGCAAGGGTAATTTGTATGGTGATTTTACCATACGGCTGATTTTGCACATTTAAGCGAGATCCTAAAACTAAGCCTCTTTTGAACATTATGATTATCTAACTACGAAATCTACAAATATGGCGGAAAGGATCTAAAGACTAATACTTAGCTGGGCCTCCGTCGGCATCGATCACAGCCTGACATCTGTCATGCATGCTTTCGATGATATCTGTGAGTTCTTGTGTACACACAGAATCCCACGCCTCCTTCACGATCGCACGAATTTGATCTGACGATCGTCGCTTGCCCCCATTCAAATCCGGATATTTGTATTCGATCTTATCTTTCATGATTTTCCAGACGTGTTCTATGAGGTTGAGGTCGGGCGAGTAAGGGAGCCAATCAATAGGATTGATTGACCTCTCCTCGAACTCTTCCATCGTCCTCGCGGAAACGTGGAGAGGAGCGTTGTCCTGCATGACAGAAAGCCCGGGTCTAAATCTAGTAATACCGTCTAAAAGAGGTACTATCCTCTCAGAATAGCTTGAGGAAGTGATATTCCCCTAATCTTTCTCCCAAAACTGAGAGGGACCTTTTTCAGACCCCGCAAAGGACGCCCAAAACATCCAACCAATCTTCTTCTTGATTGTCTCAACAATACAATTTATGTCATGTTCCTCCCCTGGCTTGATAAAGTTTTTAGTTTTGCTGAGTTATCCAAGCTGGACAGTAAGATACTAAGCTTTCTGATAGCCCAGCATCTCGAATGATGGCCATCTGTTGTCCAAGTTTCATCTGACCAAAGGAGGGACATCCACTGCTCAAGGGTCCAATCAATGCGGGCTTCTGCCCATTCTCTTCGCTTCCTTCTAATCTCAGGAGGTGTAGTAGGCTTATTCAACGCTGTGTAGCGCTTAAAACCCCTTTTCTCAAGTTCACTCTTGATCAATCTCTTACTCACGCCCAAGTGCTTGAACGGTCCATTTGCAAGTTCAAAGTAGGTCATTTGTCGGTTTTGAGGAGATTTTTTGATAAATTCCTCAATCTTATCGACATCTTCGGATGAAAGCGATGGACTTCGGCTACCAGCTTTCTTAGGCATTACTGATCCGCGGCGAAGAGAGGAACCAAATTGCTTTCGCGAAATGTTGAGTTGGGCTGGAATTTTTGATTGATTAATGCCAGCGTCGTGAAGCGCTTTAATCTATGCTATTTAATATTTCTGTATCATTCTCTGGCCTAAATATTTACCTTTATGCACTGATCTCTGCTTAAAAATTTGGATGAGGGCGTGGAAGGGGGTATCTGAGGTTGATCCATCTATTTTAGACAACTCAGCCAACTGAATCGTCAACCTGCATGTTAATATACCTCTAATTTTACTGACGAAAAATCTGTGTATGATAGGCGAAATAAGTATGGAACTTTCAAGATCAAAATTAATGAAAATGTGATAATGACGGTTGTCGCAAAGTCGACATTGAGATGAGCTCAGCGGAGGTTATCGTTTGGAAATTATAGACACTCTGAATTATCAGGCAGCAGTATCAGTCCCCTGTCTAGTACACCCACTAGTAGGGATTAACCCCTGAAGCGAGGTATGGCCCCACTGTGCCCTTCTTACCCTAGCAGCAAAGTAACGTTAACAGAAAACGGATGATAAATTGTTTGTTTTTTTCTTTTTTTAATTAATTTAAGTCCAAGGCAAAGCCCTTTTTCCCTCTTGGGTCATGGACTGGTGTACACGGCTATGATCATGTCTAAGACACGCCTAACTCGGTCCCACCGTGTGAACCGCTACATAAATAGTAGCTAAATTTACACTATTATCACAATCCCAATCAACTCCAAAATCAAACACCAACTTCCCCCAACATATGAAAATCAAAATATGTCAATTCATAGTCTAGAAAACGCAACTTCTCATTCTGTTTTCCTTCATGTCATGCCTTTAGCGATAACTAATTGATTCGATCCCCGCTGATAGCAGTAGATTGACCAGCAGTTTGACTGTTGAAACAGCCAGTTTCGTGCGCAAATATGGTAAAGCTCCTGAGGCATTTGGGCCCAAGAAGCTTGTTGACGAAGTCGTTGTGAGACATTGATCTCCTAAGCTTATGCGTGATATTCGCGCGAAGTCTACAGTGAATAAAATGGATTGGAGTTGTTCCCTCCCCGCATGTACACTCCATGGGAGCGTCTGAAAATTGGAATCGGCGATTATTGGTTTTTGTGCTAGACCTGGTAGTGTAGTTGATCACAGTTTGAGAGTACGTCCTGAACTGCAATGGTGGCTTTCTATGGATGCGATTACAACAATACAATTTTAGGGTGGTATATAAGTTGACACTACTATCTACAAAGAATGTGTTACAGTTCTATGTGTGCCAGCAATCGCTTAGATCTAACTAGTGGGTTGACCCCTAGTTTACCTCACTCCCATGTTATATCACGTGAGGTAGTATAACTACTCACAACGAAGTCCCCAGATTTGAACAGCGTTAGATCACAACAGCGATAATATGCTGCGAAGTTGCCATGACCTGTACGGACTGTGATCAATTCGCGGAGTAACCGCCATGGGAGAGCTAGTTCTGGGGGTTTGCGTCGTCGCATGAGCAAGTCTAGTTCCCGATATTTAGACGGGCAAGCTTCTTCCCACCAGTAGCCAAGGAGCGCCTGTCGTCGCTGATTCATAAGTCGTCGGAGGTATGCTAGGGTAAGTAGTCCCGGCTTTATTTCCAGGTTCGGCAACCCTCTCAGGGCGGATCTTGCTATGGAGTCCGCTTTAACGTTCCTCGGAATCCCTGAGTGTCCAGGCACCCATTTTACAAATACTTCAGCTGTCTTAGATAACGCATGAAAGCTACGTACATCTTTGAGGCTGGAGGATGAGGTACCTGTAATTAATATTTTTACTGCTTGTTGGCTATCCAACAAGACGTGGATACGCTGCTTTGTATCCCCAAATTTCCGTTGTTCTACCTCAACAAAACTCAGGGCAGCCACTAGAGCATTTTTAGCCCCTACAATCTCTGCATCTAGGACTTCTCCCCCGTGTGCCATGCCACTGCCTCGGAAGAAGGTTGTCCCTTCTCTTTTTAGGACGGAGCCCCAAGCAGAGCGTCCGTGTTCTTAAGATGATCCATCTGCATAGGCGCAAATCACTCTTCCAGGAACGTTTTTGTTCCACCGTGTGCAGGCCTCTGTTTCTGTCTCCCTTGTTCCAAGTGCGGGGACATAAGTTGAAGTAGGTATGATATCAGGTGCCTCTGATTCCGGTAGCTGTTGGAAGGCACGTTGGGCGCGCGACATCTGAAGCTCTGGTCTCGCGGTCCCTTTTTTCTTTTTCTTGTGTTTCTGAGTTCCCGCGTTTGGGCACACGGAAGCCCTACTTCTCAAAGGGCGTTGTTTATTGAGAGATTTAAGCCTAGCCGCAACTCTAATTCGGTTACCCTTGAGCAGAATCTTTGCAAGTGGTATTCCTGCTTCTCTATGCATGACAACATTTGGTGTGGTCCTCATAACAGGTAATGCAGCGCGCAGGCCCATCAGAATTGCTTTATTAATCATGCTGCACATGTTAGTAGTGGAAGGAGTACTTATCCCCCTTAGCGTAGGTTGTTTTAGGCCTGGCCACCAAACATCTGATCCAAAAGTCGCTACTGGGACAATGCAAGCATCTACAGCTCTGACCAATGGCATCGGTGCTGCTCCACGGTAGGCGGAGTTAAAACGTCGCATATGTCGAGCCACTTTCATAGCATTACCACACCATTGAGTGACATCATACTGGAAGTTGAGGCGTTGATCGAGATGGACTCCGAGCCAGCGAATATGTTCGGCTGGTTCGACAGACGTGCCATTCACATTGACGACTGCTGCTGTTTCACGGCGACGTCCTGGGAATTTTTATAACCTCTGCCTTCTCGGAGTTGAAAGTGACAGCATTATTTCGTGCCCATTCGAAAAGATGATTTATCTCGCGCTGAGCTGCTGCAGCGGACTCAGCAATGGTAGGGCCAAATTCTAGGATACCAAAGTCGTCTGCATAGCTAAACCTTAGATGTGAGTTGCCACTACGCATGGGTTCCGCCATGTAGAGGAGAAACAAGAGTGGAGAAATTGGTGAGCCCTGAGGTACACCGCAAACTAGTTCTCTGAGTAGTTATCCCTCCAGGGTAACGAACTTGAACCCTTCGGTCTGCTAGAAATGAAGTCGTCCATTGGAGAATGTGACTGGGCCATCTCTGTTCTTGCATTCTGGTCACTAGTCGATTGTGGAGGACTGCGTCAAACGCTCCTTGAACGTCAAGTGTAGCAAATGTGGCAGCCCACCCTTGTGAGCGAGCTTCTTCGACATCGTGCACGACACAAGATACAAAATCAGTCGCTGATCGTTTCGGGAGTACACCAAATTGTTGTTTGCCAACCACGTCGTAACTGATCGCCAAACGTGTCATGTGTTTGGCTAAAAGCTCTCTAATCCCTTTCCCAAGCATGTGTGACGGGCTGAGCCCGGTGAATCTGTGGCTGGGCTATTTCGGTGTGGCCCATCCGTGTCACGTGTTATGGCGTAGCGCATTTATGCCGTTCATTCCTCATGGCCTTGTATTATGCATAGGTGTGCATAATATATGTGCGCTGCATAACTATTTATAGACGGCGGCTTTCTGTGATTGCTAGAACTCGTGAGAAACTTCTAGAAGAGTATTCCGGGTGGTTCTATCTTCAAGGATATCAATGAATCGGAGAAACGGGAAGAACATTCTAGTAACTGGTGGGAACTTATAAATATCGCTATTACTGCCCTCATTAGACTCCTTCTCCAAAGATTTAATATTAACTTATTTTGTGGTACTGCTTTCGTGTGTCACAGTCTAGACAAGAGCGCCTGCGCAGCTAAATGTGTAGAGGTAGTTAATAATTAATTCTATGATCCAGATAACTAACTCGCAATTTACAAGTACATGTAGATATATACATTTCCCTCGAACTGAACTACTCGCCCCACCTTGACACTAATCATGGATCGTAATATTCTCATGAAACAGAAGGTCTTCTCGTGCCACACAACCTCCCTGTATTGTGAAGCCGCCACGTAATAGCAAGTCTCCGAATAGAAGTCGGTCCGCTTGTATTAGCAAGTTTCAGTATAATTGAAACACCCTGCAGGACCAGGCCGTGCACAATTCACTATCTATGTAAAGTCTGTGCACGCCTATGCACAACATAGGCTACAGGCATAAACCAGCTTACCAGCTGCTACATCGTGCATGGACCGTTTGCTTTAACCTTTAACATATATTAAATCTATCTTACACATTAAGGTGACTCTCCGTGGGGTGTAGCCCGGAGGACGTTGCCCTGAGACAAATCTTTTTTTGGTTGAATTGCATGAAATTTTCGGTTCCGGAGTCTGATCAGAGTTCATCATCTTCGACCTCTTTTTATAGTGCTGAGGATTTTAGCGCTCAGGATACCATAAACCTCGCGGACCATCTACTAGAAATGGCAGATTCTTCAGCAAGTCCGCAATTAGGAGATGTGGATATGACGTCGGAAAACCCACAGAGTATAATGGCGAATTTATCGGTAGAAGAACTCCAGGGGTTAGTGAGGCTTTTGATCGGAAGGAATACGCAACCAAAGCAGAATTCTTCAGGGGTTACCAGAAGGGATGTATCACTCGCCAAATGGGATGGCGATCAGAGAGAATTCCCATTCTATGTTCAACTGCTCGAGGCAAGAATTGAGGAGGAATTGGATGGAATAATTTCAGACAAGTCGATATGTCTTGATATGGTGAATTCTCTCCCGGTAGATAAGCGACCGCGGGTTGCATGGAGGTTCAACGATAGGTCGGAAGAGAAGCAATATAACTGGCGAGAATTAGTACAACACTTTCGGAACGAATTCGAAGATAAACAAGCCAAATTAGCCGCGTCTGAAAAGCTCCTCCGAATGGAGCAGAATGACCATCAGCTCTTCAGTGACTTCATCAAAGATTTCGAATACCAGGTGGCCATAAGTGGGGGCAATCGCACGTGGACTCCCTCTTCTAAAGTTAACATTCTAAATGCAGCGATTAATAATTCTTTACGAAAAGCCCTAGTTCCAGTTAAGCTTCCTTCCGAGGAGGACTACTCCCTATGGGTAGCAGAAGTTAAGGAGGTTGCCGATAAGCTTGAAGCATTGCCAGATTATCGACCGAAGGGATCAATTAAGATTTCTACAAGATTGGGGCCTCCTAAGTCGGGTAGTGTTCTCTCAAAGAGCAGAGAGCCGGAAAAGGATTCAGATGGAGATGTCATCATGAGAGACGTTGATTCCATACTTTCAGTACTGTCCAATTTGCTACAGGATCGCCAGGGTGAAGCTGTGGCTAGTGTGAGCCCCCGAAATAATCCCCGCCCTAATAAAGGAAGTTGGCCTTCGGTATCTAATCCTTCCCTAAGGCCACCGGCTCCTTGGAGATCGAAGAAGGAGTTTGAAAGATTGATAGAGAAGAGACTATGTGTGCGCTGTTGCCGATCAGGTCACATAGGAAGGGATTGTAGGAAGTATAGTCGGGCGAAGCGTCCTGGATCGGGAGTCAACGCGGCGGATATCATTCAGGATGATAAGGAAGAGGAGAGATCAGATTCGGGAAACGAGGAGCCCTCAGCAAAGTCGCGCTCAGGGGGATAAACAAGGCCTTGGATGGAGTAACGAATGCTCGAAAGAATTTAGAAAAACTTAAATGTCAGCCACTACTTGTAGATTGTTTAATTAATGCATCTTTTTACACCCAAGCAATGGTTGACACTGGCTGCTTATGTTTTTCTGTAATTGATGAAGGTCTTGTGCGCAAATATGGCTTATACTCGGAAAGAATCCCACAACGTCATTTACGGCTCGCCGATGGAAGTAAGGCTATAGGAATTACGGAAATTGCGCATATAAAATTGGACATTGACGGTAAGATAGAACAGATTTGGGGTTACGTGATGCCGAATTTATCTTTTCCGATTATACTCGGTAAGCCCTGGATGGAGTACAATGACGTCGTATATTCGGCCAAGAGAAGAACCCTCCGGATAGGAAGCAGAAAACATGGGATGTTGGTACGTGCTAGCGGGTGGTATGAGAAAGAGGCCCCAGAAAAGGTCAGAACCCGTATTGCGTCAGTGAGCAGTGATCAAGTGTGTCAAATTTCGCGAGGCGAAATGTTGAAGATGGTAGCTCAGCGGCCTAAGAGAAATGAGTTGATAATTGGAGCCGTCTCAATGCATGATATTACTCAAGCATTAGAACCTAAGAAAAAATTATCATACGAAGAAATAAAGAAAAGATTGCCGAGAGAAGTTAGAAAATACACCAATTTGTTCGTAGACGATAATTTACGGGATGGCAGCGCTCTTCCTCCACATCGGCCGGGGGTGGACACCAAGGTTAAGCTTATTAAAGATGACCGGGGTAGAGAACTGGAGGTACCTTGGGGTTCCTTAAACGGAATGTCGCGCGAGGAACTTTTAGTGCTGAGAAAAACATTGACGGAACTACTGGACAAAAATTGGATTAGGGCAAGCAGTTCGCCAGGAGGGGCTCCTGTTCTATTTATCAAGAAGCCTGGAGGTGGGTTCCGATTTTGTGTTGACTATCGGGCTCTCAATGCCATCACAGAACGCGATCGCTATCCGTTGCCCCTAATTAAGGAAACGATGCAAATGTTGTCAAGCGCAAAATGGTTATCTAAAGTCGATGTTCGTTCGGCATTCCACCGGCTTCGCATATCAGAGGGAGATTAATGGAAAACCGCGTTTAGAACGCGATTTGGATCCTATGAATGGTTAGTTACACCATTTGGGTTGGCAGGAGCTCCATCAGCGTTTCAAAGATGGATTAATCAAGAGTTGGGGGATCATTTGGGAAACTCTTGCTCGGCGTACGTGGATGATGTAGTCATATTCTTCAATGGGGACCTGGTAGACCACTGGGATAAGGTTAACCAAGTGTTAGAAAGGCTCAACAAAGCGGGTCTTAAACTTGATCCACAGAAATGCGAATTTGCCAGAAAGGAAATCAAGTATTTGGGTTTCATAATCAATGTGGATGAGGGTATCAAAGTGGACCCAGGGAAAATAAGAGCGATAGCATCGTGGGAACCTCCAACGAATGTCAAAGGAGTTAGGAGTTTCCTTGGATTTGCAAATTTCTACCGGGGATTTATAGAGAATTTCGCCAGCATTAGCGCACCGTTACAAAACTTGACAAAGAAAGGGACAGTCTTTAATTGGAACAATCAGCATCAGGAAGCATTTGATAAACTAAAATCGTTGTTCATAACAGCACCAGTTCTGGCTTTGTGGAACGGGAAACTTGAAACCGTGTTAGATACAGACGCATCAGGATGGGCAACTGGGGGTTGCCTTTCTCAAATTAAACCAGGAGGAAAATTTCAGCCGATGGCATACTATTCGAAGAAACTTTCGCCAGCTGAATGTAACTATGATATCCACGACAAGGAACTTCTAGCCATTGTTAGATGCCTGAAGGAATGGCGCAGTGAGCTAATTGGTCTTAAAAAGCCGTTTCAAATTCTGACGGATCACAAGAACTTGAAGTACTTTATGGCATCCAAAAGATTGACGGAGCGTCAAGTTAGATGGGCACAACTTCTATCACAATTTAATTTTAAATTAAAATTTAGGGCCGGTAAACATGGAGGACGTCCAGATGCCTTATCCCGCCGAGCTCAAGATATTCCCGTGTCCTTGGAAGATCCCCGTCTCAAACAAAGAGAATTTAAGTTAATAAAGGATGAATGGCTACCGGAAGTGGATCGTAGTGGAGATGATGGCCAGGTTCTCATGTCTTCTTCAGTGGTAAATTCAATTCCCAGAGGAGATCAGCTTTTCGAAGAAGAAGAGTTACAGCAGCTCTGGGACCAGGGGATAGCAGAAGACTTGGCGCAATTCCAGGAGCTATATCACATTATGTGGAATGATAAAGACCAATTTCCAGCGAATTTACAGCTGAGAGTTAATCGAGCTGAATAGGAACTCGACCTCCGCGGAGCGCTCTGTTTTCGCAAGCGTTTGTGGATTCCCAACTACGAGCCACTAAGAACAGCATTGATTCATAAAGTGCATGATTCTCATATGACTGGGCATCCTGGGCGTAATGGTACGTTAGCTATCCTATCTCGAGGTTTTTATTGGCCGGGTATGAGCACAATGGTATGGCAATTTTGTAGGAATTGTGATGTCTGCGGCAGGTCACATGTTTGGCGTTCGAAAAAACAGGGTCTGCTACTACCATTGCCAATTCCCGACAGATTCCACAGTGAACTCTCGATTGATTTTATGACGGATCTACCAACAAGGCATAAGTCTGATCCATGCTATTTGATGGTTATTAAAGATCGCTTGCTGAAAAGTGTCACTCTAGAAGCTATGAACTCAATGAATGCCGAAGAGTGTGCGGAGCGTTTCCTGCAATGTCATTATCGCTTTCATGGGTTTCCTAAAGCCCTTACATCGGATAGAGGGTCAAATTGGGTGGGAGATTTTTGGAGTCACCTATGCAGATTAGTCAACATCGAACAAAGGCTGTCCACTGCATTTCATCCTGAAACCGATGGCTCAACCGAAAGAATGAATCAGGAAGTGTTATCATATCTACGAGCTTTTATTTTGTACGCACAATTTGAATGGCCAGAAATGTTACCTTCAGCTCAGTTGGCAATTAATAACAGAGATTGTGCCAGTGTAGGGCTAAGTCCTTTCTTCATGAAACATGGATATCATGCAGAGCCAGTCCAACAAGTTTCTCCAACTGACAAGAGGTCGTTGTCACCCCCAACTAAGAGGGCCGAAAACTTCGTGGCCAGAATAAGAGAAGCACAAGAATATGCCGCGGCGGCCATGGCGACAGCTCAACAACTTATGGAAGAAAATGCAAATAAGAAGCGAAGTCCGGCTCCAAAGCTACGAGTGAGTGACAAGGTGTGGTTGAATCTTAAAAATATTCATACCCCTCAACCAAAGAAGAAGCTTGCATGGGTAAATGGCAAGTACTCAGTTACTAAAGTGATTTTGCCTCATGAAGTGGAACTAGATGTCACTTCGGAAATATTCCCTAGATTCCACGTAGACTTGCTACGTAAAGCAAGTGGCGACCCTCTTCCATCGCAGATTCAAGAAGATTCTCAGCCCGATCCTATCGTCATAGATAGGGATGATAAGCCGGAGCAGATTGTAGAACGGATTCTGAGAGCCGAACGTGTCCGACGTGGGCGGGGCTGGGTTAGACGAGTTTTAGTAAAATGGAAGGGATTTGCTGAGCCAAACTGGGAAGATTGTTCCGAGCTCGAAAACGTCGAGGCATTGGACAAGTTTGAAAAAGAATTTGGCGTAGGCGATGGCGTAGGAGTCGACGAAGGGGCTAGACAAGGACCTCGGAAGCTCCGATCTAGGAAGTTAAAGGAGGGGGGTAATGTGACGGGCTGAGCCCGGTGAATCTGTGGCTGGGCTATTTCGGTGTGGCCCATCCGTGTCACGTGTTATGGCGTAGCGCATTTATGCCGTTCATTCCTCATGGCCTTGTATTATGCATAGGTGTGCATAATAGATGCGCGCTGCATAACTATTTATAGACGGCGGCTTTACTTCTGTGATTGCTAGAACTCGTGAGAAACTTCTAGAAGAGTATTCCGGGTGGTTCTATCTTCAAGGATATCAATGAATCGGAGAAACGGGAAGAACATTCTAGTAACTGGTGGGAACTTATAAATATCGCTATTACTGCCCTCATTAGACTCCTTCTCCATAGATTTAATATTAACTTATTTTATGGTACTGCTTTCGTGCATGGACCGTTTGCTTTAACCCTTAACAGCATGAGAGGAGAGCAATTGGTCTCCAGCCTTTGACTGTGGTTGGGTCTCGATTGGCCTTTTGGAGGAGTACAACTTCGGCCAACTTGAAGCAAGCTGGATGTATTCCAAGCCGAATGCAGGCTTGAAATAGTAAGGTGACAAAGGGTCCAATAGTCTTTCAGCAAGCTGTAAGAAGTTCTACTGAGATTTCAACTGCACCTGGTGCTGTGTCACCGCAGCAAATTGTGCAAACGCGGACTTCTTCCTCGGATACATTATCATTCCAAGGAATACAACTCTAATTTACGCTGGTGCATGGTGGAAGGTCATCTGTCGCCTTGTGCCGAGCGAGGAGAGCATCTAGCAGGATTGTTGCCCGTTCTGCTTGATCTGAAACAAGACGTCCGTTATAGTTGAGAAGGGGGGGGATATTTGCTTGTCAAGGATTTAAACAATGCATCAACTTAAATATTTCTCCCGAGGTAGTCATGGACTCGATCTTACGCGTCAGGTGTTCTTTTTTAGCGTTGCTGATTGTCGCTCGCAAATTCTTCGCACATTCTGCACGTTCTAGGGGCGAGGGGGCTTTTCGGTATTCTGCATGGGCAGTCTTGCATTGGGGCGCCCACCAAGGAGCAGATTTGCCACTACCATTTTTAGCTCGGGTCCCTGTCGCTTTGATCGCGTTAGAGAGATGGAAACACAGATCTTCGGCGTATACTTCGACTTTCTCTATGGAATCGAGTTGCGGCGGTGGATGTACTTATTGCGCAATGGCTAAGGCATACCTAGGTAGGTTTTCTCTTCGCACTCTTATCTTGGGAGGCTCACTATTCACAGCCGCGGTAGCGATAGGTATTTGGCTACGGATGGGAAGGTGGTCACTGGTTACACATTCGCTGTGGTCGACCCAAGCACGGGCGCCGCTGATATTGGCCCAGGTAAGATCGAGTGTATTACCTGCTCTATGTGTGGGTTCGCCGACAATGAGACAAGTAAGATTGTGACTTTCAGCCCACTTTTCTATCTCTTCGCCCTGTCCATAGGGTCGAGTCGTTCCTGTTTGCCAGGCCCAGTGCACGGCGTTATAGTCACCGGCTGCTACCGAGTTCTGAGGGGGGAGCCAGCTGACTAGGGGACGAATGGCTGTTGAGTTGTTTGGCGCCTTGTAAACAATGCAGAAGGTAATTCCATTGACAACTACCCAGCAGTAATCTCCGGTTGGCGTTGCACAGGGAAATATCTGTATGGCTGATAATATCCTGTTACGTTTTCGCGTGTAAGTCACAGCCCTTGGTCTAACATCTACGCCACCAGTGGAAGTGTGACAGTTATATCCAGAGTGTGACTTGGTAGTCTTTGTGCGCTTTTGCCACAAAGGCTCCTGTATTAGCAAGACATCCACGCCTAGCTCATAAGCTCGGGAAAGCGCGATGTTGTGTACTGAGCCTCCTCTACCTACATTGATTGACATAAAACTTAGAGTAGGAGGGAGGCGGGAAGGATCACTTGGGGTGCCCTTCATATTTGCTCTTCGTGGTTGGCCTCTCCAGTTGGCGTAGCGTCAGTAGAGGCTGTATCTGTCATAAGCACGTCAAACATGTTGACTGACTTGATTGCCGCGGGGCTTGCTGGAGTTTGTTCCACGGCTGCTATAGCTGCTGTAGCTGCTGCTTCTGCACGTCGAACTGCTGCTTTGGCTCGTCCTACAGCTGCAAACTCACGCTGACTGGCCTATCAGATAGTTACGAGTTGTTCCTCAGTGACTGGTCCAGATCGGGTTGGGCGAGCCAAACAGTTGCGGCTGTCGTATCGATGAGGACCCCCACATTTTCGGCATTTTGTGTGAGCCTTGCATTCGGCGGTAGAGTGCATCTTTGAGGAGCAGTTCCAGCAGGCCGGTGCACGGGAGTATCCTCGAGTACCATAGAAGTCCAAGCAGCGTTTACATTGCTGCACACTCCGTTGGGGGTAATGTCGCACTGCAATTCCAGACTCGTCAAATAGACGGAAGCCGAGTCGAGGCGCAGAAGCCTTCTCAAAATATGCTAGCCATGACTGGTGGGGGATTCCAAGGCGACTTTTCCCGTGCGGTCGGACCTTGGAAGGGACTGTATTGGTGACCCTTGTGATTTCATCCGAGACCATTTCTTTCGTGATGTGGATTCTGCCGAGAACAGATATAATGGCTACAGGAACCGTGGAGGTCCGTAAGACAACCAGATCATACGCTTTTTCCAACTTAGCTTCTAGGGGGGTGAAAGCCTCCGTCGAGTCTATCAAGGTCTGGCGGGTATCAGCGTCTTTGTCACAAAGCGCGAAGCAAGTGGGGGCACGATGAACGTGCTCGATGGTGGAGAGTGGGAGACCAAGATGTTGGACTACAGCCTCTCGAACGCATGCTGGGGAAAGTTGGCGCTAGTCGTGATTTTTTCCGAGATGAAGAAATATTCTGTCGTCCTGCTGGGTGGGGGCTTTGGGTTTGACCGGAGCTCGGGGTGGATTGGGTTGCTTCGGTCGAGCGTGTCCGAGATTTGTCGAGGTAGAGGGCTTATTTTGTCCTCTTCCAGTGATCGTAGCCTATGTTGCCTTTGCCACTGGCTCTGCAACCGATGGTTGGAGGACTTGGATGGGCTGGCGGTAAGGTGAGCCGGCAGGGGGGTTTTCCCAAAAAGTAACGTTACTTGCTGGGCGTGGGGGTAGGGTCGGTACTGTTGATCCAAGACCAGTCGACATGTATTGAGCTATAGCAGCTCGGAGATAGACTTTCATTGAGTCTACAAATTGCTTGTTCTGGCCATTGGACAGAGGAGAGAGGGCATTTTATACACCGACAATAGCAGCAGTGCAAAGTGCTATATTGGAGGCCGTTTGTGTTGCACGACGCTCTGTCACGGGTTATCTAATAGTGCGTGTGCAACTAGGAGATCAGAAGAGGTTTATATTAAATCTATGGAGAGCTCATACATCCCAACATGCTACAATTATTTATGCCTAATGTTTTTCATCTAGAAGATTCCCTTTGGCCTTCCTGAGGTTCCCGAGGTTCTTCTAGATGCTTCCAATTCAAGGGTAAGCATGGACCCTTTGCTACCCCACAATCATCTACGTTGCATAATTATGCATACTGTATAAAAGCCTATGCAGATAATAGACTACAGGCATAATTCAGCTCACCAGCTGTTACACGCTCTTCGGCTTCTAGGTAGGCGCGAAGTTCATGTGGTACAGTATTTGCCTTCGAAGGGTTCGAGCTAGACTGGGCGGTGTCTACCTTTCCTGTCGATTGCTTGGTACTACCAGTCACTATCCTTAGTGTCCGAGGTGTTGCAATGCGTCTTGGCGTTGCCGTTGTTGTACCAATTTCTTTTGCAGATGCGTTTGCCAGGCGTATTGTATCTGTAGAAGCTGTCATTTTCCCTTTGGAGCTGTTGGAGGCCCCTGGAACTTGTCGCGAAGGTTCCTTGTTCTCAGGAACTTGGTTGGTTGATCTGAGGTCTTCAACTTCAGTCATTGCAGTGTCATTAGGAGTGGTAGACTTCCTAGGAGCAGAGGCCTCAGACGCGAATACGCTATCTAGCTTAACTAGATTACGCGCGAGACCTTTGGATTTTGGACATGTGTTTTCCCCTACTTTGCTGATGGCCGTAGAGATCGGTTTGGTAGCAATTGTGCTTGGTTGGCGCTTTGTCTTCTCCGGAGGCATCCTGAGGAGCCTTTCGGTGGGACACAACAAAAGATTACGAGCGTATCAATGAATTTAGAAGGGGGATGAAGGGGATAGGGCATATAGGGTATATCTCTCGAGATGTTTGTTTGTTTGTTTTGTTTATAGTGGTGTTTATTCGTGCTATAAAGAGTCCAAGACTATTATAACACTAGGGCTCCTCTCTGACTTAGGCCACACCTTCTATAGTGCTCCTATCCCCTTTTACCTCGAACCTAAGATCATTGATACATTGACCCGTGACGGGTAGCCATTTAGCTCAGTAATTACCCGTAGAATCCAACCACCTTTTCTACGGAACCTTCTGCTCAATAGAAATTGAAGAAGAGCAGCCATGGAAACCGGTACGCGGGAAAAAGTCTCAAAAAACCTGCAACTCCAGCCAGGCGAGGCCTAGACACCAGAGCCACACGGGGTGCGTATCCCCATCTGTATCTCCCTAGTATCCCATAGTCAAGATATCCTCCTTATACCGACACCACCAGCGCTCAGGTAGCGGTGCTCTTTCCTCGGGAGACAGTACAATGCCAGAATATCTGTAAACAGTGAGAATTCATCTTGATAAAAAGGGCCAACTTAATTTTATCCATCATCACCATAACGGGGGCTGGGTATGCCCCGGAAACTCATTTGGGTGACTTTTCCTCCGTGACTAAGTATTGCGTGTTTCTGTTGGCTCTGAAGATAAACTCCAGGTTCGTAGGGAACACCACGTACAGGTAGAAACGTCGTCTTCGTCCCCCAGAAAACTGATGTTATCCTGGTGAAGATGACCAAAATTTATGAAAAACTTGGGTACATGATTGCCTTGCCATATGTCTAGAATAGCGGGCGCGTGCTCAAAAATTACGAAGGTAAAAATTTAAAAATAATATAATCTTTTTCGAAATAGTCATGTTTCTGTTTAAATGAACCCCCCCAATCCGGACACCAACGCCTAAAATTGAATATTAAATATTTTACATCCATAATCGACAAGTTCCATCAGCTCCAGCACTGACACACCAAGGTTCTCGCGGATGCCAATCGACGTCCAACACCCCAAGTGCCTTCTTAACCTTATGTCCTTTTAGCACTTTTAATGGTACTATTGTTGCATTTTCCATCATGTCACTTACTACCTTTCCATGGAAGATCTGAAGACTACCGTCATCACTAGCGTCTGCAAACAACGGGAACCCTCCCTTATGATACTTCACTGATCGAATAGCCTTAGAGTGAAATCTCATGGTCTTGTATGGACGGGTAGAAAGGTCTAAATCGTGCCACAATAGACGTCTGTCATATGATCCTACAATGAGATTATCACCCCCAGGATGGATATCAAATGAAGAGATCCAACGCGCGCCAGGTTGGATAATTTTAACGAGTTCTTGCTTCTGTAAATCATAACTCCGGATGGTTCTTTGTGTAGCAACAAAAAACAAAGGTCTGGAAGGATGAAAGAGCACGGTCTGGGGAATACCTGGCAGACGGCGAAATGGTATTTGAGTTAAGTGTTTAGACAAAGTATGGATTGCAACAGCACTCTTCTGGGCTGTTGGAGCTACAGTGGAAAAAAAGTCACCTCTCCTATGCCAGCTAATGACCTTGACGGTAGATCGAACCTTAATCTTGATCATGACACCTTCATTTTCAAGACTTGATCCGGGTCGCGACCATTTAGCTACAGGCTCTTTTCGTACTCCATTAGCAGTCAAAGTAATCGTAGAGTCATTTTTTGCATATCCGAATCCCAAATCTAGAGTCTCGCGACTAATTGTCTCAGTTTGAGGATCAACTATAAGTGGGATCATAAGAAAAATTTCGTCTCCGGCAGCAGCTGAAAGTATGACCGTATCTTTACTTGGCCGCCATCTGACGACATTGACGGCTTCATCCTCATCACCAACTTTGGCCTTCCAAATTTGTCTACCTGTTAAAAGTTCCCATACCCGTACGGTACCATCATCGCCACCACTCGCCAACCATAATCCGGACGGATCAATTGCTAGACTTCGAACACGTCCTTCATGACCGCGAAATAGGGTTGAGCAATAAGAAGGGAATGGTTTTAGTTCTTCTGGCTTAGGAAGTTTTGGAAGTAACGAAGCGGGGTCAATATTGAGCCGATTTTTTCGAACGCGTGGTGCTAGATAAAGATCAAGAGATCGCTCAAATCGCTCCTTGATAAATCTTTCGTAACCAGGTACTTTTCGCAATGAGCTGTAAGCACTGGGAAGGTATTCTTTTTCTCGATCCTCAGGGTCGGTTGATTCCCAAGCCTCTTTCTCCGACTTAGATGGAAGGTATTCAGGAGGTGGATTGTAACTCAAATCATAACCTGGAGGCGGTAATTTTGGAGCTGGGATATTCATGATATGATCTATCCGGGGGGCTTCATCATGCCAAATGTCGTAATTTATTTCTTCATCTTCATCAGTCTTTTCTTCCGGAGGCCTAAATGGCAGAATCCGACCCTCCCGTATGGCTCGGACAATTTTCATAACTCTTTTTGCTTCATGCTTTGAGGGAAGAAATCTCCGCTTTGGTTCTGGCGCAGCACTAAGAGGCATGATCTCCTTCTTACTCGTAAAATACTCTACAGTGGCCTATGGGAATTAATTAGTGTAAGGTCGACTTGGTAAAGTTTATTTTGAAACTCACTGGATAGGGATCATATCCGTCGTCTGGGATTTCATTAAATTGAATCTTTCTTAATATTTCCAATTCATCTTGCGAAAGACTTAAGGGGTTTCCAGTAGCAGCATCTGTGAGTCCAGTCCAACCCTT
The DNA here is from genome assembly GCA_028751805.1 of Podosphaera xanthii. Taxonomy (NCBI): domain Eukaryota; kingdom Fungi; phylum Ascomycota; class Leotiomycetes; order Helotiales; family Erysiphaceae; genus Podosphaera; species Podosphaera xanthii. The sequence goes on from JAPWIX010000007.1 coordinate 7,478,878, forward strand.
TGGAATTTCTATGCTGTCTAACAATGCGTCTAGCGCTTCTCCCTTTGCTGGTCTCATAATTTTTTTTCCATTGATGTCGTATCCAATGTGGGGGTAAGAATCGTAAAAAGATAGCGGTATATTGCCAATCGTATTTGTAGTGATAGGCACATCTGAGTCATCCGAGTCGTATACCGGATCTATTTCATCATAGACATATCTTTCTCCCCCATTTGCATCCCTCACGATGGTGTAATTAGGTTTATTGTCGTCTTCGCAGCTATTTTCCGTCAATTCTCTTGCGAAATGGTTTATGCCTCGACGTTTTAATGTATCTCTCTTACTGCCTTCTGCTTCTCTTTCCTCACTATCTGATCGAAGTTCGTCATATTGGAGATCACTACTCTCTTTAGGCTCTACATCCTCTTCATCGCTTTCTCCGGCACTATCTTCATCTTCACTTTGCGAGAAGATACCTTCTAGATGCGTGCTGCTAAGTTCTGCTTCAGATTCTACGTCAGCATTAAACGTGATATTTTCAGTTGTTGCCTTGCGCTTTTTATCGCCAGCTTTTAAGGCCATTGGATTCTGCGATCGGATGCGATCTGATGTGGTCTGATGTCAAAAAATGTTTTCATAGCGTTCTCTCCTTATCCCTTATCAATATGGAACATGATTGGTCAATATTGGCATTGAGGATAGCTCGGCTAAGCTGAGCCCCCTTGCTCTTATAGACGAACCCTTGTTACAACGATTATCCGTATTTAAATTCTCTCATTACACCGATAATTCTTCCAGTACGAGTCAATTATATACACATTTATTATCACCGATGTAGCGAGTTGGTAAGGGATAGGACGGAATTCCCACTGGATTGGCAATGTTCACACATTTCTCGAAGGAAAACTTCGAAACTCTCGTTATATAAGACAGGCATAATCAAGGGGTTTTACCGAATCGGGTTCCTTCTTTTTAAGTAATTGTTTTACAACCACCTGCATGGACCCATTGGATGCCTGATGGGGCAAAATGATATCAAATACACATACAGTAGCTCACAAAACTGGCCGAATATATCGCAAATTATGATATCTTTGATAAAAACTTGATAACATGACCTTATAGAATGATATCATTAATTTAAAAGTAATCATTTGTTGTTTCTCCTTGAGTTACATGTTTTTGTACGTGAAATGTATGAAGATTCTACGGATCTTGGCACGACCAGCTACTCGGTCAATTTTGAGAGCATCACTTTAGTATTTGGTGTGACCTCCTTTTACCTTCACAAAAGCCACAACCCTGAATGGCATACTCTCATTTAATGTTCGGCATGATTCTGCATCAATACTATGCCAAATTTCTTCGACTCTTATCCATCATTCATACGTCCCTTTCGGTGTCTTCTGGTAGTTGCCAAGTCGACGTTTTATCATACCCCAGAAATGCTCTCTTGGGTTCAAATCTGGTTATTAATTTGACCAAGCCATTGCATATATTCCCCCTAAAGCTAGCCATTCTTTTGAAACCTTGGATGTATGCTTCGGGTCGTTGTCTCGTTGAAAAATGATGTTTTTTTTGGCCAACGAAGGGATCCGACTTACGATCTGCTCCAATGTTGGTACCAGACAACTCTCCAGAATTCCCAATAGTTGCTCAGGATTTATCCTGCCAGCGACACTTTTCATCCCACCGACACTGCTCCAAGACATTCAGCTTCAAATCATTTAATTACCTCCCCCAGAGTTGAACGTTTCATCAACCACTGCCGGTCCAAGATCATGGAAATACTTGCCCCAGTAATATTTAATTCCGTCGCTATTTATCCTGTTTTTTTGGTCTCGTCTGATCAAATTGCTCTTTTCCTATCCTCAACGGTCCAATATTGGTGATCCAATGCCCAATTTAAACTGGCTTTTCGGTGAGCTCAATAAAGAATTGGCATTTTCTTCTTTTTAAACGCTATCAAACCTTCCTTTAGAGCATGCCCAATAGATTCCGATGAAACTTTGTCTTTTCTTTCAATATAGATCAATCTCGCTACTTCTGACGTTGTTTTTAGTGCCGCCATATACCATCAAGTGTGTGATAGCTCGCTTATCTCTAGATGTCAGCTCCCTTGGTCGGCCTGGCCTTTGTTCCAGTGCTTAAGTCGCTATCATCTTACGATATCTTGAACTGAAGTTTTATCACATCCTAATATTTTGGCAATTTCTCGCGTTGATCTGCTGTCATTGGGTAGTGTTGCTATGAAGAAACTTGAGCTGATGATAAATTTCTCAATCCCGTACCCGACAGTAAAATATTAACTTCATCTGTAATTCTCGATCACAATTTACCACATTTTTTAAATTATGATGGAGGATTTACCCTAATTAAGAGATGTTTGTTGTTTCACTGGGCTGAGTCTCTCCTTTTAGGAACATGTTGAGGATTCACTTTTCCTCTCGTTTCCACGAGATTCTGTATTTTCCTACTCGTTGGTCTAAGATTACTACGCCCATATTTGTATGAAACCCGACTAAAATCTATTGAGCAGCTGTTTTAGTTACCCATCGCCATGTCATTCTTTACCATTAAAACGCATATCAGAGGATAAGATGATAAATTCAGTTAATGAAACAATTTTCGGATACATGAAAATTTGGATCTATAGATTAAATAAAAACTTCAATGAGATGGAATGAATTTCTAGGGTGCGATTCACAGGTTGAACTACACCAAACGTGCTCTCAAAACTGGCCGAATAGCGAACCATACTAAGATCCATAGAGAATTTACAATCTTCACACATTTCACGTTGAAAGAGATGTAACTCAAAGAGAAACAACAAATATCGACATACAATCGAAATATTTTATTTTATGTGGTCATGGGGTTAAATTATTATCAAAAGTATCAGAATTTGCATTTTATTTAGCCAGTTTTGTGAGCTACTGTAAATTATATCAAAATTCGTTGCCTTTACCTCGTCCTGCCGTAAATCTTCTCTCGAGGAGCTATCCGTTTTCACAATCTCCATAATTCATGTCGCCTACAAGGCCTGGATCTACGGCGTGTTTCATAACCATTAAAGCTAATTGCTTAGTGGACCTCTAAACACATCAAATCTCCCCCTTCCCGTCTTGACGCCAATGAGACAGCCATCGTGACGGCTATCGCTAATGATGCTTCTCACATTGATAATGATATTAACATAAAATACGTGGATGAAAGCGTGGATATCGAATCGTCTCCTGCTGACCCGGCAGTTGTAGATTTGAACATGAGATCGACGACGCGCCAACCTTTCATTCCCATCATTAACCCCAAAACTGTGGCCCGTCATACCTGTTATAAGTTATGATATCACGTGGATATAGCCTCGACGTCTTGGCACAAATGTATATATTATGTTGACATCTTGTATGTAAATAATAATAAGTATATAGTTCACGAAGTATCAATATTATTCCATTGCCCTACAATCTATCAGTTTATAATAGGTTATGTCCCCGGTATAGCGCAATATTGAGCATTACTTCAACTTATCAATATTTGGTTCTATCTCTATGGATTATCAACATCCATAGACTGTCTCTGAATCAATACCATCATCCCAAAATTTCAATCCCATACACCGTTAGTCATGTCAAATCTAAAAGACGACACCAAAGCGGTTATTCTCAAGGATGGTGTTCCATTCACGACTAGGTCCTCTGACCTGCGAGGTGCTCTTGCAACAGAAAGCCTAGTTGGTCATGTCTTCCACGATCATCCAGGAATTCGAGCAAAACCTGCACCAGCTAAACCAACCGAAAGTGAAGCCTCACCGGAATATGAAAGTTATCTAGACAAGCTTGAGGCTTGGACGATGAAAGATCTGCAGGCTTACAGTATAATCCTTCGAAGACTTGATCCTAGCATCAGGCCCGAATCCAACAACGCCCAAACTGCCTTAGAGCTATATAACTTGATTGCTGATACTCACAAACCCTCTGTCGCGACTCCTTATCGTAACGCCTACGTGAGGCTCGTGAAAACAAAGCTCACTACTACTGCAAATGAGTACTGTACTGAATTTCAACGGAACCTTCAAAAATTCCGAAATGCCGCCTCAAGCTTAGAGTTAATTAATACAAAATCAATAAAATATGGTATCTCAGAGGGCATGGTGTCAGTCATGTTCTTTGAAGGAACGGCCCATGTTGAGTGGCTGGAGACATGGAGAGCAACCGGAGCAATGGATCGGGATCAGCAAACGTTTGCATCTCTTGAGCAGATGATGGCAACACTACGGTCTGTTTCCGGTGAACGTCGCGTAGTTATCCCTACTGTTGCCGCAGCGACACCCAGTGCTGAAGATCAGTGTCATATTCATCCTCAGCTCAATCACACAAATAAGGAATGCCGAGCTCAACATCCTGAGCTGCGCGGTAACAAAAGAAAGCCGAATGGTAAATTTCAGAAAAAATCCGTCAACGTTGCGATCAATCAAGAAGCATCGGATAGCGACGGTTGTACTACGGCTATGACGACATTTCCAGTAACCCTTTCACTCGCTGCTAGCGTCTCTGGCTATAGTATAGATAGAGATACTTTAATTTGGGACTCTGGTGCTTCCAATCATTTCATCAATAATCGAGCAGCGTTCACAAGCTTGAACAAACTTGATAAACCCTTTCGCTTCGACCAGGCAGTCAACAAAACTTCTCTTAGTCATGGAGGTACTGCCTACGTTAAAATAGGTAACTCAAAAATTATGCTGACCGAGGCATTATACTCTCCGCAATCTTCAATGAACCTCATCTCTGCAGGACGTGCTTTTCGTCTTGCTAAGGTTTTTGAGGACCGCGAAGCTGGCCTTCTGATAAAGTTGGTAAATGGTCAACGTATCCCCATCGCTCGGTTGGTCTCTGTAAATGATGTTTCAATTATCCTACCGCTTCCTCAAACATCACAGGCCAACAAGTCTTTTGTCCACTTAGCTGCAAATTCTATAGCAAAACCGGCCGTAGCCAAATTGAAGAAATGCTCTGATGCTGACCGATGGCATCAACGGCTCGGGCATGTAGGCCCACTTATTCTTTCAAAAACAAAGGATTTTGCAAAAGGTCTCGGTACTCTCGATACCAGCGAGTTGACTCACTGTGAGGCCTGCCACCTAAGTAAGGCACAGCGTAGTGTTTCGCGTGAAAAACGCCCAATTCCTTTTGATCCTTTAGATGAAGTTTTTGTCGATGTGATAGGGCCTATGGAATCAAATCTGCTCAAACAGAGTTATGCGACCATTATTACAGATGCTACAACACGCATGAGATGGTGGTTCGGTACTGAAAAGAAAGACGATATACCTGCACAACTCATCAGCTGGGTCAACTTCATGAAAAATCAGTACGGAAAAACTATTCGAGTGTGTTTTTCGGACGGGGATCAGAAATTCAAAAAAACTCACGTTGGCAGGAAATTGCTCTTCAAAATGGTATTCGCCAAGATATTACAGCGCCCTATACGCCAGAACAGAATGGTCCAGCAGTAGCATCGAATAAAGTTATCCTTACAAGAGCTCGATGTCTCCTTATTGATGCTGGTATGCCTGTTATTTTCTGGTTTTGGGCTATCAGCCACGCAATTTTTCTCACAAATCATTTGTTTAACTTAACAACTAATAATGTGCCAACTATTCATTTCCATAAAGCGCTTCGGATTGCTCATCATTCAGTCATGGACTTCACATGCATTCCTAGGTTTGGATGCAAAGCTTATCGGACTCTAAACAATCCAGAGAAGGGCGGCAAGTTTGATCCACGAGCTCAAGTCGGTTGGTTTGTTGATTTCCAAACCCATACTACAAAAAATGCGCTGATCTTATGTCCCCACAAAACTCCTCGTCAAAGCTGGTCTTGGAAAGTCTTTTGCACCCCTCATGCCTCTTTCCACGAAAACTCTATGTATGGACCGACCATGGCAAAACTTCAGACTTCAACACCTCAGGAATATCACCTCGGAGGAGGCCTTGAGTTCGACATTCCGGCTACAACAAGTGATGACTTCATAGTACCACCTGCAACCCCATCCCAAGCCTCAAGTGATTACATTTCCGAGTCTGATAAATCATTAAATGACTTTAATTTCGAAGGGGGAACATCACAAACTAAGTCATTGCATGGAAATATCCCCCATACACAAGAGGAAACGCCCTGTGCTCAACCAGGACTAGTCCCAATATCTAATCAACAACAGGCACTACAGCCTAAAACCTCCGGTGAAAGTACTCTAAATAACAGGGGATCAGATTATGGCCTAGGGGAGCAATATGGTGAGCAGGTTCCATACAATCAGAGTGATAGTGAAGGATCAGACGGTGAGCAGGCTCCACAGAATCAGGAGGAGAGTGATACTCAATATGATACACTCATACAGCCATTTGAACCTCCACTATATGCTGGGAAGAAAAGAGTTCATTCACCAACTCCGCCATCATCACCTAAATCAAGAATAATCTTTTATCCCGGGCATGAATCACTAGTTAACCAACAAGAATTGGCTCAATGTAGTGATTTAATGACGCGAGATGAGGGGGAGTTTCACGGTGAGTACGATACTTTAATGGGTCCATTTGAGCCTCCAAGCTATGCAGGTCAAAAAAGGCCCCATTCACCGTCACCCACACCATCATTGTCATCACCACCCGCCTCAACAATGGTCACTCGTCGTGGACGCATAGTCTAGCGTCATGATTATAAGCGTCTCAACTCCGGCAAGACTGCAGCCCATGCACTAGTTTGCGTTGATCCTAAATCCTGGACAGAAGCAATGAAAAGTCCGGATGCAAGCCTCTGGATGAAAGCAGCTGAAGCGAAATTTACATCACTGATTTCTACAGGCACGGCCAAAATTATAGATCGGAAAAATGTCCCAAAGAATAGAGCAATTCTTACTGGCAAGTGGGTGTTTAAACGAAAGACTCATGCAGATGGCTCTTTAGATAAATATAAAGCAAGATGGACAGCGCGGGGATTCACCCAACGGCAGGGTATTGACTACTTTGAAACCTTCGCCCCTACACCTCAAGCCGATACAATAAGGCTTTTATTGGCAGTTGGGCACCATCTTGGTTGGCACCGACTCCAAGGTGACGTACCTACTGCCTTTCTCTATCCAGATCTCGATGTCACTCTGTACATTCAGATGCCGGAGGGGTTTGCACAGGAAGGCAAAGTAGTTAAGCTTGAAAAAGGACTGTATGGTCTTAAGCAGTCTGCGGCCCTCTGGCATGATGCTGCTAAATCCGAACTTAAAAAGCAGGGTCTCGAGCCGACTGAATCTGACATCTGTCTATTTGTTAACTCATCTAAAGATCTTTTTGTACTGCTACACGTGGACGATTTTCAGATTCTTGGTCCGGACCAAAACAAGATCAAGAAGCTTGCCAATGCCCTCAAGCTTAAATTTAACTTCAAAACTGTGAAAAGCAATCAGTTCCTAGGTATACAGGTGACCCACGATGGTAACAAACTCAAACTTTCTTAAGGTCGATACGCACGTGAATTGCTCTCGCGTCACGGCCTTATCGATTGTAAGCCTGCTGCTACACCTATAGAACGCCGAATGGAGAAGTCTACTGAAGCAATATCGCCAAAGCGTCTTGCTAAGTACAATCAGATTATCGGTGGACTTCAATACCTTGCCAATCAAACACGTCCTGATATAGCATTCGCGACGAATCACTTGGCTCGATTTCTAACAAACCCAGCAGAAGAACACCTCACGGCAGCAAGACGAGCTCTTATATACATCTCAAAAGATCCGGACGCTGGCCTTGAATTTACTAAGGACGCAAATCTCATCCTAGAGGCGTATTCAGATTCGGACTTTGCCGGTGATCCTTCAACTGCACGTTCAACAACTGGCTCACTAATACTATTAAATGGGGGCCTATATCTTGGAGGTCGCATCTCCAACGAGATGTAGTACTATCAAGTACTGAAGCTGAGTACCTGGCACTTACAGAGACGTGCAGACAACTTACATGGATCCACAATATACTTGAGGAGCTCCAACTGAACAAACATATCAAAGGATCTGAATGTACTAGGATTTTAGTTGATAATCAATCAGCTATTGCTCTCGTTAAAAATCATGATAATCACAGGCATTCACGCCATGTAAATTTTCGAAACCATTATTGCAGACAACAGTATCGCAGAGGGATGATTGATGTACAGTATACCCCTACAAACAATCAGCGAGCTGATGCGTTGACAAAGCCAGGGTCAACCATTAAGATCATATAACTAATATTTTCCTTATCTCATTCAGACGTTAACACTGTACACAGTGAGGGGGAGTGTTATAAGTAATGATATCACGTGGATATAGCCTCGGCGTCTTGGCACAAATGTATATATTATGTTGACATCTTGTATGTAAATAATAATAAGTATATAGTTCACGAAGTATCAATATTATTCCATTGCCCTACAATCTATCAGCTTATAATAATACCCGGAGCATATCCTTCTGCGCTGCTGAAGCAAACAGCCAAGATCTCTTCAGCTCTTTCCATAGAGGTCCCACGTCTAAAGCAGATTACTGCAACACCTGTACGGGCCCTCAGACTAAATTACCCACAAAATGCACAACAGGTCGTAGTGTCGTCCCCCAATTAACCACAAAAACCTTAAAGGACTACGCCGAGGCCCTCATCGCCTGGTAGAACGCTGGAGCCTGCCATCCCCGTTTCCTCTCCAGGCTATAGTAGATGACCCGAGAGCTATAACAACTTACTGCTCAGCGCGTGTTATCGCCGGACTTCTCGTACTTGACGAACCCCAAACCAAGATCTTAGGCAAAATTCAGATTTCGGCTTACCAAGCAGTGCAAAGCCGTGAAAACGACATCCTTTCCACTGCCCCAGCCGCAAAAACTACAAACAGCCCTTAAGCTATAAAAAATGAGCTCTGGATCTAGAATATGTCATGCGCAGCCGTTGTAAAGGGTGCCTTATGCGCCCCCACCACCTCTGCTTGCAGCATTGAACGAAGAATCTAAGCCGCTAGCTCATCAAACAAAGGAAGCAGCTTACAGGTCTAAACCGCCAAACCAGACCAAAGAGTCATTATCCGTTTGCCGGCCGAACATCCTCTCCGCTCCAAGGATGCACTACTTGTACGAACCAAACTTCTTTGGTTTCTCAATCGTCTGAACCCATTAAGGATGTTAGAATCGTATTATTCGGTATTTTCCTTCAATCTCCCACCCAGTCTGCAGCTTTAGGAATATTTTTGGCAAGCAAGGCGCCATAATCACTTATCGGTGAATTTGCTGTCGAACGAAAAGAAAAGCGCGTCAACTTCCTGCTGTGGCCTGGTCTCAAATTTAACTGTTAATAAGCTGTATTATGTCTGTAGCCTATGGTATGCATAGACGTGCGTAGGTGCGCATATGAGATATACTTGAACTCCGCTCAACTAGGGGAATATAGGGATAATAATTACTTATTGGTGCTTGGTCCTTTGAAAAGTTTCTGGGGTATTATGGATAAAAAAATCTGCAGGAAATGCCCAAGAACATCAGAGTAAGGAAGAAGCTTCTAGAATGGGAAGGGATTTCTTAAATTCCCCACACAGTAACTAAATTAGGTCTTCTTCGCATAATCAATTCTAGCTACGTTTATTATCTGAGGAACGAGGATTTCTTACTTACAAAACTTTTAGCGTGAAACTAGTGAACTCTAAAAATGATTGGCTGTGAACCCCTGGAACAAAAAGGCCGGTGGGTCCGCTTAGTAAGCGACCCCTTTCTTCTTCTTCAACATCAATTTGTGCAACGAAAGCTCCTTCTTCAACATCACACAGCACCAAGCGCTTCGACCCACGACCCACGAACATGAGCAAGTTATGTAAACGGTGCGAAGTCAAACGTGATCTTTCTGAATTCGACCAGTTCAAAACTGGAAAAATCATGATTGGCTGAAAATCAAGCTCACGTGTTCCTCGGATATATACTTGGAGCTCCGCTCCGCCGAGATTCCATTTTCCATTAGCTGTCTATGCGCCCTTGACCCAGACCGTGATACCAAACAAATCTACAATGTCTACGGAGCCCGCGGGACTTTTGCTTTTGAAGAATTCCGGCAGGACCTCGCCACTGAAAAATCGACACCGACTCAATTCATATCATTTTCTGGAGTTGACACTCTGAAGAATCTTTTCATCATGAGGTCACTATTCGCTTGGTAATCGTAGCCAAGGTAGTCAGGATCCTTCCAGCAATTTCCGCCCCTTTATCAGAGCTGCCCGACTCAGGCCCGCCGACGAACGCCCTAAGCTACTAATCTGTTTCAAATGCCATAGATTTCACAATTTGAATGCACGCACGTGCTGTTCTCGCTGTGGGCTTTGCGCTGCGGACATATATGACAGCCCTGCAACATTCCACAGAAATACTTAATTACTTTGGCACCCACCCGCCAGCCCCGGAGAAATATCCCGCCCGTCATTCTCAGAAAAATGAGGTCTTTGCTTGCTTCAGCAGAGGAAGATTACAGCACATTCACCGTCAGGGCCAAAAAACCTCCACAGCCTAAAGTCCTCTAGCAACAGTCTAATCATCTGAAGAACAGGTCACGATGCGAATCTCGAGCACAGGTACACAAGCTGGCGCGAGCTCTTCTCCCTAAACCCAAGTAGACTTCCAAAAGCCCTCCCTGTTCACCACGGAGATCCAACTACAGTAGTCCGTGGTCGCAGACATACAAAGCAGTCAGCCCCAGCCTCTATATCTTCCAACTTAACGTCGGCAAGTGTGGCTTAGCCCACGATGTTCCTTTTGAACTCGCAACTCAATCAGAAGCTGATTTTGCAATGATCCAAGAACCCCGGGTTTGCTTAGACTTTTACCGAAAGAGAACAAAATCTCACCCAAACTTCAAACAATTGCCCCATTTTCTAGCTAGATAGTTCAACCACACATTATTACATACGTTCGCAAGGGTTCTGGCTTTTGCCATTTCAGCCAAGCACACATTCGCATGACCCGCTTCGGGTCTGTATTCAGCGATAAGGCAAGCGCCTAATAGACTACTGCAATATTGACAATGCTCCAAGTAGCTTCTCCGACTTAGGGGAAGTTTTACTTCAAGTACTCAATCTGCCAGAGAGCTAAGATATTCTCGCGAATGACTTCTGTTGAAATGAGTGTTCCTAGTTTACAGTATCCGGTAGAGATCCATGGATACACGTGATAAGTATGAGTCTGGTTTGCTGGAACAAGGTGACGCTTGGACCATGAAAAATGTGAAAACTCTTCTGCTTATCCCTGTTTGTATAATTAGTTTATATAGTACACTCTGTGTCTGGTGGGAAGGAATAAACAACTTCCCATTTCACGATTACAGACTCTTCTTTTTCCCTCGACATCTTCAGTGATACAAGTGATAGAAACCCTAACAGGTTGCTTTTACATCTTCAATTATTAACAATTCTGTGCTCATACATTTAACACGCTCTAACATCTTCAGTGGTCACATGTATATAATTCTCTTATCTATAATTAGCCAACTTACCAACAACGCACTTACCAGGTGTAAGGTTTTGCCCTAAGAATACACATTTCTATTTATAACATTATGGCATTTCTATTTATACCATTATTTCATTTCTATTTATATTACTATGTCATTTCTATTTTTACTCATTGTAGTCATCTCATTTCTAGTTAATCATCTTGTAGCAGCTATTAATAGGCCGCGTATGTATTCTATTTACGTCTCTATGACAAGAGTAAGATAAGTCGAGGCGGCAACTACTGAAGGAAGGAAAGGCGTATATAAAGAGAAAGATTCTCAGTAGATAGCGCTCTTCACGCTTAGTTCTTTGTCACAAATATAACCATCAGAAAGTCTTTTGACATCCTTCAGACAACCTTCAGGTTCCCTTTAGTAAACCCTTTAGTACCTCAATACTTTCCTCAGCACTTCCCACCGTCTCTTGAGACCTCTTTAGTACCTACCTTACTCAGTATCCTTCCCGTTACTCACTCGGTCGCCCATCATCCTGACATTACTAAGCGTCGAAATTACATGAGTTATAGAGTACCTGATTCACCAGATACTCTTTCTCATTCAACAGCAACCGACAACTCCTTTTTCAGTCTTTCAGGATCTGAAATGGCTGAGACAACAAGCAGCAACATGCAAGGCATCCAAGTCACCTCGAACCCGCAACTAGACCAAGATATTCCCATGCCTACAACTCAGATACCGACCTTAAATTTCCTTCCTCCGGAACTCTGGAGTACTCCATACCTCCTTCAGGTTCCTGGAGCCATGAATAACGCCTTGTTAGTTGACTCCGTGCGAGTAGCAGCTCTATTCGATGCTCAAAAACCACTCTCACCTCCTTCTCACATTCCTTACTCTACACCTTTGATGAGACTCACTGCCCCTCCGATCACCCTATACGATGGATCCCCGAGCAATCTACGCTCCTTCTGTTCGCAACTTGTCAATCAGTTACAAGATCAAAACCATTCTTTCCCGGACGAAATCTCCAAGGTTCGCTATGCCTACCAATGTCTGGGGCCAGGAGCTCTGAGGAAGATGAGGTCCCAATTCAGGTGTCTCGAAGATCTAGCAGTTAAGCCAGAAATAACAACTCTATCCGAATTCCTGACGGCGCTCAAGCGAGAATGTGATGACCCCGGCCGAGAAGGTAAGGCCACCCGCGCTGTGGAAAAAATGAAGCAAGGAAATATGAGATTTCATGATTTTATAACCTTGTTTCACGATAACATGGTTGACTCCACCTACGCCAATGTGGACAAGATCACCTGGAAGAAGATGCTGGAGCTACGGCTTTCTGAGAAACTTTCGGAGATTCTACTGTCTGCTTCAGATGCTCCAGAAAATTATGACGATTTCGTGGCTTACCTAAGGGCTAAAGATGCTCGTGTCCATGAGTTCAGGACCGCCTTCCCAAGCGCGCCAACCCACCAGCCAAGCCCAACCTTTTCACCCGCCTCAGTCTATAAAGCGCCGAGTACACCCCTGACGACGCCATGGAGGTCTCTCAACCCTGAGCTTACCGTCTCTCAAGGAGGATCGGCAATGGATCTTGATACAATATCAAGACAAAAAGGCACCGACGGACGCCTTACTCCACAAGCCAAGGATGCACGTCGAGCTTTAGGTCGATGTGTTTGGTGCAATAAACCAGGACATATAGCAAAAAACTGCCCATTAGGCTCACGCACTATTGCGTCCGCTGCAATAACTGAAATGCCTGATCAAGTAGAGCAAAGACCAACTCCAGCAGTAAGTCGCCTGTTGGAGTCGTTATCAGTAGGACAAGTGAGTTCAGAGGACGTCTCAAGTTCACGTCACATGTATATAAACGCAAAAATATATGATATACCTCTAATTGCTCTTGTTGACACTGGCGCTTCCGGAAATGCTTTCATTTCAAAATCCCTCTGTGAAACTCTTAACCTAAACCCACATAAACTCTTGCGCCCTATTAATCTCTTTGGATTTGATGGAAAGCAGGGAGCTCAAATAACCCACAAAGTATCTTTCCCACTATACCTAAGCAGACATGCCGAAATCACGACCGCCTATGTGATATCTCAATGTAAACAAGATTTAGTCTTGGGCCTTCCTTGGATAGAAAAACACGCGCCATATATAGACTGGAAGGAGAATACCCTTACTTTCGGTGAAAACTGTTTAGGAAAAGCTTGTTGCAAGTTTGAAACTACCATACCTTATTTCAATTCTGGAGCTTCAAACTCTGTTTTAGCAAATCGTGTTGCTCAGAGTCATCATCAACCCCCTTTTTATCAAAAACCAAAGATTGTCCCAGCACCCACCTTCGCAATGATGGCCCATCAGCCGGAAAATTTTAACTTTGCCCTTAGCCTCCATGACCTCGATCTTTTATCTAAAGACACCACGGAGCAATCTCTCGATAATCCTATGGACAGAATCCCCAAGTTGCGAAAAAAATATGCAAACCCTAAAGAACACTTACCTTCCCACTATCATGAATTTCTCGATGTATTCAATCGTGACCAGGCGAATCAACTACCGCCTCATCGCCCCTGGGATCACTCCATTGATCTACAGCCTAACGAACATCCCCCAGCGTCGCGACCCTACTCAATGAATCTGCGTGAGCTCAGAGCTCTCCGAGACTACCTTCATCAAGAACTTGACAAGGGATTTATCCGCGTCTCTCGTTCTCCCGCTGCAGCCCCAGTACTTTTCGTTAAAAAGCCTAATGGCGATCTCCGATTTTGCATCGATTATAGGGGACTGAATGCAATCACAATCAAGAATAGACACTCGTTACCATTAATAACGGAAACTCTTAGCCAGCTCTCTCACGCCAAATATTACACGAAGCTAGATATAATATCAGCTTTCAATAAACTCCGTATTAAAGAAGGGGATGAATGGAAAGCGGCCTTTACCTGTCGATACGGACTTTTTGAACCAGTCGTACTACCATTCGGGCTTTGCAATGGGCCCGCCTCATTCCAAGCCTACATAAATCATGCTTTAAGGGTTCTCCTTGACAATTTTTGCACTGCGTATATGGATGATATTTTAATTTACTCAGAAAACTTAGTGGACCATAGAAAACATGTCAAAATTGTCCTACAGCGTCTCCGAGAGCATGGGCTACAAGTCGATATCGAAAAATGTAACTTCGAGACCACAGAAGTTACCTACCTGGGTCTCATTGTTTCAACTGAAGGTATACGTATGGACCCCAATAAAGTTGCCTGCGTACAAGAATGGCCAACTCCTCGCTGTGTCCGGGACATACAAGGTTTTTTAGGTTTTGCAAACTTTTATCGCAGATTTATTCCAGAATTTTCAAGACTAGCAGCACCTCTCACTAATTTGACGAAAAAGAACGTTCCATTTGCCTGGAATGAGACTTGTGAATCATCTTTCCTTAAGATTAAGCGATCTTTCAAAGACGGAACCATGCTCGCTCACTTTGACCCTACACTTCAGACCATTCTAGAAACCGACGCTTCAGATTTCGTGACAGCGGCAGTACTTTCTCAGTATGACAAGGCAGGAATTCTCCGACCAGTTGCCTTTATGTCCAAGAAAATGATTCCAGCCGAATGCAACTACGAGACTTTTGACAAGGAATTGTTGGCTATTGTAAATGCCTTTGAAACTTGGACCGCCGAACTTGGATCGGTGGAAATGCCGACTTTAATTCTCACAGATCACAAAAATCTTGAACATTTCACTACCACCAAGAAGTTAAATAGAAGGCAAGCACGCTGGAACGAGCTGCTGGCCGATTTTGACTTCAAAATAGTCTTCCGACCAGGGAAACACGGAGGAAAGCCGGATGCCTTGACTCGAATTCATTCTGATCGACCCACAGAAAGCTCCGACAAACGAAACCAACACCAATATCAAACCTTAATAAAACCTCACCAAACCCTTCGATGTGGTAGTGTATCCGAAAGTAGTAATACATTATGCGTATCATTAGATAACTGGGATAAGCATTGTAAAGAAGACAAATACTGCCAGGAAATACGATCAGCTCTGGAAAATCCAAGAAAAACACGACCAGACCTCGAGCTTTCAAATTGCACACTCACCAAACATTCTTTCACTCTACACGGAAAAGAATATATACCCGAAATACTTCGTGAAGTAATCTTAAAACAGCTTCATGAATCTCCTCTGTACGGACACCGTGGAGCAGCTGCGCTTTATTTTATGGTAAGCCGTCAATATTGGTGGCCTGGATGCCATAAAGACGTAACAAAATATGCCCGAGGTTGTGAAAGTTGCCAGAAGAACAATCCTTCTAGCCAAAAACCCTATGGATTTCTTAAACCACTCCCAGCCTCACAAGCATCATTCCGTCATCTCACTCTTGATTTTGTCGGACCTCTACCAACATGCAAAGTTCGTGACTTTTCGTACCGCTATATCCTTCAAGTAGTAGACCGACTCACGAAACGAGTCTGGATCATCCCGACAGAACGGCCCACTGCCCAGGACACAGCAGAAGCCTTCATCACGAACGTCGTTCGTTTTGCTGGTCTTCCAGACTCCCTTGTCTCAGACCAAGGCCGGGCCTTTATAGATAAAACTTGGAAAGAAATTTGTTCTCGGCTTAGAATAACCCACAAACTCTCAACATCTTATCATCCTGAAACAGACGGACAAACAGAGAGGGCTAATAAAACGCTTGAAGTATATCTGCGCCATTATGTTAATTATCACCAGGATGATTGGGTTAAATACCTACCGCTGGCGGAATTTTGTTGCAACAATCACGTAAATACATCGACAGGAGTATCGCCATTTTTCGCTAGTTTCGGACATCATCCCCGGATGAACTTTATTCCAGAGTCCGAAAATGCCGAGCCTCGTGACACCCCAGAATTTGTCAAACGCATGGAGAGCCTAGTTAAACATTGCACGGAACAAATAACACTCGCACAAGCCTATCAATCGACATACGCAAACGAAAGACGCCTCCCAGCACCCAGATATAAGGTTGGAGATATGGTTTACTTATCCTTAAAAAATTTGGCTCTAGCAAGACCGTCTAAAAAACTTGATAACGTTCGCGCAGGCCCATGGCAGATCACGGCTATGAAGACACCTCTTGTCGCAAAGCTCGATTTACCTTTTCAGTTCAGAATCGACAATAATTTTCATGTTAGCCTACTTCGTCCTGCTTACATTGGATACCCATCCCAACATTTGGAGTCTCCAGAACCACTTGAAATAGCTCCATCTGGTCACGAAGTTCACGAAGTGGAAGCAATACTGGATTCCCGGATTCGTCGAAATAAAGTACAATACCTAGTGCGATGGACAGGCACGAACGATACCACATGGGAACCCTATGAGCATCTGGATAATTGTCGAGAATCTCTAAAAGATTTCCATAATGCATACCCAGAAGCACCTCGCTCGGAGGACCTCGCGTCCTGAAAAAAGGGAGGGTAATGTAAGGTTTTGCCCTAAGAATACACATTTCTATTTATAACATTATGGCATTTCTATTTATACCATTATTTCATTTCTATTTATATTACTATGTCATTTCTATTTTTACTCATTGTAGTCATCTCATTTCTAGTTAATCATCTTGTAGCAGCTATTAATAGGCCGCGTATGTATTCTATTTACGTCTCTATGACAAGAGTAAGATAAGTCGAGGCGGCAACTACTGAAGGAAGGAAAGGCGTATATAAAGAGAAAGATTCTCAGTAGATAGCGCTCTTCACGCTTAGTTCTTTGTCACAAATATAACCATCAGAAAGTCTTTTGACATCCTTCAGACAACCTTCAGGTTCCCTTTAGTAAACCCTTTAGTACCTCAATACTTTCCTCAGCACTTCCCACCGTCTCTTGAGACCTCTTTAGTACCTACCTTACTCAGTATCCTTCCCGTTACTCACTCGGTCGCCCATCATCCTGACACCAGGCAAATTCAAACAATTGCAAGTTTCATACAACAGCGAGTCGAACCTGCGAAAACCGACTCAAGAGAATCATCATCAATGTTGTAGCTTATTCTTGACCCTCAGGGCTTAAAGGATTGGGGCCAGATGTTTAGCGCTTAATTTGTTGGACTAGTAAATGGATTTTCATATACATATATACAGGCATACAATCGTCCGGTAAATTTTCCGTTTAGTTTAGAATTTTATGATATTGAGTCCACTACAGTTTTTGATCATTTGTCCCTCGAGTTATCACAATATGGAGCTGAAAATTGGTTATACAAAGGAACACCTAAGAATACTGTCGCTCGAATTCAACTTCGAATGAATCATGCAGCTAGAACAGCCTTCTTAGTCTACCAAACAACTCTCATCTCCGGACAATAGCTTCCATACCTCCGCCCCTAAATTAGACCAGACGATTCCACGGTAGCCCCTACGCCAAAATTACAGCTATTCAGAGATGCGCTGCTTAGCTGCCATTGAAAGCTAGAAAATATTCCCCTGGACGCGCCCACTGTGTCTCGGCAAAAGCTTCCCTGGCCTCCGTTCACTGATGAGGAAATATTCTGGTCTTGCTGCCATGACAACGCCTCAGCTGCGGGATCAGACGGTATCACAACACAGGCGCTCAAACAAGCTTAGCCCATAGAAAGTTATCGAATCACAGGCCTTTTCCGCCAATCCTTTAGACTATTGATAGGTATGAACGATGGAGAGGGAGATGTCACCTTGTGAGGAATTATCCTGAGTTTGGATGAATTATAGTATTCTCCAAAGCGCGGATATTATGTAGATAGATGAGTAGAATTGATTCAGCTTATTCCATAAAATCACGTACACTGAAGAGCCCTTATATGTATACAAGAAATATCTACCTTTATTCCCTTGTACTTTATTATTAATCATAGAATAGAAGGTAGACTACAAGAAGCTCTACACGCTAGTGTACATGAAAAGAGATTCTACTAGATAGTGCTAGAATCTAGAAGACTTATCTGTCAAACTCCAAACGACATTAAGCGACATTAAGGGTGTGTAAGGCTAACCGCTGTTAATTATACAGTTGTGGACCCACTTATTTACAATATAAATTAGGTCTCCACCCATCTGTTTTCAATAATGCCAACATGATTATGTTACCAAAAATTGGCAATCGCAACTTCTCCCTCCTAAAATCGTACAGATCAATGGCTCTTCTGGCTTGCTTAGGTAAAGGAATTGAGCGGGTGGCAGCTCGAAGACTCTCCCACATTGCCCTCAAAAACCGCATCTTAGCCGAGGACTAGTGCAGCGCAGTCCCCCGTCGGTGTGCCATAGATCCTATCATAGCCCTTGCGACATTCAATTAGCTTGGGCTGACAAAAAATTAGCGTGCATGGTCAATGTGGACCTACAGCCTGCCTTTGATGGTATCCTGAAGGTACGACTTTCACTCTGCTTCCGAAATCAAGGCCGGTCAGCCAGTGTCATCCGCTGGGTGTTTTCTTTGATGAACCAGTGCGAAGCCATAATATCTTTGAATGGCTCACTTTCTTCCCCCTTTCAGATCCACTCTGGCCTACCCCAGGGCTCCCCTGTTTCCGCAATCCTCTTCCTCCTCGCTATTGAAGGAGAGCTCGGACTTTCACGCGGCCGTTTTAGCTATGCCGAGGACCTCTCCCATTTCAGCTCCGCACAGTACACCCCCCATCGCTGCCCTTCTTCGAGAGTCCGGGTGGGGCCCGTCTAATTCATGGCTCGAGCAGATATATGACCAGTTTGCTGTACGAATTTCATCGGCCGATCCAAGGTACTCTTCTCGCAAGGGATGAATTTGACAAATAATCTCCTCAGAACAATCATCTGATACTACTGCGCCGCTATGGGATGCCGATTCTCGGTAACATTTACAAAATATAGGAGGCGTTGGTAGAAGGGTTGGCCTGCAGGAGTGCACAAAATAGGATACGGCGCAGTCCTCTCTAGACCTGTTTGTCTTTTCCGATGGAGCTTTTATCGACAATCATGCAGGGGCTAGATAGTTGATCTATCGAGGCTTGTCGTAGGAAGTCGGTCGTGACTCTCTCCCCCTTGGGCTTTCTGCCGAGGTGTACGATGCCGAAATAGCCGGAGCAACTGAAAGACTCGCCACAATCCGTCGCAATCTCCTGCTCCGTAAAGCCACCAATGTTTTTGTCTGCCTGGACAACCAAGAGGCTGCCCTGCGGCTTCTAGTAGACACGCCTATCCCCACTAGTTCCCTCCGCATTGCTCGCTTTCGAGAACTTGTAATAGCTAGGGAAAAAAGAGATCGCTGCCACTTCACGGGGACCGGCTCAATCAACATTAGGTGCTTTCATGATCACGCCGGAAGTTTCGGTGATGAAGCTGCAAAAGTTCTTGCCCAACGAGCCTGCATACTCGCAACCCTATCACTCGCACCGACTATCTCACGCGCAAAGAGAGACATTATTTCCCGCTACATATCCTCGATATCTCATTACTGGCTACAAAACACCCCCGATAGATACAATCAGCTTGGAATCAAGGAAAACTTCAGCATCTCACCGGAACGCAGAAGCCTTGACCGGCATGCACTTGGCCTGCTTCTTGTCGCCCAGGCATGACACGGCGACTTTGCCGACTACCACCAACGTTTCCAACTTCTCGACGTACTCCTTTCTTGCTCTTGCGGGCACCAGAAGTTCCCCGACCATTTTTTCTTTTGTCGACTCGGTCGAAACCGATCACGACTTTGTGGAGAACCTCGCCATCCCAATCCAGGGGTTCCTCGGGTTCTAGGCTCGTCCATAGAAGCTATCGCTCTTAGAAACTTGCTTCGTGACACTAAGTTCCTTGAAGAGATTCAGTATCGCTGCTAGCCTGTTTACTCGCTGTTCAGCACCATGTAAGGCGTGGGCCGCTAGAATCTTACGGTTCTGTTAGAATCTGGGGAACACATGTTATCTCCTGTCTTGCAAGTACTTTCCTTTTATTATTAATTTCTTCTACCCTTTAAAAGATGCTTTAGCAATCACAATTATGGAGTAAGGAGGCCCAGAGGAAGGGTACTCCTGATGTACATTAAGTTTGGAGCGCTTGACAGATGTGCCTTTGCTCAGTTCGTACATGTCGAGCTCGTACGAGCGTTGGCACGTTAGTTATTCTAGACTGAGGTGACCGACACATTGGCTTGGGAAACGTCTTGCACGCTGGCACGGCATTAACCAATAAAACAAAGAAACAAACTCTCTGATGAATTACCTCGTTTGTGGCAGCAAATAAACTAGAGGTAGATCGAGTACGACAAAAAAGCTACTTGTACCGGTGTATATTAGACAGGTAATGAGGGGGACGGAGACGGCGTTTCTACCTGTACGTGGTGTTCCCTACGAACCCGGAGTTTATCTTCAGAGCCAACAGAAACACGCATTACTTGGTCACGGAGGAAAAGTCATCCAAACGAGTTTCCGGGGCGTACCCAGCTCCCGTTATGGTGGTGATGGATAAAATTAAGTTGGCCCTTTTTACCAAGATGAGTTCTCACTGTTTCCAGATATTCTGGCATTGTACTGTCTCCCGAGGAAAGAGCACCGCTACCTGAGCGCTGGTGGTGTCGGTATAAGGAGGATATCTGGACTATGGGACACTAGGGAGATACAGATGGGGATACGCACCCCGTGTGGCTCTGGTGTCTAGGCCTCGCCTGGCTGGAGTTGCAGGTTTTTTGAGACTTTTTCCCGCGTACCGGTTTCCATGGCTGCTCTTCTTCAATTTCTATTGAGCAGAAGGTTCCGTAGAAAAGGTGGTTGAATTCTACGGGTAATTACTGAGCTAAATGGCTACCCGTCATGGGTCAATGTATCAATGATCTTAGGTTCTACTGTAAAAGGGGATAGGAGCACTGTAAAAGGTGTGGCCTGGGTCAGAGAGGAGCCCTAGTGTTATAATAGTCTTGGACTCTACATATCACGAATAAACAAAACTACTACTAGACAGGTGATGAATAATAAATTTTTAGTGCCACAAATACCTGACAGCTAAAATCATGAATGTTCAACATGAAAAAAAATAGCAGAATAGAAATAAGCGATTCTTCCACCGAACTTATCAGCCCTATTTTCTCGTAGCTGATTACAAATTATCGGGTATTTAGCTACTGAACAAGCAAGAAATGAAGTTTATTCCTTTACCTGCCGGCATTATTTTTTATGGCGTGAATTACAATGGGTTTATTAGTCATCTTGTTCCTAATGGATATGAAAATTTTGTTTTCGTATTCAAAAGGTCGTAATAGATCCCGAAAACGGTATGCGTAACTCGGTGACACAAGCCTGAGCTCCTTGATCTTAACTTTCTCACAAACTTATAAAGACGATCTAGATGTCATTCCCACGGAGAATAAGCAGAGGATAAAATCGAGAAATTTCTGGTATTCGAGAATGAATGTTACCATTTTCCACTCAAACTTTCAGCACGGACACGCTCTTTGGACTTCATCTTGCTGTTATTGCTTTCCACGACGCTATTTCTTCTACGGATTCCAGCGGCTTTCTGGGATCTGACGATTTGATATCCTCTATCCAGTTCTGTTTCAATAGCACACCTAACCTTCAAAGCCCCAATGGCGGGCCAAACGCTTTTCTCTCCACGAAGAATCCAGTATTTGATGTTAGCTGGCTTCGGCTGTTCTAGCAAAAGAGCAATGTCTTTAAGTGAAATTTCAGGGGCCAATGTGATTGCAGTCCCCGGGATTTCCTCATTAACCAAGAAACGTCGGATCGTGAGAGGAAGTAGTCCCAATGTTTCCAACTGATGAGTCCTATGATCAAACTCCATTCCGATCAGCCTGAGAATTCCACCGATCAATGATGTCTGCCTTCCACGTTGATTTCGAAGCGACGGTCCACGCATGTCACTTTGTAGAAATGGAATTAAATGAGGTCGCGCCTGGCTAACAATGAAATGATTCACATTGAAAAGCTCAGTGATTCGTGTAAGTGGAGATTCTCTATCACTGTAGGATACGTGTGTCCAAGGACGAAACATGGTCTCAGATGCTACAGACCAGGGTATAATTGCCCCGGATGAGTCTTTACATTTAAGAATTGGTGAACTTCCATAGAGAGAAGGTGATGATGCATTTGACGCAACTGCAGCTGTCCAAATCAACTAGGACACT
Organism: Podosphaera xanthii; assembly: GCA_028751805.1. NCBI lineage: Eukaryota > Fungi > Ascomycota > Leotiomycetes > Helotiales > Erysiphaceae > Podosphaera > Podosphaera xanthii. The sequence continues at coordinate 7,501,508 of JAPWIX010000007.1, forward strand.
TAGTACCATTATTCATAGATTCAACAAATTTCACGTACCACATTTGGGGCTGTTAAGTGATTGAGTAAGTTCGGTACCCCACCTTTTCCGGTGGTAGCGACAGTAATATTGAGAACACGTTTCGTTCTGTTATAAGCCTCTTCAAAAGTTAGATCTCCGACGTTGGCCCAGACACAATCTTCCAGGATACCAACGTCTAAGAAATACTTTCTTTTTGTCAAGATCTTTGATTTTACGGCTATCCTACTCCACCAGCTACTCGACGAGCTATTCTTTCCTGAGGCTAGATTTAGATTTAAGCTTTGCTCCGTCCCGAAGACTCTAAGGTCAATACTTTCCCCGCTCAGAAGCTTCGGGAGCTCATCTTCTGTGTGCGTTCCCACGAGAGCAGCAATCAAAGCTCCGGTTCCTGTACCAGCTAGAATTCGTGGTAGAAGACCCCGAGCTAACAAGGCCTTCACGACCCCAAGGTGACATAAACCAAATATGGCTCCCCCTTGGAGAACCAGAGTACTTCTCCCAAAGGCTTGTCTTGTGTCGTGAAGTAAATTGAGCTTGGCTTGATTGCTCAATCCAGGAAAATTGTGACTTGCGTTTTCGTTAACACCTTGTGTCGTGGGAAGATTGGTAACATCACTGATAGCTTTGGCCACTTGAGTGACATAGTCTTCGATTAGGAGCTTAGTTCCAGCAAAAGCACGATTAAAAAGTCGCGGTGTCGTAATATTTCCCAAGTTTCGGACCAAGCCAGATCTAAGAAGATTGACCAGCTGAAGAAAATTACCCTGCTCCCTTGCGACTATAATAGATTGAAGACGCTCATAGATTAATCGATAATCGTAGTATTTCGAAGTAGGATTCTGTCGCCTTCAATGTCGCTTAGTAAGAGCTTCGGCCTTTTGTTAACAGTAGGCGCACCATAAATCGTTACCCAGTAAAACATCTAGCTGCAATGCAGCTTCTTCCCATTCTTCATATTCTTTTGCATTTAGCAATATACGAAACCAGATTTGGATGGGGCTTTTGCATGTCCACCATCGTATCAACCGCTGCCAATGCTTGTGAGCAAAGCTGAAGTCACTGTGACGAACGAAGATCTTACCAGCTTCCAGAACCGGAGCACATCGAATAGCATGCTCCAAAAAGATTTTAGTAAGTGAGACATGTTGCATTGAGCACACCGTAGAGATCTTTACGACCTCTACAAGTACGAAAGAGTCTGTTGCGTCATTACCAATAATCTGGTCCAGTTGACTGTTGTAATTACCACTATTTTCGCCTCAGGCCCTTAGTAAAGGTTGATAAGGCGATATCATAGATTAGCCTTGATCTTTTTCGCCGCAATTTTGAAGTAACCACCGAGGTCACCTTCTTCAGATGTTTTTGATAGCGACTACTTGCTGCATGAGGCACCATGATACCCACCAAATCGGGCTCGGGTGTCAGAGCCGTGTACCATAAGTTTTATTTTCCGAATAGTGACTAGATCGACTAGGCCCATTCATCTCTAGAGGTAAGGGATCGCTGATCCAAATCCAATGAGACTTATCAGCATTTGTTTCGCGCAGCAGTAATTTGTGGTAGATATCAGCAACTTGAGAAATACTCAAGAAATAGAAACAAAGGCCTTTGTTTGGAGGTTATCACCATTTCAAGGCAGATTGCTGCTGAAGGCCGGCCATATTCGAATTGGTAGCTGAGAATAATATACAGAGACCAGTGCATCAGAGATTTAATTTGATGTACAGCCAATCATCCTTACGAGCATAGTAGGTCCCGGTGTAATTAATTACTGTATTAATTTATTCATTTATATTTGCAATACTTACTCCTACTTATTATTTTATATTCAGGGATAACCGCTGCAAATATAATTGGGGAAACGTGGATAAATATTAACAACATTTACGCCGGGATCCACTATGCTTGTAACGAGGATTGCCTATCTCCTACCATCTACCGTACCACAATCATTTGTGTTATGGTTTTAGACCGTCTACACGAGTATATCTTAATACAAAAATATTGAAGAAATTGATAAGCGTACGGCACACAGTGTCCCGATGTTTTGTGACTGATGAGAACTTGGATTTTTTTTGTCATTCTTATATATGCAGACTTTGGGCTATGACACGAATGACACTGGATCGGTAGGTGGAGCGACGACTTAATATGACATGAGATGCACTCACAGCCGTATATCATTTGAAGACATTACTCAAAGTCAGACGCCTAGCAACCCTCCAACCCTCACCGTTTATATCTGCCTTAGGAACGTCTTTCAGCTACCCACGGCTATCCAATGTGCCTCCATCCTCGTCATACACATGCTCACACGAGAAATGTGGGATGAGGATCTTGCCAGATTCGAAACAGTCTTTTTTTTGAATCATTAATTTCTTGATGACATGGAAAAGTGTACATTGGGACAAAATTTAACTACTTCTTCCACTAATCTTTATCTCGGTCTCCCTAAAAATCTTTTCATCTCAATCGATCAGCCAAATAACTTCCATAAATGTATAATTAGAAACATAGAATTAATCAACGCCCGACATTTGAGAGCTCTCGTTTATCGTATCTCTACGTCATATTAAATAATGCGCATTGATCACACGACATAAGTATTGTTAAAAATATTGACGTCTGTACAACATTATTCCAACGGCTGTCACAGACGAACTCTTCTCTCTCACGCGGTGCCGGCTGTAAATGCCCATTATGTTCGCATATCTGGAACAGTCAAGAAGAGTCGCAGCCTCTTCCTCTGGAAAAAACCCAGAAAAATCAGTATCATCGTCTACCTGTATTAATACCCACATATACGCTCCCGATGTTATGGAAGCCCGACGAAGGATTTAAATCGAGGAGCATAAACTCGGGAAGGGGTATGTGACATACGTTTCACTTTCGGGAAGAGATCTAGAGAAAGCCCTACGAGAAAAATATGGACAGGTATTGAGATGCGGGAGATGAAGGAAAGGGGTTAACAGAGGGAATCATGAGAAATTTTGACTGCGATGCGTTGTGCGTGCGCCAGAGCAACGTCTGAAAAAGTGTCGCCGACACTCTAAATACCGGCATAAATCGGATGCTTGAAAATCGCTCTGTGCTCTAGACTGCCGGCTCTCCTTCAGCCGGAAAAGTATATTCGTGGAACGGCACCACCCCAGTCGATCGGTTTTTTGTTTCAGATTTCCGGTCGAAAGTCACATCTGGATTGACTATCGGGGAGGATAGTTGGCAACCGAGAAACCGTGGAATCAGTGACCCGGGACAGATGGTCGAAAGATGGAATTGGATCGTGGGAATCTTATGAGGTGTGGGTGGAGAAGGAACATCTACTTTGTTGGAATCTTTCGGGAGACTGACGCGTCGAGTAGCCATAGATAGGCTGAGCTAACCGATACATGATCTTTAGGGTCGTGTGCTGTGCGCTGGCACGATTTTATAAGTAATCAAAAAAATATTATTCCAACACTTTTTCCTGTCTCAAGTAGGGCATGTGCCTCAGCTACCCAGACTCTATTTGGAAGACCGGCCCGAACGGCGTACCACTCCGCCATCCGACCCTAAATCAGAATTTCTTTCCACCCTCACGCCAGTATCTAGATGATACATATACACATCTCTAACGATAAGTGAAGTTCTCTCGTCAGATGATATCCTCAGAAACCACTATTTGAACATCGCTCAGATATCTTCATCAGCTGATGGGGGAAAAATTATTGCAGGAGGTCTTACCAGGATTGACTGTACTCAGTGTTGTGCACCGTATTGGAGCCTCCGACTAGTTAGGATAAAATACCGCATTGATGTTCGAAATGACAGAGATAGGCTATCTACACTTGGTAACTATCTGTGCAAGGCTGGATGGTGCAGTGGCACACCGTCCGGGCTGTTCTCCTAAGTACATTCTGGGTAGCTTGGACACATGTCCCGCTTAAAACCGGAAAAAGCTGGTTTGAATTCAGCAAGACACTTAGACAACGTCCTCGCGGTGATACTGTTTGTGCCTATGGTATAACCTGTCTGAGCTGATAGTGGGTCATGAATTAATCATTATTAAGATTTACAGAATTATTGGTGCTTGAAAACCATGGCGATTTCGCACTTTTCCCCGTGGTGGGTAATTATGGAAGAACTTGCCGGTTCGTGTCACAAGAGTTAACTTTCTAGTGAAATGTGCAAATGGAATCCAATTATGGGTATTCAAGACGTGAAAACGAGCCGTTTTAAAAGATAAACACGTATCTCCCGAATATGTTAACATGGGTTTACAGGGCGTCTTACCAGACTGATTGAAGAAATAAATTTCCGTACACAAGTCCTTGAACAACTTTGAGTCATGTAGAAACTTCTTCACGTAGTCACCTCACCAAGAATGGTTCACTCCTCAGGTATTACTGTTCGATTTTGAGGCTGACGATGCGCCGATTCTTCGTGATTCCCGCTGAACACTAGTTACAATACACTTAACTCTTGACATCGTTGTAAATGTACCTGTAGTCGGAAAATAGGCGTTTAAACACGCCCCTTCCTAGTAAGTATACTGTACATATGTGCGTGTAATATATTATAGCCGACTCATTTTCACTGTTCATGAAGCCCACCAATGTTAATATCCCAGAAACCTTGGCACCATCTTCCCGTGCCTCGTGTAATGAATACATTTTTAGCATCAAGTCGTTCCATATTAGAAATCTTGCTGATATGATCTAGGAGCCATCAGCTCTCAGGCTGGAGTTACATGTATGAATGGTCAGGTCAACCCCAGGGCTTCTATATGACGCTAGGAGTAGTTGGCTCCATCAACATTGTGTTGTGATGCAGTGAGAATTGATAAAAAAGCATACAATGGATTGGTACATGTTATCCTGTGCATGAGAGAAAAATTGAGACTTTGCATCTTATCGTTCAGTGTGAACAGCTCTGTAAAGCGAATCTGTGCTACTAAACTTTTTGAGTTAGACACCCGAGGCACAGATGCGTGTCTATCATTCGAACGCTAAGGTCAAATGCTTGACGCTTGCCAAACAGATCTTTGGCGTAAATCTAATATAGGATTCCACGTAGCCCAAGTTGCCATACCCAGAAGCCTGGAAGTCCCCTATTGTTTTACGTGGGGAACGGCCCGAACGGCATATCACTAGACCATCTGATCCACTCATATTCTTTATCAGGCTGTAATTTGACAACAATTCTAATCATATATCGTCTCAGCGATAGACATGTGATCCCTTGTAAACGACATGGTGTGGTACAAGCCACTCAATGCTTACGTCAGTTTTTCTTATTCTTAAGGGACAAATTGTGTCTGAAGTTTCAGCTTTGTATGAAGAGAAAAAGCGCCAAGTTAATCTATGCGTTTTGAGACGTTAATGATGTCAGTCATGAAACGGTGTGGAACAGATGGAACTTGTGGAAGGGTCCACGTAGGGACGGAGGTTTCATAGGATAAGAGATGGACGCGCCAAGCTCTGTAAGGCACCAGCCAGTAATCAGGGGGGAAAGTGAGTCCTGTTTCAGGAAGTTGTCGCAGAGTTATATAGAACTGGTTTCGGAGGGGAGGAAAGGGGAGGGGAGGCGGGTGAGAAAGTCGCTGCGATACTGAAGCCAATTTGTACTACTTTCTTAAGTCAGGGTAATTGATCAATTTACTAGACTCAATACCATATTATTTATCTTGAAGCTCAATGGACTTGAAACAGCGTATACCCCCAGCCCATACGTCATGCGTGTGGTGCAAGCGATAATTTGAATTGGGACTAGGATTAACCCTGTCACTCTGAATTGTATAGGGGGACAAGGGTAAGTTAACGAAGGTTAGAGAATAAGTTATGTGCACTGTATTAATATGTTTATACTATCAGAATAAACATAATTTACTGCCTAGCCTTCGTTTACTTATCCTTGTCCCCCTGTATAATACTATAGGCCTAAGTCAACGATATTGCATTAGCGTGACAGGGGCCTATTTAAATTAATGACTACAGTCGTCCCTCTCTAACTCGATTGTGGGTCCCGGTATAAGTGTTGAAAATATTCATTGTAACTTGGACCTTTATATTTACAACACTTACCCTTACGGGTCATTTTGCGCGCAGGGGTAAATATTGCAAATGTAAATGGTTGAATTTCAATGAATATTTTCAACACTTATACCGGGACCCACTATCGAGTTAGAGAGGGACGACTGTATTCTGCGAAATATACATGTCTTCCGTAATCATGCGCGTTATAGCCTCAGGCTGCATACGCAGGAGTGATTTTAAAAAAATATGATGGCCAAACAATTGGTGCAGTAAGTAATTACCTTTAACAATTTTGATAATAACACGACATGACGTGATAAGTAAATTTGAAAAATAATCTATGATCTTTCTCTGTAGAATTGAGTTTTTATTCATCAAAAAAAAATCGAAATTAGTATGTGATACAGTAGAACCCCTCTTAGCTAATAGTGGGTCCCGGTATAATTACTGAAGAGATTCATAGAAATTTTACCGTTTGTATTTGCAATCCTTACCCCTGCGCGCAAAATTACCTGTAGGGGTAAGTGTCGCAAATATAAAAGTCCAAGGTACAATGAATCTTTTCAACATTTATACCGGGACCCACTATTAGCTAAGAGGGGTTCTACTTTTTTTTTTTTTTTAAATCATTTTTGCGTATGCAGCCTGAGGCTATGACGCGAATGATTACGGAAGTTATGTATGTAACGCAGAATAACTCTGTTTGACGTTTGGAACACTCATACTCAGATTTCATTTGCAGATACCACTACGAGAATAACGCCTTACGACATGTATCCTCTTCCGTGAATACCCACCACAGGGAAAAGCGAGAAAAACCTGTGGCTGTCTGAGCATGCTTTCGTCATTCTACGAATACAGCATCACCGCGAGAGAAGTGGTGTGAGGGTCTTGCTGGATTCGAACCAGCTTTCTCCTGTCTCAAGTGGGGCATGTGTCCAAGCTACCCAGACTCTACTTGGAAGAACGGCCCGGATAGTGTACCACTACACCATCCGACCCTAGGGGTTCAACTGTATCACATACTAATTTCGATTTTTTTTTGTTGAATAAAAACTCAATTCTACACAGAAACGATCATAGATTATTTTTCAAATTTACTTATCACGTCATGTCGTGTTATTATCAAAATTGTTAAAGGTAATTACTTATTGCATCGATTTATCGGACTACTGTACCTTCGTGCGTAGGGGACAAACTTGGGGGAGGGCAGTGTAAAGTCGTTCCTGCTAGAACTTTCCAAACCACAGCGAAAATGGTACGAGTCAGTCAAAAAGTATTGGAGATTTTTGGGGGACTGTCGATTCAGAAGAGATCTCATTGATGTGCTGTGCATGGTAATTCCGTAGATACCAATACCACTATCCGATAACTAGTTACATAAAGCCGACTGAATATATAGATTTATTGAATCGTACTGTTAGGGTGCCAGACGCGGTTCAGAACAGTGTCGACTATTAATTTTTTTTTTTTAATCACATAAGTGTCGGGCCCGGGTCGGATGGTGCAGTGGTACACCGTCCAGGCCGTTCTCCCAAGTAGAGTCTGGGTAGCTTGGACACATGCCCCACTTGAGACAGGAGAAAGCTGGTTCGAATCCAGCAAGACCCTCACACCACTTCTCTCGCGGTGATACTGTATTCGTAGAATGACGAAAGCATGCTCAGATAGCCACAGGTTTTTCTCGCTTTTCCCTGTGGTGGGTATTCACGGAAGAGGGTACATGTCGTAAGGCGTTATTCTCGTAGTGGTATCTGCAAATGAAATCTGAGTATGAGTGTTCCAAACGTCAAAATGAGTCGTTCTATAACAAAGAATACGTATCTTCCGAAAAATACCTACGTGGGCCTTCAGGCGCCGAAATAGGATAATAGAAAAATTTAATTTAATTTTAAGTGTCGGGCCCGCGCACCGGACGTGCTAAACGGACAGTCCCAAATGCTCGCTGGACGTCCCTGCAAGTAGATTGCGCTTCCACGCTAACCAAATCTGCATTGATCAGCGATCTCGTCGAATATTTTTTGCGCTACTCCAAATTTGGTCACTATCGTTACAAGTATAGTAGTTACCATGACAACTTAGAGCTCGTGTTTAACAAACATAACATAAAGATACCGTTTAGAAATATTGATCCTGGAATTGCCTTAATAACTTTTCCAAATCGTCCAATTCTATATTCCGATTTCATCTTCCTCACCTCCAACTTCGCCTCACTTATTGAACTCCAAATTACAATGGCTGAACTAAACTTTAATGCGCTATCAGCATCAATCAACATATCTCAAGATACTAATGAAAGAGGTATTTTTCCCTTTCTTTCTACTAAAATACATATTGGCTGATTTCTCCAGGAATGGTTACCGGAAGTGCTCTTTTAGAGGCCCATGATGGGCATCAAAGTATACCAAATAATGAGGATACCCGTATGCTAAGCTCCCTAAAACTAATTCATTTATGGCAAAATTTCCACTAATACGCAATTTCTTCAGTCGAGACCCAGTGCGGAAGTATGGAAGAAATAATTGGTGTCCGGATCGACCAAATGGAGGACTGTAAGAGAGCTGTCGAGCGCCTAGCTAATGAAAATGGATTTACGACAGTCCTCCATTTGGTCGATCCGGACACCAATTATTTCTTCCATACTTCCGCACTGGGTCTCGACTGAAGAAATTGCGTATTAGTGGAAATTTTGCCATAAATGAATTAGTTTTAGGGAGCTTAGCATACGGGTATCCTCATTATTTGGTATACTTTGATGCCCATCATGGGCCTCTAAAAGAGCACTTCCGGTAACCATTCCTGGAGAAATCAGCCAATATGTATTTTAGTAGAAAGAAAGGGAAAAATACCTCTTTCATTAGTATCTTGAGATATGTTGATTGATGCTGATAGCGCATTAAAGTTTAGTTCAGCCATTGTAATTTGGAGTTCAATAAGTGAGGCGAAGTTGGAGGTGAGGAAGATGAAATCGGAATATAGAATTGGACGATTTGGAAAAGTTATTAAGGCAATTCCAGGATCAATATTTCTAAACGGTATCTTTATGTTATGTTTGTTAAACACGAGCTCTAAGTTGTCATGGTAACTACTATACTTGTAACGATAGTGACCAAATTTGGAGTAGCGCAAAAAATATTCGACGAGATCGCTGATCAATGCAGATTTGGTTAGCGTGGAAGCGCAATCTACTTGCAGGGACGTCCAGCGAGCATTTGGGACTGTCCGTTTAGCACGTCCGCCGCGCACAGCAGCGTGAAACTATGTAACACCTGCCGGTTAGTCCAGCCTTAAAAAGCTAACCAACGATTCAGTGTCTAGATGACCCAAAAAGGAAAAAGAGGGACCTAGGCCTTCTTCCCTTGCATCCCGAGTATTAGATACAAAGTTAACAGCACCTTTCCGACAGGTTTCTTTTAGGATACTATTTCTAGTGAGGGGGGACCTACTACAGTAAAACTTCTCTAACACGATAGTGGGTCCCGGCATAAGTGTTGAAAATATTCATTGTAACTTGCACTTTTATATTTGCAACACTTACCCTTACAGGTCATTTTGCGTGCAGGGGTAAGTATTGCAAATATAAATGGATGAATTTCAATGAATATTTTCAACACTTATGCCGGGACCCACTATCGTGTTAGAGAAGTTTTACTGTACGAAGAATGAGTGAGAATTTGGCTGGATGAGCAAGCAACTAGGGGGAGGTAGAGGTAGGTGGCCTGAATCAGTTCTTTATTAGGTTATCTATTAATCAGTCCGCGGATGAAAACAGATTCATAGCCAAATACATGTGATCGTAAAGCGAACATTTAGTGCACATTTCATAAATCTCAGATTCAGCTCAAACGAACATATACAGTATAACTACATATCTCGAAGAGCAAGTTCCTTCAAGTGCTAGCAGAAATTGTGTATCAATTAGATTGTAGATTGATATCCGAGTTAGGATCCTAACTATGGCCCAATTTAAAAAAAAGATCTACCCATAAAACACCATGCAATCCAAGTTTAATAACCTTGACCCATTTTTGCATTTGAAATCTGGTTACCGTCAACAGTAATAAGCGTCCAGACCCCGTAGCCTCTACCAGAACCATTTTACATGAAGATCGCGAAGACGGCACCAAGGCCTGCGACTGAGACAAGTCCACCACTTTGAGAAAATAGATCTGCGACACCGGCTGTGCTCGTAGATTTGAGAGGGCTCATTGAGGCAGTTTCTTTGGTGGTACTGTTACTTTTGGTTCCACCACTGACGCCTGTTTGCATTGCAGCGCCGGCTAGCATTCCTGTTCCCTTTGCAGAGCCAGAGCCAGAGCTTGAGCTGGAGCCAGTCATTCCCGGCATTCCCTCCATTCCTGACATGCCTTCCATTCCTGACATGCCTTCCATTCCTGACATGCCTGACATTCCGCCCATTTCACTCATCTTTGGCATCGGCTCTGACGCTCTGGCGACCATCTGTGAGCCCTGCGAGTAGTTAGTTTTCCATTCGTCCATGAAGATCAGAAACTTGCCTGAACTGCGGTAGCAACTAGAGCTACGATGGCAAGGAATTGAGTTGAACGCATTTTGAAAATTATAGATATGCGACGAAGTAGTTAAGATATTCGTGTGAAAATAATAAAGATCTGAATCTTAATGGCAGTAAAATTAATATTATCGAGAGATGTTGCAACGTAGGAAGAATATATTTATTAAATTAAATGTAAGTACTGAATGTGAATCTGATTGTTCATGTCTTTGTAAATTAGGAAGTCCTCTGTTTAAATACATGAATGTGTATGTCGCGTTTCAAAGGGTTCAACTATTGAGACGATGGCTTAAGAGTTGAGGTAGTATCAATTGAGATCCTCAGTCACTGTATGCAAAGAGTTTATGTCATGATTCCTCGATTACACATAAACCCAGACAAGAGATGATTAGTCGGGAATATGCGTTGAGTTACGGGGCGGGGTTGTGACATTCAACTCATGGTTTCATCCACCCAGTATCGATGGCGTCGGGTGAACTTGTAACACCTTGGAGATGTTTGGCCAGGACACGTGCGTGGAAGATCGCGAGTTTCAAGATGAGCAAGAACGAATCATCTCACACTTTGACGGCCGGGACAGTCGAACGCTATACTTTCTTGCGGCGTCGGTTGTAAACATTCATCGTGTTTGGAGCAGGGTTGGAATAGCCAAGCAAAATCACATTTGGTCCGGGTCAGCGATACCCTTACATTCTTTCTCTCAGAACTCGAATCCAACCTCGATCATATCACTGTCGCATCGATCACTTCTCAATCACTGTTTGACAAGCATTGCGCCAACCGAAATCGACAAGACCACCAACCTGTCAAGAACTTCAATTACGTGCTGCTGAAATCAGGTATGTCCGGCGGATTTAAGTTATGGTTCACAAACCTGGGAAGGAGTAGTGCCTCGTGTTACTTGAGGAAGACTACGGGTCTACAGAAAATTACATCGAGGGCGCGAGGACGGGTTGACAGGATGTGATATCGGTGATAATGTACTATGAGTTCTAGTGACAATATGGTGTCGAGTCTTTGTTCCCCGCCCTCAGATCTCAATCAGTCCTCGCTTAATCTGTGCGCTAGTGGATGCTAGCGGCCGCACTAGTCCCTATTAGAATACGCTAGTCTTAATTTGGAAGCATCTATGATTCCGAATTTCATGGTTAATTGCCTATGGTACCACTATCTGGTATACGCGTCCTGGGATGTGGTAGTTCGAGCTTGTCGCGATCTTTCTTGTTCAATCAACATATAGTACCTACATGTCTAAGTACATAGCTACTCACGATAAGTTTTTCAAGCCATGATATCAGTTACCATCCGTTGCAGAGCTTCCATTACTTGTAACTACCTACACTTGTTAACCACGCAGAATTCATCATGGTATCAAGGGCATGCAAAGCGCATATGAAGCGTATTCGTCAAGGACAAGACACGAATCGACACGTCAGAACGCAGACAACCACTTCTGTGAGCTCACTTCTTCGCCTTCTAGATCCGGAAAGTTCAATCATCAGCAGTACTAGAGAAGACTCTGGTGGAGAAACCCTAGGAGATGAGAATAATGGAGTCTGGTTCTGGGACTGACGCCGAAGAATGCAATACGGACACTGAAGTTGAGGACTTGGGTGGAGACTCGAACTTGGACCATGAAGGTATGTCTAGTAAATCATGAGTCGCAAGTGGCAAGCTTTGAAAGAAGTCTAACAAGCCGGTGCAGATGATGTTGAGATTGAAACCGAGACGAACACCCAAGGGAAGAAAACACTGTCGTGGGCTGCAGATGCTGACAAGCATTTCAGGGGAAGTTATGGCAACGGATCTCGTTCAGCTGGGAAGAGAGCTAGAAAACATGCAAAACAATTGCAGTCTGAGGCCGCAAAGTCTTTCAATATCAAAGCATTGTTCAATCGTCAACGTGACTTGAATTTATGATCTCCCACGATGCATGGCGATGTGCCTGTCGAGTCCCACTCTCTCTCATGATTGCCAAGTGGTGATGCAGTTCCACAATCCGCAAAGCCATTAAAGAGGAGCGGACACGAGTTGCTTTAGCAGATCTGAAAGTTCTTTTGGCTAAGAAGATAGATCAGGAGAAAGATAAAGTTGTATCGAAAAGGGATTGATATTGGTTCGACAGTGTGGAAACTCAGAACCACGCATCATAAGCCCTACACAGTTGGGGAGGATAGGTAGTAGCTTGAAGGGCATGTTAATCATGTTCATGGCACAATTTGCCGTTGTCAATCCGTGAGAATTTGGGAATAGATAACCATATTTGGTGCGATCTCATTGGCTGCTCTATGTGGCGCTACTGTGGCGCTGGGTGCTCCAAGATTTTTTCCCTCATCAAAATAGGTCCCACTTGTAACAATAATAAGTCCGCATCGCTCACGTTGATTGCTTGATCCCCGCATTTATTTGTTCATCTAATGGTTGTCTCTCGATTCACGCCAGCTCTTTGTAATTGAAGCCTAGTAGAGGTTGTTTTTTTTTGAAAATGTGGTGTTTTTACATTTTCATGAGAGCGGGGAACAAAATTCCGACACCATGTAAGGGATGGACCATTGTGCGAGAGTTTTATGCACGTGCCAAGATCTCGGTTCAGGCACAAGCTTTCTGGTATACTCTGATACTACGGTATTAATCGTGTATAGGCGCTAAAATTCGACTTTTACAGGGTATATAGGCTTTTACTAACTTGAATTAGCATGACGATAAGTAGATCTCCCCACCTAAACTTTAAATTTGTATGGCAAAAATTTCACAACGAAATATTCGTTGGTTTTGCTTTTTTGGTCCATTATAGCCCTCTATTCACTTTTTAATTCATTAATACATTTCATAAATAAATTATACTTCTATCTAGCTAATAATTTACATATCCGCCTTCAGCTTCGTAAACGGCTCTGATTCTTCGGGGCATCGAATCTATCAGTTTCTCCAAGTCATCCCCATTAAACCCCAGATCCCACGCCTCGTTCACTATTTGACGAAGATGCCCTTGACTCCGCTGCCCCCTTTGATCCAACGCTGGATAAAGACGCTCCATGTACGCTTTCATATAACTCCACAAAGTTTCTATCGGATTTAAATCAGGAGAATATGGCGGCCACTCCATTAGAGAAATATTCCTCCTTTCAAACTCACGCATAGTTTGCCTCGACTTGTGAGGAGGGGCGTTGTCCTGCATCACATCTAGTCCTGGTTCCCGAAAGACCGCACTCTCTATGAGAGGCACTATCCTCTCGCAGTAACTGGCCGCAGTGATATGGCCCCACTCCTTCTCCCAAATCAGGCAAGGCCCCTTCTGTCGTCCAAAGAAAGATCCCCAGAACATCCACCCAACTCTCCTCCGCGTCTTGGCTAGGACACAGGTATCTTCGTACTCTTCCCCAATCTTTGACTTAAACTTAGCTCAAGGGAACTCTAAATCTTAGGAGCCTTTAAGGGACTACTGACCTTTCTTGTGACCCAACGATCACTTTGCCGACCATTCATAGCCCAAGTCTCGTCGGACCAGAGGACTCTCATCCAATGTTCCTTCCGCCAGTGGAGATGTATTCTGGCAAACTCATATCTCTTCAGTTTGTTGACTGAAGAGATAGGAGGTTTTAATCGTGCAATCCTGCGTGCATATCCCCTCTTTGCCAGTTCACGTCGGATCACATTCTCGCTCACACCAAAGTGCCGAAATATAAAATGTGCAAGTTGGAAAAATGACATCCGACGATTTTCCGATGATAAACAGACGAAAAATTCTATTTCATCGACCTGGGAACTACTTAGAATAGGTGGCCTACCACTGGAGTACTGAGGCTCGGTATTTTCAACGCTCATGGTGTATTGTACCTGTCGCCATGTAATCCCAAGGCGTTGAGAGATTTTGACGTAACTGTGTCCCTCACTGGCCAAGGTTCTAACCTGCACATGTTACTCTCTTAACCTTATCAATTTGTAGATTTCAGACTTACTTGAATACGTTGAGTTTGTGTTAGGCGTTTTGCATAAGTAGGAGATGCTGATGATGGAGAAGGTTGTTGAGGTGAATCCATCTTTGCGGCAATCTAGTACAGTAAATTAAAATCTTCTAAAGTAGTTGACTTAAGGTTCAGATGCACTCACATGAAGTAAAAATTAGATAGATGAATGAAATAAAAGTATGCCGTTGAGCAAAATAATAGTAAATAGCTGACAATGATTTAAACGAAACGACCTCAGGTGTGCGCGAGTGAAGAAAGGTGCAGGCATGAAGATGGGCGTTGGACTTCATATACAGATGCATATCTCTTATGCCTTAGGCCATAAGATTTTAAAATTTGAAGCTAACAGGGATACTGTGGATCTATCGTGAGGTAACCTGGAATATCACCACTTTATCTCCACTTTATCCCCGCTTTAACCCCTGTACCCTATAAGAAGCGGATCAACGAACAATACCCTATCATGAGAGTAGATTAGTGCCGAGGAGACGTTATGGAGTACAGTCGAAACTGGATAATCCGAGAGTGGGTCCCGATTTAATTATTGTTAAGATTAATCGAATTATTGGTACTTCATTTTGCAACACTTACCCCTAAATGTCATTTTGGGGGGCATAGGTAAGTATTGCAAATACAGTAGAGCCCCTCTTAGCTAATAGTGGGTCCCGGTATAATTACTGGAGAGATTCATAGAAATTTTACCATTTGTATTTGCAATACTTACTCCCGCGCGCAAAATGACCTGTAATGGTAAGTGTTGCAAATATAAAAGTGCAAGTTACAATGAATATTTTCAACACTTATACCGGGACCCACTATCGTGTTAGAGAAGTTTTACTGTAATTTAATACCGTCGAGCCTGGATAAGCCTGTAGTGGGTCGCGTTTCAATTATTAAAAATACTCATCATAATTTCACAGTTTACAATGTCTCAGCCCTCAAGATTGTTAGTGGCTGATGTTAGTTTTGTATGTTAAGATAGGCAATTGCAAGGTAATGACACACAAAACCAACATCAGCCACTAACAATCTTTATGGCTGAGAAACTGTATACAGTCGTCCCTCTCTAACTCGATAGTGGGTCCCGGTATAAGTGTTGAAAATATTCATTGTAACTTGGACTTTTATATTTGCAACACTTACCCTTACAGGTCATTTTGCGCGCGGGGGTAAGTATTGCAAATACAAACGGTAAAATTTCTATGAATCTCTCCAGTAATTATACCGGGACCCACTATCGTGTTAGAGAAGTTTTACTGTATCCTATTTCGGCACCTGAAGGCCCACGTAGGTATTTTCGGAAGATATGTATTCTTTGTTATAGAACGACTCATTTTGACGTTAGGGACACTCATACTCGGATTTCATTTGTAGATACCACCACGAGAATAACGCCTTACGACATGTACCCTCTTCCGTGAATACCCACCACAGGGAAAAGCGAGAAAAACCTGTGATTATCTAAGTATGCTTTCGTCATCCTACGAGTACAATATCATCGCGAGAGAAGTGGTGTGCGTGTCTTGCTGGATTTGAACCAGCTTTCTCCTGTCTCAAGTGGGGCATGTGTCCAAGCTACCCAGACTCTACTTGGAAGAACGGCCCGGACAGTGTACTACTGCACCATCCGACCCATGCTCGACGGTATTGGGGTACAATAAGTCCTGTCTAAGCCGATAGTGGGTCCCGTTTCAATTGCTGAAATTTTTCATCCAAACTTCATCGCCCTTGTTTGCAATACTTACCCGTGCGCTCAAAATGGCGTCTAGTGGTAAATGTTACAAAAGTAAGCAACAATAATACAATAAATCTTAACAATAATTTAATTAGGATCCACTATCGTCTTAGACAGGCTCTAATGTACTTCAGCACAAGCATTAATTTTATACTTCGTCCCATATAAATTTGTATGAGACGACGTACAAGGTTAAGCTTGTAGCTGAGTAGGTCTTTAGGAACCAGCCATCCGTATCATGTCTCTCGAATGTATAGACTGTGCGTGATACATACAACTAATACCAATCATTAAACGCCCAGTATTTTCGCATCTCTGGAATAGCTAAGGAGAATTGCAGTCCGTTCCTGAAGAATCCCAAATCATTCCTGCAGGTCTCGGTTGGCTTCGTCTTATTATCACGGCCCCTCGCTCCCTTTCCACGAAGATCTCCCACCACTGTCCCGGGGAGGTAGTTAATTGTGATACGCAGAGCCCTTCACCCTAAGTAAGGGAAACATCACTCTTAATATGCTGTTGGCACACGTGGCTAGATGCTGATCGGGTCTTCTTGAGACATTAAGTTCAATTCCTACATGACTTGACTTGGATATGACCGCGGCTGCTCGCCGAAAATGAGTACGGGAGGAATGGCAAAGATTTTCCTCTTGAATTTTTCCCACAAAGTCTCCTATCAGGTTTTCCCTCAGACCGCGGCCTTCTGGTCATAGTAAACACGTTCCTACCCATTCGATCCAATGAAAAAAGCTGGCTCAGACGTTGGTCTTAGGAAAAGTCGGACGCTGGATAGAGCTGCTGCAGCTTGAATTATTAAAGAATGTAGTTATCTTATATACAGTAGAACCTGTCATAACCCATAGCTTTATTGGTCCACCGTAGTGGTTCCCACCAAAAATGGCCATAACCTGTCATCCCCCATAATTATTATTATTTTTATTTTACGTCTGAATGCTAGCCTTATATCTTACGAAAAAGCGACTAACCATCCCAAGCAGGACATAGGACACTAAGGCCAAAGCCCCAGAGGATCTGACTTTTTTTCCCAAGTCTGAATAACATGGCTGTGCTGCGTTGTATGAAGCTGCGCACAGGAGAAAAATTTTTACACAAGGTTACATAATTTCGGAGATCTCCCCGAGCTCCTAACTGATGATCAATCAGTTCGCTTCACCCGCTCTTCCTAGAGCCCCCGATCTTGTAAAGCAACAAAGAGAGAATAAAAAGGTATGCCTCATCGGAGGCATATTTCCTCGAAAAATCGAGACTGATCCAGCCATTTTGTTAGAGATATTGCTCCTTCTGGCGTGCCCAGTAGACGTGGAATTAACAAGCTGATAGGCCCTGCAGGGCGGCCATCACGACGACGGAGAATTCGGCAGAACAAGAAGTGCGTAGGTGTCTTTGCCGATCCGCAGAGACAGTTTAGCGTGGCATCTTGGTGATTGAAGCGGTTGTGGTAGGCAGCAAAGTCCCCATGGCCTGTTCTGGCTGCAACAACCCGACCTAAGTCCTTACGACTTAGGAAAAGCTCTTTTGGAAAACTAGGGGCCTTTCCAATCTTGAGTTGGGTGTATTTGGATGGAGATGAAGTGTGCCACCAGTTGTCTCTGGCTAGTTTAGTCTGTTCCTTGTGCCATTTTTCCAGTGCAGCAAAGGAGTACACAGGTGGCCCCGAAAAAGGCATTGCCGCCCCCTTCCTCGCTTCGCAATCCGTAGCTTCATTTCCCACAATACCAGCATGGCTTGGGACCCAACGGATGTGTACCTGTCCTTCCGAGGTATGGGGCAGCCTTAATCGAGATTTCCAAATTTTTTGCCGCGTCAAGGGTTTCTAAGAAGACCGGTTGAGAGGAAGTGGTAGTGGTCCTCCTTAGTACTTTTCCTGCAACTTCTTCATTATCAAGAAACACCCATAGGTTGTTGGAGAAGCGGGCTGTCGGTACGGCGGAGGCAGCACGAATCCCCTGAAGAACCGCGTGAGCTTCTGCATCGAATGCTTCTTTAAACTTTCCAAGGGGGAAGGCTCCTGTACACACTTAGATATCGAATTGATAAACTACGAAGCCACCACCAGCGCTCCCATCCAGGAGTTTGGAGCCGTCTGAGTATATTTGTATGTCGCTCCTCGGGATTGTACTAAGAAATTCCTGAAACGAGTTCGCTCTCAGCTCTCTTGGGCCTGCGGAACCCCGGATACGGGCCTTGGTGGTTTGACAAGATTCAACTCTCTCCCAGGGAGGGTAGAGAAGAGGATTGTGGCTTTCTGAGGCCGGAATACTATGGCATGAGCGAGCAAACCTTGACAGGGCAGGGCATGTGAGTGACTTTATCGCACGCTTGTATAATGGATGTTGGGGATCTAGTCCGCGGGTGCGTATAGCGGCTCTCCTGGATATGCTGTCCAGAGCTATCTCCGCGGGATTGATTCCAGCTTCCCTAAAAAGGGAGGCGGTAGGAGTGGTCCGATAGACAGGGAGGATAGCCCGTGCGGTGGCAGTGTGAACCTTTTCTATCAGCGAGAGATGAGAACTGACCCTATTAGAGATGGCTTTTCCTCTATTAATTCTCGATTTGCCTGGCCACCAAGTCTCGGCGCCAAAGTAAGCAATAGGGAGGGCACATGCAAAAGCGGCTTGTCTAGATAGAGAAGGAGAAGCTCCTCTTATCGTGTTTCCTAGACAGCGTAGAGCGTGGGCAACCTTAAGAGCCTTAGTAGATTGTATTTTCGCGTGGTGCTTGAAGGTAAGCTTCTTGTCGAAGTGAACTCCTAGCCATGTTAAATATGGCTTCAGAGGGTCTTCAGAGACGGTGAAACTGTTCGTTTCCACTGGTGGTCGTGAATCTTTATCCCTATGCTTGCGTGAGAAGTGGAGAAGTCCCGATTTAGAGGGATCGAACGTGATGCCTTCATCGGATCCCCATGCCAGTGCCTGGTTAATGGCAGTCCCCACCATGCTCAAATTCTCTTCAAGTGTTGGCGAGATCCCTATGACTGCAACATCATCTGCGTAACCGAAAGCGTTCTTGAGGGCAGTAAGTGTGAAGAGGGGAGCAATGAAGAGCATGAACAGAATGGGTGATATTGGGGACCCCTGGGGGAGACCACAATTGAGTGCGATGGGGTCGCCGATCTCCCCATCTAGTCTTATGCAGACCTCACGTTCAGTGATGAATGAGGCGATCCAATTACAAAGATGTGCTGGCCAGCCTTGTTCTCTCAGACGTTTGACAAGTCTACCCGGGAGCACTGCGTCAAATGCACCCTTGATGTCGAGTGTGGCTAGTGTAGCAGTTAAGCCTTTGGAGAGCGCAGTTTCTACGTCGTGAGTGAGGCAAGTTGTTAGATCTACGCCCGAGCGTTTGGGTAGTGCGCCGAACTGCTGAGGAGCGAGTACTTGGAAATTAATTGCTATCCATGACATTCGCTTTGCTATGAGTCTTTCCAACCCTTTTCCAAGTACGGAGAGTAGTGCGATTGGTCTGTACGATCTAGGGGATGTCATATCAGCTTTTTTTGGTTTCCCAATCATTGCTACTATCGCAGTACGGAAACAGCTAGGGTGGTGACCAACATCTATGCATGATTGGTAGAGGTCGTGCACTAATGCTGATATGTGAGGCCATGCGAGGCGGAGAACTCCGGTAGGGATCTCATCTTTCCCAGGAGTAGTGTTACCAGCTCTCAGGATACAGTTGGAGACCTCCTCGATAATAAGTTCAGGAAAAGGCAGGGAGTTATTTGCTACAGTAGGAGTCCAAAGTGGAATGTCTCCTGCTTCAGATTGATTTCGCAAAAGGTTCCTCGCAAGTAGATTTCTCTTGTCGTCGATAGACTCGGCTAAGGGAGCTCCTGGGTTAAGTGGATCTTTTAGGGGTGGAGTACGGAAGGTGCCTTTCGACTTGTGCCACCTTGCAATCTCAAACATGTCTTTTCCGTTGGCGGCCTCCTAAATTTTCTTTTGGAAAAAAGAGATTTTTGCTTGCTTGGTGACCCTTCGAAAGTCCTTTCGATCCACTTGAGTTGCACTTCCATTCCGGACCTTCTCCCGATATTTCTTCCTCGCTTCCCGGCAATTCTGATTCCACCAGGGCTGTCCCCTATTATGAGGTAGCGCCCGTTTTGCTGATCCGGCGAATGAAACGTGCAAAATTCTTATGATCTTTTCTGCTCTTCTATCGATATTTGTGATGGATTTGTCTGTCAGCGGCAAGATGCCTTCTAATTGAGGAGCCAAGAGCGATAGGAAGGTATCCTTGTCAACGGTAGCAAAGCGGAGGCTTTTTCTTGGTATATTTCCCCGTGCTCCACAGTGTACAGTAGTAAGTAGAGGGAGATGATCTGACGTCACATCTAAGTCCTCCTGAACTGTTGCGATGGTCCCCTTGGCCACCAGTTGACTTGAGCCAAAGCAGAGATCTAAAACATTTCCTCGATTATGTGTAGGTCTATCAATCTCTGAAATTAAAAAAAGGCCACACGATTCGAGCCAGCGGGTGAAAGCTTCAGATGGGGGGGATGGTGAGCCTCGGAAAGATGGGTGCCACATTGGGTGATGTAGGTTTAGGTCTCCCATCAAGATAGTTTGGCGAGGTAAGGAGACATCTGCTATGGAGATGAGACGATATACTCCAGCTCCTGGGTTAGTGGAGCCCGGGGGTGCATTGTATGCATTGATGATCAACAGGCGAGGGTTGTTGGGGGCTTTGACAGAGAGACATAAGATATCGCCTATTCCCTGCTCCGTGGAAGATATCGGTTGCTCTTGATAGTGAATTATATTGGTGTTACGCTTCGCGTAAGTTATCACCCTTGGTCGTATAGACCAGTCGTCAACTGGAGAGTAGCATTCGAATGAGGGATGTTTGCATGTGATTCTTCGCCCGGTATCTGAAGAGATATGGGGTTCTTGTATTAGTAGGAAGTCTGTGCGTGCATCAAGGGCATTTTGGAGGGCTATTAGTTGGGCAGTGTGAGAGCGGCCAACATTAACTGAGAGTATTTTAATAGTACTTAGTGTATTACTCATTCATTTGGTCGGGTCTGCGCTGATGGCTGTCCTCCGCCAGAATTTCGTACCTGCCTAATCCTATGTCTAGGGCCTCAGAGGGGCCAATATTTGTCCAGGAGCCCTGCGAAATAGATGATGTAGAAATATTAGATTTAGTATTTTCTGTTGGCTGCGTACATATTATCCCGCAGTGAGCAGCTTTGAGGCGCAGTCTTGCAGCAGCTGCAGCTTGTCGGATTGCGCTGGTTTGTTGTTTAGAAGGGTGTCACAGTCTAGACAAGAGCGCCTGCGCAGCTAAATGTGTAGAGGTAGTTAATAATTAATTCTATGATCCAGATAACTAACTCGCAATTTACAAGTACATGTAGATATATACATTTCCCTCGAACTGAACTACTCGCCCCACATTGACACTAATCATGGATCGTAATATTCTCATGAAACAGAAGGTCTTCTCGTGCCACACAACCTCCCTGTATTGTGAAGCTGCCACGTAATAGCAAGTCTCCGAATAGAAGTCGGTCCGCTTGTATTAGCAAGTTTCAGTATAATTGAAACACCCTGCAGGACCAGGCCGTGCACAATTCACTATCTATGTAAAGTCTGTGCACGCCTATGCACAACATAGGCTACAGGCATAAACCAGCTTACCAGCTGCTACAAAGGGAATGTATTGTCTTTTCTTGGACGGACGAGGCACTCTAAGGAGTCAGCAGGGTAAGGCCCGTGGCAGTTTACGCACTTTGCAGGGCAACTGTGGGCGACCGCAGGGTTGCAGGAAACATGACCACTCTCCACGTGTTGTGTTGAGGAACAAATTCTGCAGCGAGGAACTCGAGCACACGCGCGTTCATTGTGCCAGCTGAAGCAACGTCCGCACTGAGGAATTCTTGTTCTTTGTGGTAATAGTTTGGCCACCACGCGGACGCCGAAGAGTGGGAGAGATCTTGATAGGCTCGTACCTCTGGGGTATAGAACTACCCAACTCTTGCAAGGGCTGAAATCAGAGGTTACTGTACCTCGGGATTCGAGGACGTTCAATGGGGCGACGTGAGTGAGGACGGTGAGAGCTTCTGCAAGAGAGGCCTCATTGATCTTTATTGCCTCTACTGCGCCTTCCTTGTTGTACCCAACATAGGTGCGAGGAACACCAGAAATCCTGTAGGCTGAATGACTTTCCGGTTTCTCAACTATGCACTGTCCCCGAGATGATAAGAACGTTTGAATCTCGGTAATTTTAGAGGCTAGCGTTTCCTGAGCTGCTGCGGAGGCTGGGCAAATTGCGAAGCCAGTTTTTGTGGTCTGTACTTCGCGTACGAGCTTTTGGTCTAGAAAATTGTTGAGCTGTTCCATTACGGCGTAGGGAGATATATCCAGCGCTGGATGTCCAGATGAAACTCGAACTAGGAGTCTATTATCTTCAAGCGGCTTTGCGAGTTTCTCTCTGTTCGTATTTTGGGAAGGCTTTTTAGGCGGGCCAGCTTGCTTGGATAAAGGCTGCGGGCGGCTTGGTTTCGGAGCTGGGTTTGCCGCAACAGCAGCGAACAGCTTTTTACCTGAGGGTTGCAAGGTTGGGCCTAGGCTTGCTGTTGATTGGGAAACCTTTTGCGTTGCCTGTGTTGTCTGTATTGCCTGTGCTGCCAGGTATGGATTGGGAGGACGGGGTGAGCCTCTGACATGACACTCGAAGTGACGTCGAGCTACTAGATTAAGATCCGTGACAAATTCGCGGAATTTCTTCTTGAGGTGGAGAGGTAAGGTGTCGTTATCACCAGTCGCCTCATCAAGTACGATTGCAATGTTTTGGAACATAAGAGTGGCCTCACGATTCCTGGCGTCAGCGGCGGAGGTGGTTGACAATAAACTCTCTGTCAACGACAAACCCCCCACCCATCTGGGTGGAAGCATGTAGGGGTGGAGGGGGGAGTGAAGGGGGAGGAAGGGGAAGATTCGACATGATGGCGCGGCGAGATTTCTGATGAGTGATGAACTGATTGTTGTGATGATGTTTGTGTCATCCCCCATAACCCAGAAATCTTTTGGGAACCATGGGTTTTTTTCCCGTGACTTTTACCTAATGCCAGTACCATTGCTATAGCAACCAATGTGTATTTGATTACCAACCTATTGAAGTTAGGTTTAACATGTACCCCAAGATTTAAAATACGTTTTGTCCCCAGTCCCATACTAATTTATGTGTGACTGGTGACAAAACCTATCCTGGTGTGAGTATAGTCGTCCCTCTCTAACTCGATAGTGGGTCCCGGTATAAGTGTTGAAAATATTCATTGTAACTTGGACTTTTATATTTGCAAAACTTACCCTTACAGGTCGTTTTGTGTGCAGGGGTAAGTATTGCAAATGTAAATGGTTGAATTTCAATGAATATTTTCAACACTTATACCGGGACCCACTATCGAGTTGGAAAGGGACGACTGTATTCATGTACCGGTACTTGTACTAGTATGTAAAAAGATCTAGTAGTTTCCCATATTATCCTTAGAATGCCAACCATTTGGATTCAGCTACAGTTGAGCCTGTTAAAATCCATAGTGGGTTCCGGGTTTAAGTATTGTTAAGATTTATCGATTTGTTCAAGCTAGATTTTGCAGCACTTACCCTTACAGTTCATCCTACGTGCAGGGGTAAGTATTGCAAATATAAACGATAAAATTTCTATGAATCTCTTCAGTAATTATACCGGAATCCATTATGGGCTTGGACAGGTTCCACTATACTCATTTCATTTTGATTCAAGCGTTCATTATTTGTCGTCACACCACAAAGTTATTCCCCTTATGCTATTCAACATCATGTCCCCGCATCCCTCGACGATTACCATTTCAGTAGTTTATTCCCTCCAAGTAGAAGGTAAAAATACAAATATATTTAATTTAGAACAACTAAGTCAACTTCAAGCCTCGCAGGTAATTTTATTACAATTACGGGCATTCGTTTTTGTACATGCACGTACATATTATTATTATTATTATTATTATTATTATTATTATTATTATTATTATTATTATTATTATTATTATTATTATTATTATTATTATTATTATTATTATTATTATTATTATTATTATTATTATTATTATTATTATTATTATTATTATTATTATTATTATTATTATTATTATTATTATTATTATTATTATTATTATTATTATTATTATTATTATTATTATTATTATTATTATTATTATTATTATTATTATTATTATTATTATTATTATTATTATTATTATTATTATTATTATTATTATTATTATTATTATTATTATTATTATTATTATTATTATTATTATTATTATTATTATTATTATTATTATTATTATTATTATTATTATTATTATTATTATTATTATTATTATTATTATTATTATTATTATTATTATTATTATTATTATTATTATTATTATTATTATTATTATTATTATTATTATTATTATTATTATTATTATTATTATTATTATTATTATTATTATTATTATTATTATTATTATTATTATTATTATTATTATTATTATTATTATTATTATTATTATTATTATTATTATTATTATTATTAGTATTATTATTATTATTATTATTATTATTATTATTATTATTATTATTATTATTATTATTATTATTATTATTATTATTATTATTATTATTATTATTATTATTATTATTATTATTATTATTATTATTATTATTATTATTATTATTATCAACGGTTAACGCCAAGTAGGCTCGCGGGATTGACCCGGCCTCTTGTCTCCCATGGGACGATTGGCGTGCTTGCGCGGCTGTAAGCCACCAAGCGTGTCAAGTTGTCTAATAACATCGAAATTATCTACACAAGCAACCCAAGTGGGTCTAGAGCTGCTGGGGAATGTTTAATTCCCGGCCAAGTGTGCGCAGATGCACAATACAAAGTATATCTGGCCGCGGCTACAGAATGTACGACCGCATTTGCACGTACATATTTACGTGTAACTGAAAGCAGCTTGTGCCATTTTCCGAAGTGGTAACACGTGATACTTAAATTTTAGCGAAGCCAAACGACGCTTAAATCTAAAATTAGAATACACCCATAACCCATAGCCTGTCATAACACATAGCAATTTTGTCCACCGAGGAGTATGGGTTATGACATGTTCTATAGTACGTCTTATTTTCCTAGGGAACAGTGGCCAGGTCTAAATCAGCCGATAAGTAGCTCATAGACACACAAATCTCAAGAGTCAATCTGCTAACCAAGCCACTGTTCTCAGCGGGGGCTGGAATAATTTGCGATTGCTACAGGCATGAAAAGAAAGACGGGGCAAGGAGCGTCGTTCCTGCTGCTACAATTTCGTTTATTCTATTCTAAGCTTAGGGGTATTGTGAATAAGGAGTTGAAGTCTGGTATTGTTTTGTATACAATCAGCTACTAGTATCTCTATCGCGGTTCACGCGGTGAGACCGAGTTAGCCGTGTATAGTCCAACCTCATCTATAGCGATAGTGGGTCCCGGTATAAATGTTGAAAATATTTATCGAAATTAAACAAGTTACATTTGCAATACTTATCCTTGCATCCAAACATCGGGCAAGGGTAAGTATTGAAAATGTATATGAATGAATTTTAATGAATATTTTCAACATTTATATCGGGACCCACTATCGCTATAGATGAGGTTGGACTGTACACCTGTCCATCACCTCAAAGGGAAAAAGGGCTTAGCCTGGGACCCGGATGATAAAACAACACAATCAATTAATCTCAAACTTTGAATTTTGGACCATTTACCTTTTCTGCGGGACCAAGCGCTTATAACATGTTTCCAGTCACAACCTCGAACAACTTAGCCTCCCGTAAAATTATTTCTGACGTGTAACCGAATATAAATGTCATTCGCGGCTGGATTATAACATAGTGTGCAATAACAGAAATCCTCGGACCAGGTTGGTTCTAGCAAAAGATCTTCTCAGAAGTCAGATGTAAATATGTCTCGACAGACAGACCACGATACCCTAGCAAACCGAATTACTGGCACCAATTGATAGTAGAGCCTGTCTCAGCCAGTAGTGAGTCCCGATTTACTCATCGATAAAAATTTGTTGTAATTTTACCATTTGTATTTGTAATATTTAAAGGGGTATTGAAGAGGGCCCAGAGCAGTATAGCGATGCAGATAAGAAGCGAGCATATCGGGCTCAACGCTTATCTGTACAGAAGAAAAGTCCCTGAAGTAGAATCACCCAAGTGCCAATGTGGATATCCGTCTCAAAATGCCAAGCACATGGTCATGGTGTGTCCTCAATGGGCAAGGGGAAGAGAGGAGGTGCTGAGAAAGGCCAGAAATAGGTCTTTTGAGGCAATGATGAAAAGCCCAGAAGATATTGCCTGAATCACGCAGTGGATTCTGACCGAAGGATGGGTACTATGTTACTACGATAAAATTCGTCTCCCTGTCAATTAAAAGTGGATCTTATATAGAGTATCAGGGTCAATTAGATTTACTTGCATGTAGTATTTCAGCCCTAAGTATTGTTACTAGTCAGACGCAATTGGCGCTAGTTAGCAACAATACTTAGGGCTGAAATACTACATGCAAGTAAATCTAATTGACCCTGATACTCTATATAAGATCCACTTTTAATTGATAGGGAGACGAATTTTATTGTAGTGACATAGTAGAACAGTTTCGGCTCACTAGAGAAGTCGAGGCAGTGATAGACGAAAGGGTCTAAGCGAGAGATAGGACGAATTCCACGTTGGACGGTACAGAGAGAACTCACTTTCTAAAGGTGAGTTTAAAATACTACTGAGTTAAACTGTAGAGATTAGGGGGTTTTCACCGAAAGTTTCCTCCTGTGTAAATAAGAAAGTTATAGTCACCTGCATGGACCCATTGGGTGCCTTACCAGGTTAATTGAAATCAAACAAATAAAGGGGTATTGTAGCATAAATCTTAACAATAATTAATCCGGGACCTATTATCATCTGAGACAGTCTGTGGTGTGTGACTAGGCACATTATAGGGGTGCTGTCAAGCAAAAAGTAGCCCAAAAAGGTAAAATTGTACAGATTGTAGGCTGATACCACGCTCAGACCGTCCAAAGATTGCCGGAGAAACTGGAGCTGAGCTTTGATTGTCTATCAGATTCTTTGAGGTCAGGGGCGTGGGAGGTTTTGTCTCAAGTTACCTTCCATCAACTTAACGGGCCAACCTCTGGATGGGCAGTATCTGAGTACAGGCTATCAGGGGCAATTAGTTTTACTTGCAAGTAGTATCGCAGACCTTAACATTGTTACTAATTAGCCCTGATTTTGTATGTCATTGCCCTTCCAACCACTGGCTCAATCTACGTTAGGAGCGCTAATTAGTAACAATATTTAGGGCTGCAATACTACATGCAAGTAAAACCAATAGCCCCTGATAGCCTGTAATAGATAAATAATTGAGGGAATAAGATATAAAATTGACTAGGCACTCTAGGCCCTAAAGATAATGATATGACCGTACTAAACTGACGGTAACTAAATAACAAAACTGGACCCTCAGGTCAATCCGCGATGTCCTCAACTCTGAGATACCAGATCTTAATATATAGCTCCTCCATGAGCGTTTGTCAGGCTCCAGACTTCTGCTAACCCTTTGCCGTTTCATGGCCCGTCTCTGGTCAGTTCTATGCAACCTATTCTAACCCCCCCCTTTGTTTACCGGTACCTGACTGAGACTCATATCTACTTCTTGTTACGCTCTGTTTCATCCTACACTCTGCCCTCCGGTATCAGCTTCGGAATAACTCAAACGCGCTAGTCTCGTTTGGGCATTTAACTGTAATCAGCAGTGCAAATTTTTTTCTGAGGATGGTAACCAACTACCGCTACTTCAAACGAGAATGTTAATTCGATATACAGTGTCTCAGCCCTAAAGATTGTTAGTGGCTGATGATAGTTTTGTATGTTAAGATGAGTGACTGCAAGGTATAGACACACAGAACCAACATCAGCCACTAACAATCGTTAGGGCGGACACACTGTACACTATGGTATGAGAAATCGAAGGTCACTGTAGTCCCCTTCCATGATTATTTTCCCTCTAATTCCATGAAATTATTATCTGATACAAGGTATAAATATAATAACCGGAGTATTAAAATTATGATTCCTTTGCAATGTTGAAGGGGCTTAGTGACTATGGAGGCAGATTCAGATTGGATAGCTTCGCCTATCTTACTTCGCTTACAAATAGAAACTCTTCTCTATATGGTTACAAATAGTGTGGTTTGGGTCGGATAGTGCAGTGGTATATTGTCCGGGCTGTTCTCCAAAACAGAGTTTGGGTAGCTTGGACACATGCCCCACTTGAGACAGGAGAAAGCTGGTTCGAATCCAGCAAAACACGCACACCACTTCTCTCGCGGTGATATTGTACTCGTAGGATGACGAAAGCATACTTAGATAATCACAGGTTTTTCTCGCTTTTCCCTGTGGTGGGTATTCACGGAAGAGGGTAAATGTCGTAAGGCGTTATTCTCATAGTGGTATCTGCAAATGAAATCCAAGTATGAGTGTTCCAAACGTCAAGCAGAGCTATTCTGCGAAATATACATGTCTTCCGTAATCATGCGCGTCATATCCTCAGGCTACTTACGCAGAAATATTTTTTAAAAAAAATTGAAAAGGTCTATTAGCTTTAAACCATTCAATTATTCTAATTCGGCGCCTCAAGGCTAACGTAGGTATTTTCGGATGTTACGCATTCTTTTTTGCAAAATGACACACTTTGACGTTAGGGACACCCATACTCAGACACCATTCGCAGTACCACTACGAGTGGTAACGCCTTGCGACATGTAACCTCTTCTGTGAATACCCACCATGGGGGAATGCTATGAATACCCACAATTAATTGAATATGCTTACGTCATTCTAGAGATTCAGTACCATAGCGGGAGTAATTGTGTGAGTGCCTTGCTGGATTCGCATCAGCTTTCTCCTACACGGAGTGAGGCATGTGTCGAAGTTACCCAGTCTCTACTTGGGTGAACAGCCCGAAGAGTGTACCACTGCACCATCCGACTCTCTCTATGTAGCCGCACGAACGCTAAAATAATTAACTTGAATGCATCTCTGTTTCAATCCTTCTCGATAACCCTTGTTCTTTCCTGATCTATTCCTCATCTTATCTCTCCCACTCTAACTCACTATATATTCTTCCTCATGCTTACTCATTTATTCACACAGTATTCTTGTGCCTTTCGTCTTGTGACCGTTATTCGATCTACTCCTTGACACTCCCATTGCAGAAGGCGATCCCAGTCTCACGCTGTACAATATTCTCATTACTCACCGATCCAAAACTTCGTTATGAATATAATTAACTCTAAGTTAAGCAACTAGTGTAAGAGATAAGCAAAGCTGTCTTCTAATAAGTTTTGAGAATCTTTTAAGTCGGATGTCTACCTACGATGGATTTGAGCGATCTTGATCTGTACCAATATTAAAATTATCAACATATCGGAAATAATGCTGAATATTTGCATTTGTTTTTAATTATCTCTAGGCTTTCGCATGAGCCCCTATTAATTTTCGCAGAAAACATCTAATTTCGAAAGTTGACAGTGTTTCTGCATCGGAAAAATTAAATTCAATAAACTGTCTTGCTATTCGATCTGCATCTTCAAGCTCCTGCATTTCATCTGTGAGTACCTCAGAACAAACAGCTTGTAGGTCTTCTCCTTTGGCTGCTAGAAGAATTAAATTGTCAGCTCTCTCCACAATGGCTGGGTCGATTCCGTTCAATAATGCGCAGCAAGTACCAAAGCTCGATATACTGCGACCGAAGACAAACTTATAGAGATAGGTGATTTGATCTTGGATAGTGTTTGCGTCAGTATCGATGTGAACTTCCATGTGTCCAAATGCCAATTCAGGCCGTTCATGAAGATGTCCATTCTCAAAAATTTCATGAAAGTGAGTTACACCAAGAACTTTAGGACGTTGAGAACCAAGGGTAAGAAGATACTCGAAGACTCCACAACAGAGGCCCGCGCCGTCAGATGTACTAGTTCCTTTGCCAAACTCATCTATAATGACCAAGGTTCGATGCGATATCAAAGTTAATGCTAAAGAAATCTGTTGAAGATCAATCATAAATGCACTTTGATTTCTAGAAACGCTCTCTCGGGTTGAGATTCTTGTTAAAATCTTATCGGTTAATCCGATAGTAGCTTTTTCAGCGGGGACAAAGCTTCCAATGTGCGCCATATAGACAATCAAAGCATTTTGTTTTACGTAGACACTTTTTCCAGAATAATTGGGCCCAGTCATGATGATCATACTTGGAGCTTTGGCATCCTTATTTGTACATTCATCTTGTGATAAAGTGAGATCTTCGTCTTGTTGATCTTCTCCAGGCCCACCTGTTAAAAAACACCCATTTGGAATATAGGCAGGAACGCTGAGTTCTTGTAAAGGATGTCTACCACCTTCGATTTGGATGATATTTGACGTTGTCATCGTAGGTTGATTGAATCGATATTTTCTAGCACCTAAGGCCAGGGCAACTAAACTATCTAACTCTCCACAGAGATCAGAAGCCATGGTAAGAATGTCCTCGTAATCGAGAATAGCGAGAGCCAGCTTGTGGACAATTTCAATCTCTCGGTCTAAGATATCAGTATTTGTTTAAGAAAAGAAGATCGTTTTGACATTACCACAAATAATTCCATGTAAATCACCGAAATATGCATCTAGATCTCTCATTCGTCGGTTCTTGTAATATCCCATAGTATCACTGACAAACATCATCTCCCAAATATCATTTTCTGTCCCTTCTCCTTCATATTTACCCATGCAAGTCTCCGGATCGAGAGGTACAACTGTCAGGAAACCTAGTTGAGGAAAAAATATACAGTTTTCTATGTATCCAGAAGCCCATTTAGGGACATCCATCGATAGTTCATTTGCAATCTGGGTTAATAGACTATCCATGCCATCATATGTTCTTTTCATAGTATCTAATTCAGTGTCAATCCCCTGCAAAACTGTCGTGCGGTGTGTCTCAGCGGATGCTTGGAAATCTACGATGTCGGTTATCATTACCCCAATCTCATTGAGCTTGACTGGATTTATTTCACTTAAAAACCTGGCAATAATTTTCAAAGATTCCTTATCATTCATCTCACGGATTGCCTCTAGAATCTTCAGCACATGATATGTGAAGTTTTGTAAGCTACCCCATACGCCCTTTCGGATAACGTTACCTTTCCCAGAATATTTATTGATTCCTTTCTGCAGGTGCACTACAACAGTTCGAATGTCTTTGATCATCCTCAGGCTACGGTTTAGTCCCTCGAGAGTAGAAGAATTGTCTGGTCTAAGAAGTATGTTGATGGTGTTTAGTCGCTCTTGAATGATGCTCAGATCTACGCTTGGTTTCAAAAATATGTGCCGGAGTCTCTGTTTCCCTTGCGGAGTTCGAGCAAGATGATAAAATAATCCATATACTGAAAGGCCCTCTTTTGCCCCAGATGTTGTATTACTGGGTCCTCCCATATGTGAGTTTGGATGATTCTCAGACTGAATTATCTGGAGTGATGCAAGAGTGTCTGCGTTGATAAACATTGTATCTGATAATGCAAACATCCGAATTGTTTTGATTCGGAAGTGGATAGGCGATTCCTGATGGTTTGAAAGGTCTTCAATATTTTTACACTTGGATATATAATTAAGAATTGCGCCTGCACAGCCAACCTGTATCTAAAGTAAGAAATTATGAATATAATGGTTATCAGAGGACCTTGCCGTGAGTCGACTCTCAAGATCAATTGATCCAGCGAGCCTCATCGATCTTCCTTGATGACCCATACTATTTCTATTCTCATTACTTCCTACATCATCTTCTGGAGTCTTAAATATTAAGTCAGAGCCCTGTTCCAGACCAATACCAAGGTTTACGAGCTTATTCTTAGCTGACTCATAAGAAAATTCGGATGAAGGCCTGGATTCTAGAAAATAAAAGCCGCAGACGTCATCTGGAATGTAAATTTAGAAACCGTTGGCAAGAAAAAACGGTTAATCTTACTTCCTTCACCTTCACGATCGATACCACGAGCATCTTGGGCAAGATGCTCTTCCAATTTTTCATCTGACCTATTGTTGATTAAAATGATGGTTGGCTGTATCTGAAGTTTTAGAGTGTTAACGAGATCAAAGTAATCCATTTTAATTTCTTGCATCATGTAAAGCTTTTGCTCTCGAGGGATGTAGTATGCACAGCCAATTGTACCACGATCTCTCATATCAATTGCCATAAAAACATCATTCATAACATCATTCTCTTCTCGAGATTGAATTTCAAGGTTCGACTCAATCTTTGCGGAAAAATCGCTATCTAGGCATGGATTGGGTGAAATCCCGGAGAATTTTGAGCCCAATGTTCTAATAGAAATTCTATTTGAGCATGGTGAGATGGGTGTGGCTTTTGGAGAGACAGTAGAACTAAGTTTTGATGCCGAAGTAGAAAGAGAGGGCTGCCGAGGAGTGTTGCGTGATACTGAAGTCTGTCTAGATGTAGAGACACTATGATTAATACGCCGTCTTTTGTGACTGCCTGACTGGTTTTCGAGATGTTTAACTTCCTGCATTGTGCGTCTAAGTTTCTTCTCGTTAATGATATTCAAGAGACCTAGCTTTAGGAAATTCTTTGCCTATACTACAGAGTCAATATTATGATAACGATATAATCATCTAGCCTGATGAGCAGTTAGAAAACTCTTAAAAAAGCTTACACGTAATGGAAAATGGTTTTTTGGGGATTAATTGAGGGACAGAGAACTCTTTATCGTTGGATGTTGGATGAAATTTGAGTCTTAACATTGGACCTGTTGTTCTAGCATGCCAAAAATACGAGTCGGGCAATGTGTGAACATTTAAAAAAACTTATCGGCAAGACTTATTTGCATGCTAAATCTGCTCCAACATTCTTCTTCCACTCATTAAACTCTTTTCTCTGTTTTCTGATGTCTAAAAATCCAGGCCTGCTCTCTAATACTTTGAACGGATTGCTGAAATGATCTCTACCGGCTATACAATCATTGCTAAGAAGTTTATTCTCATACTCTCTTTCGATTTTTCCAGCCCATACTCGCCATTGTATGGGTCGTAGCTCCGGAGTACCCAAAACCAATCCCAGGCAAACTACAAAGATTGCCACCACGGTTTCAATCGAGATGTCGATAGGTAATGAGGACGCTTTGATCGTTTTAATTCCATTGGCGGAGACTGAAGCAAGAGAGGTAGTGCTGGTGAAATGTTCATGGGCGGAATAGCAACTGTTGATGGGTGAGAATTTGGTGTTTTGAGCTCTGTATTAAAACACTCACGCGTGTGCTAAGAATAATAGTCCAAGCCCAGATAGAAATTTTGAAACCTGAGTCATAGTTCTCCTAGAACGTTGACTCTAGATCATTCATTGGTTTTTAGCTGGACGTTATTCGAGGAACGTCTAACTGACTACGATGGTGAATAGGCAATTATCAATGCTATAATTAGAAAGGTTCCTGGGCGGTACTTAACAGTAAGCGATATTCCCAGTGAAGTACTAGTATTAATACACTTTTTGGGGTAGATTCGATATCCAGTGTCTCAGCCCTAAAGATTGTTTATGGCTGATGTTGGTTTTGTATATGTATGCCTTGCAGTCACCTATCTTAACATACAAAATTAACATCAGCCACTAACAACTTTTAGGGCTGAGATACTGTACAGTAGAGCCTGTGAAAACTCTAAGTGGGTCCCGGTATAATTATTGAAAGGTTTCATTGATAATTAACAGTTTATATTTGCAATACTTACCCATGCACGTATAAAGTCGAAGGAGTAAGTGTTGTAAAAGGAAGTACGAACAATTCCATATATCTTAACAGTAATTAAACCCGAGACCCACTATGGGGCTTGATAGGCTCTAGCGTAAACAGCGACCACAATATACGTTTACAGCCGGCACCGCGTGGGATCAAGGAGTCCCACGATGACAGCCCACAATGCCCTGAAAAAAAGGTCGTTAATTTCACAAGGCACTCTAATTTAAGAAATTTAAAGAATGTGCTAACACGATATTGCCATGGTTGTGTCTGA
Source organism: Podosphaera xanthii (assembly GCA_028751805.1). Classification (NCBI taxonomy): domain Eukaryota; kingdom Fungi; phylum Ascomycota; class Leotiomycetes; order Helotiales; family Erysiphaceae; genus Podosphaera; species Podosphaera xanthii. The sequence goes on from JAPWIX010000007.1 coordinate 7,535,914, forward strand.
ATCAGATCTTTAAGGGGTCTGGTTACGTAGGTGGGAAGAGAAGTAAACTGTAACAGTATCAAGGCAGTGGGATGTGGTGGTGAGCCTCTCACCCCCCAATCGTGAAGAAGATTCTTCTCCTGCTCAAATATCTGTACAAAGCTGAGGGCTCCGCCATTATTCAATCCGGACGGGCCGTAATGGCCTCAGGATGTTCTCATAGCGGGCTAGGGTTGCAGGAGTTGAAGATACTTTGTGCGCATGCAGACTGGGGAAAGGAGGTGCACGGCATGTTTTACTGGACTGCCCAATAGAGAACCATCAACACTCTAATCTTCTTAGTCTTCTAGACGCGGATCAATCAGACAATACCGCCACACTTCGACTGCTATCTGATCCTCGCCTTGCTCTACACACTTCCCTGTGGATCGTTGGACTTCAGAGGCTCGCGCAGTTTTGCAAAGCCGACGCTCTCATGGCGGAAAACGTGACTTGACACGAAGAACCAGTATTATCTGGGGTATAATCTTGGGTAAACAACTCTACGCACGCGGATGACACATTCGCATTACAGTAGTATCTGCGCACCCTCTTAGTATTCCCTTTGTTGAAATTACATATATCATTCTTGATATCAGTTGTCAGGCCGTCGACTGTAGGGGCCAGATTTTTCTTCCTGTAGAAGTGTTGTGCTATCGACATCGGCGATCTACATAACCGTGATGTGGATCGCATCAGGTGCACCATACCGCACGTGTGAGGTCAGGTACTAAGTGGATCATAAAATGTTTGATGTGTTTGACACGGTGGGTCAAACACTAAGCGAGAATCTTCGTATACAAATAGTGGGCTCTCCGCACAATATATTTAGATATATTGATCATTCATTATACATCAATTATTACACATTATCTTCTCATACAATCTCCTGCAATACCATAGTGACATCTTTGCAAAGGTCAGCACATGATGATACCTCCCAAATCTCATAACTGTAACAAGAAGATTTTCCTGGAACATCACACAGATGTAATTCATAGCTCTAGATGGCTAAATAGCGAACGAACTTAATAATGGCATTGCCAAGGGTAGAGACATCACACAGCCACTCTTTGAGGTTTTCCTGTCACAAAATTCCAATTTCATCTTTGTCCAAGAACCATATATGTATTGGAATTCTGGTTTGGCAGCCTATTCTACACCCTCTTCCAGCATATCATGCTATCATACCCCACAACAATCCAAATATCGAGCCAAGGGTTGTAACTCACATAAATAAAAACTCGACCTATAATATATAAACAAGGTCTGATTTTCTGTCTGACCCAGTCATACAAGCTTTGGAGGTCACTACATCCTGTAGGAACTTTCAGATTTCATATATTCAACGAAAAATCCACTGTAATAGGGGACACCCAAACAACACTGTAGAGATTCTTCTAAATAAAACTTTAAATCAGACAACTATTTCTTAAGTTAGGTGATCTGAATCTACACTATTTTCAGTCGAATTCTATGGTTACAAGTCCAGATTTACCCGCTTCTAAACTCTTTTATTTCAAAAAATGCCACAGAGCAAGTGACCTTGTTGGTCCTAAAGTTATAGAAGAGTTTGGCGGGACTTTCCATAGATCAAACACTCGGAATACGTCTAACATAGACTTGGCCTTTGCTGCCGGATTCCAGAAGATAAAATTGCATAACAGGCACTATGGAGAAAGCACTGGCTCAGATCACGAATTAATTCTGTTTGAGGCATCGCTCTCTTATCAATTGATCCCTGGCCCCTGCTTACCCGCAAGGTTGAACATCAAAAAAGACTAACAGGGAGGTCTTTGACCAAAAACTTTCATTGTCTGTATCCCATTATATATCTCTCATCTAAAACGCAATTCTAGTCAAGGAGTCAGACCATGTAGCCTGTCTCCTTCAAGATCTCATCATCAAGTCATTCTAATGCTTGGTAGACCGAGCAACTTTCCAGTATGAGAAAGGACTGACAATCAACAAAGAGGAGGGCCAAAAAGTCTTGGCCCTCTAATGACATTGAGGAGGCTAAGATTTCAAGAAATACATATTTTAGAACAATAAGCTCCACAAAAAAGAAAATTGAGAAGAGTTTCTTGCTGGCGCCTAAGAAAAAAATATATTCAGGGCTTACAACTACTCCAATCCCAAGTTCTTTCAAACTTCCTTGATACAAATTTTGAAATATTAGGACTCAAGGCCAGAGCCTAGTGTAAGGCTTCACGGTTCAAGAGCGTAGAGCGTCAGGAAACGGCTTTTGATTGTATTTCTAAGATGAGGAATTTAATCTACAAAGCAGGTGTCGCTGCTTATATTTACAAAAGAAATGCAGCTGCACCGCTACATTTGGAAACAAACAGGAGATGACAGAAACAGACTGAAGACGACGGAAACAAACAGAAGATGACGGAATGAATGGGGTTGTATCTATGGCAACATATTGCATGGCGATGGCGTAGCCTGAGGCATCAATATCCCGTGGATCATTACACCTAGTTGTTACGGCAAGGCCAACCGAGAAGTTGAGAATAGCGTCTTCGAGTAACTACTGCAAAGGCCAGCTTCGAGGTGGAACGTCGATCGGAGATGAAGTGATCACAAGAACGAGAAGACAACAGGACGAGAACAAAAGAACAAAGGGACAACAAGTAGTCAAAATTAAAGTAGATACCAATTGCGAAGCTGGAGACCACCTATATGTCGAATCCATCTTCCTAAGTACAAAAGTTCAGACCTAGTTCCGTCTATGTGCTACCTGTTACATTTATTGCAAATTGATCCTAATCAACAGATCATAAACTTGCGGTTTCAAGTTCTCAGTCCAAAACTAAATCTAGCGCCATGATTATCAGGACTCATTCCTGAACCCTAACTTCAATCTTACTCTCCTCGTTGGACTTTGTTTCAACCACGAGTACGGCCATAACACTAGTGGCATCAACTCTTGCAGACAAATGCACTGTTCTTGTCAGAACCCTATTTCCCCTGGAAGTCTCAAGCATCAATCCTCATTCATTTTCAAGGTCTTCTCCTACGCTGTTAAACCCCGTTAACACAACTGCTCCAAATGTTTACAGAAATACATTTCACTTAACTTCAGCTTCGCAGGGATTTCTTTTACCAAAACTCGCCAGCTTCCAGTGGGACCGGCCTAAACTATCCCTTGATGAGCTCCTTCCGGCAGTGCTAGACAAGAAAACAGCTTCTGGGAAGTATAAAATTGATTGGTAAATAATCAAAAAAAACTTGAAAGTATTCCTTAACTATTTCTATTAGCAAAAAATTTTCATTTCAATGTGGTCAACATCCATCAGTCTGAAATGAATCCATCGGCATTATTATTCGCAAGAGAGGTAAGCCTGATTACTCAGCTTCTAAGGCTTACAGGCCTATCTCTCTGACCCGTGTTTACCTAAACTTCTAGAGAGAATCCTTCAACAAGAATATCATATCTTACGCATATTTCACCCAGCCTTCTTCATCATAGTTAGATGGGAGGAAGAAAACAAAGATCTGCTATAGACGCTGTTATGCTCCTACAGAAATCTGCTGAATATGACATTTAAAAAACAGAGTTACGTCTTGTGTTTTCTTAGATGTCATGGGAGATTTTGACGGACTTCAGCCCAGTCAGCTGGTATATGTCTTGAGAAGGAAAAATCTCCCCTCTAATTCCATTTCGAAGGTTTCTTCTTTCCTGTCCGAGAAAAATATTCGGCTTCTTTTCAATGGACGTCTGAGTTATCATGATCCTGTTACCAGGACTCCTCAGAATAGTCCTATTTCACCTCTACTTTTTCGCTTTTCTACAATCGAGTTATTCTTTATCAATCCATTGAATGAATTCCTGGAAATTTCATTTGTTGACGATTTCGCATTTCCTTTGCCTCTTCTTCAGGGAAGAAAAATATTTATTGTCAGGATTCGGGATTTTGGATATAGGATCGTAGGAAGTTAACGCCTGAGGCTTACTTGTTGTTGTTTGCCTTTTCTTTAATCTCGCTTAATGTTTTCTTTTCATATACATAAGTATCTCTCCTTCGATTACTGAGAACCCTTATGCTTTGTTTTCCGTCTTAACCTTTCAGTCCTCTAGGTAGACCTTCCAATCTACTCTCCTCATCTGACCTCTGCTCTCCTGTGACTGCTGTCACCTCTTGCTCTCGGCTCTTCGCCCTCTCGGTTCTCCTCTCCCCGAACCCGCGTCTCCCCAGACCGACGCATGACATTTATAAACTTGAACCCTACCTTCAAACCTTCTTTGATGGAGCAGAATCACTCTCAAATATTTTTGAAAAATCAAAATCGGAGCTATTACATTTATCAGAAAAAGACGAGCCTTTTTAGAGCCATTAATTTTGAGGACTTTTCATTGGAACCTAAAACTTCAGTGAACCGGCTAGGGAACTGGCTATGACATAATCTGTCATTCAAATATCATGTGGAAAAAAGACTCCATCTGGCTCAAGGGGCTGTGCAAAGGCTATTCCAACTTTTTTCCTGGGTTCAAGGGACTGAACTTTAATGCGTTGAGGCTGCTCTTCCTGTCCTTTATCATCCCTGTCTTAGACTACGGCACGGTGCTTTGGTATGACAAATATGGGACAGTAAAACTGATTCATGTGTGATAAGTTATTAAAGCAAGCCCTTTTTTCAATCACCGGTGCCTATAACAGCAGCCCAAGCAAGGCCTTGGAAGTTGAAGCGGCTCTTCTTCCAAATAGAGTAAGACGCTTCAAACAAGTCGCCTTCTACACATAATGTCTCCTGAAATTTCAAGTTCACTACTCCCTTTGCATATTTCAATTTTTTAGATTACAGAATGAACTTATATCTTCGTTCAACTCAATAAATGTCAGTATGTTTTCATCCTTGGACGAAAAGTCTATTAGTCATCTCCATACAATAGTACTCTTAATTACCAAGTGGCCCACACTATGGCCGAGAAATCCTTTGGATATCACTATCAGCAAACTTGATAAGTCAGTAATAAAAGACCATATTAATTTTTACAGGCGATTCCTCCTTTATAATCTATACTAATGGCTCCTTTGTCAAGAATAAAGGTGCAGTCTGTCAAAATGAGTGTTCCTAGCTTATAGTATTCGGTAGAGATCCAAGGATACACGTGATAAATATGAGCCTGTTCTGTTGCAACAAGGTGACGCTTCGACCATAACAAACATGAAAACTCTTCTGCTTATTCCTTTTTGTACAATTAATTTTTATAGTACTTTCTGTGTCTGGTGGGAAGTAATAAACAACTCCCCATTTCATTATTACACATTCTTCTTTCTCCCCCATCGTCATCAGTGATTTAAGTGATAGAAACCCTAACAGGCTGCTTTTCCAACTTCTATTATTAACACAGTAATAGGTATTTCTATCTATCTTCCTTACTCCCTGGGATTGAAATATCTTTAATTCAATCTAGGTAGTCGCGTTGGCATCACTGAAGAAGAAAACTATGAAATTTACAAGGCTTTAAGTCACATTTCTGCAACAATACCCAAAACAAGCTGTTTCATTTTTTCTAAAAGCCAAGCTGCTCTACTCAGAGTCTCCAAGGCGTCTAATTTCTTTTCACACGAGGTTAGATCTGAAAGTAATAAGATTAATCAGCAACTACATTGGTTTCCTGGCCATGAAGGGATTGAAGGCAATTTACTAGTCGACAACCTTGCAAGGAAAGATCTGGATCAACTAATTTTGTCCAATGATATATTCACATCCTATTTGTTGAAATTAAGTGCTACTAGCAGTTTAGAGATAGGGCTGTGCACTCAAAGCGATATGCACATCTACACTAGTCTCCCAACAGTTAAGACTCTATATTGTAGAATACGCTAGTCCGTATACGACCAAATCACTAGAACTCTTAGCGCTAGATTATTATTATAGATTATATAGTTAGCACTCTGTGTCTAAATGGGAGAAATTAACAACTCCACACTTCAGATTTACAGACTCTTATTTGTGCCACTCTGTTCCCTCTCTTATTTGTGATAAGTTAAAATTCTTATATTATTTGTGACTATCTCAACCAGGTATAACAACCTGGTGCTATCCATAAGCCCCCATCATAACACTATTCCTATTTGGATGAAGAGCTCAAAAAACTAATTCTTTTATCCTAGCAATCTGAACGGTCTAAGCAAGTACTTGGAGAAGAAGAAAGCAGGAAGACTATTTGTTTCTTTTAAAATCATTTTTGCGTATGCAACCTGAGGATATGACGTGAATGATTACGGAAGATATGTATATTTCGCAGAATAACTCAGTTTGATGTTTGGAACACTCATACTCAGATTTCATTTGCAGATACCACTACGAGAATAACGCCTTGCGACATTGACCCTCTTCCGTGAATACCCACCACAGGCAAAAGCGAGAAAAACCTGTGGTTATCTGAGCATGCTTTCGTCATCCCACGAATATAGTATCACCGCGAGAGAAGTGGTGTGAGGGTCTTGCTGGATTCGAACCAGCTTTCTCCTGTCTCAAGTGGGGCATGTGTCCAAGCTACCCAGACTCTACTCGGGAAAACGGCCCGGATAGTGTACAACTGCACCATCCAACCCGCAGGAAGGCTATTGGGCTTGGTAAATTTTGTAGAACATCTGTAAGAAAAACTATACCTATCTTCAAGACTAAGGCTATTGACGCGAACAAATTCCGCAGAGCGACTCGGTTGTCCACTTTTCATGCAAGAACTGAGACTGGCAACAACCTAATCTATCTTTATACGATAGAAAAAAAGGGTAGTGATATCTGCAACTTCTTTCAGATGGAGAAGCAAACCATGCCACACGTGATACTTTACTGCTCCCATTCTGAGAAAAAAAGGAACAAGGAATTTGATGGGCTGAAATTTAAAAATCTGCTTATACTAATCAGTACCAAAGTTGGTAGACTTCGCCTTCTTAAATTCTTACAATCTAGCCAGTGTTTAGAAGAACATATATCGTCTCAAGTTGAGAATTATACTTGGCATAAATTAACTTGTACCCATTTTCTACATTCGTCACTAATTTTTTTTTAAATTCCTTTATCAAATTTTATGAAAAAAAACACACACAGGAAAGACATTAATTCTGTCTTGGAAAAGTATAGCATCGAACTAAGGTCAGTTCTGCTTGAAGTAATATCGGATAGTCTCAATCTGAGTTATAAGTTATGGACTAGGGCTAAAGGTTGCTAACGGAGTAACTGGGTGAAGGAGTACATTAATTTTAAATGTATTCAAATCACTCGTCATGGCTTATGTACTGAATACATTATGATTTAAAAGAAAATGGGTGGCAAACTTATGGCGATGCGTTGATCATTACTACGGCCAATGTTTCACAGGTCGTGTCATGAGAAATAGAGGGATGATTGATGAGGTCTAATCTGGTGGAGATTACCTACATAGAATGAATGACTAAACCAAGAGATTTATATACAGACGCGTATGCGCGTATCCAACTTAATTAACAGCTTCACGTGACGTTTTCTCGCAAGCAACGATATCCTTGACAGGTCGTTTAGAAAATTTTACATTCCAAGCATTTCCCTGTTGCCATATGCTCAGTCTCCACTTGTTCAAGCGTAGTACAACTACTCTGATACTACGGTATTAATCGTGTATAGGCGCTAAAATTCGACTTTTACAGGGTATATAGGCTTTTACTAACTTGAATTAGCATGACGATAAGTAGATCTCCCCACCTAAACTTTAAATTTGTATGGCAAAAATTTCACAACGAAATATTCGTTGGTTTTGCTTTTTTGGTCCATTATAGCCCTCTATTCACTTTTTAATTCATTAATACATTTCATAAATAAATTATACTTCTATCTAGCTAATAATTTACATATCCGCCTTCAGCTTCGTAAACGGCTCTGATTCTTCGGGGCATCGAATCTATCAGTTTCTCCAAGTCATCCCCATTAAACCCCAGATCCCACGCCTCGTTCACTATTTGACGAAGATGCCCTTGACTCCGCTGCCCCCCTTGATCCAACGCTGGATAAAGACGCTCCATGTACGCTTTCATATAACTCCACAAAGTTTCTATCGGATTTAAATCAGGAGAATATGGCGGCCACTCCATTAGAGAAATATTCCTCCTTTCAAACTCACGCATAGTTTGCCTCGACTTGTGAGGAGGGGCGTTGTCCTGCATCACATCTAGTCCTGGTTCCCGAAAGAACGCACTCTCTATGAGAGGCACTATCCTCTCGCAGTAACTGGCCGCAGTGATATGGCCCCACTCCTTCTCCCAAATCAGGCAAGGCCCCTTCTGTCGTCCAAAGAAAGATCCCCAGAACATCCACCCAACTCTCCTCCGCGTCTTGGCTAGGACACAGGTATCTTCGTACTCTTCCCCAATCTTTGACTTAAACTTAGCTCAAGGGAACTCTAAATCTTAGGAGCCTTTAAGGGACTACTGACCTTTCTTGTGACCCAACGATCACTTTGCCGACCATTCATAGCCCAAGTCTCGTCGGACCAGAGGACTCTCATCCAATGTTCCTTCCGCCAGTGGAGATGTATTCTGGCAAACTCATATCTCTTCAGTTTGTTGACTGAAGAGATAGGAGGTTTTAATCGTGCAATCCTGCGTGCATATCCCCTCTTTGCCAGTTCACGTCGGATCACATTCTCGCTCACACCAAAGTGCCGAAATATAAAATGTGCAAGTTGGAAAAATGACATCCGACGATTTTCCGATGATAAACAGACGAAAAATTCTATTTCATCGACCTGGGAACTACTTAGAATAGGTGGCCTACCACTGGAGTACTGAGGCTCGGTATTTTTAACGCTCATGGTGTATTGTACCTGTCGCCATGTAATCCCAAGGCGTTGAGAGATTTTGACGTAACTGTGTCCCTCACTGGCCAAGGTTCTAACCTGCACATGTTACTCTCTTAACCTTATCAATTTGTAGATTTCAGACTTACTTGAATACGTTGAGTTTGTGTTAGGCGTTTTGCATAAGTAGGAGATGCTGATGATGGAGAAGGTTGTTGAGGTGAATCCATCTTTGCGGCAATCTAGTACAGTAAATTAAAATCTTCTAAAGTAGTTGACTTAAGGTTCAGATGCACTCACATGAAGTAAAAATTAGATAGATGAATGAAATAAAAGTATGCCGTTGAGCAAAATAATAGTAAATAGCTGACAATGATTTAAACGAAACGACCTCAGGTGTGCGCGAGTGAAGAAAGGTGCAGGCATGAAGATGGGCGTTGGACTTCATATACAGATGCATATCTCTTATGCCTTAGGCCATAAGATTTTAAAATTTGAAGCTAACAGGGATACTGTGGATCTATCGTGAGGTAACCTGGAATATCACCACTTTATCTCCACTTTATCCCCGCTTTAACCCTGTACCCTATAAGAAGCGGATCAACGAACAATACCCTATCATGAGAGTATGTAGTTGGATGAAATTTCCCTTTTCTGTACGAAGACATTATCGATATTTATCTAATTTGAGTATCCTATGAATTAACTTTTTCATGGCTGCATGCATGCGGAGCAATGTTTACCGGGATCACCTTACCTGCTTTCGCAACTAACTTACAGTCGTCCCTCTCTAATTCGATAAAGGATGCCAGTATAAGTGTCGAAAATATTCATCGTAACTTGGACTTTTATATTTGCAACACTTATCCTTACAGGTCATTTTTGGCGCAGGGGTAAGTATTGCAAATGTAAATGGTTGAATTTCAATGAATATTTTCAACACTTATACCGGGACCCACTATCGAGTTAGAGAGGGACGACTGTATGTCCTCTGTGTTCGCTTTTCCCCGCTTCGTCCACAAACCTGCTTTCCAACATCGTCATCATTGCTTCTGATCGTTAAGAATAACTCCAAATTCTTACTCGATCAGCACACTTAACATAAAACAAAAAAATCATTTGTGATTTACTCATCTTAGTAATTCTAATGTTCGGTTTGCTTGCTTTATTTATTACTTACAAATATCATGACAGGATGGATGATACAATCTCCCCAACAGTCCGCAGACGCGCGCCCTTTCTCTCACGAGATCAAAGGATACAGGTGAGTATAAAACTTCAGCAACGATATGGATAATTTAATAAATTAATGTGACTTAGATACTCGCACTTCACAGAGCAGGAATCTCGAACAGGGAAATAGCAGATCAGTTAAGAGTAACCATCACACAAGTTCAGGGAGCAGTTCGATCTGGTCGCGCCTCCCCTCAACCTAGAACAGGACGGCTACTTTCCTTGAGCTCTGCTCAGGTTGATGAACTGGAAATCTTTGTTTGTTCTTGTAGAGAAACATGACAGATGTCGTTTCTCGAACTGGCACTCCACTTTCGTCAGTGGGGCGTCAGGGAATTTGCGATCCAGACTGCGTTGCGCAAGAGATGATACGAAAGAAGTCTACCCACGAGGTGTCCCCCCTCACCGAAAACCATCGCTCGGTACGCATTTCTTGGGCAGAGCAGCACCTCAGCTGGCGTCAAGAATGGTCCCAGGTTCTTTGGAGTGATGAAACTTGGATCAATTGACGATCGAATAATGTCTGGTCATGTTACCAGGAAAGTGAGTATAGACCAATCTATTGTCCAAGGTATGCAAATTTCTAACTACATGAAAGGAGAGGCCAGGAATTTGACGATACTTGTGTCCTAGACCGATACAAGAAGAACAACTCTTGGATGTTCTGGGGGAGTTTTGCCGGAGTTGAGCCGGGCCCATGCATTTTTTAGGAGAGGGATTGGGGAAATTTGACCTCCGAAAAATACGCTTTACGTATTCTCCCGTTGGTAGTAGATTGGACTAGGGCGAAGTCCGAAGAGATTGGTCGCCAAGTCTACTTTATGCACGACAATGCGGCTGTACACAGAGGACGTCCTGCCAGGGAATACCTCTACGCTAATGGAGTCGAATCTATTCCTTGGCCTGCTAATTCCCCTGATTTAAACCTGATCGAGAATGTATGGAGTATGATGAAATACTATATACAGGAACGGTATCCAGAGTTTGAGCAGAAGAGGCAGCGGAACAGGGAGGAGGTTCGCTCCATTGTGTTAGAGGCATGGTACCATAGCACGACGATGGAAAAGCTATCTCGTCTAATGGAAAGCATGCGAGGAAGTCATTGGCGCAAACGGTGGTCCCATCCCATACTAGAAAAAATTAGCGATACTATCGAAAATTACAAAATGAAATCAAAACATGACTGACGTATAAATGTGATTTTTCGGCTTAGTGCGAAGCTAAGCGAAGAATGACAGGGCAATTAATTTTTGTCGGACACGAATTCTCTCACGTCATGTCAGTTTTTCTGGAATGAAGTTTGAAGCTTTACCTAATTAGGTCTCGCTTAGACAAGATTATCATTGAAAACTATCTAATATGGACAATGATGGGCAAAAAAACCCCTGTAAATGACCAGATAGTTAACCATCCCTTGTCCCCCTGTACCCCGAATAAGACAGTTTTAGACCTTTGTTAGCCTGGCAGACCCGGTTTGACCCTTAATTTCGCCCCGCTTAATATTTCTCAATGTGGTAATGGCTACATACTTTTGCGACGCTAACCTCAAAAGACCATTTTGCGTATATCGTTAAATGTTCTAAATGTAAGCAGGAAGATTTCTGTGAGTCTTTCCAGTAATTGAACCAGTATCCAGTATCGGCTTATTCAGTTTCTATAGTAGACACATGAATACACATAATTAGAGCTGTTTAACAAATTGTAGCAGAGCGATGTAGCTGTTATCACTTTGGCGGATTTCCGATGAAGACAGGTTGTCAGGTCAATCTTTTGCAGTAAAATTGATCGTTAGAGTAGAAGGTACTTCTCATATGTATCACTATCCTGAATTCACTGGCATGGTAATCTATAGCCGAATACGTCTCTGCGCGATTTATGACCTTAGTGGAGTAGCCTAGGTCTGTGTCGTTTACCGCTAGATCACATGAAAATTTTCATTTGTTTATCGCTGATCCAGATCAGGATAACAATTTCAAGTTTCTATTAAATAGGTCGAATGTAATCGTTAATCAAAGTACTAGAAGGATTACTCGGGAGAGTGAGTTTTATCTTGTGTGGCTGAAAATTTCCTGTGATGCGGAATTTATTTAGGTCTTGTCTCAATATTTGAAAACCTTGTCCGAAAAAATTTAGGTACAGCGAGACGACGAATGCTTTCATCAATCGTTGCCCGTCCAGTCACTAACAAATTCAGTTTCTTACCTCAATGGGAAAGAAAGCCCAAAAAATATAACTTGAGCATAGGTCAAAGAATTTGTGGATGTTAATGTTTTAGACCATTCATACGTCATTAAACGTTTCCTTTAGTACATAACTCATGTCAAGATGGGGATTAAATTCCAACTCAAGATACCTTATAGGCGTCAACGAATGTCTGTCACATGCTCCGAGAGATATAGGGTTAACCTGATAAAGGCACTTAACCTCACGGTTTAATAAACAATGGCTGACCATGTGCCGGAGACGAAATTTTCATTCATTCGTTCACTCATTCGTTTTCTGGAGGACGTAATATTTAGAGTTTTTGCATAGCCGCCTGTGACATTTATTAATTGATATGTAGAGAGAGATGTAAAATGACTACTCACTATGTCAGATGACTGAACATAATCTTCAAATCCTTCGATTTGTTCTTGCAACTCTGATAGGCCAATTTTTTCATCTTCAATTACTAAATTTATTTGAAGCTTCTTAATACCGAATCCAACAGGCACAAGCTTGGAAGCTCCCCACACAAGCCCATCTTTTTCGATCCCACGGACGGCTGCTTCGAGAGCTTTCATATCCGTCTCATCATCTGCGATCAAGTCAGATTACCAGGTAGGGATGCTTTTATAGATTCTTACCCCAAGGCTTGACATCCATTGTTACGACAGATTTCGCGGCAGGCTTGGCTTTGCCTTCCTTTTTCTTTCTGTATTCGGCTAATCGTTCATTGCGTATCCTCTCAGCTTCAGCATCCTCTTCTTCATCACTTCCGAATAAGTCAAGATCATCTTCATCTTTTTCTTTCTTTGCACTATTGATAGTAACCTCAGAAGTTTCTGGACCATATGTTGTGTAGGCTTGAGTGGCATCACCAGGGAGACTACTGAGTTCGTCTGCGTATGACCCGATGTGTTTATACCATCTTGCGATATTGGGGTATTTTTCGGACTCAGGGGGAGATTGTAAAGCCTTGAAGGTTACCACATCGGCCTGAGATGGCGAATAGCTGTTGAAGAAGTTAGCGCTATTCAATAATCTGCATAATAATATTAGGACTGATATATTTCAGCGTTCAGAAGTGCATTAGTTGCTTTGGTTATCGTCATCTGACAGTTCTTGAGGCTGCTAGGTAACACGGACCAAAAAATTTCATCATGAGATTAAAAAATGAAAAGAAGCTTAAGTTGTAAAGGCTCGGTGAAGTTTTCATCAAAAGTCGAAAGCGGAGTATAGAATGCAACTTACCCAACGATGTATGATCGAGTCAATAGCCAGCTGTTGAGAACTGATTTACGTCAATTTGGACTTTGAACATCCGCAAGCACAATATTGAGGCTTACTATGTAGGCCAGCATCCGTGAGCAAGTCAGTGAATCCCATGTTTAAGGAAAAAGTTTGAGGTGCTGAATGGAGATGAAAATTTACATTTGAAGGAAAATTCATTCACATATTTATGTGTAAAAAGAAATTTAGTCAGAGCAGGGATTAATTTACTTAGTGTATTTTAAAGAGCGCGCTACACGATATAGTATTAGTCGCCAAGGATGGTCCTGCACCCTGAAGAATCATCGAGAAGATTCCATGAGGTACGGAACCACCCAGGTAATATAAGCCCAATGTAGTCATCTTATTATTTAGCAAATCATTTACCATCAATAAGTCGTTATATATCAGTCGTATTGTGATTTCTTTTAGATTAAAGTTATGATTTTGCGGCAAGTCTCTACTACTGCAGCTCGTCAAGCGTCCCTTGCTTGGGCAAAACGATCAATTCTTAGAAGTGGTTTACGAGCTTCTCTACAAAATGGAGTTCCAAGAATTAGTTCGAGAAAAAATAAAACTTATGAATTTCTCCCATACTCTCCATCTGGACAACGCGAATATGCAAACGGCCGCCCACACCCTCCAGGCGGCACGCATCTTATGGATTTAGGAGGAGACACTAAATCTGCCCTGGAACAATACGGAATAGATCTAACGGCTAAAGCTCGGGCCGGAGGGCTGGATCCCGTTATCGGTAGAGACGCAGAGATTCAGAGAACAATCCAAGTTCTTTCCCGGCGAACTAAAAATAATCCTGTTCTTATTGGGAGTGCTGGAACAGGGAAAACAGCAATTCTTGAGGGATTAGCACAACGCATTGTGAACGGGAATGTTCCAGAAAGTATCATTGAGAAAAAAGTAATCGCGTTAGATCTGGGTCAACTCATCGCAGGAGCCAAATTCAGAGGAGACTTTGAAGAACGACTCAAATCAGTCCTCAAAGAAGTACATGATGCTCATGGCAAAGTGATACTCTTTATAGACGAACTTCACATATTACTCGGACTTGGCAAAGCTGAAGGCAGCATTGATGCAAGCAACTTGTTGAAACCCGCCCTTTCAAGAGGAGAACTTCAATGCTGTGGCGCTACAACGCTGAATGAATATCGCGCAATCGAAAAGGGTAAGTGATAAAATCGTCCCACGGTTATCTGACTTATTTTGATGTTTTTTACCTTTGACCCCTGTCTTAATTTTCATAAATGGATCATTATTACTGTTATAAATTTTGGTTATCTTTTACAAACTTTGCAGTACTGATCGAGAATGTAGATGTTGCGCTTGCTAGACGATTTCAACCCATCCAAGTGCAAGAACCAACTCTACAAAACACTATTAGCATCCTCCGGGGTATAAAAGACAAGTACGAAATACATCATGGTGTACGAATCACAGACGGCGCTCTTGTGGCAGCAGTCACCTACAGTAACCGATATATTACGGATCGATTCTTGCCTGATAAAGCTATAGACTTAATGGACGAAGCTGCGAGTGCGCTTAGACTGCAACAAGAAAGTAAACCTGAAAACATCATGGAACTGGATCAAAAGATTATGACAATCCAGATCGAACTTGAAAGCTTGCGGAAAGAGACTGACATCGTAAGTAAAGAGCGGCGGGAAAAACTGGAATCAGATTTAAAGCAAAGTCAAGAAGAGGCTGCAAGGTTGACCAAAATTTGGGAAAAAGAAAAAGCCAGAATAGAGTCATCTAAAAAGGTAAAAGAAGATTTAGATAGAGCACGGTTTGAGCTTGAAGAAGCACAAGTAAGTACGCCAATAACAAGAGAGTAGAAATCAAATTAACCATGGAACAGAGAAGGAATGACTTTGCACGTGCAGGAGAGCTTCGTTATTCAGTTATCCCAAAATTAGAATCTCAAATTCCCAAGGATGGCAGGGCTCTGCAAGAAAAAGATACCAACAATGAAGGAGAAAGCCTTCTTATTCACGATGCCGTTACAGCAGATGACATTGCTGCTGTCGTCTCCCGAATAACAGGCATTCCGGTCACCAAACTGAACACGGAAACAGCCGAACGTCTCTTGCGTATGGAAGATACCTTACGGGAATCAATTCGTGGACAAGATGTGGCAATAAAAGCCGTAGTAGAGGCTGTGAGGATGCAGCGCGCTGGACTCAATGGGGAGAACAGGCCTTTGGCTTCCTTCTTTTTCCTTGGCCCAACAGGTGTTGGAAAAACAGAACTTTGTAAAAAGATGGCTAATTTCTTATTCTCCTCTGACTCGGCTGTTATCAGATTTGATATGAGCGAGTTTCAAGAGAAGCACACAATTTCACGATTGATTGGAAGGTAAGCATCTTATGCCAACCTGAAAACTGAGATTAACGTGGTGTAGTCCCGCTGGGTATATAGGTTATGATGATGCCGGTCAATTGACCGAAGCCGTTCGTCGTAAACCTTACGCAGTATTGCTATTCGACGAATTTGAGAAAGCTCATCGAGATATCTCTGCATTATTACTTCAGGTCCTCGACGAAGGTTTCCTAACTGATAGTCAGGGAAACAAGGTCGACTTCCGAAATACATTAATAGTCTTTACATCTAACTTAGGGGCTGATATTCTTGTCGAAAGTGAAAAATCTCAGGGCAAAATTTCGCCCAGTGTTCGTGATGCGGTGATGGAGGTTGTTCAAAAGAGCTGTGAGTATGATAAGATTTGGCCTATTCGACCACTAACATTGTACACAGATGCTCCGGAGTTCCTCAATAGAATTGATGAATTTATAATCTTTGAGCGGTTATCAATCGAAGCTCTGCGAGAGATTGTAGATATTCGCCTCCGAGAACTACAAGCTCGTCTCGACGATCGACGTATAAATCTTAGTGTGAGTGAGGACGTTCGTTCATGGCTCGCCAAACGTGGCTATGATCCTAAATTTGGTGCCCGACCCTTAAATCGACTTATAGCGAAGCAAATCGGTAATGGTCTCGCGGAAAAAATCATCAAAGGGGAAATTAAAGGTGGCGATACCGCATTGGTACAAATTGACGAAATTCAAGACAGATTAGTTGTCAAAAATGCAAATTCATGATAATTAACTTGGGCTGCTGGTTTATCAATTTTATAGAATGTAATAAAGGAGTAAAGGCGTTTAGAGTTAGGAATTAATCGGAAAACTTTTCATTTCGACTACATACAGACACAACAGAACTGATGTGGCTTGCAGGCCTTGTAAATGTATATAAAACTTCATTCTATAAAAGTCATGGACGAAAAGTACACTTAGTACCACGATAACAGAACAACTTTATAACCATGTTGTTCTTCGCCTGTTTGCATGTTTAAAATTCAGCTTACAGCAAAATAAAACCCTACCTTACACTACCCATTTCGATCACCTCTCCTCTCTACAACAGAATAAGTGCCCGAAATTATGAAAACTACTCAATAAACCTAACACAAATCCCAAGCAATAATAGAAGAGAAAAGTCCCCACACCACTACCTGAAGAGAGAGGAGTGTTTTCGTCGGCGTCACGTGTGAAATAGACCCTTTAATCAGTTGGAGCTCTTCAGTTCCCGCAAATGTCTGATTGGTATTATTTCTGATTCTTCTTTTTCTCTACGGCAGCAACAGTTCACACGGCTCATCTACAATATTCTATCATTACGGAGAAGTGTTGAGGGCTGGACCTGGATAAATTGACTCCTAGAAAGCAAGTAGAGATTGAGAGATTGTGGCTCGACGTTAGGACCGAAATTCTTTTGATAACTAATTTGTTGGGCAGTATCATTGATGCGTTCAAATCCACTATTTTAGTAGAGAGCTAATTGAATGTCTCCTGAGTCGTGATATAAACCCCCTCCCTTTGAAACCCCTATTCGGCCTGGAAATATGGATTTATCGATTAGCCACACAACATTTACGAAAAAACTGTCTAATTATAAACTGTAAACAAATACTGAACGCACATACAAGTACATGTGTGCTCAATCATTTTTGTACATCTTTGTTGGACAACATCTCAAAATTTTACAGGCTATTTATCATCTAAGGGCCGGATGGTGCAGTGGTACACCACTTGGGCTGTTCTCCCGAGTAGAGTCTGGGTAGCATAGACACATGCCCCACTTGAGACAGGAGAAAGCTGGTTCGAATCCAGCAAGACCCGCACACCGCTTCTCTCGCGGTGATATCGTGATCGTGAGATGACGAAAGCATACTTAGATAACCACAGGTTTTTCTCGCTTTTCCCTGTGGTGGGTATTCACAGAAGAGGGTACATGTCGTAAGGCATTATTCTCGTAGTGGTATCTGCAAAGGAAATCTGAGTTTGAGTGTTCCAAACGTCAAACTGAATCATACTGCGTCACATACATGTCTTCCGAAATACAGTAAAACTTCTCTAACACGATAGTGGGTCCCGGCATAAGTGTTGAAAATATTCATTGTAACTTGCAGTTTTATATTTGCAACACTTACCCTTACAGGTCATTTTGCGTGCAGGGGCAAGTATTGCAAATATAAATGGATGAATTTCAATGAATATTTTCAACACTTATGCCGGGACCCACTATCGTGTTAGAGAAGTTTTACTGTACAGTAAAACCTCTATAACGCTATACAGTAAAATGGGACTTTGAGTATCGTGTTGTACAGGATATAGCGATATAGAAATATCACGTAAGCCTAAACTGGCCAACAATTACCTTTCTTCGTAATCCTTGACTTGGTTGATTGTAACTGTTGATACAACAGGGGTCACTTGGTTTAAGGCCCTGAAATCATTAAACAAGTGATGTGATTCTATTTACCCCGCTATCTCGCCATGGCATCGATGCCTTAATTACAACAGAACCTAGCGCCCTTACTAAAGCATGTAATATGATTAACTAATGCTTATATGATAACAAAACTAAACACGTGTAACCTAGCGCCACAGGCCTATGAACCGACAATAACTCACAATCAACTCAACTCATTTAAGGTGTCGAGATGCAAGCCTTACAAGTTGTGTTTTTATTTTTATGCTGTAGCAAGTGTAAGAAGTAAGTAAATGATTATCCGTAGCTGGATTGGAAGCGATCTCACCTCCATAAACCGCAATTGACTCAAATCAAAACCTTCTAAGTTGCTTGAGTTGATTGTCGCCGAGTCTGTGTGAGCCAAGACCTAATGGTCTGTTGCCGCTTCTGATATTCATTTCTCCCCTTCATAGCCACTTCATAACCATCCAGTTGCTTCAAAAAGGTGTTGTTATAGTCGTCATGTTGCTCCACATGTGGCCTAAGCACCTTGGATCAGCAGCCTTGCCAATAAACCACACTGGAAGCTTATCACTGCCATCAACATTACAGCAGGAGTGTACTGTTATCCGAGCCTTCTCTTTCTTTGTATCTGAGGCCTGCTGTGTAGAAAGGCCTCTATCAGGTACCATCATCCAGTAGATGCCAGTTTCATCACAGTTATAGAAATCTTGAGGAGGATATTGCCTGGCCAGTTTTTGTACCTGTACAAGCTGCTCTGCGATAGCAGCTTTAGCTATACTTTCATCCTCATTAGGCCGAATCCATGATTTGATGTTATACCTCCTCTTGGATGCAGTAAGCCAGCCATTGCTAGATTGAGGCACCTCCGTGCATCGATAACATGCAAGACGCTGCCAAAACGAGCTTCCTACCGAATTAACAGCTAACCAGAGATTGGAATGTTCGGCTTTCGCTCTTGATGCCGTTGAAATAGCGCCTTGTCTAGCCCCGGCCACTTGAGCGGCTTCTCACGTTGTTGTGTAGGGTGGAAAGACGGGTCTAATTCGTCTAGGTGGCTTTATCTGGCACTGAGGTTATCGGATATCGTAGGCTGGATGATTTTACGGTGGAATTCGTCCTCAAACCACAATCTGAGCTGTTATTGACGAAGTTAAGGGTGTCATTAAACATGTCTACGGAAGGCACGCCTTTGTGAGACTGAAATCCCATGCTATTTTAGCATTTCTATGTACCTGTGTAACACGATAAACCTTCTCAGAAGAGGAAGTATCGCGAGGTCGGAGGTTGCCTGTAAAATTTATAAGATGGAGCTGATTAGATAGCGTTATAGAGGTTTTTGTTGGATGAGCTTTATCACGTACGCGAAGGGGTAAAATTAGATGCAAAGTGTATTCGGTTGATTGTCATTAAAAATGTTGTTACGCAGAGCTGATGGATAGCTAATTGTATACATTCGTGTCCCGCTCACGTGAGCGGGACCGAACATCCATACTCCAATATTCCTCCTATCGCTTGCTGCTGCTATACACACATTTTTCACAATCGCGCCGACCCTATTCTTCACAGACTGTCCCTCCTAAATCAATCTACATTGCCTCTTACTACTTGGTCATTCAGCCAGTGATGGCCAAATCACAGCAACCCCCTCCCTTGGCCCAGCGCGTCGCTGATGAACTCGAGCTTGTACAGCGCGTTGCAAAAGGCCGGGCTACTTGGGTTCAGAACTTCCACAACAAGTTTGGGACATCTGTTGAAGAGGCAGACCCTCTCATTAAATTCTTCGTGCGCGAACAAATGGACGCGTTTCTTTTCGCGGTTGCTTCAGGGCATCCTATGCGACATGACTCTCCGAGACAGCCCAAGCCGACGAGCTCCCTACCCAAGTCCAGCCAAAACATTCCCTCCCGACCTTTCGTTCCTCAAGCTTATCAACCCCAAAGTTGGGCAGCAACCGCTGCATGCCCATCTGCCTCTCTTCCCCCGGCTGCCGCTCAGCCCAGCACCAAAAATCGACCTCCTCGCGCAACTGCGCAAAAACCTACCGTAATATGCAGGGGCCCTAAAGCCATCTTTCGCCTTACAGAAGACGCTCCTCTCTTTAGAGCAGATGAGACATCAGTTAAAGTTGCTCTTATTAAACTCGTCCCTGGCCTCAAGGAGGGTATCGCCTCCGTTTCCCGCAACTCAACCGGATTCAGCATAACCTTCTCGTCCGAGGAATTGCTGAATCTTGCATTGGAACACGCCGACTCCATCAAGGCCTCTCTTTCAGGAGCTTTACATCAAGTGGAGGAGCGTATTGGATACGTCGTCAAACGCATTCCACGCACCATTTGGAATCCGGTATCAAGTCTGGCTTCCTCTACGCTGGATGACGTCAAGAGCATCGCTCAAGCGCAGACAGGTGTGGCCCCATCTAGCGCCCGCTGGTCGCAGCATGAGAATGGTCATGACCCCTTTCGTACTGCAGTTATATTCTTCCCAAAGGAGGTTCCGACCTTTCGGATAGTTGACAGTGCCCCATCCCGGCGCTACATCCCTAACCCGAAGGTAGTTCAGTGCGAAGCTTGTTTCGGGTTCCATCAATCCTCTCGCTACCGAATCCAAGCTTTGTGCGCCTCTTGCGGCACCCTCCGCCACCAAGGAGAATGTTCTCATCTTCGACGGTGCATCAACTGCTTGGGCCCTCACCCTGCAGACGACCTTAATTGCCCCCTCCGTCCTCTCCCTCACAAGGGCAAACTTATTCAACTCTCGATGAAAGAGGTTACCGAAATTCGTTCGGGCAACCGTAACAAGCTTAGCAAGTCCCGTCGGGCTGCTGCTACTACTACCTCCAACTCCGACAACTCAAATGATCAGTCGCCTCCCTCCGGGAACTCCAGAGATCCTTCTACACACGCTCCTTCCGCTACCCAAAATAGGTTTACCTCCCTTGAGAACGCCTCGCATGGATCTATGGAAATAGATTCAGACAGGCAAGCGTCCAATAACACTCCAAACCTCTATGAATAATAAAGCTTATTTTAGGAGCCACCCCCGCCTTGTCTTCGTTTCCTCCAGGCTAACGTCGGACGTGGTGGATCCTTTCACCTCATACTTTTGCAAGCCGCTTTCCAAGGCAACTATGATATGATCTTTGTTCAGGAGCCCTGGACTAAAATTATTAATTTCAAGAATGTAACAAAGTCCCACCCGGCCTACGTTGTCTTCACTCCTCCCAATCGTGATTGGAAGCTAGCCCGCCCTCGCGCTCTCACGTACGTACGAAAACATTCTAACCTCCGTCCGATTCAGTTAGACAGTGGTTCATCACCCAATATCGTCGCGCTCCTCCTTCAGTGCTCTCCGTCTGTAGAGGCCATTAACTTTTACCGGCAACCTGGAGCGCCTATGCCTGATTGTATCAGCCCTCTTCTTAATTGGCCGGTGAAGCCCAACTCCATATT
Source organism: Podosphaera xanthii (assembly GCA_028751805.1). Lineage (NCBI taxonomy): Eukaryota > Fungi > Ascomycota > Leotiomycetes > Helotiales > Erysiphaceae > Podosphaera > Podosphaera xanthii. The sequence continues at coordinate 7,557,667 of JAPWIX010000007.1, forward strand.
TGTGGGAGATTTTAATCTTCACCACGAACTATGGGAGCCTAATATGTCTCGTTCGACTGGAGTCAGACACTTTGTCGACTGGATTGATGACTATTTGTTAAGGTCGGCTTTACCTTATGGAGTTTCACTCATCACGCTGGCCACGTCCTCGACCTTGTTCTGACTAACATGGAAGGACTTTTGGCACGGGTGGATCCAATGGCTCACACAACATCCGATCATGAAACAATATCTGGCGTAGTGCAGCTCTCTCCAGTCCAAAGGCGCTTTCCGTCAATGAAGTTGCCCAAGTTTGACGCAGATACTTCAGAGATATTCTGTCAAGCCCTAACAACTACCGCTCCTCCCAGCCTGCACTTTGAGGAACCCATCTCCCAACTCATAGATGCGGTGACATCCTCTGGTATTTCTACCCTATCAGCTATTCTACTTACAGCCAACCCCCCGAGACCCGCATGTGTGCCGTGTAAGGATTATTGGAGTCAGGAATGCTCTGACCAACGCCGACGGTATGCTGATGCGCGGAGAAGTGGTGATCCTTATCTCATCAGTTGGGCGCACCAAAGCTTCCGCAAAACTATTAAGCAAGCCAAACGTAACCATAAGCGCGCAATTTTGGATAGCGTGTCTTCAATAACGGAGGCCCATAAAGTGGTTGGATGGCGAAAGTTCTCCAGTCGCTTTGGTCCCCCTCCGATTCAATATAAAGGCGTCACATACAGTACCCCAACTGAGCGCGCCAACATCTTTTTTCACACAAAGCTTGCTCGCGTAAGCAGGGATCCTGATGTATCCATGTGCTCCCCTATATGTCCATCCCAAGCGATCCCAGCACCTCTTTCTGCAGACGAAGACAAAGTACGACATTGTCTACTCAGTACATCGTCCACTACTCCAGGCCACGACCATCTTTCGGTTTCTGCTCTCCGCCTCATCTGGGAAGTGGAAGCATGGTGCACATGGATCGTACATTTATACAGTCTCTGTCTGATATACGGTCATCACCCAAGTATTTTCCGCCTTGCTGAAGTTGTGGTAATACCTAAACCTCATAAGGATGATCTTACTAACCCTTCGAACTGGCAACCAATTTCACTTCTTCCGGTCCTAGGGAAAGGGCTGGAACGCTTATTTGCTAGACGCTTCGCCTTCTGGGCCTTGTCAAGCCGGATTATCTCCCAAACGCAACTGGGGGCACTGCCTGGAAGATCGGCCATGGACCTCGTAGAGAGTCTTGTCCACAATGTCGAGAAAGCGTGGGACGCGAAGCAAGTGTGCACTCCTGCTACCCTCGACGTAAAAAGCGCTTTTGACAGCATCCAGCCTGGTCGTCTCTCTGCCCGCTTGCGCGAACAGGGATGGCATATTCCTTATGTAAATTGGGCTGCTTCTTTTGCTTCTAGCAGGAGAGCTCGCCTTTGGGTAGACGATTTTGTTGGAGAGTTCTTGGAGATACCGCATGGTTTGCCCCAATGTCATAAGCTGTATGTAGACAGCGAGGCTGGAGACAGGGGTCAAGAGGTGGGTGTCAGGCTAAAGGTTGCCATCCTACATGATACACGAGATAGATGCATCACCACTCGGCTAAAAGGCCAGACCAGAATCATAGAACACTATGACCTGGCAATCTCCATATATATATTTTACAGTAGAGGCTTTCCTGACACCCAAGGATCTCCTGCCTCACACATTCTATTCCTCCTTTTTCTTGAGCCTTTATTTAAACAAGGCTTTCCCACATATGGCTACGTTAATGACGTGGCAATTCTTTCGGTGGCCAAGTCTCTGGTCAAATCTTCGCGTCTGACTGCCGTCAGGATTGATACCGTCACCCACTGGTGCAATAAAAATGGCCTCTCGTTAGCTGAGAACAAGATGGAGATCCTGCATCTTCATAGATCCCGTCAGCTCCCCCCTTCCCTGACCATTAACGGCGTTTTAAGGAATGCTAGCCCATCCATAAAGTGGCTTGGTGTTCTCCTTGATACCAAGCTTTCCTTCAAAGGACATGTCGAGGAATGGAGTGCTAGGACACAGCGGATCAGTGCCCATATACGGCAGCTTGGCAACACCAATCGTGGCGTACCCACTGCCTTCCTCCGCAACGCAGCACTGGCAGCGGCTCTACCTGTCCTCTTATACGGTGCTGAGGTCTGGTGGCGCGGTCACTCCTATCTTCATCGAGGACGTCCAACCTCCACCCGATCTCAACATCTTGTAGATATGATCTCTCGAGCGCTAATTAACCTGGCCCGAGCGATTCTACCGGTGTACAATACCACGTCCTCTCCAGCACTCCTAAGGGAGGTTTCCCTCAAGCCTGCGCATATATTACTTGAGGAGATCCACCTCCGCTCTGCTGTTAGACTGGCCGCCGCGGACAGTTTTCACCCTGTGGCTCGAAGATCCATCGTCTCCCGTCCACACACCCGCCTTACCGAAAAACTAAAGCTCATTCCTCCCATCTCTCAACCCCAGCTTTTACCCCCCTCCTATAAATCTTCTCGCAATCAGTCTCGAGCAGACTTCTCGGCCCAAGAATTTGCTGAGCGTATTGGAGAGCTGCCACCATGAGATATTCTTGTCTTCTCGGATGGCTCAAAGCAGGCAAATGGTTCCGCGGGGGCAAGTGCCGTAGTTCTGCACAGAGATATCACTGTGGCTGAAGTGAAAGTGCCCCTTGGTCCCGACTTTGAGATCTACGACTCCGAGATCATCGGCGCTCTCGCAGGCCTTAGGGCTGCTATAGCAGCTCCTTCAACACATCTTGCAACCAATATTAATGTAATCCTCGACAACCAAGAGGCCGCACATTGCCTTCTCGATTCCTCACCCTCCAAGTCCTCGCAAATGGAGATTTTGGAATTTCGGGATCTCGCTTCTCGCTGGCCTGCGAGGAGGATTCTTCCCATCGCATCTCCTGGCAAGGTCCAAGTAATGTGGTCTCCTGGCCACATTGGCATTCCAGGTAATGAGTTGGCCGACAAGTTGGCAGGAGAGGCTGCTCAACAACCAGCCCCCTCTGGCACTTCTCTTGCAGGAGTCCGCGAAAGGATACAAAGGCAGATATGGGACATGACCTCAGCAGGGTGGCAATCTCATGCTCCCCCCACCTATTCTAAACTTGGTATGCCATTTCCCAAGAAACCCCCAAAGGAACTACGTCTTCCTCGCCGCTATCTGGGGTATTTGATCCAATGTCGTACTGGACACGGCGACTTTCGTTCTTATCACGAAAGGTTTCATCATATAGACGCCCTCCTGACTTGTTCCTGCGGGGCCAACAAGTCGATCACACACCTAGTTTTCTGCCCCCTTGTGCGAGATAAACTTGCTTCGGCTGGTTTTCGACGGAGCCTGGGCCCACTTGACGTTCTCCTCGGCACCTCTCACGGAGCCAGTCGTTTCGCCACTATTTTGGAGAAGGCCAGTTTCCTGTCTGAAATCTGTCCCATCTGCAACAGATGATGTATTTATGTGAGGAATTTGCTGCATATCACCCGCTCTACCCATACCTAATTTAATGGCCTCGCTGCCAGAGCACACCTTTTTCCGTATCATGTATCGCAGTCACCATGTCCCCTCAGGGATGGGGCTTTAGTATAACTGGCGCCCGGTAGACAAAAAACACTTAAATAAATAAATATCGCTAGCTGCTGAGTGCAGCAACAGTTTTACTGTAATCCGCGTCATAGCCTCAGGCTGCATACGCAAAAATGATTTAAAAAAAATATGTATATCTTGCTACTTTCTGTTGAGAGTGAAATATACTTGATGAATATAAAAATGTAAACTTGTATAAACTAACTACATTCTAACATCTTATTAAATACATGTCTATTTAGTCGTAAGTGATCCAGCAACAATAATACGACTTGATTGATCTGGCGTTACACGATCCCGGTGAGTGATCTTCCTATCGCTTTTGGAATTAGGCGAGTGATCCGCCTGCCTGCCTTTTTACCCCAGATACATCACGTGATGTCAGTTTCCAATTCGTAACACTTTCAACTCTTAAAACATTTGTCGTAGCTTACAGGCTGAAAAAATTATGAATCAAGACAAGAAATAAAAAATATAAAAAAATAACAAGAACCCAAAAAATAAGTACCACAGGCCGTTTACTAATTCCATAGTCTCTCAATTGCAAAGGTTCAACTTGGTAATTCTTCACAACTAAATAACCTTCTATATTACGGCGTAAATGGAAGTTAGATATAAAGTGCCGTCTTCGAAGGCAAGGTCATGGAACGAGTTAAAGAGACAGAGTACGAAATAACGAGTAGAAATGATATAAATTGCAAAGCTGAAGAACTAGTTACAGACCACGACTTGCCTCTTATCCATTACGATCGTCCTACCATCTTGGTATGATCCCCCAACAACAGGCAACGTGGCAAGCGTGAAATATAATATTGTAGTCAAACACATGTTCAGCAGATGTGCCGCGAGTATACTGATTTGAGCTCGATCCTGAGTGGCGGACTTGTCCTATCCTTAGCCCATGTACTAATGGGGGCAACAACCAAGATCCGGAAAACCTTATGCGGCAAATCTATATATGCCTCAGGCTACAAAGAATGTGCCGCAACCTTCTATCTATTTCCATATACGTTGTTATCAATTTGACTGTAACCGACGTCCAGCTCTAAAACTGATATTGGCAGAATTACTTTGTCGAAAGGAAATCCACCCGGATCAATGCACTTTTCGCTTTCGCTAGTCAGATCTTACGTTTCCTTCAAAGTATTGTATGAGATGGTACAAATTCACGCTAGGTCTGCTGAAAATGTCATCATCGCCAGCAATTCAGAAAAGAGAAAAGGGCGAAGAATGAAACTCCTAGTGTTGGTATAACAATACCGGGAGGGATATAATTGTATAATAAGTACAATATCCAAAAGTATAAAAATCTCTCTATCCCCTATAGAGAAATGTATGAAGGTAAAATGATAATAATAATAACTGGCTCTACTGGCCTAAGAATAATAACTGTTGACCACCAAGATCAACGACAATAGAAATAATAATATACTGATCCGAAGAACCTCACGTTCTCGATACCCTTCCCAAAGATAACGCCTTCCTAATATACATCATCATGAGAGCCCTAACCGGTCCCCTTTTCATGACTTCTGTCAGAGGTTGCAGCCAACTGCTCCTAGTTGCCGTTATGCTACTGTTCCAAAACGCCTCTGCTCGTTATGAAACCTACTCAGTCCCGGAATACCCCTTTGTCCAAACATGATGCCTTATGATAATATGCCCCCATTGGCAACATCTCGTGCCTTAGAACATCTCATCTTACCTGGTCGTTTAACTCCTATCTATACTTATCTATGATTTAATTTATGGTTGCACTAACCACGTCTTACATAATCAAATTTACATGGGTACTAGCGACAAATGAACCAACCCACTATAGTTGCCGAATACGGGAACAACGACCTTTTACAATATGAACAGTGGTATAGACCCCATAGCGTTGGACTGCCGCCTAAGTTTTACTCACACCTAGCCTTTAAGAAAAATGGAATTTTTGACAGCGAAGTGGATGAGACGTGCAGGAAACAATGTGGATTAACGCAAAAGACCAACTTTCATTTCAGATTTTAGGCTAGAGAGGAGCCCTAGTGCCATAATTTTCTTAGACTTGAGATAGCACAAATAAACACAACTACACACACATTAGGGCATACGACAGGCAGCTGTTAGTGCAAACTGGTCGTGTCCTGTCTCAGCACGAGACCATGCCAAAAGTTTTACGATATTGCACAGCTTGTGTTGAGCTAGGATATGATAGAATAAGATATCAAGGATGTTGGGGATCTGGCCATACTCGTAGTTAATGGCCCAATAATTAGGGGCATTCCTCACATTAAATTGAAACGATGCTACGAAGCGAAATTATTATGTGCAATCGAATCAAATTTTGACCAGGAAACAGTTTTAGTTGATACTAAATACTCAAACTGTCCGTATGGGCAGTAGAGAACTCAAAACGAACTCAAGCTATCGCGCACAAGAAGATATACAAGAAAATGGCCCCGCAGCTCCCTCGAGAGACTGCTGAATGGCCCCCACCCAAACACACGCAAATCCTACGTCCCAGGACGTCGAAAAGGTCGACATCCGGCCTATCACCTCTCTCACTACACCCACGCCCTCCACACAACCAAGCTCTTTCGAAAAGAGCATGACCGAATTCCTAGATGCCGAAGCCCACAAGCTGCAACAGAGGATGGCAGAGGCGAGACTCATAATCAGCAGATTCTGCAAATTACTTGATGAAATCACAGACGAAGAGCTGCGCAGGGAGACCGAAATCGCGGCGGCTGGTCTAAAGGACCAAATTGCAAACCTTTTGGCAGGCAGACAACGTCACCTTGCACCAGCAAATCATCCTGCCGCCAGCACACAGCCTACACGCGCACCGGAGCCAGCTGTCCTCCATGCCGCCCAACCTCGCGCGCAGCGACGACCTGCCAAGACCACAAGCGACCCAGTCGTACCCCCAGCTGCGACGCCTCAACCAGCTGCAGCCGCCCCGCGAAGACCCCCGAAAGTAGCTACACCACCAGCACTCCCAGCAGAGAATTTGTGGACAGAGGTTTCCCGAAAAAAGGCTACGAAGCCAAAGCAAACGCCGCCAATCCCGCCAACTGCGACCCCAGCGCGACCAAGTCAACCTCCTGGTAGGACAAAGAGACCTGATGCCGCCCGGCCCGACGAACAACTTTTCCTCAGACTGCGTGAAGGAATCCCATGGCGATCAATGTCGCCATATTGCGTGAAACTGAGCCTTGCGGCAAAACTGAGAGTAGCAAGCTCGGCCATTCAGATGGTCTTGGTGGTCAACTCAGGATTTGCCATCACAGCTGCAAACGAGGCAGCCAGAAATCGTCTCCTCGAGGAGGTGCACCGCCTCGAGAGGGAAGCAGGAGAGGCAGATGGGACAACAGGTGAAAACCCTGAGGCAAACCTCCCAATGCGAGGCCTCAAGCTGGAGGCAGCATCAAAATGGACGTCAGTACTCGCTCCTAATGTCCCTGACTATCTCCATACATTGTAGCGCCCAACCATCGTGTCGAAACAAGGTGCAACAATCAGATTCCAACATGTTTCCGTTCCAGTTACCAAGCAAACGGTCATGGAAGAAGCTGCCCTCAAAACTGGCGCAATCCCATCTCTGCACGCACTCTTGCCTCCAGCAGCGGTCGACCAGCAAACGACTGGGTGATCCACTTCCCCACCGGCACTCCCAAACTCGGGGAGGGACTCTTTGAGACCAGTGGCCGTCTCACAGCATTCCACCGCCAACAACAAATTGCGCAGTGTAACCAATGCTGGGGCCACCATCCGACAAAGATCTGCTCCAGAGCAGAAAGATGCATCAGATGCGGCTCGCTGGAGTACAGATCCGAGACATGTAAGCAAGAGATCCCCCGTTGCATCAATTGTCATGGACCCCACAGAGCCGACGACCTAAATTGCATAGAATGCCCAGCCCGTATAAACGGAAAGACTCACCCTCGAACCTACGACCAATTGACTGTCATTCCCCAGCGTGGACAAAAGGACAGGACGACAATAATACGAGAGGCAGAAGCCAAGCAGAAGGCCGCTGAGCCGACTGCCGACAACAACACGCCATTTTCTTCTCAATGCCCGTAAGGGACCACAACCCTCCTGGAGTAAACCTACGACCGGCAATCACATTCCTCTGCGCAAACCTCGGCAGGCGAGGGTCCGCAAACGACATCATACTTCAATCCGCCTGGGACGCAGGCACGGAAGTTCTGCTTGTTCAAGGACCCTGGACCTCCATAAGCAACGACAACGGGCTCATGAAGTCTCACCATGGGTTTGACCGATACTCACCAAACACGGGAGGTGTCAGGAAAGCCTCTACTGTATAATATATATATGGAGATTGCCAGTTCATAGTGTTCTATGATTCTGGTCTGGCCTTTTAGCCGAGTGGTGATGCATCTATCACATGTATCATGTAGGATGGCAACCTTTAGCCTGACACCCACCTCTTGACCCCTCTCTCTCCCCACGCTGTCTACATGCCGCTTATGACAGGAGGAATAGAAACGCCCCGGCCTAGATCAGCTATATACACCAGAAAAGGAAGACCCGTGCAACAGAAATTCTTGTGCGGCACATCTCCGGACCTTGCTGCCATAGCGATAGACAATGTGACCTTCGTCTCCATACACCGGGCCCCAGTCACAGCCTTACCCCCCCTGCTGTCTTGGAACCCTACAGGACCAACTGTAATCGGTGGAGACTTTAACTCCTCCCACCCAGAGTGACAACCTCTAGCGGAGCACTCACGCGGAGATGGCCATATCCTGATCGAGTGGATGAATGAACACGATATGTCACTGGCCTCGAGCTCAGGCGTCCCAGCACACGCTAGAGGCAACACCCTCGACCTAGTCTGGTCCAACGCTGGGGCTATTGCTGACGTGGCACCAGAGCTCAACTCCACCTCGGACCATATGACACTTACTGGTGATGTCCCGAGGCCAAACGCCAGAGGGGCGGCTGCCATCAGACTCAACAGCCCCATCCGGGTAAGTGACGGTGCACTGGAGGATTTTTCAAGAGTCGCAGGAGAATGGAGCAAAGATATCGGAAGACAGGAGATCAGGACTGCAAGGGACGTGGACAGTCTTGGCAGCGATTTAGTAGAAATCCTAAGTGATGCTATAAAAGCGACCGGGCGGCGGAGCTCTCCTCATCAAGGACAATCCGCACCCTGGTGGACAGACGAATGTCGAGAGGCGAAGGTTTTATACAAGGCAGTGAGAGTCGAAGCCAGCAAAAAGGCATTCCGACAAACAGTGAAGAGAGCTAAGCGCCAATACTGGCGCCGAAAATTCTCTGAAGCCAGGACCGACGCCGACATGTATCGCATGGCTAGATGGGCCAAACCGCGACCGCAAAGCGCAACCGCTCCCCTCAGAACCGCAGATGGGTTTGAATCAGACCTACGCTGCCGGGCGACTCTACTCCGCGATATGCTTCTGGCCAGGTTTACCAGCGAAAACGATATCGAAATCACGGATGACATCACGGATTTTGAATCAGATACCGAAAATATGCCATGGACGACGGAGGTTACTTAGGAGGAAGCTAAATGGGTAGCTACGTCGTGTCAAGATAAAGCGCCAGGTGCCGACAACGTTACTGTCCGACTTCTACGCGCAGCATGGCCGGCAATCGGAAATGCGGTCCGCGCTCTCTACGAAGGGTCACTCCGTCATAAACATTTTCCGACAATCTTTAAACTGGCCGAGGTCATTCTAGTCCCTAAACCAGGACGTGACTACAGCACAGCAAAAGGGTGGCGGCCCATCACACTCCTCTCATGCCTCGGCAAAGGTCTTGAGCGTCTCGTTGCCAAGCGGATCGCACACATAGCACTTAGCAGCCAGAAGATCCCGCACCAACTGATCGGAGCTTTACCTGGCCGCTCAGCCAACGACCTGGTCGCGTGCCTTGTCCATGACGTAGAGCACGCACTCAATCGACAACACAAAGCCGTACTGATCACACTAGACGTCCAAGGGGCCTTCGATTCGACTCTGCATGGACGTCTCTTGTGACGAAAGAAAGAAATGGGATGGGCTCCGGAAACGATAAGCTGGACTGCTTCTTTCCTCCAGGGGCGCTCTGCTCGTGTTCGGTATGATGGAGGCGTTACCGAAGCGGTCAACCTCGAGTGCGGACTCCTACAAGGGTCCCCCTTATCACCTATTCTCTTCCTTCTATACATGTCAGAGGTAGCAGGGGGTAGTACCTGGAGGTTTGGCTATGCAGACGACTTAGCAGTACTCGGCATGGGAGCAACAGCAGCCTTGGCAGCAGAGGCAGCCCAGCGTGAAGTGAATACTATCACGACCTGGGCAGAAAACAACGCCGTGGCATTCGACTCAGGCAAGGCGGAAGTCTTGTACTTTCCCGGCCCCCGAACTCGACCTAACGACTTGCCACTGATAAGAATGGGAGACGTAACCATCCGGGAATCCGAATCTGTGAGATGGCTAGGAGTTTTTTCGACCGGGGCCTCACCTTCCGCCACCACACCGCTGAGTGGACACGAAAAGCGACTCAAATGGTACAGCACCTTCGCCGACTCACGAAATGCACACAAGGACCCCCTCCAGGACTGTTGACCACCGTCATTCGCACTGTCGTCATATTGACTGCTATATATGCTGCCGAGGTATGGTGGCCCGGACTCACTCGTGACACCCCCAGAGGCGTGGTACAGAACAACTGCCGAATGCAGATCGCGGCTATCGACCGAGTATTACTGACAGGCATCCGCACAGCCCTACCGACCTGGCGAACCGTGCCCAAAGCAGCTCTACGAAGGGAAACAGGAATCCCACCGGCAGAAGTTCTCCTTGAAGAACGACGCCTCATGCTTGCCGCCAGAATCCGCCGTTTGGACGAACACCACCCGTTGCGACCCCGAGCATTAGAAAGCATAGATGCTGTAAGACGCCGACTCGGCCTACGAATATCCAACAGGGGCCCGAACTCATCAGAAAGAACCCACAATTCCAGGTTACAGAGAGCGTCGAGACTGTTGCCCGATACCGAAGCTCCACCAACCCTTTGGAAGCCTAGTCCTCCGCCAGCGCGCCTCTGCAAAACGGACAAAACATCAGCTGCCAGAACCACGATGGAATGGCTCAGCCGACTCCCCCCAGATTGCCTATGCGCCTACAGCAATGGATCTGGCGGAGCCGAGTCTCGCGCAGCATGGGGCTTCACTGTTTACTTTGGCGGCACCATCAACAATCTTGAGCTCAGCGACTCTGGTCCCTTGGTGGAGGCTGAAGTTTACGACGCAGAAGTTCGCGGGGCTATGGCAGCGCTCGAAGCTATCATCGCAAACCTAGGCGGCCGTCGCATCACGACAATCCATGTCATGCCCGACAATGCCGAAGCGGGGCAAGCGTTGCGGACGGGAAAAACTACATCATCCCTCTGGCGTGTCTGTAGATTCCGAAGATGGGTGTATGGTCTGGTAGCACCGGTGCACGTAAAGTGGATCTCGGTGTTACAGGTCTGGAGCCAGTGTGGTACAAGGCTGATGCCTGAGGTATCATAAGGTGGGTGGGACTTGTAGGCTTTGCACTAATCCTCGTTTACGCTAGTGTGGCAAGGAAAGAGCCACTGATAGAGTAACTCCATCAACATACAGACCATCATTAAATGGCATCTAGGATGGGAAGGCGTTAGACTGCAAAGGGGATCTGGTTCGAAGGGAAATATGTACATAAGGAATAGGGCAGGTGTCTTCGATCCTCAGATTTATTATAACGTGAGGAAACGTAAGATGAATCAGATTAGAAAATTAATCGTTCAATTAAATCAAGAGTATAATAAATCTGAGGATCGAAGACACCTGCCCTATTCCTTATGTACATATTTCCCTTCGAACCAGATCCCCTTTGCAGTCTAACGCCTTCCCATCCTAGATGCCATTTAATGATGGTCTGTATGTTGATGAAGGAGTTACTCTATCAGTGGCTCTTTCCTTGCCACACTAGCGTAAACGAGGATTAGCGCAAAGCCTACAAGTCCCACCCCCCTTATGATACCTCAGGCATCAGCCTTGTACCACACTGGCTCTAGACCTGTAATATTACCCCTCCCTCCTCCTAGGTTCCATCTGGAACCGTGCGATTATTGCGAATATTGTACTGTTCCATAGCTACAGTGTCTTCAACATTCTTTATAGGCTCCCAGGTTGACGATTGATACCCTGCCCACTTAACTAAAGCCTCTGTCCGGAAACCACGGCCCCATTTGCGCTTACGCACATCAAGGACAGTTTCCACCTCCCACTCTTCCTCACCCGACTCACCAGTCACAATTGCTGGCGGCTGATGATTCGTCTGGATTTGCGATGGAAACAGGTTATTTGCCGCTGGCTTTAGCAGGCATGTGTGAAAGACATTATAATAAATCTCTTCGCTTTATAGACTCGACGACTATAAAACGACATATCGTGAAGTCGAATTGGTGGCTGAGACTTATTTACTACAGAAGGAGAGTATTTAACTGAAGGAGTGAAAGTAGGACTCAGAAGGAGTCCGACGTGTGTTGCCAAAATTTTTCTACAAAAGTGGATGACTTATCGCGAACCATCATCTGACTCTGACGACGAAGTAGAGTTGACAGATACTGTCGAAAAATCAACCTGCTCATCCTCTTGCAAATCCGAAGATAGTAGCATGACCGGATCGGAGGGACTGGTGCTGCAGAAACTGCAAGAGATGATGACAATGATGGAAGAAATGAATTGTAAGATGGGAGCTCAGGAGCAAGAGTTACGGACTCAGGCTGGAAAAATAAATGAATTGCAGCAGAATAACAAAGAAAAGAAGGAGAAGATAGCATGTGTTTCTCAAGAAGATAGAATGCAAATTGACAGAGAGTCGGGAGAAGATAGAGAGACGCCACGACATCGAACAGGAGAGCTGAAATCCTACACTGGAGATCGACCAGAGTGGGTGGCGTGGAGAACAGAGGCACAGACAAAGTTGAGGACGGATGGTCGGGCGATTGGGAATGATGAGGAGCAATTCGGCTATTTATACATTCATCTCCAGACTAGTGTCCAGAAAAGAATACAACAATAGTCTAACATGAGCTTAAAGTTGGGCACTAATTGCAACCCAACAGCATTCTTGGAGAGAGCGGAAGGTACTTTCGGTGACCCTAATGAAAAGAAGAACGCCCGGACACTCCTCAATGCGATGAAGCAAGGCGATAATGAATCGTTCTCCGATTTTATCACCAGATTCGAAGAATTGCTGGCCCAAGCAGGAGGTGAGGAATGGACTCAGGATGTGCAAGTGAACACATTGGAAGAATCAGTCAATAAGGAAATGCGATCTCGACTGGTGTCCTACAATCTTGATAACCAGTCATACAACGCGTTTCGGTCGGCCTGTTTAACTATTGATGCTAAGCTCCAAGCTATGAGAATGCGCTCTAGGATTAACAACAATTCGAGGCCTAATCATTCACCAAAAGTTATCAACAGGAACCCAGAGAAAGTTCCTCAAGGGAGTACTGGTGGCCGATCCCGAGAGCGCGCGGCCTGGACATCAGTGGAAGAGAGAGAGAGACGGCGTCGACTGGGTCTTTGTCTTTGATGTGGTGGAGCCGACCATATGCAGGGAAGATGCCGGTATTTGAGTGCGCACGACACTCAGCGGCAAAGTGTTCAAGCCAATGAGGCTCGAATGAACGAGGTTGTTCAGGGGCTACCACAGCAGATGGGAATTGAATCAGCTCCCAATAGCGGAATTATCGGCCAACAACCGGCGCAGTGCAACTACTGGATTTAGCCCATTCTTTCTCACACATGGCTATGAGATTGACCCTATCAAAACACGAGAAGATGTAGTTGCGGTGGCTGAAAGTACAACCCCGGTCCAGCGAGCAGAGAATTTAGTCTCGAAGCTAAGAGAAGCGCAGCAAATGGCAGAAGCATCAATGGTCTCGGCGCAGCAGGCTCAGGAAGTAGCAGCTAACAGATCAAGAGCGCCAGCCCCGCAATACAAAGTAGGAGATAAGGTCCGCTTGAATTTACGAAATGTTCAAACAGACCGGCCATGTAAAAAGATTGATTTGGTACATGGGAAGTACACAGTCACAGAAATAGTGAGTAGTCATGCATACCGTTTGGATGTCCCAAGAGCTATTCATAATGTCTTTCATACATGCCTGCTAAAGCCAGCGGCAAATAACCTGTTTCCATCGCAAATCCAGACGAATCATCAGCCGCCAGCAATTGTGACTGGTGAGTCGGGTGAGGAAGAGTGGGAGGTGGAAACTGTCCTTGATGTGCGTAAGCGCAAATGGGGCCGTGGTTTCCGGACAGAGGCTTTAGTTAAGTGGGCAGGGTATCAATCGTCAACCTGGGAGCCTATAAAGAATGTTGAAGACACTGTAGCTATGGAACAGTACAATATTCGCAATAATCGCACGGTTCCAGATGGAACCTAGGAGGAGGGAGGGGTAATATTACAGGTCTAGAGCCAGTGTGGTACAAGGCTGATGCCTGAGGTATCATAAGGGGGGTGGGACTTGTAGGCTTTGCGCTAATCCTCGTTTACGCTAGTGTGGCAAGGAAAGAGCCACTGATAGAGTAACTCCTTCATCAACATACAGACCATCATTAAATGGCATCTAGGATGGGAAGGCGTTAGACTGCAAAGGGGATCTGGTTCGAAGGGAAATATGTACATAAGGAATAGGGCAGGTGTCTTCGATCCTCAGATTTATTATACTCTTGATTTAATTAAACGATTAATTTTCTAATCTGATTCATCTTACGTTTCCTCACACCCGGGTCACGAAGGCATACCAGTAAACGAAGCAGCAGATCGATTGGCGCGAGAAGCACTCAATCAAGCCATCAGCACTGGAGGGACCGGAACCCTCACTGTAGCGTCAGCGGGATGGAAAGCCCGAGCGCTAGCGCAGAGCCTCTGCAAAGATTGGTGGGCTTCTGCCTGCCCGAGAAGATACGAAGTACTCGAGCTTAAGATGCGACGTAAAAAGCTACCTGAACTCGCGCTTTCAAGAGCGATCTATGCGCGCCTAATTGCAGCCCGAACTGGCCACGGAGACTTTGCGGCCTATCACCGCCGATGGAATCACGACACTGCAACTCAGTGCGAGTGTGGGCGGGAAAAATCAGTGGGTCACCTGGTCCAATGCCGGAGCGCGCCGAACAGGTGGCGCCAAACTAGCGGACGACGGAGAGCTCCGGCTCTCAACACTCTGCTCGTGGCACACGGGTGGCAGAAATTCGCTGAGTATGTTCACGGAAGCGGGATCTACGAGGAGGCAGTGATTGGTATGGCGGGAATAGGAGAATCGAACACTGGCTAGAATTTGCGGAGGGGGGTGGTATCTGCAAAAATAGCGGAAAGTAATGGATAAGCTCGGGTGCGTGGTTGCCGAGGTTGATGAACTATGTGAGGAGGGATACGGCAGAGAGAAGGCGTATAGGCGCGGGAAAACTTTTTTTCATCTTGTTTGTTTGTTTATCTGGGCTGCTGGAGTCACCACGTTCAACACATGTATATATTCCAGCATGGTTCCGGTCATTAGAGTGAGACGACACAGAGCAGCCAACCTGATCTCGCCCGGCCTCACCCGTGTCTGAACCTTCGGGGTGTACTGGCACGCTAAACTACAACTATGAGCAGTAGATTTACCAAGTTGATAGAGTATCTGGTTAATTTTCTTCGATATGAAAATCAGTTTGTATATTGTCCAAAATCCATAAAGTAATAAAAAAGCTGTAAGATTCTAAAGTAGACACTTAAATACAGGCCTACACAATCTAGGCAGGGAGCCACTTTTCACAAATCAAAGATGTTATTTAACGCGATAGTTAGACCGGCCCTTACCTATGGGTCCCCGGTTTGGGCCAAGCTCGGGAAAACGGGGAACATCCCCGAAAGGATAGTCAAACCGCTAAGGGCAATACAAAGAGCATACTTGCTCAGTATCACAGGAGCATACAAGTTATTCAACTTTAAATTTTAATTATCGCGATGCATATTTTAACGATTCGTGATGTATAAAGTCGAAGTTATAATTTTTGGTGACGGTGGTACTCGAGACAACATAAATCACTGAAGGAATAAATTATGATGATGATAATTGTTGAAATTAGTTCTACTAATTGGTGTGATCTGCAAGGAATGTAACTTGTAGAGACATTACCACTCTGGTTATCATTCTGCGCTATGACCGTTATATGTCATATTATACGCTAGTCCGTATTGACACACAATCACCAACTAGTTTTATCAGATAATTTTGTATATAGTTAGGGCTACAGTTTCGGGTGGGAGTAAAAAACATCTCCCACTTTAATCCTCTCTACAGCCACCAAATTGTTCCAACTTGATATACAGTAAAACATCAAGCCTAACACGCATTAAGATATTCCTCAATAGCGCATACAATATTTCTACAATAATAGTATATTTCTCAAGAAAGAACCTAAACCGCACACCTCTCATCTAGATGGATCAAGAGGCTATTTGTCTATACGTAAGACCCGCTAGTAGCTATATTATTTCCTTGCCATATCTCAAAATAACAGTCTAAAGTTAGATACGAAGCATCTTAACAATAGATGCTGTATCATGACAGAAACCTGGAACGCCACCAACGAGCTTGATACATCGACAAAACGGATTCAATCTCGAACACAAGTCCACCAGCACAAGAGTGCTGGAACATGAGACCTCCATCCTTCCGATGGAGATGTATTTAAAGAATAGAAGGGTGCAGCACGCCGGGCTCACACGTAACTCACCAGTCCAAAAGACCATTGAAAAGACCTGTCAGATGATCAGGCAACAAGTGAGAGGGGGCAACAATTGCGGATCTTTATCTAAGGAAAGGAATAGAGATGAGTGGGTTAGAATCTGCTGCGGGGAAGAGTTTATCAAGGGACAGAAAGAGATGGGAAAAACGGCCTCGTTCAAAGAGTGGGCAAACTCTTGGCCGCATCAACACCGAAATAGAACCCGGAGAAACAGAACAACAGCCGACCCTAAAGTATGGAATGCCACCAAAATTTATACCGACAAGAAAACAGGTCAACAAAAGTTGAACTTCTCGGGAACGCCATCCCACTTACATCGACACCTAAAAAGGTCGCAAAGCAGCATTGCCATAAAGATAAGAAGCGAACACATCGGGTTCAAATCTTATCTGTATCGAAGAAAAGTCCCTAGAGTTAACGATCCAAGCTGTTAGTGCGGCGATCATCCGGAACAAGCCCAGCACGTGGTGAAGTCCTGCCAACAAAGGGTCAAAGGAAGGGAAAGGGTGTGGAGGAAAGCTAAAACCCGGTCATTCAAAGCGATGATGAATAACCCAGAAGATCTCAGTAGAATAACGCAGTTGATTCTCGGCCAGGGATTTTTAGAGCGGTATCGTTTGGCCGGGGAAGTGGAGAGGCGGGTGTTGGATAGGGAAGAGAAGAGATGCTTTGGGTGAAGGGATCCGCACTGCGCAGAGCAGTGTGAGCACATTTCCTAAAGGTATGTAATGGGACAAGAGCAACGGTCACTGCACGCACGCAATGCCACAAATAATCTATATGTTTATAAAAGAAAACCGCATAACCGGTCTTAGCCGACCTTAAATACCCAAATGGTCCCCTCTGAGTTATGTACAGGTACTGTAATCCTATCCCCTGGACGAACTATATTGTACTCTATTGCAGGGGTAAATAGTGAAGGAACCCCCTGAATGCCAAGATCTGACAGGGATTATACAATATGCCATTGGCTGCAATATTTTGACCATACCAAATCCGACAATAGCTGAACCTTATTTGTATGGGAAATTTTGCGTGATAAAAGAGGTGTAGGAGATCCCTGTAACTCGTTGAAATGATGATATTCTGTTCAAAAGTGCTAGCTTTTATCAAGTATTAAATACATTTTTACTAATAATTAAGCATCATTAATAAGGAATCGAACCTCCTCTTGCTCTGATGACTGTCTGGCACCTTTCTGGCATGCTCTCTACAAGCGTAGCCAGTTGCTCCTGAGAAATTGACTCCCATGCCTCTAGGACTGCATTACGGAGCACTTCCTCAGATGGATTACCAGAATCAAATTCTGGGTGGTGCTCTTCAATATGGGATTTCATCATATCCCACACTGACTCAATTGGATTCAGGTCTGGGGAATATGACGGCCAGACTATGAAATCTACCCCCCTTGATGACAGCTCTCTTTTCGTACGTTGAGCAGAATGGGCAGGAGCACCATCCTGCATAAAGAGAAGAGGGCCGTGAGAGTCAATTGGTTGTGTTGCCGCGTGGATTAAAGGAACAATCCTCTGGCAGTAACTCTCCGCTTTTATAGTCCCCAATCCCTACTCCAGAAGAGGGCAGGGCCCTTCTGGTTCCCATAAAAGGAGCCCCAGAACATCCAACCACGCTTTCGAGGACCTTTTCGAACCAGGCAAGTGTGATAATATGTCTCCTCGGGCTAAAAAATTAGATTAATGCAGTTGATACATGGCTGAGATCTGGACTCACCTTCCTCGAATCCCATACTCTTGTGTGACGTTCACCAGTGACCCAAGTCTCATCAGACCAAAGAATTTGGGACCACTGTTCAGGTGTCCAAGAAGAGTGTTCTTCCGCCCACTCTAATCTTTTCCTCATATGTGCAGGCGTTAGAGTAGGCTTCGCTTGAGCAATGCAACGCTTGAACCCTCTTCTCTCAAGAGCACTTTTGATTGCGATTTAGCCACAATTCCAGTGGGAAAACTTAGCAGCAAGCTACAGGTGGCTCATCTGGCGGGCCTCACTTGAAGACGTGACAAACTCTTCAAGCTCAACTTCCTGCTGAGTGTTCAAGGCGTGGGGTCGGCCATTTTGCTTTTTGGGCGTCAGACATTGCCTTGCAAGGGCATATTGTACCCTTCTTTCGGTGATACCGAGTTGATTACCGATGGCGAGATGAGTAAAACCAAGGCCACGTAACGTGTATATCTGGACTCGCTGATCCCTAGAAAGCTGGCTCCGTGATCTTGGAGTAGTGGGAGATGCTGGGGTGCTCATTTTTCTTCGCAGTTTATCGTGAGGATATAGGTTATTCGATATGTCGTGTCAACCGATTTAGTGTGGTACGAGGATGCTGTGCAACTATCGAACATAAGAGAGAAGGTTCAAGGAAGAAGGAATGCCTCGGTTGCCTTATTGCCTTAGTCTAGCCATTTTTGTAGCGCTAAAGTCGGAATGTCAGGGATAGCCCATGTAAATTACACAGAATGCGGGGCTACACTTCTTACCCCTGTAATATAGTATGCTTCAATTGTGGGTTTGCCCACTGATCTAGTAAAGATAATTCCCCGGTCTGGCTCTTTCGCGATGTATCTCAATACACGAAGTGCTGCCTGGAGATGCTCATCTGAAGGGTTAACTAAGAACCGTGCTAGGTGGTTTACTGCAAAAGCAATATCGGGTCGTGTGTTGTTCGCAAGGAACTGCAGGCCACCGATGATTGAGTTGTATTTTGTTACGTGCTCTGATGCACTCTTCTGGTCGTTCGGGAGCATTAGACGCTCAATTGGGGATGATGCAGGTTTGCAGTCTGTCAGACCGTGCCTGTCGATTAGCGTTCGCGCATATTTACCCTGAGATAATGCAAGGATTTCTTTCCTTGGGTGGCTGATGTGGATGCCTAGAAATAGGTCTGTGGTCACTGTCTTTAGCTTATACTTTTTATGTAGGGCTTGCATCAGGTTTTCTATTTTCCCTAAGTTGGGTCCCATGACTTGAAAGTCGTCTACATGCATCACCACAAAAAGGTCCTTGTGGGAGTTGGTATACAGACACACGTCTGATGTTGTTGGATGGAGACCTTGTCTAGCAAGCGTGGCTTTTGCGTCATCGTACCATAGTGCGGCAGCTTGCTTCAGACCGTAGAGTCCTTTTCGAAGGAGTATAATGCATCCTTCTTTCTCAAAGCCTTGTGGCATCTCCATGTAAAGATCTATGTCAAGGTCAGGATTTAGGAAGGCGGTTGGGACATCACCTTGTCTTCGATGCCAACCAAATTGGTGGGCCAACACGAGCATGATTCTGCCGGTTTCAGGGCGTGGGGTTGGTGCAAAAGTTTCCTGGTAATCTATGCCCTGTCTCTGGGTAAAGCCCTTTGCGGTACATCGAGCCTTCCATCTCTCAATGCTGCCGTCTGCTTGGAACTTCTTCTTAAATACCCATTTACACTTCATTGGTTTGCGTCCCTGAGGGAGTTGGGTGCGTTGAATGATCTTAATGGCTCCTTTATCTTTGAGGGAGCGGAACTCCTCATCTGCTGCTTTCTTCCATTGCGTGGCTTCTGAACACGTCATTGCTTCATTCCATGTTTTCGGGTCGGGGGAGATTTGCGCTGACTTGCCATAGTGTAGACGCTTTTAGTCATGCTTCACAACCTGCCTGCCTCGTCTGGTTGTCATAGTTTCTTTTGGCGGTGAGTATTCTCTATCTGGTGAGTGCGGCCGTTTTTGTCCAGCAACGGAACGTAGGGGATCCCAACCAGTCATGACTTGATCATACGGTGTTTCTTCCAGATCTTCCTCTGAGCTATGGTCCCTTTTGGGTGAGTGCGCTCGTTTTTGCCCAGCAGTAGGGCGTATGGGATCCCAGCCAGTCATGACTTGGTCATATGTTATTTCTTCTAAGTCTTCCTCTGCGCTTGACTCCCCCTGATTTTCTGGCTGCAAGATGAGTTCTTGTGAGTGGCAGTAAGGGGTGGATGGAGGAGATGGACTTTGTGATGTTTGGTCAGTATGGTGAGATTCAGCTGGTGAACTTTGCTCATTATCGCATGAAGCTGGGCTTGGACTGCGGGAGTAAGTCTGTGATGACTGCTCCTCTGATTCAGCTGGCGTTGGTGGGTCATCTGCTATGACAGGGTCGACTGCCGGCGTGGATGGTAGGTTCTCCCCCTCAAACGGCTCTGGCGTTTGGAAATCATGAGTTGACGTATTTCTGCTACGTTCAGTGTTAATATTTGTTTCACTGAATAAGGAGTTATTGTTTGCCCAGTAACTATGTGTGTGTTGCTGAATAGTGGATGGTAGTTCGTCGCCAAACATGACATCTTCGTTGAAAGATGCATGCGGAGTGAAGCTTTCAATCCATTTCCACCCCTGCGTGGAGGCGTAGTGGGGATGGTATACAATGAAGTTTTTACTGGTATTTTTCTGAAAACCAATAAACCATCCTTTTGTGGCTCTGGGTTCAAACTTTCCTGGCTTTGGAATTATTAGCTTATACGCTCTGCATCCAAATCTAGGGGTATATCTGAGATCGACTTGACCTGTATGGGGTTGATTAAGACCCTGCATGAAGTCAGTTAGAGGAATTTGCTTTGTCCGAAGACAGTATAGTCTGTTGGCAATGAAACATGCGTGGTCGACTGCCCATGGCTAGTATGTAGCTGGCATGCGTGCGTCAATCAGCATTGATCTGGCTAATCTCAGTATAACTTTGTTAGCGGCTTCAGATACCCCATTCTGTTCTGGAGTGGATGGTGCAGAGATGTCAGTGCGTATACCGTGCTGTTCACAGTAGGATTGCATGCGAAGGAATTCGGTGCCACCATCTCGGAAGATTGCACGGATTCTTTTTCCGAAATGGGAATTTTGGAATTCGATCCATTGGATTAGAAGTGAAGCGATTTTATCTTTGGATGTGGTTGTGATTGCCCATCGCATTCGTGTTTTAGCATCTGTGATAATTACGGCATATTGGTGGCCATTTATTGCAGGGGCGATCTTACCCACTGTGTCAACAAATATTTCATCTAATGGTGAATGTGGTGTGGGCCTTGGCTCTCTGGAGACAAATCCCTGAGCTTTGCTTAGATGACATGTCTCGCACGTTGACAATTCACTCTTGTCAATTCCCTCCATGCCTTTGGCGTATTGGGCGGTCTTTTTCAAAATGCCTTGTCCTATATGACCCAGTCGCTGGTGCCAGCGTTGTGCACTTGTGGTGACTGGAATTCTGGCTACGCCTGGCGCTATTGTGGGGTTTACGCGCGGTGTGTCAGCTTCCAATGGGTAGATGTAGTACACATCGTTTTTGCATAGTAAACGGGATATTGGGACATCAGGGCCAGATGTATGTCTCTGTATCAACAATGATTTGTCATTGTTCGCATCAACGTTAGCTAATCTCTGAAGTCTTCCTGCCAATACAATGTTACAGGATGAACTAGGTGAATATAGGGCTTCATGGAGTTTTATAACAATGCTTCCAATTTTCAGCTTTGCTGTCCCTTGTCTATTCAAGCAAGTGTTGCCTACCGCTTGGTCGAACTTGAATGGTTTGGATAGCTTCTGGATGTCACAAAAAAGTTTTTCACGTGTAATAAAGTGGTGCAAAGCACCGGTATCATAGATGGTACGGTATGTATTGAGTCTAGAACATGCTACAATAGTACCGTCGGCTTCAGAGTCAGAATTGTTGGACTCATACTCTAGAGCAACATTCCCTTTTCCTTTCCTTTGCGACTATGGTTGCCCTTTTGGGGTGCCAGTTCAGGGTGTAGTCTGTGACAATACCCGTTTTTGTGTCTATGATGACATTTCTTACAGTACTCATTGGGGTCTAGGTCCTCACCTGTGGGTACGGACGCAGCCAAAGCCAAATTGGGTTGCTGCGTCCTATTACCTGCAACGGATCGGAGAGACGACATTAATGCTTGAAGGGGGGCGTACTTATTGTCTGCCTCGAAGGCGCGAGTATCCCGCCAATTGTTTAGCCACTGTACTCTCCTAGTACCCATAACAAACATTGCAGAAGCTAGGCCACTGCCAATATGGTACTCCCTGTTGGGAGTCTGGGTATTCATACCATCGGCGGCATTGTTTACTACATGGTACAAGGCTAGGAACTGGTCAATATAGTTATCAGCAGTGCTCTCAAACCTTAGTCCCAGGAATTGTTGGAGAGCAATGGCAAACGGAGCAGTTGCTGTCTCCTGGCGACTGCTGGCAACTGTGTCAAAGAGTTGCTTTGCTGTCATGTGCTCATAGTTTGATGGACACATTGCTTGGGAGAGTCGTTGGGTAATAATATTCTTGGCTTCGATCTCTCCGAGAACCCATCGTTCCAAATCTATCATATACTGTGCTGATAGCGCCGCCAAGTCCTTATTTGCGGGATCATCGACTTCTGGATCCTGAGGCATCTGAATGGGGCGGATGCCAGTCATGGTGTGAAAGACATGGCCGAGTACGTTTTTCCGACCGAGTTTCGCTTGAATCGCCATCTTCCGAGTGGCGAACAAAACTCCTGGGCCGAGGACAATCTTGTTGTGGTCGTTTTGCATGATTACTGGATACCTGGTTACCAGAGTAATTTATGGCTAACGGAGGAGCGCCCGGGCTCATAACCTGATATAGTTGTGAGATTTGGGAGGTATCATCATGTGCTGACCTTTGCAAAGATGTCACTATGGTATTGCAGGAGATTGTATGAGAAGATAATGTGTAATAATTGATGTGTAATGGATGATGAATATATCTAAATACATTGTGCGGAGATCCCACTATTTATATACGAATATTCTCGCTTAGTGTTTGACCCACCGTGTCAAACACATCAAACATATTATGATCCACTTAGCACCTGACTTCACACGTGCGGTATGGTGCACCTGATGCGATCCACATCACGGTTATGTAGATCGCCGATGTCGATAGCACAACACTTTGCCGCCATGCAGAAGTCAGGTCCCATATATACTGTTTCATCTTTGTCCGGGCTCCAGCGAGAGATGCAGCAGGAGGAGCCGGTTAGTGGGCAGCCTCGCCAGCTAACTTATCGGCTAGTTCATTACCAGGGATCCCCATATGGCCAGGTGACCACATCACGTGGACTTTACCAGGGGCTGCAATTGGCAGAATTCTCCCTGAGGGCCACTGGGAGGCGAGTTTTCGGAATTCGAATATTTCTTGCTGTGAGGATTTGGAGGGTGTTGCATCGAGAAGGCGTCGCGTTGCCTCTTGATTGTCTAGAATTACATGGATATTAGTTGCTAGGTGGGTAGAGGGACCTGCTATGGCAGCATTAAGCCCTGCGAGAGCACCGACAATCTCAGAGTCGTAGACCTCAAAGTCGGGGCCTAGCGGGACTCTCACTGTTGCTACGGTTATTCCCTTGTGGAGAACGACGGCACCTGCCCCAGCAGATCCATCTTTTTGTTTGGGACCGTCGGAGAAGACGAGGATGTCCCATGGTGGAAGGTTTCTGATACGCCAAGAAGCTTCTTCAGAGGAGAGTTCAGCCCGGGTTAGAGTTTGGGGGGCTCTATACGAGGGCGTTACAAGCCGAGGATGGGGAAAGCGCGGAACGAGCTGAGCCTTTCCAGTTAAGCGGGTATGCACCCGGGAGTAATTGGATCTTTTGACCAGGGGGTGAAAGTGGTCAGCGGCGGCTATTTTAACAGCAGAGTTGAGGCGCGTCTCTTCGAGTAGAATGTGTGCTGGTTTGAGCCACACCTCCCTTAGGAGTGCTGCAGTGGGAGTGGTTTTGTATACTGGTAGGATTGCTCTAGCCAAATTGACCAGAGCTTGAGTGACCATGGATACAAGGTGTTGGGATCGGGTAGAAGTCAAGCGGCCATGCCAGATATAGGTGTTTCCACGCCACCAAACCTCCGCACCGTACAAAAGGACCGGTAGCGCCGCAGCTAGGGCTGCAGTACGCAGAAAAGTTGTTGGTACACCACGGTTGGTATTTCCAAGCTGTCGAATGTGGGCGCTAATCCGTTGCGATTTGGCACTCCATTCCTGCACATGTTGTTTGAAAGAGAGCTTGGTGTCGAGGAAGACGCCTAGCCACCTCAGAGTAGAGTTGGTAGTTCTTAAGACGCCATTAATGGTTACCGGAGGAGGAGGTTGACGGGATCTATGAATATGTAGTATTTCGGTCTTATTTTCTGCCAGAGAGAGTCCGTTCTGATCACACCATCGGGTGATGCTTTCAACACTGTTGGCGGTTAGACGAGAAGTATCGACCAGAGTTTTTGCGACCGAAAGGATCGCTACGTCGTCTACATATCCATAAGTAGGAAACCCTAATTTGAACAAAGGCTCGAGATAGAGGAGGAAAAGTATCGGGGAAGCGGGGGAACCTTGGGGCAAACCATGCGGAATATCCAAGAAGCTACCAACAAAATCGTCTATTCTGAGGCGAGCTTTCCTGCAACAAGAAAAGGAAGCAGCCCAATTTACGTATGGTAAAGGCCATCCCTGTTCGCGAAGACGAATGCGAAGACGGCCAGGCTGGATACTATCGAAAGCACTCTGGATATCTGTTGGGAATGCATAATTATTTCCCTGCATTTTCCTGTAAGTTCCCGTCAAGACCAACTTTATAGAACTTGTTTGTACAAGATCATGGTTTTTTCTCAAACAGGGTTCATTACTGTATTTCTTGTTTGCGCAGTTTTGTCGGATTTGTCATGTCCCAGTTTGAATAACTGAAGGCATCATGGGGGTTATTATTTTTTTCCTTTGTCTACTTCTTGATTGGAAGTATGTTAAATAAATCGCTATTTTCCTTCTATTAGATTATAATGAGAATAATTAATATACACGACGTATTCGTAATCCTTTCCAACAGATTATGAGACCAAGACTCTAACCAGCGGAGCTTGATCAATTTTTTCGAAATTTTTTCTCAAGTTGAAATCTTTGGCTCTTAGTCTTTATATCTCGGAATTTTACTCAAGTTAGCTACCATACTGCTTGTTTTACCTTAGCGGTTTCTCCCGTTTTTTTTTGCTAAAGTCATTATCATCTCTTCTTGATCCTTCTGCTTTAGATTTACTGCCGAGCTAGCCATCTTACTGCTCGGATTTTATTATTCTCATTCAATTTACAATCAATCATGTCGACATACGAGATTCTGAGCCCCCTTAAATTTTCCCCAAAATTGGACAGGTCCTCATTTGTTAGATGGAGTGCAATATTCTTGCAAGTCTTGAAGAATCTACATAGGGAGAAATATATTCTTGAGGAATTACCGGAACTCTCATCCTACAACCAGAATAAATCTGAATCAACAAAGGTAAAGTCCTCTGACGACCAGAATACCTCAGCCCTTGATGAAGATGGCAACATTAAGGCCGCATTTTTTCAGCTGGTTCCTGAAGAAGCATATTATCTCATTGAAGACAAAAATACCTCTAAAGAAATGTGGGATTCGCTTCAGGAATACTTCAGGCCTCATTGTCAAGCTTCCGTTAATACTCTTCTTGAAGAATTTTGGAGTTTTTCCATGGAAGAAGGGACTGATATCGATAAATTTACCCAGGAACTTATTAAGCGACAGTCTAAAATTGCAGCAGTCGATAGATCCCAGCGTCCTAATGATTTGATTATGAAAAGCCGACTATTGAACCATTTTGACAATTATAGAGACGGATACTATAGTGGCGCGGTCACTGTACTCAGGAACGATCTATCGGCATCTTTCTCCTATACTGTTAACTCCTTGCGAAATACCCAGGCTAACTATACTCGCCAACATCCAAATCAGATGATTTCCCTCGCTACTGGCAGTAAATTCAAGGAGTCTCCTCAAACTCCTAAGAACAAGACATGTGCTTATTGTCACCGGAGCGGTCATATTCGTGAGGCTTGTTTTAAATGGCTAGACACAGCGGATGGGTCGAGATGGGCCGCTAAAAACCCAGAAAAGGCCGCTAAGTCTAGAAAGTTGAAAGAGATGCTTAGGAAGAAAGATAAGGGGAGCAGGAAAGGCAAAAATACTAACCCAAAAAATATTTCATCAGATGATGGCTCTAAAGATTCTTCCACTGATGGTTTGTGGATGGATGAACAATACGCCCTCTCTTCCACAGCTGCTCGCCAACATACTGATGTGGTGCTCGATACTGGTGCAACTCATCATATTTTTTATGACAAATCTTTTTTCACCTCGATGTCTCCTATCTCTACGTCTGTCCAAACGGCAGCAGGACAGCGGTTGTCTGTTTCCGGAGTTGGTTCCGTGGAATTTCGCGTCTATGATTTTGAGGATCATAAGCGATACAAAATAATCAAGATTGATGATGTCTGGTACCTCCCTGAGTGTACTAAAAATCTTATTTCTGGGCCACAATTCCTCGCAAAAGGTTTTGAAATTCATTCGAATATCAGAGGTCTCGGACTCTACACAAGTGATCAAAAGCTACTCGCAACTGCACGCATCAAGGACGGATTACTCTGTCTCAATACCTCTCCTCATAGTAGTTCATCTGTCGATTCAGCCGACTCCTCAAATTTCTTGTTTCCGGAAAGTTTGGAGAATGCTACGAAACTAATTCATTTTCGTTTCGCACATGCTGGACCTCATTTGCTCAAAAAGCTTGATGTTTCTCGTCTAAAAATACCTATCAAGAGAACAAAAGAGGCTCTAAAATTTAAAATTGATCCTGTGGCATTAAGAACGTGTGATGTTTGTAATTCATGCAAACAAGTGGAGAAGATCAATAAACATTCTTCTAATAAAGTCTTAGGCCTACTCGAGGTGATACATTCAGATACTTGGGGGAAATGTCGTGTGGCCGGTATTTTTGGAGCTTTATACTTTGTAACGTTCACTGATGACGCATCTCGCGAGAGTGAAGTGTACCTCCTTAAGAGCACAAAAGAGGTTCCGGGGAAATTTGAGCATTACAAGGAGAAGAAGGAGCTTCAGTCCGGTCTACGAGTAAAAGCGATGCGTTTTGATGGGGGCTCAGAATATAAAACTATCAAATTCAAGGGTATTGAGCAACAAATTAGCGCTCCTTATACTCAACATCAAAACGGAGTATCAGAAAGGTTGAATAGAACTTTAATTACCATGGCAAGATGTATGCTTATGCATGCTAACCTTCCCCTTCGCTTCTGGGATGCAGCTGTGCTTACGGCGGTTTACATACGAAACAGGATGCCTATTCTTGTCGACGGAGGAACTCCTTTTGAAGCCATGAGTGGCACTAAGCCAGAGACATCTCATTTGAAGATTTGGGGTTGTTTGTGTTATGTATTGATCCAGACAGAAGATCCACAGAGATACAAGCTTTCTCCAACGTCGCTGAAGGGCATTTTTGTTGGGTACTGTGAATCACCAACACAGTATAGGGTTTATATTCCAACCAAAGGTGGTCGCGACAAGACGATTTTTTCGGCTAATGTTCGATTTTTTGAAGATAAGTTCTGGGACTGGACGAAAACATCACACGAGCAATTTCTTGAAACGAATACCTCCATACTTGATGATGAGGCTAATGGTTCTAATACCGATGAAAGTTCCGATAGTGATGAGTATTCAATTATCCAGGCGGATTCAAATTCCTTACCAGCTACATCGACTTCATCGGTGGGCTTTACACCAGCCCTTTCACCACCGGCATCATTTCCAGAATTACTTCCAGCCGAACCAGGTACCAATAATGATACTGACGATGATATTTCGTTTCCTGCTACGCCTGGACCAGACGATCCAAGTGTTTATCAATCCTTGAATGGACCTAATTCAAGTTTAGAAGAGCCTGTTCTTCGGAGGAGTAATCGACAACGGAAGCTGATCGAGCCTAGATCGGCGTGGCAGCCGAATCAACGTGCCAATTATGTAGGAGGAAACATCCCCATTCCGCAGACGTATAAAGAGGCTATTAATGGACCGGAAAAATTGAAATGGGAGGCTGCAATTCTTGACGAGCTTGGATCACTGAAAGAGAAAGGGGTATTTACCCCAGTTACCCATGTTCCCCACGATAGAAAACCAATCGGCTCACGTTGGGTATTCGCTGTGAAATCTGATGGTAGATTAAAGGCGAGATTAGTCGCACAGGGGTTCAGTCAGATTCACGGAATTGACTACTTCGATACGTATTCCCCTACTATGCGTATGGATTCATTGAGAATCTTGTTAGCCGTTTCTGCCTTTAATGACTGGGAGGTTGAGCAAATTGACGTTAAGACTGCCTACCTTGAAGGCGATCTTAACGAGACTATATTCATGAAGTCGCCTGAAGGAATGCGGACCACGAAATATGTTAAGCTGAATAAGTCTCTATATGGTTTGAAGCAGTCGGGCAAAGCGTGGTACGAAAAGCTTGGCGCCAAACTTATTTTACTCGGTTTTAATAAGTCTAAAAGCGACGACTGTATATATATTCACCTCTACAAACAAATGGTTATAGGTGTATATGTCGATGACTTGGTGATTTGTGGAAAAATTATTGAAGATCTCAAACGGCTGAAGGAAAAACTTTCATCCTTTTTCCCGATCAAGGACCTGGGCCCGATTGACATGATCATTGGCTGGAAAATTACTCGACAAAGATCCACAAGAACCCTCAGCATAACTCAAGTCCATTACATTAGCGATAAGATAAATTCATTCGGACTAACAAATGCAAAGACTTGTGCATCTCCTCTTGAAGGTTACAGTGGGATACTACCAGGTTTGGATGAAGAATCTCTGGCTGACGATTCAGCATACTCGAGCGCCATAGGCGGTCTTGGTTATGCAGCTAACAGTACCAGACCTGACATATCTTTTGGAAAATATCAGCTCGCCAGTCACAATGCATCGCCTGTTGTTCGTCATTGGAACGCCGTATGTCGCATCTACAGGTATCTAAAGAGTTCAGAAAAGTACAGAATTACTTACAATTTTGGTTCTCCCTCTGGCACGGTTACTAGTACTAAAATGGCCACAATATTTTCTGATTCCGATTTTGCTTCTAATGTCGCGACTCGACGCTCAGTGAGTGGATATATTTTGATGCTGGGTGATGGGCCAGTATGTTGGCAATCAAAGAAACAGAAGTCTGTCGCTACTTCGACCACAGAGGCCGAATATATCGCTTTGTTTGAGGCAAGCAAGCAAGCAATTTGGGTCACGAGGTTATTGAGGGAACTTCATGTCATGGATGAGCTTGTGGGTAGTAAAGGAATGCTGGTATACTCCGATAATCAAAGTGCTTTGGCTCTTGCAAAAGGCACGAACTCATCAAAGGCCAAGCATATCAATGTGGCATACCACTTTACGAGAGATTGTGTTCTAAATGGAACAATTAGGGTGGAATACATTCCTACTGATAGTATGCTAGCTGACATACTCACCAAGCCGCTCACCCCATCCAGGACGAGTATTCTGTGCCGGAAAATTTTTCAGTCGGAATGATCCGAATTTGTTGATCTCGTCGGTCAGGAGGAGTGTTGGGAATGCATAATTATTTCCCTGCATTTTCCTGTAAGTTCCTGTCAAGACCAACTTCATAGAACTTGTTTGTACAAGATCATGGTTTTTTCTCAAACAGGGTTCATTACTGTATTTCTTGTTTGCGCAGTTTTGTCGGATTTGTCATGTCCCAGTTTGAATAACTGAAGGCATCATGGGGGTTATTATTTTTTTCCTTTGTCTACTTCTTGATTGGAAGTATGTTAAATAAATCGCTATTTTCCTTCTATTAGATTATAATGAGAATAATTAATATACACGACGTATTCGTAATCCTTTCCAACAATATCGAGGGTAGCGAGAGTGCACACTTGCTTTGTTTCCCACGCTTTTTCGACATCGTGAACCAGACATTCTACGAGGTCCATAGCAGATCTTTCAGGCAGAGCTCCGAAATGCGTTGGGGAGATAATGCGGTTTGACAATGCCCAAAAGGCAAAGCGTCTGGCAAGGAGGCGTTCCAGCCCCTTCCCGAGGACTGGGAGAAGCGAGATCGGTCGCCAATTCGCGGGGTTAGTGAGATCGTCCTTGTGTGGTTTAGGAATAACCACCACTTCGGCGCGGCGGAAGATGCTGGGATGGCGACCATATGTGAGGCAGAGGCTGTAAAGTTTAACAATCCACGAGCGCCATGTATCCACTCCCCATACCAAGCGAAGAGCTGAGACAGAAAGGTGGTCGTGTCCCGGAGTGGTTGACGAAACCTCCTGAAGACAGTGGCGCACTTCATCTTCGTCTATAGAGAGAGGTGCGGGGATCGCACGCAGTGGGCAGGTGGGAGTATCCTTGAGTAAATCTGGTTGACCAATTGCGAGGGTTAGCTTAGTTCGAAAGAATATGTCTGCACGCTCGGTCGGGGTGCTATATGTGACACCTTGGAAGTGGATTGGGGGGGGGCCAAAGCGACTAGATAACTTCCGCCATCCAACAACTTTATGGGCCTCCAGGATCGAAGACACATTATCCAACTTGGAGCGCTTGTGTTCTCGTTTAGCTCGTCTTACGGATTTTCGGAAACTATTGTGTGCCTCGCTAATGAGATTAGGATCACCGCTATGGCGAGCTTCGAGGTACCGGCGTCGTTGGTCTGAGCATTCGTCATTCTAATAATCTTTGCATGGAACGCATGCAGGCCTCGGAGGGTTAGCTGCCAGCAAAATTGTCGAGAGAGCGGCGATACCCGATGAAGTCACCGCGTCTAGTCGCTGGGGAGTTGGTTCAAAGGAAAGACTAGGAGGAGCGGTGGCGGAGAGGGCTAACCTAAATACTTCAGCGTTCTCATCATTGAGTTTGGGCAGCTTCCGCGTAGCGTGCCGCCTTTGAGGTGACAAGAGTTGGACGAACCCGGATATCGTCTCATGGTCGGAAGTTGAATGTGCCTCCGGATCTACACGAGCAGAAAGTCCTTCCATGTTCGTAAGTACTAGGTCGAGTACATGGCCGGCACGATGAGTGGGAGCACCGTAAGGTACTGCCGACGTCAGAGAATAGCTATCAATCCAATCAACAAAGCTGCTGACGCCAGACGAACGGGAAACGTTAGGCTCCCACAATTCGTGGTAAAGGTTAAAATCTCCCACAATTATGGTATTCGGTTTGATCGGCCAACTTAGGAGTGCGCTGAGACTCTCAGGCATCGGAGCTTGAGGTTGACGGTATACATTTATGACCTCTAAAGAAGGAGAGCACTGAAGACGGAGGATAATGATATCGGGTGAGAAACCACAATCCAGCTGGATAGGACGGAGGTTTGATTTCTTTCGTACATAGGTGATAACGCGCGGGCGCGAATTTTTCCAGTCACGGTTAGGAGGAGTAAAGATGACATAGGCTGGATGGGACTTGGTTACGTTCTTTAGGTTGATTAATTTTGTCCAGGGCTCTTGGACAAAGATCACGTCATACTTACCTTGAAATGCGGCTTGTAAAAGGATGAGGTGAGAAGATCCACCACGCCCAACGTTTGCTTGGAGGAAACGGAGGCGAGGCGGGGGGAACTCCTGAAATAGGCTTTATTGCTCATAGGAAGTGCTATTAGAAGTATTGCTGGTGGTTTGCTCATGTAGGTCTACATCTATAGAACTATCCGGGGCAGATGCAAGCGGTGTGAAGCTATTCTGGCTGGCAGAAGGCGTGCGTTTAGAAGGGACAGAGGGGGTTTCCGTCGAGAGAGTCGCTGTACTAGAGCTGCTAGGAGAGGTGGAGGTGGCAGGGGTGGTAGCAGCGGCAGCAGCTGCCTCTGCGCGACGCTCTTTCCTGAGATTATTACGATTCCGTGAACGGAGTTCCGTTATCGCTTTTTCCGAAGGATGAATCAGTTTTCCCTTGAAAGGGCGAGGACGTAAAGGGCAGTTAGGGTCGTCTGCTGAATGAGGCCCCAGGCAGTTGATACACCGACAAAGATGACGGCATTCTCCGTGGTGGCGAGGTGCACCGCAGCGAGCGCACAATGCTTGAGTACGGCAGCGAGAGGATTGGTGAAACCCGAAACAAGCACTACACTGGACTACCTTCGGGTTAGGGATATAGCGTCGGGAAGGGGCGCTGTCAACAATTCGAAAAGTTGACACCTCTTTTGGAAAGAAAATAACTGCCGTATGAAGTGGATCATGGCGATCTTCATGTAAAGACCATTGGGCGCCCGATGGAGCGACGCCTGTCTGTGACTGGGCAATGCTCTTGACATCATCAAGCGTGGTTGGAACCAGATTTGAGGCCGGATTCCAGATAGTGCGTGGGATACGCTTGACAACGTACCCAATGCGATCCTCAATTTGGATTAGAGAGCCCGAGAGAGACGCTCTTATAGATTCAGCATTGTCCAACGCAATTTTCAGCGATGCATCTGACGAGAAGGCGACGGTGAAACCGCTGGAGCAGCGAGAAACGGAGGCGATTCCATCCTTGAGACCAGGAACGATGTGGATGAAAGCAGACTTGACTGCAGTTACGTCTGCTCTGAGAAGTGGAGCTTCTTCAGAGAGACGGAAGATGGCTTTGGGACCCTTGGTGATAGCAGTTTGTTTAGAAACAGGCGTGCTAGAGGGGCGAGACGTTGTGTTGGGTCGGTCCGAAGACGGCACCGGAGGGCCAGTGGCAGGATGGCCTGCGGCGGTCGCTGCCCAACTCTGCGGTTGCTTAGCTGTAGGGATAGGAGGTCGAGCTGGTACGCTTTGGCTGGGCTTGGGTAAGGAGCCCGATGATTTAGGTTGTCTTTGGTTGTCGTGTCGCATAGGATGCCCGGAAGCAACCGCAAGGAGAAACGCGTCCATTTGCTCGCGCACGAAGGACTGGATGAGGGGATTGGCCTCTTCGACGGCTGACCAAAACTTGATATGGAAGGATTGAACCCAAGTAGCTCGACCCTTCGCAACGCGCTGAACAAGCTCGAGCTCTTCAGCGACGCGCAGGGCCAAAGGGGGTGGTTGTTGTGATTTGGCCATCACGAGCGCGATGCCCAAACGAAAATGCACTTGATAGGTATCGAATGAGAAATCGAATTAGAGTGAACAGCAGGAGAGGAATAAGGAGACGTGATTAGAGCAAGTAGAAAAAAGAGATAGGAAGGGTGTCTGGCACTTCAATAAAATGATCGCTGCTTGGTCGATGACCAGGCTGCGACACGTGATCGCAATTCCTATTGCCCCGTTAAGGGGCTTTGGAGGGGGGGTTGTATCACGACTCCTCGAGTTTGGGTAGCTTGGACTCGTGGCCCACTTGAGACAGGAGAAAGCTGGTTCGAATCCAGCAAGACCCTCAAACTACTTCTCTCGCGGTGATGTTGTATTCATCTGATGACGAAAGCACATTCAAATAACTATGGGTTTTTCTCGCTTTTCCCTTTGGTGGGTCTATGCGGAAGAAGATACATGTCGTCCAGGTTAACTTCGCAGTGGTGTCTGCAAATACAATCTCGGTATGAGTGTTCCAAACCTCAAATTGAGTCATTCTGCGATACATACAGTGTCTCAACCCTAAAGATTGTTAAACCTTAAATCATGAAATCACAAGCCTTATCCTTGAATTTTTCCACTCATCATTTCAGAAAGGTCTAGCGGATTCAGTCTAAATCACACACTTGGTGCCCTATCATAACATCTCCAGAGCTTACAACCATATTCTCGAAATTGATTTAAATTTACCTTCCAACTTTGAAGCCACGAACACTTGACCACTTTAATTCCCGCTCCTAACTCCAAATCTTAGCCTGTCAATGAAAAATCGAATTGAATTTTCACACCTGTCAGTCTTCGAAGAGACATCGTCGCCAGAATGTTAATCGGGATAACCAGGTCGCAATCAAGACACTTCGAAGGCACGGGCTTTCATATCTTGACATCGCTCATAAATTGGGGCTAAGTCCGAGACGAGTTCAGTACGCATGCGAACGTGGCTTTCTTTTAGAAGCAAGGAGTCCTGGCCGACCTCCAGTCCTGAGTGGGGCTCAAGCCGATGATCTTGAACATATTGTTTGCAATTCACGAGTCGGTCGGTTTATGACCGAGTTGGAACTTGCCACAGTGTAGTTTTCACTCTGGAACGTCGGTAAGAAAGCTACTCGGAATACTCCAGAAAGAATGGGATATGAGCGATGTGTCTCCCAGAGTAAGCCTCTGCTCAGCGAAGGAAAAAAAAAGGCGACGGCTACTTTTCGCTCGGTCTCACTTAAGTTGGACCATTGAGCAGTGGAATGAAGTCCTATGAACTGACAAATCTTGGATTACTAGCGGTCAACACACGCGTTTGTGGGTCATCAGAAAGGACAGTTCGCTTATTGATAATTCGAGATTTCCACGAACGAAGTTTAGGCTGGTGAGGAGTTTGCCGAGATGTGCTTATCTTTTAAGTAGGTTTCGAAGAAATGGCTAGATTTTTGGGGGCCTATCCAAGTGAGCCAAAAAAGTAGTTTTCTAGTTTTGGAAAAAAGTTGAGGTAAGTTGAACTTGGAGACCTACTGCCAGTGGATTTTACCAAGTATAATAACGGCACGAGAAGCTAAGCCATGACTTTTACTGATGCAAGATGGTGCTCCCTGCCATCCTGCACGGAATGCCACGAAAGCTTTACTCCGAGCTAGGGTAGAACCCATTATGTGGCCACCCTTCTCTCACGACTCAAACCCAAATAAGTCTGTACGGAAATCGATGAAGGATTAAATTGAAGCTCGATATTCAGAGTTTGACAATGGAAGGCAAATATCTCAGCAGACGCCTAAAAGAGTGACAAGAGAAGCCTGGGTCTCAGTCTCATCTGAAGAATTCAGTTGACTTGTTGTCAGCATGCTTGCAAGGTGTCAAGCTGTTATGGAAGCAGAAGGAGTTCCTGCTTTGTTTTCATGTATTTTTAATTATTAACTCTGTCCTAATTATTAATATACGGCAGCTCTATTTAGTTGTAGATAAGAAATAATGAGAATACAGTCGTCCCTCTCTAACTCGATAGTGGGTTCCGGTATAAGTGTTGAAAATATTCATTTAAATTCAACCATTTACATTTGCAATACTTACCCCTGTACGCAAAATTACCTGTAAGGGTAAGTGTTGCAAATATAAAAGTCCAAGTTACAATGAATATTTTCAACACTTATACCGGGACCCACTATCGAGTTAGAGAGGGACGACTGTATCTCTAAGTAACATAAGGCTTAACAAAATTTGGGCGCCAACAAAAAATTCCTTTCTATAGAGCTTT
This sequence comes from Podosphaera xanthii, assembly GCA_028751805.1. NCBI lineage: Eukaryota > Fungi > Ascomycota > Leotiomycetes > Helotiales > Erysiphaceae > Podosphaera > Podosphaera xanthii. The sequence goes on from JAPWIX010000007.1 coordinate 7,593,215, forward strand.
TGCAGGGTACATTGTCCCTAATGCGGTAAAATGTTTCCAGGATGTATCGGCAAAGAGTTATGATCGTTTCCTAATAAGCAAAAGATTTTCAAGAAAACCCACTTTAATGCCTGTCGTTTATGCAAACTAACAATCTTTAGGGTGGTAACACTGTACATATCTTCCGTAATCATTCGCATCGTAGCCTCAGGCCGCACACGCTCAATTGATTTAAAAATAAAGAGAAATGTGGAAAAGATCTTGCCCGATTCGAACCAGCTTTCTCCTGTATCAAGTGGGCATGAGCCTCGGCTAGTCAGAGTCTACTTGGGAAAACGGCCCACACGATGTACCACTCCGCCATCCGATCCGCAGTCATAGATTGAAGGTCACAGTCGCGTGGGTGGAAAAACGGCAGCCAATCCTGTGGAATCTAGAACTAGAATCTGCAACTTTTCATCTTTGAGAACACCGACAGGGGCAGTCTGAGTTAAACCTCACATATTATTAAAAATTATCACACAGCGTGATTTATTCTGTCAAGTTCTTGAATTGTGTTATGTTTGTTATGTCTGCCAGTACAAACGCCCTTTACTCATCATCAACGAATTTCTTCATGCTGCCCAACTATCCGCTATCTAGATACGGGCACATCCCAACTTCACTTCAAGAAACGCAATGCTGAATAGCCGAGGCTTCGTGTGCATGAGGAATATTTTCATAGCTACTCCAGCCATCAAAGAGTTCCTACGATCGGTTGCATGAAGTTCCAGCGCATGATAACATACAGATAGAATCGTAAGGCGTCCCGAAGCGATTATTCGTGCGTGTACTAGGAGATCCACCTCTCCCTAGACGATGTGTGCTTTCTCTCAATGCTGATCGATTTCAAAGGCTCTGACGAAGGCTGGTAAACCAGATAGGTATACCTGTACACAACAGATAAGTGGGTGATTAATCGACTCGAATGAGAGACCGATGAATTTGAAGATCAATAAGACGAGTATGATACGACGTTGCATGACCTTGAGAGGCTGTAAACAAAAGTCGATTTACGATCAGTGTTTATCTTCAGGGGAACATTTGCGACCTCAGTTAACTAAGCCATCGCTCCTGATCTCAGGTACTTTTGATCTCTCATCGGTACCCGGTTGACATGCACAACATCGTGCGCGTGTTTGAAACGATTACAGCTACATGTATCTCTAGGAGCAAGACAAGGATCCATCTAAATGATTGACCATCCCAACGTTTGGTTAACTATGCCAAAATATTGGCCTACAATGCTGAGGCGTAACGACTACAATCGGATTCTTCACGTCGATAACTAATTACAATCTAGTGACGATATATCAGGAACAAATAAGGTCTTCCCAGCGGCCGCCGTCTCCTGACAGAGTGTCGAGAAAAGATTTATGTTGCAGGGCATTAATACAGTGGCGAGAGTGTTGTTATCTGTTATCACTCCCAGCCATCGATTATCAAAACAGATCACTGATGATATCGTCTACGATGCTCACGCAGAAGATTTACGAGTACCCGGAAATCCCAGACTAGTGTGATTGAAAAGAAACGCGGCAACATGAGTAGCTTACTAGTGCTTTCTACGTGCCAATCTCCCAAGTACATGACGCTACTCGACCGCCAGGCTCAGGCCATACTGTCGACCACGGCCAAAGCCAACCAGCGAGCTGACACTTATCAAGCATATCTTTCAGAAGTCGACTTAGAGATGCGCCGCGCACAGCCACTTGAATCCCTTGGTAAAGACGCTCCTACTCTAGCGAGCCGTAGTAAAGATTAAATCCAGAATACAGCCAAATACCCTAGCCAGCTCTAACAAACCGTTGCAAATCTAGAAACCTCATCGAGTAACTGTCGACTTCTCCCGCGACTGGCACATTCTCTCCTTCGCGTAGGAACTGAAAATGACTAACTGTACGGTGCGTATCAGCCAACCTTTCAGGTCAGCGTGGGTTGTACAATCTGTAGATTCTGTCTGCATAACAGCATATCTACACACCTATCCTCGGCGAGATGCGAAGTGGGCATTTTCTGAATGCTAGAAGTATGTCACGGCAGAGGCCACTCCTTGTGAGGAATCCTAGGCATATCAACTCCAGCCAAACCTGATGAGAATAAATCTGGGTAGATATGCCAGGAATCACGGATGACAGAGAATGATACACTCTAACTCCACACGAAATAAGAAATCTCCTTGAGCAAGAGAAAATTTATGAGGAACACATCTTATGCGGCTGGCACTGGAAGGATAGAATAGTGAAAGTACTAGAAGAATAGAATCAGTATTCAGGGTGTCTCCGTCGGGGATAGAGAAGTATCTCCCACACACGAACGCTAGTTAGACTGGAGAATGCGGGAGTGACACCGTCCAGAGATCTATCGAGGGCTTTTTTTCACGGCTAATATCAGATATGATCCTCTTTTTACATACACTGCTAATATCTACCACCACTCAACCCCCGAAAGCGATCAGTAAAAAAGAGAGGAAGTTCTCTCTTCACAGTTGAAAAGCAATACGACATCACCGAGCGATAAAACCCTCCACAACTGTAGATGAGAAGTCTGCCTGCGATTAAGCATCGGTATTAGCCTGGATGTCACTTGATTCTGACAGACTTGTGAACTCTGATAATTCTGGTCTTGATGCGGACGATATCGAGGATATAAAAGCTCAGAGTGTTTCCGCTTAGCTTCATGTGATTATCCCTTTCTGGTATTCATCTCAAGATCGTCTCTCCTTAATACAGAGAATGCGCTGACTTTGAAAAGTCGCTCCTTGCAACCAGGTTTGACTATACACTGTTTTTACTGCTTCCAACAACCGCTAGTATCTCCGACAACTTCACTTTGTCAATCGATGGTGGGAACCTAATGAAGTTACCTTCTAGCGGCCTGCTACATCATCTTCGACTCAAACTGGGAGAAAGTTGCTCGAGAACGAGATAGGTAAACTAAACGATCCATACTGATGACACTAATTATCGCACAATTTAAAAGAATGAGATATTAACAAATTCCGAGAAATCCGACACATATGTGTTTATTTATATTCTCAGGCTTTATTATGTAGACATATCCTAAAAAGCTGGTATTTTTTCAATTTAGATAAAAATTTGCAAGGCTATAACTCCCGGAAACAACACCCAAATTCATACCCATTCATCAATTCATTAAACATCATATTTAGTTGGAATCAAAAGATTCAAGTTCTTCTTCCTCTAATGTACCCACAAAAGCACGCTGAACGAATCGTGACCATACTATATTTTTTCCTTGATGCTTTTGATATTTTGTTTTTTTGTTTTTCCTGAGTGACTCATAATTATCATTTTCATCTGCCGTTGAGACTGAAGAACAGATTTTTTCTGTTTTGGAAGGATTCTTGCCTATCCGATGAGCGAGTCTTAAAAGACTTCTTACGGTCAAATCTTTAAGATGATATACTGGATCTGTGTAGGTTTGATACTCCACTTGATACAATAAAGACTCTGCCTCTATCTCATCCTCCGAGTGTTTTCCCAACCGCTTTTCTCCTTGCCTCTGACTGGTCAGGAAATTGGTATCTCGGGCAACAGCTTCATCATTGTAGTGGGTCAAGTTTGCGAGATATTGCGTGTAGCCTAGAAATGTCAGAGGCTGAGGCGAGTACGCTGGGCCAGGTGGTGATCCTTTAGTTGGAGGAAATGGACTGAGGAAGGAGGGGTTGCTTTTTAAATTTTTCGGAAATGATGTTTCGCTCAAGGATATTATATCATGCTCCTTGAGGCTCTCGGCTTTGCTTTCATCAGAAATTACCTCACTGTTCCTCACATGAGCCCAGGTATTGTCAGGGTCTAAGCCTGAAATATTGTAATCGATAATACGTAGAGTAGGTAAAAAGTTTGGGACTACACTTGGACTAACGAGGGTGACTTGATATCTTTCGCCCCATATTCCGCCAATCCCCTCGTGGGCTGAATCTCTGTGATTAATATTCTTGATGCCATCTTCAGGCGGAAATTTTTGATCGGGGAGGGGGAGAGTGGCCCATTGCTTACGGAGGTCGCCGAGATAATCTTTAGCGGACTGAGCAGAAAGCTTTTCTTCCGTCATGATATGTATTGAGTCGATCGGCTTTTTATCCAAAGTAGACAGATTAATCTCTTCTGTATCATGGAGGAGAAAATGATCGATATTCATATGTCCATAAACCCCTCCAACTACAACATCTCGATATTGTTGAAGCCAAAATGTGTACTTTTGCCAGCAGCTCTCTCTCCATAAAGTTTTGCTCGATGTCCTCGCAGGTGGAACATGACCAATCAGAATAGCTTTCATGCCACGATCCCGGATCATCTGAAGTTCAACCCTCAGCCACTCAAACTGTTGATAGCCAGGCTTGGAAGGCTCAGCACAGCCATCTAACATGTCATTCTTACTGAAGAAGTAGAGAGTATTTAGACTGAATACGGCGAGCTTATTGGGAATGACCTCAACATGATACCATCCACCCTTTTGAAAAGAGCTTACTTGATCCTTGGGTATAATGCTACTCCAAATTTCGGAGTATGCGCGTAGCCACTCGTTAGGCCCCGAGAGCATGACATTATGTGGAAGGATGTCGTTATTGCCAAGCGTGGAGATAACTGGAATGGCTAGAACAGTAGGATTATCTTCCTTGCCAAAGACTTCTAAAAATTTGCTTGTGATCCACTCGTTTGAGCGAAGTACCTCATCTTGCACGCGCGGGATTAGATTATCGTTATCGTGTCGCGAAGCATCTCCAGTAAATATGACGAAGTCAACCTGATCTTTTACATTATCTTTGATCCATTTAAAAGTTGCATTGATCAACTCGGAGGGAGAATCACAGTCAGACTTTTCTGCGCCATATATGCCTGCGGGGCCTGTTCCTCGGTGGCAGATATTCTGCTTATCTATCGACGTATGAATTTCATAGAACGGATCGGGGTGAAAGTCTGGATTTATCAGTACCTCAGTATGGAAGCTCAAGAAAGGCTCGCGGAAATTTACCAGTGATATGGAGGATTTTTCCGTGCAGGGTTGACGGTGATTTTGCATCTCCCAAGTGTACCTGCGATGACGCAATAGGCTTACCGAGTGAACTTTGAAAAACACCAGCGGCTAGGAAGAACAATAATCCGTAAATAGTCATTGGATAACGACTCAGGGTATGTAACATAGACTCCAACAATTAAGGACTATTTTAAAAATAAGAGATTACGCAGCCGTTATATGAACTGATCGAAGACGAATAAATTAAACATGTCTTAAATAAGTGTCCTTTTCACTGTCTTCTACATCTTAGATATTTCTGTGTCAGCAGATTGGTGGGATTAGCTTTGTTACATTTACCAATCATCGAGCCCACGTGAAGTGCTAGTCATTAGTTGACGACGAGGGAGTTTGCAATGTTACCGTTATCACCGGAATCATCGTGTCATGGGGCTCCATGCGTGAGAACACCATCAAAATTTTTGAGCTATGATAGCTTGTAGCCCCGTTGAAACCTCAAAAACTCTACCGTTACTTTCGAATCATTAGCTTTTCATGTCTGTGCCGAGATAGTATCAGACATGAAGTAACCTTGGTGGTTAACAATGACACTGACTAAAATTGTCATGTTAACCAATGGTCGTTCATCTTCAATATCATCACACCTTGTGCTCTACCCCCAGGATAAGTTTTCAGCATGCACTAAAACCTCGCTTATGAATATTATCCCCACTAGTCTTATATCATCCCTGCTGGTTTTCACACCAAAAGAAATTTAAAATGTTGGCCTAAGTTATCAGGCTTATTACTGGATTGCTGCTTTCATCTCTTTTTCCGCCTCCCTCGCCTACGCGCTTCCATAGACATCGATGCTGTTACTGTCTACAGAATCATCATCATCAGCATTTTCATCTAAGAGAATCAATAAATCGTTACTCTTAACATTTAGCACATTTCACAGGCCAATTATTCTTTAAAAGATGAGCCAGGTACAACCAGCAGCTCACACAAACAACGCCAAACGATTAAACAGAGATCAGCGTCTCCAGGTAAGCCCAATTTTCATGGTAAATAAATATCTGAGGTAACACGTCTAGATCAAAACTCTCCACGATACGGGAATCAACCAGACAAAAATTGCAAAACAACCCGGCATATCTCGAAGCCAGGTCAGATACACCCTTTGTACTCCGTACATTGAACCCAAGAAAGCTGCAGGTTGGCCCCCAACACTGTCCTCTTCTGACGTCGTCCGGATTGAGGCTTTCATAACATCATCCTCTGAAGGTCGTCGAATGTCATGGTTTGAACTTGCCCATGGCCCTTTCCGGGATTTTGGAGTGAGTGAAAGGGTTATTTAAAATGAGCTAAAAAAAAAGGGGTTACGGACGTCATCCAGCGCTGAAAAAGCCTCCCCTTTCTGAAGATTTTATAAGGAAGCGTCGGGAGTGGGCCGAAGCCCACAAGGACTGGACTGTTGAAGATTGGATGGCGATTCTTTGGACTCATGATACCGGGACACAGACGGCCAACATAAGAAAGAATGGGTAACGCGAAAGGTTGGTATTTTTGTACCTCAACTGGTAAAAATACCGATCTAACTCTCAGTTCAAGATAGGTGAAGAAGTAAACGCCACCTGCGTAGTGGAAAAGGTGAGAAAGAGTTTTGGCTGGATGTTTTGGGGAAGTTTCGCAGGGATAGAGGAAGGTCCTTGCATTTTCTGGGAGAAGGAATGGGGGTCTATTACCTCAGAATCATACTCTCAGAGAATTGCACCGCTGATTGATGGAATGGTGAGCATGAGACCATGGGTTTCTATGATGCAGGACAATGCTCCTTCACATAGCGCAGCGGGAACAATCGAAGAGTTCTGGGAGAGGTTCATTACTCCGATCCACCGGCCTCCGTATTCACCCGACCTGAATCCAATTGAGCATGTTTGGGATAGTATGAAAGATTACATACAGTACCATTACCCGAGATTGGAAAGGGGAAGGCAGCGATCCTACGATGAACTTCGAGGAACAGTGAAAGAAGCATGGAATGATGCGACCAAGCCGGATAAGCTTGAGAAGCTTATCAGAAGCATGCCCATGAGATGTGAGGCAGTCATACTTGCTCAAGGCTGGCCTGTAAAACATAAAATCTGCTATGTAAAGTAAATTTGCATGTACTGGTTTATCTGAAATCGATTAAACTCAAAAATGTTACCAATTTGATTTAAGCTTGTGAACTAGTGCCAGTGGTGAAAACCTCTGACAGGCAAAAACACCATACAAATAATCCCTGTCAGAATGTCTGAAAACCTTATCTCAGAAAAGATGCTACCTAACTAGGCTTGATGGATCCGAATTCGCCCCACAAATTGGATCCACTGGTGAAAACTTACCCTGGTGGTAGAGTATGATTCAGCTTCGTGCCGTTTGTTTGTAGTGGTGTCTATTCGTGGTACGTAGAGTCCATGACTATTATAACACTAGGGCTCCTCTCTGACCCAGGCCACACCTTCTACAGTGCTCCTATCCCCATTTACCTCGAACCTAAAATCATTGATACATTGACCCATGACGGGTAGCCATTTAGCTCAGTAATTACCCGTAGAGATCAACTACCTTTTCTTCGAAACCTTCTGCTCAGAAAAATTGAAAAAGAGCAGCCAAGGAAACCGGTACGCGGGAAAAAGTCTCAAGAAACCTGCAACTCCAGCCCGGCGAGGCCTAGACACCAGAGCCACACGAGGTGCGTATCCCCGTCTGTATGTCCCTAATATCCCATAGTCCAGATATCCTCCTTACACCACCAGCGCTCAGGTAGCGGTGCTCTTTCCTCGGGAGACAGTATAATGCCAGAATATCTGTAAACAGTGAGAATTCATCTTGGTAAAAAGGGCCAACTTAGTTTTATCCATCACCACCACAACGGGAGCTAGGTATGGCCCGGAAACTCGTTTTGATGACTTTTCCTCCGTGACCAAGTAATGCGTGTTTCTGTTGGCTGAAGATAAACTCCGGGTTCGTAGGGGACACCACGTACAGGTAGAAACGCCGTCTTTGTCCACCGCTTCGTGTCGCAAATAAATACGGACACAGCAATTCTTTGCTTAAGAGACGTAAGAATATTCAATCAGTTGAATCATTATCAGATGCTGTGAAGATAGATATTCGAGCTATTTTTAATCGTTTAACGTTCTGGGAATCTTTACAGTTGATCGACACTGAAATCAGATATATTTTTTTATTCGTGAGAACGTTCGTCACAGAATGTTTTTGGCTGTTTTCTATTATTAGCAGTATAACGATATGAAAATTGTACTTTATGCTAATAATAGATAAAATAGCCGAAAATCTTCACTGATATTTTATGTCTACATGAATTTTTGGTTATGATTTTTTTTTAAATCATTTTTGCGTATGCAGCCTGAGGCTATGACGCGAATGATTACGGAAGATATGTATGTGACGCAGAATAACTCTGTTTGACGTTTGGAACACTCATACTTAGATTTCATTTGCAGATACCACTACGAGAATAACGCCTTACGACATGTACCCTCTTCCGTGAATACCCACCACAGGGAAAAGCGAGAAAAACCTGTGGTTATCTGAGCATGCTTTCGTCATTCTACGAATACAATATCACCGCGAGAGAAGTGGTGTGGGGGTCTTGCTGGATTCGAACCAGCTTTCTCCTGTCTCAAGTGGTGCATGTGTCCAAGCTGCCCAGACTCTACTTGGGAGAACGGCCCGGGTGGTGTACCACTGCACCATCCGACCCTGGTCATGAGATAGAAACACTGCGAAATCCGAAGACCGATCATTGATCATTGCTACCTGTACAAAGTCTCAGCCCTAAAGATTTTTAGTGGCTGATGTTGAGTGTGTATGTTAAGCTAAGCGATTAGAAGGTGTCGACACCCAAAACTAACATCAGCCACTAACAATCTTTAGTGCTGAGACTTTGTACACATTTAATTCAATTTCCCTTCTCCGGATTTGAATCATTAATCACGTTGATATTTTTTCATGCGCAAACACCAGGACACAAATAATATTCGCTGGGTCGGATGGTGCAGTGGTACACTATCCGGGCCGTTCTTCCAAGTAGAGTCTGGGTAGCTTGGACACATGCCCCACTTGAGACAGGAGAAAGCTGGTTCGAATCCAGCAAGACCCGCACACCACTTCTCTCGCGGTGATACTGTATTCGTAGAATGACGAAAGCATGCTCAGATAACCACAGGTTTTTCTCGCTTTTCCCTGTGGTGGGTATTCACGGAAGAGGGTACATGTCGTAAGGCGTTATTCTCGTAGTGGTATCTGCAAATGAAATCTAAGTATGAGTGTTCCAAACGTCAAACAGAGTTATTCTGCGTCACATACATATCTTCCGTAATCATCCGCGTCATAGCCTCAGGCTGCATACGCAAAAATGATTTAAAAAAAAATAAAAAATAAAAATAAAAATAATATTCGCACAGCATTTCACGATGGACACATAATAATGCATATAGTGCCAATACCATGAGTCCATGCAGGTGACTATAAGTTTAATATTTACATGAGAGGGAAACCTTTACGGTGAAAACCCTATCCATCTGTATAATTTGGTCCGTAGTTCTTCTGTTTGCCTGCAAGAAGTGCAAAATCAATCCACGTTGTCAAACAAGCTTTCTCTCCTTTTTCCTACACCTGTCCACCTGCAGGGGGACAAGGGTGAGTTAACGAAGGCTAGGCAGTAAATTCTGTTTATTCCGATAGCATAAACATATAAATATAGTGCACATAACTTAGTCTCTAACCTTCGTTAACTTACCCTTGTCCCCCTGTAGCTATCCATCCGTCTCAACGATACATCGCCCACTTTCAATCCACTGGGGGTTTCCGGAGTCTTCCGGGCCGCTCTGATTCTATGGGCTTGGCGGTAGCTCCCGCGGTTTTTGCAGCTATTGAGGTTGTTCTCTTTGAGCTACTGAATATGTGCCGATCGTTGATGTGCTCTCTTGACCATTCCTCTGGCGCTAGATATCCGCCGGAATCATGTAATTTATGATTTGTATTACTATTATATATTCGTATTGAGAATCATATTTGCAATAATTATCCCTACAGGCAAGCTGTCATGCAGGGATAGATGCTGTAAATATAATTTTTTACACAAGGTATCAGGGGTAAAAAGTCAAACTTATATGTTTGCCGTAGCCCTAAAGATTGTTACAAGTGGACGTTTATTCTGTAGATTGAGCTTGTAGTTTAAAGGGTAATGACATACAGAATTAACGCTAATTAGAAACAATCTTTAGGGCTACAACACTACATGCATGTTGAATTTTTTTTCCCCTGATACCCTGTACATAAATCAAAACAATGAACATACCGGGTCCCACGATTCCATCAGAGTGGTTCGACTCTGTCAAAATAATAAAGTTATCGGGCCATACCGGTGCTCTGGGATTGATTGCATGAACGCACGACCGTTGAGCCACATTACCGATGAGCCATCCTATCCGACAAGGTGTATGTTAACGTCAAAAGCATCTCCACATGTTCACTCATTTAACGTGTTCCAAGTGGCCTCCACTGCTCACTCCATATTGGAGAGAGACTTGGCTCCAGCGCTACTGACCATGTGCACGTCAATTAGGAGGATAAAAAACCTCCACTTTCATCGGTGTGTACTAATAATTTTGCGCCAGATTCTGCTTGAAATGGTAAGGTTCTCATCCAAACTACCAAGGCGGATTAATGAAAGCTCGCCAAAGAGTTTAAGATTTCTGGTCCCACGTAAACACCATCCATATTCTAATTCAAATCCTACACCAGAGAAGTTTTCTCTTTGCACATCTTTCCATAATTTGGAATAAAGTGAAAAGGCTTGGATGGTGGAGTGGTACACCGTCCGGGCTGATCGCCCAAATAAAGTTTGAGTAGTCGAGGCACGTGGCTAAGTTAAGATAAGAGAAAACTGGTTCGACTCCGGCAAGACCCTCAGCTACCCAAACTCTACATGGGAGAACGACCCGGACGGTATATCACTGCACCATCCGACCCAGTGAACTTTGGACACTCTGCCAATACCGTCTCTCCATGAGGGAAGAGGTCTGTGGGTCTTGTTATATCCGAAGCAGCGTGATCCTGTCTCAAGTGTGGTATGTGCCTCGGCCACGTAACTTCTACCTGGAAGAGCGGCCCGGATGGTATACTACTGCAACATACGATCAGTGTTGACGCGGATCTCACACCTTATCAAATTGATCATTTAATGATTCTCTTCTTCACTTCATCCCTTCGCCTGTTCCTTACCGAGGCAGTTCGAAATTGACTTGATATGACATCATAATATCAGAATGACCAGAAGCTCAAATTTGAAGTATACCTGAGAACTATCACGCCCTAATACTACCCGGTACCCCTCCATCACTGAGATGCACACCCTTTTGACCCCCTCCCCCTCCCAGAATCGTCGGGTGCTGAACCATGCACTCACAATCTCCGTCTATCTGGTCACAATCACTGATCGATACTTATCCAAGAAGTATGTATGTCCTTTGATTTCTCTTTTCGCGATCGATCCTCCCCAATCGATCGATGAGAAAACTTTATCGACGAAAGGACCAAGTACAGTCGATCAATAAAGTTGCTTTTAAAGAAAAATCAATGGTGCGTATGCAGTCTGGGGCTATGACGTGAATGGCATGTTTGTTTGTTTGAATTTAATGTCTATCAATGGCCGAAACCCTGTACACAATACCCTGATGGGACAATAAACGCGAAGATGCATGGCCCTACAGGCTATTAGGGGCAATTAGTTTTACTTGTATGCAGTATTGTAGGCCTAAATATTGTTACTAAACAGCGCTAATTTTGTCTACTTAGTAACAATATTTAAGACTGCAATTCTACAAGCAAGTAAAACTAATTGCCCCCGATACCCTGAAGTTAGTGCAGGAAACTACTATCGAAATTAGAACAGCGATTGCCGGATTGTGATCACAAGAAGGGTACAGTAGAACCTGTCCAAACCCATAGTGGGTCCCAGTATAATTACTGAAGAGATTCATAGAAATTTTACCGTTTATATTTGCAATACTTACCCCTGCACGCAAAATGACCTGTAAGGGTAAGTGTTGCAAAACTAAGCTCGAACCATTGGATAAATCTCAACAATACTTAAACCAGGGACCCACTATGTGTTTGGACAGGTTCTACTGTACTGTTCTCAGATATCTATACTACACCAACGGCCGTATTTAGGAAATCATATTCCATTGCCATACTCTGCCCCACCAAATTTTTTATTCATTACAAGTGTTCCCTCTGGCTAATACAGATTCTGCCGAGGGCATATGTTCGTGAAGAAGGTTGTATTGTTCAGCCACCGAGGAAGTATTTTTACACCTCTACAGATGCCAAGAAAGGATTGGGAAGGATCACCTGCTGATCTCGGGACCTGTGGATAGCGCTGAAGGGAGACTTCAAACCAGTGCGCGTCTAGGAGATTTTAGAGCTGTACATTTGTAAGTCTTAATGAAGTTTGTGGAGCTGAAATGATCATGATACCACGCGAAAACCATGGCTTGAGCATACTGCGTATATATGTGCCACAACAGGCCGGGAAACTTTGAATGTTTTAATTGAGTGATTGATTGGCTTTATTTTACTTCTTCCGAGTCCCGAGTAGAGCTCAAGCTCTATATATTCCCTATCGTGAGAAATTCGCGTGGATTACTCCAGCGCTTCAATAAAGTCTACAAAATTGTAGCTGTGAGAAAGCGCATGCCATAGCTACTTCTCGCAGACAGATTCCAGATCCCGAACAAGGACGAAAATGGACGAGTCGCGCCAGTCCAGACTTCCAACATCATAACTCACCCTGATGGCTTTGTTTTTAACTTTAACTCTGATACAAAGTAGTGATTTAGAGATGCGAATACTTTGATGCAGTCAGGTTTTTCAGGCAAGAGATCGTAGGTACAAATGTTCGAGTAGAAACAGGCTCGATAAAGCCAACTGTCCAGCACATCGTCTCTATCACGAGGGCCGAGGAGGTAAGAGGGTAGGGTAGAAGAGAGTCCTTGTGGACGCCTGGCTCGCCTCTTGGCTATATAGAAAAATAAGTGTAACTGAGTTTTGGGATTTCCGTAGCGACAGACAAGATTGGCAACCTGATGTAAGAAACATTCACAGTAGTCAGCAAAGTCTCTATGACCGGGCCTTATAGCCAAAGTCCGAACCAGTATATCGGAAGAGAGGTGTAGTTCCATTGGGTTTCTGGGCGCTGTGTTGATCTTAGGTTGATGGCAAGATTCTATTTATAGGAAGAGGCATCCCCGTAGCCTGCCTGATGCCTGTGCTACGAGCAACCTAACTCAGCCTTTTAACACAGAATTAGAGAAAGGAATTTTTGACGCGAGGGGAAAGTTGCTTTATTCGCTGCCTTGTCCGCAGCCATGTTCCTAGGAATGGACGTGTGACCCAGGACCCAGCAGACTTTAACTTCACCTTGCCTCATGTGAGGAAGACGGAATCGACGTTGCCGTTCAAATTCTAACATGAGGAACTCATCAAACACAGCCTGTGATGGGCCAGAGATAGGAGGGAGCAGGCGGGAGGCAGCTTCTAGGTAATCCAAAAATACACTAACATTTGTTGTGAATTTTGTCGTTGGTGAGGCCAGCGTAGTCCTTGCTCTTCTTGCGGCCCCTATAGCTTCGGCATCAAAAACTTCCTCACCTTTGTCAAGAGTGAAACTTTTTTGAAAGATTTATAGGCTCACATGGCAAGCCACGTAGCCAGCGCCAGTGAGGCCATGAGACTGGTTTGAGCCATCTTTATACAGAATCATATTACAAGAGGGAATAGTGGAGAAAAGAATTGAAGGCTTGTTTGGCCGCTACCTTGGATTTTACGCACGAGCCTCATGCCATAGCATAGGTCTCCTCACGGTCTTGTCTTAGGGCTCATAGAGGAAGGGTAATTAAGTTGATTTGCTCGGCCTGGAGAAGGGTTAGTATACGGCGGGCGAAATGTGAAGTTGGTCGATCTAGAGAAATAAATCTGTTTGCACAGCGTAGTAGATGGCGGGGATCGAGGTGACGTGGGCGGGTGGTAGCCGCTGTGATTTATCTTTTGAGTGAGATTTCTGAAAGGGGGAGTCCAACTTCACGTTGGAATGCAGCTAAAGGGGTAGTGCGACAAACAGGGAGAATTACATAGGCAGATTGTAGTATGACTTGATCTAACAGATAGAGGAGAGAATCCATACATTTTGAGATTTGCCCTCGAGGTCCTTGACGGGATCTGACAGGCTACTAGGCTTCGGATCCACAGTGAGCGATCTGTAGAACGCGTGCGACGGCAGCCTGGCGTATCAAGTGAGCCAGGACGCCTCCGGCTGTGTTACTCCAAGTAGAGGGAGCATTACTGACTTTGAGGGGCTTAGTTGCCAACAAGCGAACGTGTCACTTAAAAGATATAATTTTATTGTTGAAAATAAGGGCTCTACAATGAAATAATCACTGATAGAGTAGCGTTGTGTAGCAGAAGCAAGTAGGTAAAGATGATAGGAATTAGGATGACAAATCTTTCCCTGCATGGGGGAACGAGTGACTTATACTACAGCCCCTATTTCTTAACCAGTTCGGGATGCCCCCAACCCTGTAGATGGATAATATTCAAACTACGCGAGTAACTCGTTTAGCAGTCCGCACTGACGTTTTCACAACATTTATCGAATAAAATCCCAAGCCAGCGTTTGGAGGGACGAGAAGGGTTTTCAGAAACTAAGAGCGGCCCTGTCATAACCTTGGGAGTAAGCCCCGGGTCTTGATCGGCTCTGAGATGGGAAAAGTAAAGGAGTTCATAGTTTCCAGGGTTGAAAGTTATTCCTTCCTCCAGACTCCAGTCGAGAGCCTTCGGCAAGTCTCAGAACAGTATTGCCGCATTTTCCTGAGGGAAGACGTTGCTCGGAGGTGAGCGACGCCATCAGCGTACCCAAATCTATTCTTAGTAGGATTCAGGAAGTAGAAAGGAGAGGTATAAAGTATGAAAAGAATTGGCCATGCCGGCGTGCCCCGAGTTAGGCCGCAAAGGACCCTAGTTACAGGCCCAGTCGAGCCATGAAGTCGAATCCTTGCAGCACGGTTAGAGACAAAGAAGGTGACCCATCGAACAACGTTATCAGGCCAGCCCTGTTCTCCAGGATGGCGCACAAGTCATCTGGGGAGGATGCCGTTGAATGCACCTTTTACATCTAGACTTAGTACCGAGGCTGTGAGCTTGCTGTTTGGTGTGGTCTCAACATTGTGGACCAGGCAGGTTGTGAGATCAGTCGCAGACCGAAGAAGGACGGCTACAAATTGTTTATCGCCAGTACCTTTGCATTTATCGCGGCCCAAGAGAGTCGTTGAGCAACAAGGCATTCCAGGCCTCTACCTAAAACAGAAAGCAGTGCTATCAGGCGTAAATTAGGCTCACTAAATTTGTTGGGCTTGCTTAGCATGATCACAATGGTTCGTTTAAAGAAGGCGGGATGGTGTCCTACCTGTAAGCAGCTCTCGAAGAGCCTGAAGACTAGAGGCTCAATCAAAGGCCACCTTTTCTTGAGGATTGCCGTAGGAATTTTGTCTACCCCGGGCGTCGTGTTACCTGCCCCTGTTGATTGAGTTCTATCATGAGATTAGAACGTCCAGCATTACACAAGATAGTCGTGTACACTCTAGAAAATCTGCACATACTATTCTTCATGTAAGTGGTGAGGTTGATAAACACGTCAGTCTGTTTTAATACAAACCACTAGATTTCCTTATTCTTTAACTAGTTATTGTCGATAGCGATCTGTGTCTAAGTTGGAGTAATAAACAACTCCATATCTTACGATTAACAGACTCTTTATCTCTCCAACTGATCCGCATCGTTACTGGCTATCAGGGACAATTAGTTTTACTTGCATGTAGTATCGCAGCCCTAAATATTGGTACTGATTAGACAAAATTAACGCTTGTTGGAAACAAAATTTAGGGCTGCAATTCTACATGCGAGTAAAACTGATTGTTCCTGATAGCCTGAGAAAGTATAGATGGGTCACAAATGATAAATAATTATTTGACCGCACTGGTCTTAAAAGGGTACAAAGAATTACTCAAATCTATGAGTACACTAGCAGAGGGTCTAAGGACTTCCTCCAAAAGTCGATTTCCTTTGAGATAGGTAAGCCGCTTCCTTACAAATCCTCTCCCAGGCATCTAGGCTGCCTTCAACTGCATGCCGACCATCCTATTTCCAGAGCTCAGCTCTGACTCGCCTAGCTCGTAACGTCCTGAGCCCCCTTTTGATTCAAATCAAACTGGCCTTACGCAGGCCGCTTGCCCTACCTGACTTCACTTACTAGGCATTCTGACTAGGCTACCATCCTTATGTCAGTCCCAAACATCATCAGTTTACCTGCGTAATTAACTACTCCCAGGCCTTGATGAAGCGCCCTCGCGAATATCTATATCCTGGCTGATTTTTTTTGTGGATTAATCGGCATCTTACGTGATGATTGGAAAGATCTTCGGAAGCTAAAATGCTGCTCTTCCTAATCTAATGTTCCGGTAGAATGGCAAATTTTCCTCATTCCCAGTTATTAGATAGCCGTCTCGCAGTCTGAACTTTTTAACCGAATCGCCATAATAGTGTCGGGGTATTTTTGCTCCGTTAATCTGTCGCAAGATGTAATATTTTCCCATCTCACCACCCATGCCTGTGACTACAAAACGTCCTCTCCAGGACCTTAATGACGACCGACCCGCATCGTGAATTTCTGTCATCTCTTTTTGTCCACCTGGATTCTTAAATATTTCGCCTCTAATTTTATTTTTCTCATGTGAGTCAAATGTGACTGCACAGGAGAGAAAGTACGAGCCCAGTTTTTTCTTCCAATTATTGGGGTATATTACTGTTCGTAAGTCCGTATATCCCTTACATACTCATTATTTTCCTTATTTTTCAATGAATATTTTTGCTTTCTTACGACTTGCCAAGGTCTGCGCCCTTTCCTGACTCTTCATTTTCGAATAGCTGGAAAAACTCTTCGTCTTCTGATACGTCAGGTCCCTCTGAATCCGAATCCTCACTGGATTCGTTCTCCATGTACCCATCCGTATCAGATTCTGGCCAGTCCTCCACTATTCCACCATGTTTGCTGGTAGTGCATAAGACCAGCTCATGCCTCTCATCTCGCATCAGTTTCGACCCTTGTCTCTTCACCATCTTTTCACCACTTGCTTGATCGCCTAATTCGATGATCGAGTCCCGGATTCTAATCCGTGCGTCCACATCATGTAACCACGGCAACCCCAACAAGAGATGCATATCTATTGCGTTGGAGTCCGAGAATGACTTCACAAATGCCCTGATAGTTCTCCAAATTCCTAATGATCCTATTTCGATTTCAGAGAAATTTGCCAGCTTTGCTGACGTCCCATCTGCCACCTTAATCACCAAGCAATTTAGGCCTTTCTTGGCTAAACTTCTTACTGGTAGGCCAAGCATTTTTAGAAACCAAATGGTGACAATGTTCATGTCGGGTCCCTGATCTGCTTGTGCTATTCCTTCCGGCAAAGAAAACTTCACCGGTTCTCCATTGTTCTTCGTTCACACGGATATGGGTACCCGGAATGCCTTCCCCATGGTATTTAGTGACGGTCCCGCCGCATTCCCTGACAAAACCTCCGAACTAATTATGCTGCTCGACTTCCGTTTTGATCATTCCTACTCTAAGTTAAGATCTCTATTCATCCTCGCTTTCATAATTTTCTCATTGACTCGGTTTGAAAGTCACATAAACGCTTTTGATAGGTCTGGCGATATTTAGAATAAATCCATCAGACTTACTTCGACTTTTATTTCCTCTGCCATTTTTTGTAGGCAAGTGGTCCTTTTCATTGCCGACCCACAATTTTCCTCAGATGCTTCACAGCCCACCGTTCTCGTCTCGCTGCTCTCTTCCAGATTTTGGGATCTTGCTCGTCATGGTTTAATAAGCCAGATACATCGAATGGCCTATCCCTTTATTTTGTTTCGCCAATATTTATAAATTAATCTAGCATTTCAAGCCCCTCATTTTTTTCTTCAATCCTCACTTTACCTTACGAGTCTGCTCCTCTTCGACTACATCTTTGATACGAAGCCCAATTGTGACACTGTACTCGTGCATTGATTGCCGTGCGTCTCGTTTTTGATTTTCTTGGCTAAGTTCTGCAAACGATAAGTCCGGAGATTCGCATCTAGTTCGTCTCTCTTCCCCTTTTTCTTCTCGAGGTTCCGGCCTCGTAATTCCTTACCTCCAGCTATTGGCCTTCCACTTGCTGTCTTCGACATCTCTATATCGAAAGTACTGCTCGATTTTGCGACAAACCTGCATAGTGAGACGATGTGGGAGGATATACTAACTCTCTTAAGTCTGTTCCCATCCCTCCTTGGGTGTGGAGGGGCATTGAGCTTTTGAATGTCCGTTTTCTCCACATTGCAGACATAAGACTTCTATCTCCCTCCGATAAACTTCTCTTCTATTGGTGAGTAGATGTCGGGACAAACTCATCGGTGGAAGGCCCCTGCCCACTACCCTTCCAACTTCGTTTCCCCGCCCAGCGTGGTCCATTCTACCCAAAAATTCTCCTTGGCAGTTTCTCTGTAACTCTGGGTGTGCCAATCTCTGGTAGTTTGTAGGATTAAAGTTAGGTCTAAATGGACCTTGTCGTACATTTTGCTATGTCATCGTAGGTCTTGGATTTGGTTCTTTCGGGAGCTGAGGCCAAATTTCTTTGGTGGTCTGATATATCTGTCGACATTGAAAAGTTTCGTGACTTTGCTGACTCATTCCAGCTGCCACAAAGCTCAATGGCCTGCCATAACACTCTGCATAATCTCTCCGCAAGTACTCCATCTCCATTCTCTCGAACTGTGCCTGTTCGAATCCCTTCACTCGAGCAATACATCTCAATTTCTGATCCGTTGTTTCGAAGGCTCTGAGAAGGCTCGTTGGTAACGCTTCTAATCCCATCAATCAAGTTGTCCTCAATGTGTCGTCTCTGATTCCCCTAATAAAAATTTTTTATCACTCCATTCAGAACTATTTTCTCAACTGGGCAAGTGGTTTGTCTCCTCGCGTTGAAGCATCACGTACATGGCTTCTCCGCAGCAAGTGATGTGCTCTACTCCAGTATGAAAGCAGGGGCATGGAGTAAGGCTTCCATGGTATTCCGTGCAGAATGGTAGGGAGCGTCATCTGGTATCAGTAAAAAGTATGGAGCAGCTTCTTGTGTCGTTATTATTCTGAGTAAAATCCACTTGCAGTAGGTCTCCGAGTTCAGTTTGCCCCATCTTTATTCCCAAACTGGAAAAACTACTTTTTTGGTTCCCATGGAAAGATCCCCAAAACATCCAGCCATTTCTTCGAACAAACCTAGGAGATAAGCACATCTCGTCAAACTCTCACCAGTCTCGACTTCGTTAGTGGAAAGACTAAATTATCAATAAGTTAACTAGCCTTTCTGGTGACCCACAAACGTGTGTGCTGACCGCCAGTAATCTAAGATTCGTCGGTCCATGAGACTTGATTCCACTGCTCATTGGTCAAACTTAAAGGAGACCGAGCGAAAATTGGGTGTCGCCTTTTATTTCTTGGCTAAGCGGGGGCTTACTCTGGGAGACACATCGCTCATATCCCATTCTTTCTGGAGTATTCTGAGTAGCTTTCTTACCGACGTTCCAGAGTGAAAACTACACTGTGACAAGTTCCAACTCGGTCATAAACCGACCGACTCGTCAATTGCAAACAATATGTTCAAGATCATCGGCTTGAGCCCCACTCAGGACTGGAGGTCGACCAGGACTCCTGGCTTCTAAAAGAAAGCCACGTTCGCATGCGTACTGAACTCGTCTCGGACTTAGCCCCAATTTATGAGCGATGTCAAGATATGAAAGCCCGTGCCTTCGAAGTGTCTTGATTGCGACCCGGTTATCCCGATTAAGATTCTGGCGACGATGTCTCTTCGAAGACTGATGGGTCTGAGAATTCATTCTAAATTTCCAATGGTAGTCTCTGAATTAGTTTAAGAGGTAGGAACCGCAGCGCTTAGGAGTTCGTGGCTAGAAACAAATCTTGGAATGAGCAAGTCTACTCGAGAAACGGCATGGGGATGTAATGCCAGGAACAAAGCATGTGAGTTAGACTAAATATGCTAGCCCTTTTTGGAAAAATGAGCGGAAATATGCAAGGATAAGGCCTAAAATTTCGAGATTTACTCTATTACAGGGGTAAGAAGTGTAGCCCCACATTCTGTGTAATTTACATGGGCTATCCCTGACATTCCGACTTTAGCGCTACAAAAATGGCTAGACTAAGGCAATAAGGCAACCGAGGCATTCCTTCTTCCTTGAACCTTCTCTCTTATGTTCGATAGTTGCACAGCATCCTCGTACCACACTAAATCGGTTGACACGACATATCGAATAACCTATATCCTCACGATAAACTGCGAAGAAAAATGAGCACCCCAGCATCTCCCACTACTCCAAGATCACGGAGCCAGCTTTCTAGGGATCAGCGAGTCCAGATATACACGTTACGTGGCCTTGGTTTTACTCATCTCGCCATCGGTAATCAACTCGGTATCACCGAAAGAAGGGTACAATATGCCCTTGCAAGGCAATGTCTGACGCCCAAAAAGCAAAATGGCCGACCCCACGCCTTGAACACTCAGCAGGAAGTTGAGCTTGAAGAGTTTGTCACGTCTTCAAGTGAGGCCCGCCAGATGAGCCACCTGTAGCTTGCTGCTAAGTTTTCCCACTGGAATTGTGGCTAAATCGCAATCAAAAGTGCTCTTGAGAGAAGAGGGTTCAAGCGTTGCATTGCTCAAGCGAAGCCTACTCTAACGCCTGCACATATGAGGAAAAGATTAGAGTGGGCGGAAGAACACTCTTCTTGGACACCTGAACAGTGGTCCCAAATTCTTTGGTCTGATGAGACTTGGGTCACTGGTGAACGTCACACAAGAGTATGGGATTCGAGGAAGGTGAGTCCAGATCTCAGCCATGTATCAACTGCATTAATCTAATTTTTTAGCCCGAGGAGACATATTATCACACTTGCCTGGTTCGAAAAGGTCCTCGAAAGCGTGGTTGGATGTTCTGGGGCTCCTTTTATGGGAACCAGAAGGGCCCTGCCCTCTTCTGGAGTAGGGATTGGGGGACCATAAAAGCGGAGAGTTACTGCCAGAGGATTGTTCCTTTAATCCACGCGGCAACACAACCAATTGACTCTCACGGCCCTCTTCTCTTTATGCAGGATGGTGCTCCTGCCCATTCTGCTCAACGTACGAAAAGAGAGCTGTCATCAAGGGGGGTAGATTTCATAGTCTGGCCGTCATATTCCCCAGACCTGAATCCAATTGAGTCAGTGTGGGATATGATGAAATCCCATATTGAAGAGCACCACCCAGAATTTGATTCTGGTAATCCATCTGAGGAAGTGCTCCGTAATGCAGTCCTAGAGGCATGGGAGTCAATTTCTCAGGAGCAACTGGCTACGCTTGTAGAGAGCATGCCAGAAAGGTGCCAGGCAGTCATCAGAGCAAGAGGAGGTTCGATTCCTTATTAATGATGCTTAATTATTAGTAAAAATGTATTTAATACTTGATAAAGGCTAGCACTTTTGAATAGAATATCATCATTTCAACGAGTTACAGGGATCTCCTACACTTCTTTTATCACGCAAAATTTCCCATACAAATAAGGTTCAGCTATTGTCGGATTTGGTATGGTCAAAATATTGCAGCCAATTGCATATTGTATAATCCCTGTCAGATCTTGGCATTCAGGGGTTTCCATCACTATTTATCCCTGCAATAGAGTAAGGTTTAACAATCTTCAGGGTTGCGACTCTGTCCAGTGTCTCAGCCCTAAAGATTTTTAGTGGCTGAAGCTCTTTTGTACGTCGTCGCCTAATAACAGCCCGCAACGGCGCACAAAATTTACGTCATGTACTAGCAATCTTTAAGGCTGGGATACTGTATAGTAGAGCCTATCAAACCCCGTAGTAGATTCCGGGTTTAATAATTGTTGAAATTTACTGAATTGTTGGTAATTGCTTTTGCAACACTAACTCCATCAAGCCATTTGGCGTGCATGTGTAAGTATTGCAAATATTAATAGCAAAATTTTAATAAGCCTTTTCAATAATTATACCGGGACCTACTATGGGGTTTGATAGATTTTACTGTATGCTTGACGCATGCATATTACACGTGAATTTATACAGTACAATCTCGCTATAACAATATGGGGTAAAACTTAACTAAGGCTCCCGATCGGAGGATTCAATTGAATTGGCCAATCGGAAGCCTTGGTTAAGTTTTGCCCCACATCGTTATAGCGAGATTGTACTGTACCTCATTCGGGCCAGAGCCAGAGTCCCAGACTGATCGATTAATCGATGTTTTTTATAGAGTGCATTTGAGTCCTGGACTACGCAACGCATTGGATTCCTCCCTGATTCAGAACCCACTATTGTTAGTGTTCCTATCCCATTTTGCCATGATGTTAGGTTCAAGCGATGCATTGACCCTCGAAAAATAGCCATTCAACTCAGTTTTACTCGTAGAATTCCACCTCCTTTCCTCCTAGGGACCTGCTACCCAAGCAGTGGCAAAAGAGACTTCGTGCGCGGGGAAAACTTACAAAAAATCTGCAGTTCTAGCTATTCGAGGCCTTGATACTAAAACCAAATGAGGCGCGTATCTCCATCTGTAATTCTCTCCATTCTCGTGATCCAGACATCCTCCTTAAACCAACATCCCCGGCGCTAAGGTAGAGATGCCCTTTCCTCGGAAGACGTCATAATGTCACAATATCTGTGAATTGCTGAGAGTTCACGACAAGCGGGGCCAGGCAGTTCTGATTGATCACCACCGTAAAGGAAGCTGGGTGCGCTCCAGTAAACTCTTGTGGACGATCTCTCTTACATGACCCGCTAGCGAGCGGTGTCTTGTATCTCAATAAGCTTTTTCCTCACCGATAAAAACCTCTCATTAAATCTCCCTAATTACCCTGATATCCTATCCTTCCTTTCCCATCCCCCACTCATGAATTTGCCTTGAGCTGCAGATGTCGAAAGGAAGTGGTTCTGGTCGAGATCGAATATCTTTGGTAGAAAGGTTGATGATGCAAGAAGTTAGCTGAGATAATGCCTCATAGACAACCAATTTTGTTCTTTTTTTTTTTTTTTAAATCATTTTTGCGTATGCAGCCTGAGGCTATGACGCGAATGATTACGGAAAATATGTATGTGACGCAGAATAACTCTGTTTGACGTTTGGAACACTCACACTCAGATTTCATTTGCAGATACCACTACGAGAATAACGCCTTACGACATGTACCCTCTTCCGTGAATACCCACCACAGGGAAAAGCGAGAAAAACCTGTGGCTATCTGAGCATGCTTTCGTCATTCTACGAATACAGTATCACCGCGAGAGAAGTGGTGTGAGGGTCTTGCTGGATTCGAACCAGCTTTCTCCTGTCTCAAGTGGGGCATGTGTCCAAGCTACCCCGGCTCTACTTGGAAGAACGGCCCGGATAGTGTACCACTGCACCATCCGACCCTCCAATTTTGTTCGCTTTGCGACTCTTCTTGGCTGTCCCAGATATGCAGGCATACTGGGTGTTAACAGTCGGCACCGCGTGGAGGTGAAGAGCTGAACATGGCCAGCCTGATTTATTGAATTGTTAGCGTATCAGGCACAAGCCCTGCACCCAAGAGGCCTGATACATGTAGCCGATCTGTAGAGACTCCAAACGATCTAATTTCCTGACTATTCCCAGCCAGTAGTTTCTTGAAAAACAAAAACAAAAAAAGACACACAAGTGCTAGAGGGTCGACGCTCTACATCTCCCCCTTCCTCTCCACCTTAAACGTCCACGCAGCAAAGAGAAATCCCAACAGTACACCAACTTGTGTCGAGTAACATCTTCACGAGCAGAGTTGCATTCCTCGCCCCCAAAAGGAAGCGTTGCCAGTTTGCAAAGTGGCGGCAGCACTTGACCAAACCGTAAACCCTTTACACTCACAACGCTCCCAAAATAAAAAATTCCGACGCAAAATCAAACATCCCTCTTCTAAAAACTATCTCGTCTCTCTACCTTGCCAAACTCCCTGTCCCTCGTTTTCTCATAAAATTCAATCATAACCTAGCCTTCCAAAGCTACTGTAACTTCTCCATCTTTATCCCCTCCGACTTTCTTCCTCAGTCAGGTATTCGTAGCATTGTGGGTTTATAGGTAGAGGCGCGCGAAAGTAATGCAGAAAAACGTGATAGTTCAGTCGCCAGAGCCCCAGAATTTGAACTTTATTATTTTGAAGTCATTCTTGTGTATGTAGTCTTGAGGCCCTGATACGAATGACACTGCTTTGGTACATGAGGCGATGACTCAATTTGATATGAAGGGCCTCACTGTTATAGGCTATGCCTAATGGCCTTAATAAATAGGGGATAGATGAACGTTCGGGAAATACCCATGCACAGAGAAAGGCCCTAAGATGCAGGGCTCAAGCAGGGGAGCGTAGACCCATGTTACCTAGCTGCAGATCTCTTTCGTGCAAGGGCCCAGGAGAAATCGCCGGGGGCACGACGGTAGGTTGGGATACATAGTTAGTCGTCCCCAGCCACTCTAGATTCTCTCTGTATATAGAAAATAAACAGCATTTCGGCCATCAATCTTTGTTAGATCGTTTTGGTGCATACCCTGTCACACTCACATCCGAATATCATTCGAAGACATAACTCGAAGCTAGGCGCCTTATGTCAAACCTAGCATAAAAATTTTACCGAAGACCGTAATATCGCTGTTAGAAGTCATTGGTCTTAGCCTAGTATCTCTTCTTGTTTTATTTTTTTCTAACGTCAATTCTTGGCGAGGGGCTTCAACATTGTATATAATCAAAGCAGATTCCTAGATGTTCGAGGGGGTCCAGTTAATTTACGGATTTCTTAAGTTCACTGGCAGTATTCATTTCACACAACTTGCTACAGTAGAACCCGTCTTAGCTAATAGTGGGTCCCGGTATAAATGTTGAAAAGATTCATTGTAACTTGGATTTTTATATTTGCAACACTTATCCTTACAGGTCATTTTGGCTGCAGTGGTAAGTATTGCAAATATAAACGGTAAAATTTCTATGAATCTCTTCAGTAATTATACCGGGACCCACTATTAGCAAAGAGGGGTTCTACTGTACAAGACATGTATTAGTGAGCATGACATCATATAGCCCCGTCTGTCCTCAACCTGTTGCACAATGCGACATGCGAGTTGTGCCAAGTCCATGTACTAGTTGAGATGAGTAGTGTAAATTGGCATGTCGAGTTATAGGGACTAAGTCGCGTAAAATGAGTCGCGCAGAACAAGTCGCGTAGAATTGGTCATGTGAGATGAATCGTATGAGAATAGAACTGTAACGCGCCCCAATTTTTCGAGAACATGTGATTAATGCAACCTAATCATTTGTTTTTCCTTTCATATGTATTGGAAAAATACGCGATTTATTTATGCACTATTGTCGCGATTTTGATTTCATCCTTCCTGCGCTAATTATTGACAATAACACAAACAGATTTACGGATTTATCATTATCTTGGCCTTTCACTTGAAATTCTTCAGGTCTAGCATGGAATCTTCAAAAGAATACTGCTCAAGCTGCAAGAGCTATCGTTCTATAAGCGACTTCTCGATGAATAACCAAGGCCAACGAATGAAGACTTACGCGGAGTATTATAAGAAACCTGCTCTATCCCAATTAGATGAATGGGATAGCTCCGCATATGAAATCAAAGCTTGGAGTTATCTCGTATAATATTGCTCTTACCTCTTCCGCTATGAGCCTCGGTCAAACAAATTTATACAGGGACAAACGAATTTACTAGATATTGAATACGAGTTTGACCTTGATCAGTTGCCTTTTAATTTTGGGCTGCCAATCGAATCTCATAGCGATAACGTTAACGACGTGCGACCAATGGATTTGGTCGTTAGCTCCCTTGTTGGACTTTTAAGGGAGGTTGGTGGGCATAGATTCCGGCAAAAGAGGATTCATAGAAACGCTGAAAAAAGCTACTATTAATATCGCTGCTCTCAAGACAATCGTCATGTCCACTGATCGCAGAAAGAAAGTAAATCCGACCGTTCTATGATGACGAGGTTTCCCTATGATGGCGCATCAGTAGCTAAACAGAATCTCGTCAAACGCCGGCTAGTTATTAGTTTGCATCACAACTACCAGTTACCATACTCTACCCCCAGGGTAAGTTTTCAGCATGCACTAAAACCTCGCTTATGAATATTATCCCCACTAGTCTTATATCATCCCTGCTGGTTTTCACACCAAAAGAAATTTAAAATGTTGGCCTAAGTTATCAGGCTTATTACTGGATTGCTGCTTTCATCTCTTTTTCCGCCTCCCTCGCCTACGCGCTTCCATAGACATCGATGCTGTTACTGTCTACAGAATCATCATCATCAGCATTTTCATCTAAGAGAATCAATAAATCGTTACTCTTAACATTTAGCACATTTCACAGGCCAATTATTCTTTAAAAGATGAGCCAGGTACAACCAGCAGCTCACACAAACAACGCCAAACGATTAAACAGAGATCAGCGTCTCCAGGTAAGCCCAATTTTCATGGTAAATAAATATCTGAGGTAACACGTCTAGATCAAAACTCTCCACGATACGGGAATCAACCAGACAAAAATTGCAAAACAACCCGGCATATCTCGAAGCCAGGTCAGATACACCCTTTGTACTCCGTACATTGAACCCAAGAAAGCTGCAGGTTGGCCCCCAACACTGTCCTCTTCTGACGTCGTCCGGATTGAGGCTTTCATAACATCATCCTCTGAAGGTCGTCGAATGTCATGGTTTGAACTTGCCCATGGCCCTTTCCGGGATTTTGGAGTGAGTGAAAGGGTTATTTAAAATGAGCTAAAAAAAAAGGGGTTACGGACGTCATCCAGCGCTGAAAAAGCCTCCCCTTTCTGAAGATTTTATAAGGAAGCGTCGGGAGTGGGCCGAAGCCCACAAGGACTGGACTGTTGAAGATTGGATGGCGATTCTTTGGACTCATGATACCGGGACACAGACGGCCAACATAAGAAAGAATGGGTAACGCGAAAGGTTGGTATTTTTGTACCTCAACTGGTAAAAATACCGATCCAACTCTCAGTTCAAGATAGGTGAAGAAGTAAACGCCACCTGCGTAGTGGAAAAGGTGAGAAAGAGTTTTGGCTGGATGTTTTGGGGAAGTTTCGCAGGGATAGAGGAAGGTCCTTGCATTTTCTGGGAGAAGGAATGGGGGTCTATTACCTCAGAATCATACTCTCAGAGAATTGCACCGCTGATTGATGGAATGGTGAGCATGAGACCATGGGTTTCTATGATGCAGGACAATGCTCCTTCACATAGCGCAGCGGGAACAATCGAAGAGTTCTGGGAGAGGTTCATTACTCCGATCCACCGGCCTCCGTATTCACCCGACCTGAATCCAATTGAGCATGTTTGGGATAGTATGAAAGATTACATACAGTACCATTACCCGAGATTGGAAAGGGGAATGCAGCGATCCTACGATGAACTTCGAGGAACAGTGAAAGAAGCATGGAATGATGCGACCAAGCCGGATAAGCTTGAGAAGCTTATCAGAAGCATGCCCATGAGATGTGAGGCAGTCATACTTGCTCAAGGCTGGCCTGTAAAACATAAAATCTGCTATGTAAAGTAAATTTGCATGTACTGGTTTATCTGAAATCGATTAAACTCAAAAATGTTACCAATTTGATTTAAGCTTGTGAACTAGTGCCAGTGGTGAAAACCTCTGACAGGCAAAAACACCATACAAATAATCCCTGTCAGAATGTCTGAAAACCTTATCTCAGAAAAGATGCTACCTAACTAGGCTTGATGGATCCACTAGTGAAAACTTACCCTGGGGGTAGAGCATTGATTTATTTGCGGAAACCTCGATGAAAAGTATGCAGAGCCGATTGGTGGATCGGAGATCGGGCCGGAAGCTGATTGGGTGGGAGGAAGGCAGGCGACGTCATTTCTTTTCACCGCCGAAATTGGCAGAATACGGACGGAAAAAGGACTCGCTGATTCGTCGGTATGGGAGAGGAGTGGCACGTGCGCTTGACTAAGACCATTGGACTAAATGTGGATCCATTGTTAAAATTATAGGGCGCTGATTGGCTCACAGGTGCATGCCTGTGTCATGTCGCCACATCAGGTAATTTCTGGAGACATTGGAAAAACACATGGCACGCTGATTGGGCGAGAGGGCGTTCGGCTGCGACTTATTGTGGTGCATAAAAGCTTGAGGTTTTATTAGAAAGGCTAACTACTATTTATATACAACGTGTTATCACGTGATGTGACATAGGCAGTCCTTACAACACTTATTGACTGAGTAAGTCATCGGGACTAAATGTGGATCCGTTGTTAAAATCATAGGACGCTGATTGGTCGCTGCTAGCAGAGGACGACCGTATTGTAAAGGAAAGTTTCCATTACCCGCACCGCCCTCTTACCTAATCATTAGTTACCATTCGACGCCAACCCAAAAAAGTTCTTGCAAATATACATATGTACAGATATTTAACCGTCTTCAGGGAAAAAAACCAATACCAGATACGTCTTTTTATTACGTGTTCACAACTGCCACTGATGTGTTTGTAGAAGAGAAGCTAGCGGTACACTCTCCGCATGAACGTCTATTCAATCAAATAATTTTAAAAGTAAGAAGTAGGACGTTGTTAACAAGAATATCACTAACACCAGGTACATCTGTAAACTGTAGTATGAGACCTGTCACTAACAGGTCTGTGAAGTGAATACATCAGAGGTACATTCCTGAAAAACGCTGTTCCGAAGAATTTTTCGCCAAACGTTAGATTTTTGTCGGCGTGACAAAGAGCACATCTGTCAACAGGTACGTCTGCAAATTTCGTGTGAGACCTCTTACTGACATTTTTTATGGAGTTACACCTGTCTTAAATTTTCAAATAGATTCTTTAGAATCACATTGCTCCGTATGTAGGAGGAACCGACCCGTCGTAGATTAATCCCTCAATCATTTCGGGCGTTATTACAGAAACTGTAATCAGCATCAGGTATGTCTGTAAATCGTGTTTCGAGAGCTTTTACTGACAATATTTGTGCAGAGGACCCGGGCCTTATTCAGGACGGCGGGTGTATTCGACGTACCAGCGCCTTGGCAGACACGCAATGCTGAAGTTGCCGGTCTTACGGACGATACCCGACCTGCCAGGCTCTCCACTTTGCTCAAGTAAAAGTCGCAAGAGGCGAGCTTTGCTGTAAGAAAGGAAAAGTTCCTCTACCGCTCCTATAGCATTCGCCATTTATGTCGTTGAACCTATTCACTGATCACGATCCACGTGCGGCCAGCTTTCGGAACAATATTCGCAGTTATGACTCTGCCTTAGCATCAACATCTATCAATACCGGGAGAGAAGATCGAGTGGACTTGCGACGCGGGCTGACTAAATTCTATGCTCACTGGGATTTGTATCACTTGCAAGGGCCACTGGTTCACGGCTCGCAAGAACCTACGGCATTCGCCCAGCTGTTCTTTCACGACCCAGAGTATGCGGCAGACTTACGTAGAGAACGTGATCCCCAACTCGACTCGAAGATTTTACGGGATCTCCACGCGGTAATGATGGAAGTTAATCCGCTTATCTAGAGACAGCACGCGAGCGCCTGCGGATCTAAGAAGGCAACTTTCGGATGGTCTGAGGTCCTCAAATGAACTTAATGTTCCAAACTGGAGCTGATCGTCGTCGAGAAAACCTGCCTGTCACAGGCGAGGTGGCTGCAATCATTCCGGATGGATACGATAGAGTCAGCTATCGGGATGTGGTTCTTGCGGTGCGTGAGCCAGTCCAAAAAGGTCGAAATTACATCGAGTGCCTGTAAAAAAATAGTGCATACATCCCGTTGCACTATGTTCATTTGCTTCCGTACGGTTAGCAGGGGTGGCACCGGAACTTGGAACTGCTCAACGAACACTGCAACCGGCAAAAGTTACGCCTCGAGCAGCAACCCTTCTACCGATTCCGGCTGCATCAACGGGTCGGTGAAGTCTCCCATCTGTTTCTGGCCGGGCGGCTCTTCCAGGAATACGTAGTCGACACGTATTTCGCCTGTGAAACTATTCGACTTGATTGGGTCCGGAACAACCAGTCTATGATTCGGGCCGCAGTGTACAACGGGCTCTCCGATGCCTTGATTTGCGCAGATCAATCGGAAATGAATGGAAGTGATGTTGGTCGCCGCTGTGTCCTCCCGTCTTCCTTTGTCGGTGGTGATAGATTCATGCAGCAGCTATTCCAGGACTCGATGGCGATTGTGCGCTTTTTTGGACGGCCTACACTATTCTTCACTTTCACGGCTTACCTAAATTGGCCGGAAATCAGGCAGGAGTTGATAGAGGGCCAGCACCCCACCGATCGTCCGGATTTGATTTCTCGTGTGTTTCGCCTGAAGGTCAGGCAGCTTATGTTGGACGTTCGACAAGGGATCTTCGGTACGCATCAAGGGCATGTGTACACGATCGAATACCAGAAGCACGCCTTACCTCATCTGCATCTTTTGCTCTTTTTGAAAAATGCGAGGAGCTACCTTACCGCTGCGAAGGTGAATGAGATCGTCTATGCTGAAATTCCTGATATGACTACGGATCTGTCGTGCAAGTTACGTGAGTTAGTACTGACTCACATGCTGCTTGGACCCTGTGGGAGTGACTTCCCAAACTGCCCGAGCATGTCACGGAAACCCCTCAGTAGTACAATCATATGCCAGAAGCAGTTTCCCAAACCATTCGCCACCGAAACGATCGCCACGGAAGACGGATATTCAGTCTACATGCGTCGAGACACTGGTACGAAGTTGTTTTTTGTACTCATTGAATTATGGCTAACCGATCTCCAAGGGACATTCACTGTACAGAAGAATGGTCGGCTGGTGACAATGGATATTCGCTGGGTGGTACCATATGATCCGTATTTGCTCAACAAATACCAATCGCATATCAACATGGAGGTCTGTGGATCGGTTCACGCCGTAAAGTACATACACAAGTACGTTTACAAAGGTGCTGATCGGACAACCTTGGCGGTTACAAATACGGATTACAAAATCACCCAGTACCTCCAAGCCCGGTATGTGAGTCCACCGGAGGCTATCTGGCGACTGTTTGAGTTCACAACTCACCAGGAATTGCCGCCTGTCCAGCACTCCCAGGTGCATCTCCGGGGTCAACAGATGGTGTACTTCGCGGACAATCTAACGGCTGAACAACTAACTGAAAAAATGGTATCTACCCGAACTACGCTTATGGTGTACTTCAAATTTAACACTGACTACCCCACAGCTGGAGACTGTTTATACTCCGAGATGCCTGCTCATTGTGTTTAGAATGAGAAGTCAAAAGGATGGACCCTCCGGAAGCGGGGTCAAAATCAGATTGGGCGCATGTATCACTGTAGTCCTGTTGCGGTTGAGAAATTTTACCTGCGGCTGCTACTTACAGTAGTACGAAAAGTCAAGTCTTTCGCCGAACTTTACGATTCCGAAGGTGTCACCCACAAGTCCTACCATGTAGTCTTCATTGTTCGCGGCTTGGCCCAGAATGACGAGGAGTGGCTCGGGTGTTTCGATGAAGTAGTAACATTCGCCATGGGTAATGGAATCCGAATGCTCTTCCTAACTGGTCTCCGACAACGGGAAATAGCGGATCCATTGGCTATCTGGGATAGGTATAAGCACCACTTATGCAACGACCTAGCGCACAAGCTTCGTGGAGTTTCAGGCTATCTGCTGGACCTAACCGATCCCCATTACGATTACAGACTTTTTCTGTTTGCGGCTGGACTTGCAGATCAGCAGCAGTCTCTGACAGATCACGGACTACCGATGAACATCTGGGATTGGAGTCGCAGTCATGTCGAGTGGTCTGCTACAGTGCAGAGGGAAGATCTGTGTGCTCGCGCGGAAGCTATGCGGGGTCAATCGAATGTCGACCAGCAAGCTGCATTCCTGGAGATCACAACAGCAATCAATAAGGAACCACAGACGGCGCACTTTTACCTGCAAGGTCAGGGGGTTTTGGGAAGACATTTCTTTACCAGACGATATGCTACTACTATCACGGTCAAGGGAAGACTATCCTCTGCGTGGCGTCTACGGAAATCGCGGCCCTGTTACTACCGCAAGGGCGCACCTCACACTCGCAATTTAAGATTCCGATCAAGTTAAATGAGGGTTCCGTAAGCGGCATTGAAAAACAGAATATGCTGGCTGCCCAACTCCGGAATCTTGATTTAATCATCTGGGATGAGGTGCCGATGCAGAATAAATACTGCTTCGAAGTGGTTCACCGACTGCTGGTGGATTTACGTGGCTCGACTGACGACGTTTTGTTTGGCGGCGTTCCGGTCATTCTCGGCGGCGACATCGCGCAGATCCTTCCTGCAGTGAGAAATGGGGACAGCACTGCCATCATATCGGCGTGTATTCAAAAGTCGTTTGTTTGGGAGTGGTTGAGACGGTTCAACCTTCGGGTAAATATGAGAGTCCGGGAGGGGGCTCATGGCGCGAAATTTGTGGATTTGGTTGGGAACATCCCGTACTCCGAATCACAACGTTACGAAGTTGAGATTCCGAGGTACGGTCATCAGCCAACTGATGTTTCCAGCCTAATTGATCGTATCTATCCGCAAGTGCTGATAATGCGAGCTGGGACGCATCCGACTGTGTTTTGTAGTCGATGTTTGTTGTCGACTCTAAATACGACGGTAACGGAATTGAATGGGATGATTCTGGGACGACTTTCAGGTCAAATACGGGTGTATCAGTCAACAGAAACTCATGTAACGGACGCCGACGTCGCCGAATCAGGTCTAGACGAGTTTCCCGCGGAAGTTTTGCGAAACATTGACCTCCCATCGCTACCGCCGTCTCAGTTGTCTCTCAAGATTGGCGCACCTATCATGGTCTTACGGAATCTTGCACCAGCTGAAGGGCTGTGTAATGGAACCCGCATGGTTGTGACCAAACTCCGGACGCACTGCATCGAGGCACGAACTATTGGTGGCGACGGGGATGGTCAAAAATGCGTACTTTTCCGTACCGAGCTGACCTCCAACGACCACAGTTTGGGAATAAAGCTTAAGCGAAAACAATTTCCGGTCCAGTTGTGCTTTGCGATGACCATTATCAAATCACTGGGTCAGTCGTTTCACACCGTATGCCTGGATTTGAGGACGCCAGCTTTTACCCACGGTCAACTCTACATTAGTGTACCGCGAACTTCCCGCGTCGAAGGCCTGAGTGTTCTGCTACTTGCCGAAAACGGAGGCCGTACCTCGAACGTCATCTACACGGATGTCTTGACGGATATCCATTAGCATAAGATTCGTCCATTCTGTTTCCAGTGAGTTTGCCAATTATCAGAAAGTCAATTTTTGAGATCTGTTACTAACATGATTTAAGAGGCCCTCCCAGACCCGTCTCACCCACCAGATGCCATCCCGAAGCTCCCCGCCCGGACTGAATTTGGTTTTCATGACGGAATATAACCGACATCAGGTACGTCTGTAAGCTGTGCCTAGAGAAATTTATCTAACATGTTTTAAGTCGGAGATCTCGACTTTCCTACCCCGAAGAGAAACCGCCCCGAAGATTATTCCTCGACATGTATGATTCATAATCTTTCTTTACAGAATATATAACCTACATGTGGTACGTCGATAAATCACGATTTGATACCTGATATTGACGAGTTTTAGAGCAATCTTTCGGTCCTGCACCACAGCATAAACTTAATAGAGCAGTTTTTATCTCGCCGCGACAGTATGTAGTTGTTTCCTGCTCTGTGCATCAATTGTTGGAGTGGTTGGATACCCGTGGAAATCAGAGTTTGTACGTCGAGTTTTAAATATATGCAGCATAATGAATTTCAGTTGGCATTAAAGTCTTACATTTTATTCATATTGAATTAGCGATCATCCGTATTCCCATTTTAATTCTGTAATTCTCTGAGAATGAGAAAAATTCCCAATTGTTAAGTCAGTTCGAAAACACGATTATAGAAGATAACTTGTGTAAGACAATTTTAAAATGATGACTTAATAGTTAAACGCTACTTAGCAGGGTAGAAACCTCAGCGTACTCATTATTCATAAAATTTGTTCATCCTATCCCAGTGAGACATGACACTAACGTATATCTAGACAAGATACCACACACAAATGATTAAAATGGTTTTGCCTTACCGAGATTCGAATAAACAGAAACAGTCCAGGAAAGTTTCAAATGACATCAAGGACGCCTACAATTTGTTTTTCAAAATTGCTGTTGACGTGTGTTAAAGGGAAAAACCAAGCCGTTTTAATACCAAAGAATATATCCCCGACAGATATTGCTCGAAAGAAATAAAAAGGCTGTCGTCATAGAAAGTAATACCGATGTTATGTGCGTCTGGATACTGCTTGATAGACCTGTCACAGACATGCTATCAGGACTTAAACCAGACATTGACCCTACTGATGGATATTCTATACACTTACTGCTCCACGGTCACGAAGGTGATTTGACAAATAATATCCATATTAAGTTTCGACGTTGAGAAAATTTTAATCGGTATCAATCATGGCCATAACAGCATCTTGATAACTATCACTAACGTCTTTATAGGATTAGATCTTGACAAATCGTCAGAATATATCATTTTCAGCACACATGTACCCCAGGACACGCAAGGGCATTTTTACTGGCACGGATGATCTCTGACGCCATACACATACACGGCATAACAAGCACAAATATATGATGCCCCTGCTGCAACTGCAGCGACCAACCCTCAACCCGTAGTAGGTCCCCTTCAACTACCAGTTGCAACCAATGCTCTTGCACACTTGATTATATCACTACCTTCGACATCTCTAACACACATACATTTAAAATCTGCACTTAACTGGATATAACCTTAACCCCTCACATGACTACTTACGAATCTACAGAAATCTTTCCATTAACATTATATGATCCGGGTAGATTACACGCCCTTTGTTATCATTGACTCGGATAGAACCATACTCATCTCCAACTCAACTATCCCATATAAAACCCCCACAACCCTTCTGATCTATGATATCTACACCTATCGGAACGCTATTTATCACACGCAGACCATGATCTTCTTTTAACTTCATGTGAAGATACCTCTTATTTCGTATGCCTTCATCCATATCCACCTAATTAACCACCAGCACAAAAGCAGCCCTGAGACTCCCTCCGAAGTAACGCGAGGAACCTTGCCCCGGAGCGAAGCGCAGGGCCGCAGGGCAAGGACCTAGTGCACGCATATCAAATCATCTTATCATTCGCTGACCATCGATTCTGACTGTATCTCTACCATCGTGTTTAGTAATCCTTTTCACTGCAATCTCAGATCCTTTCATACTATCGGAAGTAGGCATATGAAAAGTTTGCACGTATCAAGATTTTGAAAATAACGGATAAACTGGGGAAGCAGGAGAAAAAAAGTAGCAGAATGAGTCGAGAATCGTTTAGGAATCGCGAAGTTCATAAAAGCATGGAATGTAATCTCAAAATAGTCAATATTCTTATCTTGATGGTCTATGTAAACTCGATCTCTACCTACTTATAAAGGTAGTAATATTTGCTCCCAAGATTGTACCTTCGACCCCTCCTGCCTCACACCCTACCTCCACATTGCTTGACCCTTTTTAAATCTCGGTGGTAAGGAAGCTTTCAGCAACGCTTAGACAAGTGAATGGCAGCGTTGCTATCGTATCATGGTGTTATACTGGTAGAATCGCACAATGCGACTCGCATTCGATCCTTACAGTTCAGGTGTCCGGGCCATATTCGGCTATCCTCACCTAGCTCGAGCGCCTGCCCTGTGCCGATCGGCTTCCAGGCTACATCCCGAGAATCTAAGCCGGGATGGTCCGCAAGTTTATCCCCTCACCGAGCACAGTCCGTCACAAGAGGAGAGAGCAAAGAATCGAGACGAGATGACGAGTATGGAAACCAAGAATAGCAACCACAATGCAAAGTGAACTTCCAAGCCTAAGATATTGATTTCAAAGCTGAAGAGCCAAGTACACGATAGATCAAGTAGAGTATATATCCTAGGATGTCGATTTAGACCCACAAGGCCTGATACAACCGTATTGGCTGACAAGAGCAGAATGACGTAAATAGATGGGCTGTCGATATAGAACCGATCGCAACTCGAATGACAGTTCCTGACTCGGCAGAATTTCTTGTGTTGAACGGGTACACGATCCGGTTCAAAGCGACGCAGGCTATGACACTGCAACGACACTCGACTTTGTTAGAATGATATGCGCTTCAATGGAATGTTCTTAAAGCTTGTTATGCTTGTGTTCACAGATGATCAGACTTATGGGACAATTGGAGGCTGTAGAAGGGATCAAGTGGGAGTTGTTGATTACTCCCACCCCAAACTCTATCACCTTTTCTATATACAAAAAACTTTCTAATAAAACTAATTGGTGGTTGTGTGTCAATACGGACTAGCGTATTATAGGACATACAATAGGTATTGCGCAGAATGTTAATCGAGCTATGACGGCTCAACCGTGAACATTCCTAGCAGACCCTACCAATAAGAACTGATTTCGACAGACTACCCATTGAATCTATTCACCAGATGAAATAATACCAAATCTGCTACTGGTTAGAATGGTGGGAATCATAGGCTGTAGTATGTTCTCTTACTCTGGAATTGGCTTGACATCGCGCACCAAAGAAGATAGGAAATGGTCTGTCCATTGTATGAAGCAAATTTAGGTAGAAATTGACATAAACAACCCATGGTAAAGTTCTCGGTTGGTAATCTCGGTATCTTAGTGGCAATTGCTCTGAGAGTTCGACGCCGAGCTGCTCATATTCTTTATCGCTGTTACGTTGAGAACATGCTGCACAATAATCATAAGTATGTTAGTGGTCATAATGATGAAAAATAAATCAAACGTGTATTAATGTTCATAAGTTAGCCTACCCTAACTATACAACTTTATTTTAAAATTTCAATTTCATTTATTTAGGTATACTGTGAGAACAAATTAATCCTATATCCTATTTTACTATAGAAATTCTCTATAAATTTTAACCTAAATTTTCGTAACTTTCTTTTTAATAGCCCTAATGCTCTTATCAAAGATACTTTTCAGCCATCCAAGCCCAAAGGTCCATCTCTTGATCCTAACCGCCCAAATGAGGAAGTAAATTAGAACCCAATTACTTATGCAAAATCCAGCAAATATGACAAAATTTCTCCATTTATCTTCCGGTTTGATGTTGAGCTGGCGCATGTAGTCATTTCCAGAGCTATACGGACAATAGCTACAATGAGCAGTTGCGTTTGGATTCATCAGGTATCCTGTAGTAGTGTCGACAAATTTTTGAGCATAAGAAGAGCAAGTCGATCCTGGCGGGGGGTTGAAATGGGCAGCTTCGTGGGGTGCACAATGCACATCAATATCCTTGAGTGTTGCGGATAGAATCCCGCCGATCCAATAAGTGGATGGGTTAAAGTAATACAATATGGGGCGCCAGAATACAGGAATCTTAAAATATGGTTGAATGACTCCGTTGAAAAAATAGAAGACGATCAAAAGAAACGGAAGTAAATTTACGATAACAGAGTAGGATGAGGTAAATGAGCCAAGCCACTGTCCCCAGGAAGCTTGAAAGAGAAACTGAATTTTCATTAGCCGTGAGATCGAGTTTATGATATCAAACTTACAAAGAGAACAGTCATTATAAATACGTATCCAGATATTGCGAAATCTTTCTGAAAACCCGTTGGCCAGTACCATAGAGCCCAATAGAAAATGGCGCTCATGATCGCATTCGGGATCTCAGCAATCATATTTGCTGTGCAAAATGCAGCCCATCCATATATTCTTGAAGGAAGTTCGCGAATCTCCCACAACTCTCTACTGGAATAGTATCTTGGCAACACAATATTAACGATAGATGAGGGAATAAAAAGTATCATAAAAAATGTAAACATGCGATATTTCATATCCGCAATTGTATTTCCAAGATTCATAAACGTGAATCCGTTGCAGAAGCCAATTACGAAAGAGATATTTAATTTACCGTAGACATATGATGGCTCCCGCCAGTGTTGCGTAAAAATCCTTTTCGTGAGCTCAAGGGCTTGCAAAGTGAAGGGCGATGCAAATTCTTGGAGCACCACGTCGGGTTTATGACAGATTTTGGAACGTGTTTCATTTAAGTAATTGACCTCCTCTGCAATACTTTTTGCCTCTTGCGAGTGAAGCCATTCTTCACACCAATTCATTTTTTTTCCACTGTTATTAGTTGTTCCTTTTGCAGCTGTTTCAAGGATGAATTCAGCAACATTTTTTTTGGGTGGACAATTGAATCCTCGGTCAGCGAAATATTTAATAACGTTTGATCCACCTTCTCCAACGGGGCCGAAGTAAATTGTGTTGCCACCCGGGCTCAGTGTCAATATCATGTCAAACTGTTGAATGAGAACCGACGATGGTTGATGAATTGTGCAAATAATAGCTTGTCCAGCGCTTGCTAGTTTTTTAAGAAAAGTAACGATCCGAAAAGCAGACTGGGAGTCTAGACCGGAAGTTGGCTCGTCGAGAAAAAGTAGGAGATTTGGTTTAGCCGCAAGTTCGACACCTATAGTGACACGTTTTCGCTGTTCAATTTCTAGGGACCGGATTAGAGCATCCTGAATATCGGTAAGATCTAGCAGATCAATAATCTTGTCAACATGCTCGATCTTTTCTTTCCGCGATAATTTATGACTCTGTCGAAGTATAGCAGAAAATTCTATGGCTTCTCGAACTGTTGCGGTTCCATCGTGAAAATCTTTCTGCTCACAAAATCCTGTTCCTCTTCGGAAATCTGCACTTAGCGGCCGACCATCAACAAGCATCTGACCAGTGACAATCCCGATATTTTGTCTTTGAGATAAGACGTTCAAAAGTGTTGTCTTTCCCGCACCAGAAGCTCCAAGAAGTGCAACTAATTACTCAAGTAAGCTTAAGTTGCTCGAATAGTTTTTCATAGACATACTACAAATGCCAGGTTTCGCATAACCAGTCACATTATTTAACAACTTCCGTTGGCCACCCATATATGGAACCGTATATTCAAGATTTTGCCAAGTGAAGATGCTCTCGGAACGAGATAATTTGTCGAAATCTTTTTTGACTTCATCTTGAGTCGTGCATATCCCGGAGCTTGTTTGGCTCAGTGAGCTATAGTTTGGCCGTGAGGCTTTTTCTTCGTCCACAGCTGCGGACTCTGTCTTTATTATTTGATTAACTTTTTTTGTTTTCTTGAACTCGAGAGCATTTCCTTTTGAAGCAGTAAAGTCGATAGTTTCTGATACTATTACTGTAATCAAAATATACAAGGTAATAAAGCCGAAAACTAGTTTGTTATTAGTGATATCACAAGGTCTATATCTCATGTAACATACTGTACCCAGAGCATTTCAGTGTATTGTTAGATGGGAACTGAAACGCTACATCAAGATAGCGAGATCCAGGGATAGTACGGGATCCCACCTCAGCACCAGGAAAAGCGCAGCCTTGATAGGCAGGATTTGAGTATCCAGGACCATTAGGTATGGTGTTTTTGGCTGCACAATCTAAAGATCGATCGTAGAATTCATTCGTGATAATGATTTCGAAGCTGTACGCAATCGGATTAACCCACTGTATCCAGCCAATCCACTGACGCTTCGATGACAAAACATTTTTCGAAATTATATATCCATTATAGATACTAATATTCTCGTCAGCAAATCTTCCCATATGTTCAGAGAACGACTAACGATAGCAACTTAAAAATAACGCTCGAATACCTGAGAGCATAGTCTAGGGATGGTGATATACATGAAAGCATACGATATATGGCTGTTACGCTATATGTTGTTAGGTATATAGCGAGGTAATATATGAGGAATTTGCCCAATAAAAATTTAAAGCCAATTAAGTAGTAGAGGATGGCAGCAAGTAAAAATGCTTGTGGTGCCAGTAGAGGAAGATCAAGTAGAGCTCGGGCGATTACAACAGCAGAGGGGCTATAAAATGCGTACTCTCTATGTCGAGCAATTACTTTTCTTCCACTTACAACTTTAGTTACCTCAACTAATTGAAGCCAGCAAAGATAGAGGATGCTGAAGAATAAGCTGCCCTGTCTGGAAAAGACATCTTCAGTGGAGTCTGATAAATTATAAAAAAGTGTGCCCATGATGAAGCCAGTAAGTAGGATATTAATAAATTTTGTGGTAAGCGCGTCTTTGCTACCCATCGAGAGCCAAAATTCGCGCTTGGTGCAAGTAATCACTTGACGTACGAATGAGACTGTGTATGGAGACGATGAATATGCAGCCTTAGATTTTGTCTTCTGAACAGTCTTTTTGAATCCTTCTGTGCTAGTATGATTTTGAGCCAGAAACATGTTTTCGTACGCATCTATGTCTCTTAATACGTTTTGGTATGATTCGCTCTCTCTGAAAGCTTTCTCTAATTCAATCGATCCTTTAGGAATTGGTCCAATAAAATCATCCCTAAATAGTCGGACTTTGGGATCTGTGCACGCTGTCAAAAAATCCGGTGTTGTTTGTCTATCAGGGCAGTAATAGCCAAGGTCTTGGAAATATTTCTTTGCTTCACTTGCTGGACCTTGATATACCATTCTTCCTTCGTCAATGACCAGAACTTTATCTACAAGTTCGTAAATTTCTTCTCCAGCCTGATAAAGAGTGATCAACGTAGTCTTCCTGCAGATATCTGTCATTACTCTCAGAGTTTTGGCGAAATCTAATGCTGTCGAAGAATCAAGCCCTCGCATTGGATTATCCCAAACAACTACTGTACTTTTTGAAGCTAGAGTTTCTGCGATGGAAACCCGTTTTAATTCTCCCCCCGAAACTCCACGGATTAAATTATTACCGATTAAACTGTGCCGGGTGTGTGAAATACCCAGGACCTTCAATATTCCGTCGATCATAATTGGAATATTTACAGCATCTCTTTGTTTGCATTTATTAAGCAAGGCAAACGTCAGCGTCTGTTCGACGGTTAGTGTCGGAATGTGATGGTCGTCTTCTTCACAATAATTAACTTCTCCCCTGTATTTTTTTAGCTGCTCTGATGCAGAGATACCCCCATATGAGACTTCTCCCTTAACTGCTGCATACGATTTTGTCATATTTGATATTGTCCTGAGGAAAGTACTGCATCCAGATCCAGGCCGGCCAAGAACCAGCAAGATTTCCCCGTCTTTGACGACACCAGTGAAGTTACGGATCAAATTCCGCCGGGGTGGAACAGCTGCTAATCTGGGAAAAATTGGAATCACCCGAAAAAGTAGCTTAAAAAAATCTATCCCTAGATTCTTTGTTTTTAGGTCAGTATCGTGTTCAGCCACATCTTAAGTTATGGTGAGAGAAGATGAAAGAAACTTCATAAAATAACGGGGGAAAAGGCTAATTTCCTGAAGAATTGACTTTTCCACATGAGCTTTAGATAAGGGGTACTGATAAATTGGAACCAAACTAGTTTTTGATTCCGGGCTCTCTCAATTACGCCCCTTGAAGCCTACGACTGTAAAAGAAAATGAAAGGCTTACTCCAACAAGTCCCAGAGGCAGAGTTTTTACAATTTTTGTTGACACTCCAGATCCCTCAACAGTCAGATCCTTGAATATAACTCCTAGCTTTTTCGCAGACTTTTCGTCAACTTTCTCAAAGTATCCATCTTTCAGGAATTTGCTCAAATCAAACCCGTTATCAGAGAGCTGACTTCTTATGTTGTCGGCACAATCTTTATCATCAGCCTGTCCAATTTTAGGCCTTGAATGCTGCTCTTCATTTATTGTCGTCCCATCAATCGTTGCCGAAGTTGGAGTGTGTGGGATAGATTTAAGAAAGTTTTCTCGGCTTTTTCCATCGTTATGTTCCCATGAGCCATCATGTTCCTCGGTATCAGAATTTTGTGTTGGATTTTTACTCTCATCATGAAGTTTGTTATCGATCAAATTAAGACAACTTAGAGGAAAGTCGATGGTGTTCTTTGCTTCAAAATTGTTGGTCGACATTGATTGTGCCTTGTATCACAATATGGAGAAAAATTTATCGACAGATTCTCAGTTAAAAAAATAGGACAATGTGATGAAAGTAATTTGAGTCCGTCCAAATCGGCTGAGCCCTAATTCGTGCTATTTCCCAATCGTATATTTGAAGCTTTTGTCCACAAAGTTGCTAGAAGTGCAATCCAGAAGTTCCGTGACAAAACACCATTCGAAATCTCACTCTGCCGCTACCCTTTAAATGCTGGGATTCAAAATTGACCGCTCTCCACATAAAATCGACTTAAACGAAGGGTAGTGAGAGATCTTAAATAGGCCCTTTCGTTCCTTCAGGCCATGAATGGAAAAAAAAGAGGGTAAAATTGATAACGAATTAGTTCTAGGACTTTAAAGAGGGAGAATGAAGGACTAGATGGATCTTTTACTTCAAAGGGTTTTCAATGCCTTACATAGTCGAGATTTTTATTTGTATGTGAGAAAGGCTAGAAGATCTCAAATACAAAACATTAGGATAGCATAGACTTGGCAATAAAACTGAAAGTAAATAAGGAATGTGAAATAATAAAAATTGAGCCACCACAGAATGACAATAGTTAAAGCAAGTCCGTAGAAACCGAAATGGATGGAATCTTACTCGAGATTTCTTCCTTCAGTGCAAGATCGATGATGTGGAGCTTATTTAGTCGGAGAAGAATGGGTCACGGTAACATTATTCCAAAACTTTTTGACTTCACTTGTTGAAACCCACAATTATAAACACACAGTATCCTCTCAGGTTCTTCTTCGGATACCATATTTCATAAGTGGACCCATTCTTTCTTTCTTCGGATCATTTTCAAAAATTTATTTTCTGGGATTTTTCTAAAATGAGCACAGATCGATGACGTTGCTTTGATTGATTTCACGAATCTCCCATCATACTCAAAAAAGATCACCTTATGGCCTCTAGTCAACAAGCTATAGTCACTATATCTTCAACTAAACTGGTTGTATATTTCCCATCTTTCTCGGATGTATTTCATTCTGAGATATGGCGAGAGATCCGCGAGTCAGGTTTCTTGATGTAGAATGAAGACGAGGATACTCACGCTCCGGGTTGTCAGTTCCTCCTCGGGTTGAATCGAAGCTAGTGTAGCTCATGGTGGATCCGGTGATAAGAATAGTTTTAAGATTTCTCTCACAGAATTAAATTTTTTGAAAAAGAATGATGGAATTGTTGTAATTAGATCTCGATCATTAAAATTCATGGACTCTGCTTCCTTCAAGGAGCACGCTAG
Organism: Podosphaera xanthii; assembly: GCA_028751805.1. NCBI lineage: Eukaryota > Fungi > Ascomycota > Leotiomycetes > Helotiales > Erysiphaceae > Podosphaera > Podosphaera xanthii. Next base: position 7,636,752 of record JAPWIX010000007.1, read on the forward strand.
TAAATTCCATAAGACTAGCGCTTGTTTATGTCAGGAAATTCTGTTTTTACTAGTTACGCACATGATCCCTGCTCACTATCTAATATCCGCGAAACATTTCGAGCTATCTTTCTATTACTGGTCGTAAAATTGTATCAAAATAGAAATAGTACTACTCACGATGGAAAATGAGCCAAAAAATATTTTTCGTCTCTAAAATCCATTTTTAACATTTTTCTCTAGGGACACAAGTACAGGGCCTGATCATGAAGAGATTACCCTCCCAAAATCATAATAGTGTCTTTTGATGGTTTTTTTCGTTGAACAAACTACCAAAAGTGTCAGCTCCGGGGCTTCAGGTAGAAGATATGGATACAATATGTAGATATAAACTAAGGTACTCCATGACAGACGACGCGTGGCGCAACATAAAGCTACTAGCGCGACTATTAAGCGAGAAGACACACTATACTACACGCTAACAAAAAGGCCCTCAAATAACATTGAAGATAACCCTTTCATGATCGGGCCTTATACTGGAGTACATACATGATGTCTCAACCCTCAAGATTGTTAGTAGTTGAAGTTTATTCTGTACGTTGTCACTTTGCGATTGCCCATAAGGATATACAAAATCAAGATTGGCCTCTAACAATTTAGATCCCTGGAGTACTGTAAATGTGGGAGATCTCGTGCGGGTCTAGTGGAGCCAGCTCTCTTCAGGGCTATAAACTCCACTATATAGATATGATCCCTGCTACAGTAAAACTTCTCTAACACGATAGTGGGTCCCGGCATAAGTGTTGAAAATATTCATTGTAACTTGCACTTTTATATTTGCAACACTTACCCTTACAGGTCATTTTGGGTGCAGGGGTAAGTATTGCAAATATAAATGGATGAATTTCAATGAATATTTTCAACACTTATGCCGGGACCCACTATCGTGTTACAGAAGTTTTACTGTAGTCAATAATATAGGCATAGAACTGCAGAGGTCAAACGCCTTGCAAGTTAATATTAATTTTGTATGTTACGCGCTCGCATTACCTCTTGACGAAGTACAAAATTGATATCAATTTGTAACACGTTCAATCGCTGCAGTACTGGATACCAATAGGGGTTTAATTTATTAATTTTGAAATCGAGCTGCCGGTAGTTATTTTGCTTTATTTATTTATTTTCAATTACCCTAATTGGGCGCCTTCTTGACCCGTTCAGGCATTTTCGGAAGATGCGTATTTTTCGCAGAATGACTCAGTTATTGATATATGGGTCCTTCACACTCAGATTGTATTTGCAGATACCACCGCGAAGCTTATCCTCATGGCATGTAGCTTCGTCCGTGAATACCCATCACAGGAAAAGAAAGTGTGAAGTCTCCATGGGTATCCCGATATGTTTTCTTCATCCTATCAAGATGATAACATCGCCAGAAAATTTGTTCCAATGGTCGTGCTGAGATCGAATCATCTTTCTCCTGTTTCACGTGGGGCATGCGCTCAAGCTACCAAGATTCGACTTGAGAAAATGGTCTGGGCGGAGTAACACCGCATTATCCGACTCCACCGGTAAACATACCCTCTAACGGGTCGGATGGTGCAGTGGTACACTATCCAGGCCGTTCTTCCAAGTAGAGTCTGGGTAGCTTGGACACATGCCCCACTTGAGACAGGAGAAAGCTGGTTCGAATCCAGCAAGACACGCACACCACTTCTCTCGCGGTGATATTGTACTCGTAGGATGACGAAAGCATGCTCAGATAACCACAGGTTTTTCTCGCTTTTCCCTGTGGTGGGTATTCACGGAAGAGGTTACATGTCGTAAGGCGTTATTCTCGTAGTGGTATCTGCAAATGAAATCCAAGTATGAGTGTTCCAAACGTCAAACAGAGTTATTCTGCGTCACATACATATCTTCCGTAATCATTCGCGTCATAGCCTCAGGCTGCATACGCAAAAATGATTTAAAAAAAAAAATACCCTCTAACATTACGAGGCCTTCCCATTACCCAAGATCAATTCTTATCACCGCAACCAAACTCAGCGGATTATTATCGTCAACAATTGAGGACTTTGGACTCACAAATTATTTTTCTTTACACGAAGGCTCGAGATCAAGATCCGCTTCTTTCAGCAGAGGATGCCGATGATATTGATGCTATCAAATCGTCATGTGAAAATCGTCAGATGACTTACTTCGAACTTGCACACAATGCTCTTCCACATTTCCACGTTCGCGTGTGAGTGAGAGGGTGACAAAGAGAGAAGGGCAGAAACGGGGCGACAAGCGTCATCCTAAACTGAGGAAGCCTGTATTCCGACCGGAGATCTGAAGGAAACGCATATCGTCGGAGCTTTTTGGTGTGCTTTAGATGATAGTGACAATAAGGATGAGATTTGAGGTTAACCTTGAGAATTTTTCTGTAAACGCAACTTAAATTGATTAACATCGAAAGGGTAAGGCTCTACATATATATACAGTCAAGTCTTTATGAGGCGAATTTAGCAGACAGCTACCTCAAGGTGCTGGTTTACCTTGACATTTAGTTCATCTTATAAAAATAACTTTAAGAACAGAATATGCAGGTGACATGGAACTAGCAATTATTCCTTAATACGTGCTAAACTAGTTTATAACCAGCATCTTTTGAAAGTACACATATATGATAGCTAAAAACTAGATGCGTCGTATTGATATGGATAGAGGTGTATTCTCTCACACAATAACTAAACTCCTAATCCGTGAGGATATTTACCCTGTTCGTACAATACTTGGATCATAGATGGCGAACATTCTAGATAGTGGATGGCTTGGGATGTTGGTGTTACACTATTCAGCCTTGGAGTCTTTTTCATGCTAAAAACGACAGAAAGAAGATGAAATCCTCGACTTCACTAGCATTATTACGAACATCAAGAAGAGAGCTGACTACACATTTTGTGGCTCTTTTTTAGGGTCTGAGAAAATTCCTTGTCAATCTTGAGGCACAGACTAGAAAACCATTGTTTACACTTGTTACTGGGTGAGGATAGTACCTCTTCTACATAGCTGTTAGATTTCGGCCGAGGCTTTTGGCTATACGGGAAAATAGTCCTTCCTACACTGCGACCAAGACCATAGAGGAATAATAGAAGAGGTACATAGCTCTGAATATTTGGCATCCTCACTCTACCGACCTCAACCCTGTCGAGCATGTTTGTGATGTATTGAAAGTTAAAAATTGAACCCAGATATTCCTCATTAGATGGAGGAGACGGTGGTGGCCAGATAAAGTCCGTGACATTTTAAAGGAGGTATGGGATGCTGTGACCCCCAAAGATCTAATGACTCACATCAACGACATGCATGATAGATGCCGGTCCCTACTAGAGGCTGGTGGGGGGCTGTTTTGGTTGATGGGGGCTGAAGATTGATTGTCAACCTGATTAAAAATAGTCCTGGCCTTACATTGTATTGTCAATGATGTTTATTTGTGGTTGTGTCTATTCGTGCCATGTAGAGTCCAAGACTATTATAACACTAGGGCTCCTCTCTGACCCAGGCCACACCTTTTACAGTGCTCCTATCCTCTTTTACCTCGAACCTAAGATCATTGATACATTGACCCATGACTAGTAGCCATTTAGCTCAGTAATTACCCGTAGAGTTCAACCACTTTTTCTACGGAACCTTCTGCTCAAAAAAAATATTAAAAAAGAGCAGCCATGGAAACCGGTACGCGGGAAAAAGTCTCAAAAAACCTGCAACTCCAGCTAGGCGAGGCCTAGACACTAGATTCACAAGAGGTGCGTATCCCCATCTGTATCTCCCTATTATCCCATAGTCCAGATATCCTCCTTATACCGACATCACCAGCGCTCAGGTAGCGGTGCTCTTTCCTCGGGAGACAGTATAATGCCAGAATATCTGCAAACAGTGAGAATTCATCTTGGTAAAAAGGGCCAACTTAGTCTAATCCATCACCACCATGACGGGAGCTGGGTACGCCCCGGAAACTCATTTGGGTGACTTTTCCTCAATGACCAATTAATACGTGTTTCTGTTGGCTCTGAAGATAAACTCCAGGTTCGTAGGGGACGCCACGTACAGGTAGAAACGCCGTCTTCGTCCCCCAGATTTGATACAGTGTCTCAACCCTAAAAGATTGTCAGTAATTAGCGTAAATTTTGTATGTCGTTCCCCTTCTACATTAGCGTCTAAAAGTGCGCAATGAAACCACCAAGTTGACTAAATTTTACTATAACTCTGCAACAACTTCTTCAAACATAAAAATTCTAGGTTCAAATAAAATCTAAGCCATTTCTTGAATAAGTCCAACTTTGTTTTGTAAAAATAATGATTAATTGTAAGGTTCGCGCTGGTCTTGGCACTTAATGTCTATTGCGCATTATTAGGAGCGTTTTTCTAATACTTGGTATGACCCCCCTTTGCCTTCTTTACGGCCAGAACCCTTGACGGCATACTCTCAATTAATATACGACATGAATCTTCAGGTACATTTTTCCAGACGTCGTCTACTCTTTTCATCAATTCGTGCATACTTTGCGGCGTTTCCGGGTACTCTCCAAATCGGCGTTTTACCAGACACCATAGGTGCTTAATTGGGTTCAGGTCGGGCGATTGAAAGGGCTATTTTATGGTATTTATACCTGTGGTGGCTAGCCAATTTTTTGTGGCCCTAGAAGTATGCTTAGGACCGTTGTCTTGTTGAAAAATAACGTTGTTTCTGGCATTGGAAAAAAGCTTGCTTGCTATTTCGTCGACTGTTGGGACCAAACAAGTATTCAGAATGCCTATTAGCTGTTCCGAGTTCATCCTTCCAACCATACGACTCATTCCACCGGCGCCAAACCAAGACATACAACCCCATATCATTACGCAACCGCACCCGAACTTCAGTGTCTCTTCGACCACTTCTGCCGAATAGCTACTTGGATTCCTGGACCAGGCATATTTGATTCCGTCGCTATTGAGTCTATTTATCTTCGTCTCATCTGACCAGATAACTCTTTTCCAATCTTCAATAGTCCAACTTTCATGTTCTAAAGCCCAATGCAACCGAGATCTCTTATGCGCCTTTGACAGCATCGGTTTCTTCACACTCTTCATAGCCCGGAGATCCTGTCCCCTCAGAGCCAGCCTTACGGTACCAGGAGAAACTTTCTCATCTCGTTCATGATTGATAATCCTCGTCGCTTCTATCGCAGTTTTGGTCTCGCCATTAGCCACCAAATGAGCTAGGGCTCGCTTGTCTCGACACGTTATCTTCCGTGGTCGTCCCTGCACAGGTTTAGATGTATCATGAGATGTCTTTTTCCAATACCTGGCTACCGTAGACCTATGATAGCCCATAATTTTTGCTATTCCTAGTTCTTTTTTACCTTCATCGAGTAATGCAGTGATGGATGATATCTGGTGCTGTGAAAGGTTTTTCATTGTAAAAAAAAACAGAGAATATTGAAATCGAAAAAATTTAGGAATGATACCAAAGCATGTCGAATACTTATATACAGTCGTCCCTCTCTAACTCGATAGTGGGTCCTGGTAAAAGTGTTGAAAATATTCATTGTAACTTGGACTTTTATATTTGCAACACTTACTCTTAAAGGTCATTTTGCGTGTAGAGGTAAATATTTGATTTGATTTCATTACCCTGGTTCGGCACCCTTGAAGGCCCACGCAGGTATATCTAACTTTTATTTACACAGGAGGAAACCTTTCGGTGAAAACCCCCTAGACCTACCTGGTAAGATTCTACTGATTTTGAAGTTAACCTACAGGAAGTGCGATGTACTGTTCTGTCCAGTACGGATATCCTCACGTCAAACTCCTACCCCTCGCCTCATTCTTTTCTCCTCCCGCTCCTTCACCTGTCTTTCCACTTCCCCAACCAATCGAAACTGCTCTAACCATCCCTGGTCTAAGATCCACTGCGTTATTCTTCCTAAATCTTCCGGGTTGTTCATCATTTCTTCGAATGATCGGCTCTTGGACTTTCTCCATACCTCCGCCCTTCCTTTGGCCCATTGGGGGCAGGCCATGATCGCATGTTTGACGTTTTGCGAATGATATCCGCACGGGCAGTTTGGGCTATCAACTCCAGGGACTTTTCTTCGGTGCAGATAAGATTTGAGCCCGATGTGCTCGCTTCTTATCTGCATGGCAATGCTGCTCTGGGCCCTCTTCAGGCTTTGGTGAATGTGAAATGGGGTTCCCTTGAGGCTTAGTTTTTCCTTTCCTGATTTATCTGTGTAAATTCTGGCTGCATTCCAGACTTCGGGATCGGCTGTGGGTCTTTGCCTTAAGGCCTCATTGCGACTTTGGTGTGGCCAGGAGTTTTCCCACTTTCGGAAAGCCGCGATCTTTCCAAGCTCTTTCTGTCCCTTGATGGACACTTCTCCGCAGCAGATCCTAGACCACTCTTCTACTCTATTACAGGGGTAAGAAGTGTAGCCCCACATTTTGTGTAATTTACATGGGCTATCCCTGACATTCCGACTTTAGCGCTACAAAAATGGCTAGACTAAGGCAATAAGGCAACCGAGGCATTCCTTCTTCCTTGAACCTTCTCTCTTATGTTCGATAGTTGCACAGCATCCTCGTACCACACTAAATCGGTTGACACGACATATCGAATAACCTATATCCTCACGATAAACTGCGAAGAAAAATGAGCACCCCAGCATTTCCCACTACTCCAAGATCACGGAGCCAGCTTTCTAGGGATCAGCGAGTCCAGATATACACGTTACGTGGCCTTGGTTTTACTCATCTCGCCATCGGTAATCAACTCGGTATCACCGAAAGAAGGGTACAATATGCCCTTGCAAGGCAATGTCTGACGCCCAAAAAGCGAAATGGCCGACCCCACGCCTTGAACACTCAGCAGGAAGTTGAGCTTGAAGAGTTTGTCACGTCTTCAAGTGAGGCCCGCCAGATGAGCCACCTGTAGCTTGCTGCTAAGTTTTCCCACTGGAATTGTGGCTAAATCGCAATCAAAAGTGCTCTTGAGAGAAGAGGGTTCAAGCGTTGCATTGCTCAAGCGAAGCCTACTCTAACGCCTGCACATATGAGGAAAAGATTAGAGTGGGCGGAAGAACACTCTTCTTGGACACCTGAACAGTGGTCCCAAATTCTTTGGTCTGATGAGACTTGGGTCACTGGTGAACGTCACACAAGAGTATGGGTTTCGAGGAAGGTGAGTCCAGATCTCAGCCATGTATCAACTGCATTAATCTAATTTTTTAGCCCGAGGAGACATATTATCACACTTGCCTGGTTCGAAAAGATCCTCGAAATCGTGGTTGGATGTTCTGGGGCTCCTTTTATGGGAACCAGAAGGGCCCTGCCCTCTTCTGGAGTAGGGATTGGGGGACTATAAAAGCGGAGAGTTACTGCCAGAGGATTGTTCATTTAATCGACGCGGCAACACAACCAATTGACTCTCACGGCCCTCTTCTCTTTATGCAGGATGGTGCTCCTGCCCATTCTGCTCAACGTACGAAAAGAGAGCTGTCATCAAGGGGGGTAGATTTCATAGTCTGGCCGTCATATTCCCCAGACCTGAATCCAATTGAGTCAGTGTGGGATATGATGAAATCCCATATTGAAGAGCACCACCCAGAATTTGATTCTGGTAATCCATCTGAGGAAGTGCTCCGTAATGCAGTCCTAGAGGCATGGGAGTCAATTTCTCAGGAGCAACTGGCTACGCTTGTAGAGAGCATGCCAGAAAGGTGCCAGGCAGTCATCAGAGCAAGAGGAGGTTCGATTCCTTATTAATGATGCTTAATTATTAGTAAAAATGTATTTAATACTTGATAAAAGCTAGCACTTTTGAACAGAATATCATCATTTCAACGAGTTACAGGGATCTCCTACACTTCTTTTATCACGCAAAATTTCCCATACAAATAAGGTTCAGCTATTGTCGGATTTGGTATGGTCAAAATATTGCAGCCAATGGCATGTTGTATAATCCCTGTCAGATCTTGGCATTCAGGGGTTTCCTTCACTATTTACCCCTGCAATAGAGTATATCCTTTACCTTGTTGCCTGATCATCTGGCAGGTCTTTTCTATGGTCTTTTGGACCGGTAGATTGTGAGTGAGCCCGGCGTGCTGCACTCTTCTATGCTTTAAGTAGATCTCCATTGGTAAGATGGAAGTCTCGTGTTCCAGCACTCTCGTGCTGGTAGATTTATATGCTCCTGTTATCTTGAGTAAGCATCTTCTCTGTATTGACTTCAGAGGTAAATATTACATATGTAAATGGTTGAATTCCAATTAATATTTTCAACACTTATACCGTGACCCACTATCGAGTTAGAGAGGGACGACTGTAGATCAAAAAAATAATGTTTACAGCATAGTTATCTGTTAACGCAGGTTCTACCACGCGGTGAAATGATACGTCAAAAAGTGCGCAATAGACATTAAGCGCCAAGACCAGCGTGAACCTTACAGTTAATCATTATTTTTACAAAACAAAGTTGGACTTATTCAAGAAATGACTTAGATTTTATTTGAACGTAGAATTTTTAAATTTGAAGAAATTGTTGCAGAGTTATAGTAAAATTTAGTCAACGTGATGGTCTCATTGCGCACTTTTAGACGCTACTGTAACTACTAGCTCAGTCTACAGAATGAACGCCCACTGTTAACAGTCTTTAGGACTGCAACACTATAGATGACTCATTAGCTCTAACGCTTGGCATATGGTCGAAAAACTCCGAATCGGATGGTGGTGTGGTATGGAAGGGAGTTCCAAGTAGATCTCGTCAGGCCAATAATTCTGCCGTATTAATTACAATTAGTTGGTAGTATAGTCGAATCCTCTATACCCTACAATCCCGTCTAAAAATAATTTAAAATAAAATTATGAATTCAGTCGCAAAGTGCTTGCTCGGGAGCGGAACTACCGGCTGAAAGTAATGTTGGAAAGTCTTCATCACGTTATGAGCCAAGACTACAGTAGAACCTGTTATAACCCGTACTTGTCATAACCCATAGCTTTATTGGTCCACCGTAGTGGCTCCTACTAAAAAAAGCCATAACCTGTCATCCCCCATAACCCATAACTTTTTTGGGAACTATGGCTTTTTTTTCCCGTGACTTCTACGTAATACCAATACTATTGCCATGACAACCAATCTGTATTTGATTGCCAACCTATCGAAGTTAGGTTTAATATGTACACCGAGATTGAAATACGTTTTGTCCCCAGTCTCATACTAAATTACATGGTACTGGTGACAAAGCCCATCCTGGTGTTAATATACAGTGTCTCAGCCCTAAAGATTGTTAGTGGCTGATGTTATTTTTGTATGTTGAGATTTGTGACTGCATGGTTTAGATACACAAAATCAACATCAGCCACTAACAATCCTTAGGGCTGAGACACTGTACATGTACGGGTACTAGTACTAGTATGTACAAAGATCTACTAGTTTCCCATATTATCCTTGGTATGCCAATCATTCGGATTCAACTACTCATTCCATTTTGATTTAAGCATTCATTCTATGTTGTCGCAACAAAAAGCTACTCCTCTCATGCTATTCAACATCATGTCTCCACATCCCTCGACGATTGCTATTTCAGTAGTTTATTCCCGCCAAGTAGAAGGTAAAAATGCAGATGTATTTAATTTAGAACAGCCAAATGAACTTCATGCCTTGCAGATAATTTAATTACAATTACAGGCATTCGTTTTTGTACATGCACGTATATATTTACGTGTAACTGAATGTGGCTAGTGACATTCGCCGTAGTGGTAACTCGTGATACGTAAATTTAAGCGAAGCTAAACGACGCTTAAATCTAAAATTAGAATATTCCCACAACCCATAACTATTTTGTCCACCGAGGAGTATGGGTTATGACATGTTCAAGTGTAGTCCCAAAGGAGTATGGGTTCACCGGAGTTAGGAATGCAGGGAAAATGGTTAACAATATAAAATATACTTTAATCTTTTGTCATAGCTATTATGCTGAATACAATATGATTTTTAAAAAAAAAAAATGAAAAAAAAAGCTGGGCCGTTGTTATAAGGATGTATTCCGTTCCAATAAAAATCAACTATGTTTTGAGTACAGGGTGCCAGGGACAATTAGTTTCAATTGCATGTAGTATTCAAGCCCTTAATATTGTTACTAATGAGTCCAAATTAACGATGTTTGGTAACAATATTTAAGTCTGCGATACTACATGCAAGTAAAACTAATTACCCCTGATACCTTGTACAAACGTATTTGTTAGCGTGTAGTATAGCGGGTCTTCTCGCTTAATAGTCGCGCTAGTAGTTTTACAGGGTAACAGGGTCAATTAGTCCTTGTCATAGCTATGAGGCTGAATACAATATTGTTTAAAAAAACGTAAAAGAATCAATTAGCTCGGGTCGGATGGTGCAGTGGTACACTGTCCGGACCGTTCTCCCAAGTAGAGTCTGAGTAGCTTTGACATATGCCCTATTTGAGGCAGGAGAAAGTTGGTTCGATTCCAGCAAGACCTTCACACCGTTTCTCTTGCGGTGACATCGTCCCCGTAGGGTAACGAAAGCATACTCAGGCCGGCAAGGACGAACTCTTCACCTTCACGTGATGCCGACTGTAAACATTCAATATGTTCGCCGCATAATTGAGATAGTCACATGAAAGAATATTACGCACAAAAGATAATTTAAATTATTTCTCTGAACCCCATATATTCCATATTAAAAATCAATGGCGCAGCCGCTGGGCTCCAAGCGTGCGCTCCCTCCAGATCCTCCGGACGCTGGGAATCGCGTCTCGAAATTGACTTTAACGACGAGTATGTGACGGCTGGTAAGCCGTAAGTTCCTGTAGCCTATGCGAACAGACATAGGCGACCTTATCCAACGCGATAACAAGTTAAGGATGCACAAATTTACCGACCAACAAGTATTGTTGAAGTTACCCATGAGGACTTGATGGAACAGGACTTGTTTCTTGCTTCCTCTAACAAAAACAAGTTATTGGATTATGCTATCAACGAATGATGGAGGAACCCATGAGTTAGGCAATTACATCGGATGTCTGTAGACTATGTACACATGTTTATTTATACTTGTATAGTTTCCCAGAGGAGATTCTTTCTCCATAGTAAAAATATAAACTTACCATTCTATTTACAAATGCTCTTTGCTTTTATATGCGATCCGTGACAGAGTAGAGCAAACAAACCCTCCATCTTCAAAACCTGCTCGTCTTCACGTATTGCCGAGGCTCTTCATCGGAGCATCGTGCTCGATCCTGAGCGTTGTGCTATGCAAGATTCAGATAAAGAACAGTTTGATAACTCTATGGAGCTCGAAGACCAGGAGCTACCCACACAGACAATGGAAAATAGCAACTATTGTTGGAAATTAATAGGAATCAACCATGGTATCCCTAATTTCCGTTATGACCAGCAAGACCGTGATCAGGGATATGCTTCCAGCATATGATGTTAGCTTTGATGACATCTGAAACATCAGGGAAAGTTTACTGTATCAGTGGAACTCTAGCCTTCGACGAGAGTTGTTCCCTTGACACCGTGTTATATTCTAAACTATGTGAAACGTGTTCACATCAATTTACACGTTAGTATTGTTGTATAGTATTTGTATGTATAAGTATCTGTATATCTTATAGTGATTACAATGAAAACAAAATCAATTAATAAATTATAACTTAACGTATAATTTTTCCCATATTCGAAGTTCTTTGATATTTGAATTACACCATACCCAACGATATAACTACTGAATCGCCGGGTCTCTGTTCAAATATCATTACAACTATGAAGAGGACTTCCCAAGTTTGGAAGAGCTAGATAGTCAGAAAAATAGTCAGAGCTATTCATATAATAACAAAACTACACAAGGTGATGGAAGCAAGACTCCTCACATGGAAAAAATTAAAGGCCTCCTTGATCTTATAAGTTCTTATTTACAAGATTTGGAAAACGACCATCCAGGAGTAGGGGCAGACTTTATGGCTATTCTTGCTGAGGGTGCCTCACGTGCGATGCGAGGACAGCGAGTGTATATGAGTACACAGAACCCCCAAAAGAATAAGCCCAATTCCTCAATGACCACTTGGGCTGCAAAAGCAGCAGGTGTAGAAAATGGGGTGACTATACCTTTGAAAAAACAAATACTAAGGGGAAATCCACCTACAGGACAAAGCAAACAAGACCGTCGTGTAATCATAAGGCTAGATCAAAATCATGAAGCACGGAAATGCAACCCGTTTCAACTACGCCAAACTATACGAAAGCTTGTTCCAGATAAAGCACTAATATCAGACGTATGGATGGTGCCTACTGGAATAGCAATAATAGCACCTACACCTTCAAAGGCTGCGGATATCATGCAGAACAAAAAAGAAATCGAAACCCGGTTCGGAAATGCGACAGTAGAACGATAAGAGACTTGGACAACATTCGTAATTGGTCCTATTCCAAAGAAAGTTAGAGGCTTAGATGGCTTTATTGACCCTATGGATGGCTCACCCTTGGAGGAGCTAGGAAGCATCAGAGACCATGTGCCGATCCGACATATTGGATGGACTCGCCGCTTAATAGTTTATGAGGTTCACGGATTTGTGCGTATTTGTGTACCCGAAAATAAAGCTAGCAAATTTCCATCGAGACTCAGAGTATTTGGAGAAGCAGTTTCAGTGCAAAGAATCAGTCCGAAGCAGAGTCCAATTACTTGTGATAAATGTTATGGTTTTCACTCAACTCGGACTTGCGCTCGTTCATTAAAATGCAGGCTATGCGGTATCGATGCCCATGAAGGACCATGTCAAAAAGCACCCAGATGCCTAAACTGCCGAGGGCCCCACGCTTCTACAGAAAAATCTTGTCCAGCTCGCCCTCGCCGGTCAAATGGAGTTTTTATACGACCAACTGGGTTACAACTTCAAAATATACGAGTTACGGGAGGAAGGGAATACGCGAAAGCACAAAATTCCGCTGATGAGCCCAATATAAACTTAACTGGCACAGCTAGTACAGAAAACGATTTTTCCTCATCATAAATATGACTAGAAAAAGTTTAATTAGGAAATTGACTCCTCTTCGAATTATGCAGGTAAACGTTGGAAGGTCATCCCTTGCCCACAATATCGCCCTCGCTTTGGCAAATGAAAACAATATTGATGTTTTACTCTTACAAGAACCATGGATTCTATCAGATTTATCTGCCCGGAGATCCATCTCCCACCGAACCTTTCAATCTTTCTCTCCCCTTACAACATGGCATTCACGTCCTAGAGTTTTCACCTATGTGCGCAAATCTGCATTTATCAGAGCTTTTCAAGTGCAGGCTGATTTGTCCCGCGACGTTATCAAGATCTTTATCTCCCTGAAAGATGCCGAAGATCTCAGCATATGGAATGTGTAAAACGCTCCAGTGGGCTCAGACCAAGAAGGTGCTGGCCTATCAAAATTTTTCAGCTCTACGGAAAAACCTTTTTTCATTGGCGGTGATTTTAATTTGCGTCATCCTCTATGGGACTTGATTGCTACACACCCTCATGCCTCTTGTCGCGATCTTATCAATTGGTACTCTACTAGAAATCTTCAACTACTCAATCCTACGGAGGTTCCTACGCACTCCCGTGGTGGTACTCTTGACCTGGCTTTTTGTACAGATAGAAACGCGAAATGTGAAGTACGGACTGACTTTCATACCACCTCCGATCACGAAACACTTGTCACAACCATTTACAAGGACCTGCAACTTAGGGCAGACGGGAAGCTCAGATACAAGGCCCTTAATGACGAAATTTTCCATCAATTATTAGAAGACATATGATAGCCGGGCTTTAGAAACTCAAGAAGAGCTAAGGATAGAGGCAGCGGATCTTATTAAGAACATTCATACGGCTCTCACAGGATTATGCCCCCAATCCAAGCCGCGGAATTTTGGCACTCCGTGGTGGATTGATGAATGTAAGAAAGCTAGCCAAGTATATCGAAGGGCTCGCCTTACTGGCCCTGCTGAATTTGAGAAAAGAGAACTTTGCGCCACTGTGCGACGGGCTAAGAAATCTTATTGGAACTCTGTAGTCTCAGAAGCTGGGAAACTGTCAGAGGCTTACAAATTCATTAGATGGCATAATTCCCCACCTAAATACCAATCTCTACCCTTGCGTGTTGACGAAACGGATAGTGAGAAGATACATGACCCGTACAAAAAATCAATAATACTTTATCAGGAGCTGTTATGTCGCCACAAAGATACTGAAGATATTCCGCTCGATGAAGCTACGACGCCCCGACGACAAATACCTTGGCAACATATCTCAACTACTGAAGCGTTTAAGGCGACGTGTCAAGTTAATTCAACTTCACCAGGTGATGATGAACTTACCGTCACAGTGCTCAAAAAGGCGTGGCCACACATTGGTGGCCGAATTACACGTTTAATCAATGGATGTATGCAGCTGGGAACGCACCCCGAAGCATTCAGAAAGGCGAATATAATTATGCTCCCGAAGCCTGGAAAAAGAGATTGTACACTCCCTAGCTCCTACCGGCCCATTTCTCTGCTTTCTTGTCTTGCAAAAGAACTCGAACGCCTTATAGCGCGGCGTATATCATACTGAGCCCTCAAGCTTAGGATTCTAGCCCGAGACCAATGTAACGCAGTCAGCAGACGTTCCGCCGTCGATCTAACTACTGCACTACATTGTGATATACGGAAAGCTTGGGAAGAAAAGAGAGTTGCAGGAATTGTCACAGTTGACGTTAAAGGGGCTAATGACTGTGTCTCACGTAATCGATTGCTCTTCAGACTCAAAGCTCAGGGGTGGCCGAAAAACCTCATAGAATGGGTAGGCTCCTTCTTCTCTGAATGAACAGCGCGGGTATGTCTTGATGGAGTGTATACAGACCCGCTCCCTATCACGTATGGGCTACCACAAGGCTCACCGGTGTCTCCAATCTTATTTCTTTTACATATCGAACCACTTCTGAGAATATCTCGCGGACGCTTTGGTTACGCAGACGATGCAGCTATCTTAACGTCAGCAAATTCTTTAGCCGAATGTCATTCAAAATTACAAACGCAATTGGATAAAACTCTTTAATGGGGGTCAGAAAATGGAATCAATTTTGATTTAGGAAAGACCGAACTTCAACATTTCCATCGAAAACGGAAATATTTTGAGCCACCTATTAGGATGGGCGATACTGTAATTGAGCCAAATGACTATACAAGATGGCTTGGATTATGGCTCGATAGAAAACTTTTGTTTAAAGAGCATATACGTCGGGCATGTCAAAGAACAAGGGTGATAACTGATCATTTACAACGATTGGGGAACACTATTGGAGGAGCAAACCCTGGACTACTTAGGAATGCAGCGCAAGGATGTATTTTTCCAACTCTTTTCTACGGGGCTGAAACATGGTACAACTCAAAAACATCCACATGGATAATTGACCAAGTGCAGGCCGCTATTAATCGCACTACCCGAGCTGTGCTACCTGTATATAGAACCACACCTGTTCCTATCTTATTACGAGAAGTAGGATGGGGTCCAGCAATTGCGATCCTAAACCGCATACATGATCGATACGCTGCGCGCATTGCTTCAGCTGATCCAAGGCACCCACTTAGACATCGATGGAATTCGTCCCTCCTCTCCTGGATTCGTCGGCGACAGGAGCTGGAACCTTCTCTGGATACTGTAGAACCTCCCTGGATTGTAATGGACCGTGATAGAAAACTTTCTGAGATTGGAGCCGTAGGCCGGCAAGAAGGTCTTGCATATGAAAAATGGATAGAATCAAAAAGCTTGGTAGATCTGACCGTGTACTCAGATGGCTCTATGGATAACAGGGGAAACGCAGGAGCAAGTTGTTGCATATATCGGGGCTCTCAAGAAATTTTTCAAGATCGAATTTCTCTTGGAAACACAGCTGAAGTCTATGATGCTGAGATTAGTGGGGCAGTTGCTGGGCTACGAGCAGCTTGCTCTCATTTCATGGCACGACTTGCCACTAATGTAGCTGTATGCCTTGACAACCAGGAAGCTGCACTCCGCTTACATACCGGTCAGCTTACTCCATCATGCTCTAAAGAGATAGCAGAATTCAAGTCTTTATGGGATATTTGGCACAGACGTTGCAGGTCTACTGTAGCACAAGAAGGATCAGTTCAGGTTAGATGGATCCCTGGACATCAAGGAATTGAAGGAAACGAAAGAGCAGATACGCTTGCCAAGGAAGCATGCAATCAGGAGTCAACACGAAAAGCTATAACAATAGCACAATCAAAGCGGATACGTGAGGAACAATACAGGCATGACATTACAAAATATTGGAATGAGCAATGTCCTAGGCGATATAGAGATCTTGAAATAAAAATGAATGGAAAACTTCCACCAGAAATGCGTTGGCTATCACGTTATACTGCTGGTAAATTAATTGCCGCCCGCTCCGGTCACGGAGACTTTGCTGAATACCACCGTCGTTTTAAACACTCTGAAGCTACAATGATTTGCGTCTGTGGGGAGGAAAAGACACCTGAACATCCATTTTATTGTCGAAATAGTCGCAGAGATAATACACGTCCAAGACATCCTCAAAAACGCGGAATGGAGGAAGATGTTAAATGGACATTAGGGACAGTACAAGGGCCCAGAGCTTTTCACAAATGGTGTTTAGAAAAAAGGCCATTCGAGAGTGGTGTCGGAGACACACAATAACTTTGTTTATCTCACGAAGTATTTTTTGAGAAGAGATTTCTTTTGTATTTTTCTTTGTGAGAGTTTGAGTTTGGGGTTGTTTTCTTTTTTTTTTTTTCTTTTTTTTTTTCTTTTTTAGTTTCGTTTTGTGTTGGATTTTTCTTTTTTTTTTGCCCGTACAAACCCTTTTAAGGACCTGATAATTTACATGTCTACTGCATAATCAGTAGCATGATCCAGTTTGGTAGTTTAGAATAAGCGAAATTCGCTTTCATTAGCCTTTGAGATCCTCAGGCTTTACATAAAGATTAGATAGCGGTCTAAGACCAAAGACATGTCTGGTAGCCCAAGGCTACGCAGGAACGCCATACGCCCCATGGGAGGCGTGAGGCCGGTAGTAAACCGTAAGTCTGCTTGGCGTTAAATGTCATAATAATAATAATAATAATAATAATAATAATAATAATAATAATAATAATAATAATAATAATAATAATAATAATAATAATAATAATAATAATAATAATAATAATAATAATAATAATAATAATAATAATAATAATAATAATAATAATAATAATAATAATAATAATAATAATAATAATAATAATAATAATAATAATAATAATAATAATAATAATAATAATAATAATAATAATAATAATAATAATAATAATAATAATAATAATAATAATAATAATAATAATAATAATAATAATAATAATAATAATAATAATAATAATAATAATAATAATAATAATAATAATAATAATAATAATAATAATAATAATAATAATAATAATAATAATAATAATAATAATAATAATAATAATAATAATAATAATAATAATAATAATAATAATAATAATAATAATAATAATAATAATAATAATAATAATAATAATAATAATAATAATAATAATAATAATAATAATAATAATAATAATAATAATAATAATAATAATAATAATAATAATAATAATAATAATAATAATAATAATAATAATAATAATAATAATAATAATAATAATAATAATAATAATAATAATAATAATAATAATAATAATAATAATAATAATAATAATAATAATAATAATAATAATAATAATAGCGAATACTACCATGGATAAAAAAACAGGCAGATTCACAATGAACTACAGGGAAGCACCAGTTCAAATCCACCAGAACCTTAGCAGGGCCCAAAGTAGTATCGCCATACAGATAAGAAGCAAGCATATCGGGCTCAATTCTTATCTGTACAGAAGAAAAGTACCTGGAGTCGATAGCCCAAAGTGCCAGTGTGGGTATCCGACACAGAACGTCAGGCATATGGTCATGACGTGTCCGCAGTGGGCGAGGGGACGAGGGGATTTCCTGCGAAAAGCAAAAGATAGGTCCTATCAGGCCATGATTCAGAGCCCGGAAGATGTGGCAAGAATCACGAAGTGGATACTAGACGAAGGATACCTAGAACAGTTTCGACTTGTCAGTCAAGTCGAGGCGACAATGCGGGAAATGATGTGCAGAGCAGGGAAGGGGTGAGACGGATCACACACTGGACGTACAGTGTAACGCACTTCTTGAAGGTAAACTGAAAACCAGAAAGATACCAGATTGCAGTTTTGGGGGGTTTTTACCGCGAGGTTTCCTCCTTTGTATATAAAAGTTAGACACCTGCATGGGCCCTTGGGTTTCCTGAACGGGTTAATTGAAATCAAATTCAAAAATATCACCTATCCTGAAGAGCTGAAAACGATTCCAAAGGTTATTACTCAACGGGAAATCGAAAAAGCTCTCCAAAAACTGCCTAACGACAAAGCCCCAGGCCCCGATGGTATTCCAAAAAGACTTCTTAAAAATTGTAGCAAAACACTCAGCAAAGTTTTGGCTGAACTCTTTAACGCATGCCTTCGTCTAGGATACTACCCAAACAAATTTAAAGAATCCACTACCATAGTCATCAGGAAACCCCAGAAACCCAGCTATGATACGCCTAAATCCTATCGGCCCATAGCCCTCCTAAACACAATGGGCAAACTTCTAGAAAAATTGGTTGCAAACAGAATCTCAGATGCAGCCGAAAATTACAACCTCCTCCCGGACGAACAGATGAGAGCTCGACCGAAGAGATCCACTATCTCGGCGGTTGAACTTCTCACAGAGCAAATTCATACCATTTGGGGAAAGAGCAAAAAACGAGTGGCATCCCTCCTCAGCCTTGATATCTCAGGAGCCTTCGATAACGTGTCTCATGAAAGGCTCATCCATAACTTGAGGCAAAAGGGTATCCCCTTATGGATTACCCAATTCATTAAATCTTTTCTGGAAGGGAGAACCACTTCAATCGTTTTAGGTTCGTTTAAAGGCGGTCAGATTCCGACAATCACTGGAATTCCCCAAGGCTCCTCTCCCTCCGATCCTCTTTCTCTTCTTCGCAAGCACACTGCTCCCACTTCTACAGTCACCAAACTCCACCGCTGTTGGATTCGTAGACGACACAAATATATTGACATGGTCAGATACAACAGGAGAAAATTGCAAGAGACTAGAAGAACTACACGAGAAGTGTGAACTCTGGGCAAAAAGTCACGGACTCAAATTCGCACCAGAAAAATACCAATTGATGCACTTTTCAAGAGCTAGGAAGAGACACAACCTCCAAGAACCTGTACTAATCCAAAGTCAGCTTACTAACCCTAAAGTCTCCCTACGAATTCTTGGGATCCACCTAGATCCGAAGCTAAATTGGGGCGCTCATGTGAAAAATATACAGATAAAAGCCGAATCCCAAATTCTGGCACTGGGTAGACTAACACAGTCGACATGGGGAGCTACCTTCCACAAAGCAAGGATTCTGTACAATACACTAGTGAGGCCGGCCCTTATGTATGGGTCCCCTATTTGGGCCGAGACTGGGACATCAGGAAACATCCCCGATAGGATAGTCAAACCTCTGAGATCCATACAGAGTAAATGCTTACAAAAAGTCACAGGGGCATACAAGTCCACCAGTACGAGGGTGCTAGAACACGAGACCTCAACCCTGCCGGTGGAGATCTACCTAAAAAACAGTAGAGTGCAACACGCCGGACTCACCCAGAACCTACCGATCCGGAGAACTATAGAAAAATCCTGCCGGAAGATCAGACGACGAGTCAACGAACGCGAAACCAGCAATCACTCTCTCTCGAAAGAAAGAGATAGAGAAGAGTGGTCTAAGATCAGCGGAGGAGAAGAGTCAATCAGAGGACAGAAAGAGAAGGGAAAGCTAGCAGCGTATCAAGAATGGGCTAATACTTGGCCCCGTCGACATCGCAGTGGAACCCTACGACATAGACCTGTAGCCGATCCAGAAACTTGGAAAGCAGCCGAGTTCATCACGGATAAAACGACAGGCAAAAGAAAGGTAAGTTCTAGAGGAACACCCTACTGTTGTGCCTAGCGAACATAGTGGACATGGCAAGGCTGCATAAGCAGCAGATAAGGTGATACCACCGAGGCTAGGATGAAGTATTGGGACTAGCTAGGCGAGGTGTGGGTCTCACGGGTCTTGATGTTTGCATTGTTTGCTTCGTTGGCGCACGGATGATTTTGGAAGTATAAATAGGCTTAGATTCGCCACTTTGTGACATATTATCTTTTTATCATCTTTCAATTCGATCGCATATTCAAGCCATCTGCACACCTGCTTGCTATACTCCACCATCATAATACTGAATTAGTAACCCTTCGCAAGTGTACGTACCCTATCATATACCTATTAAAACACCTACTCGATGCACAAAACCCTTAAAAGGGCCCAAAGCAGTATAGCAATGCAGATAAGAAGCGAACATATGGGACTCAAATCTTATCTGTACCGAAGAAACGTCCCTGGAGTTGAAAACCCAAGTTGCCCATGTGGATACCTATCTCAAAATGTCAAACATATGATAATGGCCTGCTCCTTATGGTCAGAAGGGAGAACAGATATCTGGCGTAAGGCCAAGAATTGATCCTTCGAAGCAATGTTGAATAGCCCAGAAGATATCGGAAGAATCATGCAGTGGATCCCAGACCAGGGATGGATCGAACAATTCCGATTGGCTGGAGAGGTGGAGGCACAAATAAAGCAGAGGGAAGACTCGCAAAAGAAAGGAAAAAAAATAAAGAAATAATTCGCGAGATGGTAATCACACTGGGCTCAACAGTGTTAATGCACTTCCTGAAGGTTTCCTGGGAAACTAGGTAAAGAATTAAAGAAAAAAACCGGGTGGAAAGGAGGGGTTTTCACCGGTAAGGTTTGTTGTAACTAAGGCAGGAACATGACTGCACCTAGTACCCTGATCCCTGCTATACTATTTTATTTAATAGTAGCATACCCACTTATCATGTATAATGCACCGAGCATCATCACATATAAGTATGATCTACATGTAGCATATTCTAGTATGTTCTCGTGGTAAGCTAGATGACTGGAGAACCCTCACACCACGCAGAGAAACATCTAGAATCTCTCTAATTCTATGTATTTAATGTAAAAATTTGGAAGGGATTAGCAACAGTTTATTAAGACTGATTAGGCACTTATCACGATCTTGCAGATTTTGGAATGTAAGAGGCTGTTAATCGTAAGCTGTGGAGTTCTTTATTACTCCAGCTTAGAAAACAGATCGCTATATATATAATATCTATCTAAAGAAACAGAATTCTAGTGATTTGTGTTAATACGGTTTAGCGTATTTACCAGCCTCACAACTTTATGGAAAGATTAGTACGTGCAGATCTACGTGAGTGCAAACGACTATCACATCCAAAGTTGGACGTTGCTTGTTTCATGATAGCAATCATTTCAACAGCTTGGACCTTCAAGAAGTTCCTAGAGTATTTTGGACAATAGAATCTACAGGAAACATCCGAGAGCATTAGGGTAAGGAGCAAGCTTCTAGAATGGGACTGTATTTCTTAAATGCCCAACATGTTAGTTAGATCAATTCATCGCCCATAGATTCAATATCAACTACCGTTAGCCATTAGCTGCCCATTCGCCCTTGGCCCAGACCGTGACAGCACTTCTTCCCTCAACTCGTGAGAGCAAACACTGCAGATATTGCAGGAACGATCTACCCGGAAGAACTAAATAGTATTTTCAGCCTCATCACTCATGCGGAAATTGAAGAGACCCTCGGAAAGCTGCCGAGCGACAAGGCTCCTGGTCCAGACGGGATACCAAATCGTCTCCTCAAAGAATGCAAGGTGATTCTCGATAAAGACCTTGCAGGGCTCTTCAAAACTTGCCTCTCCAACTCGTACCACCCTAGGGGGCTCAAAGAACCAACAACAATCGTCCTCAGAAAACCGCAGAAGCCGAGATATGATAATCCAAAATCATATCGACCGATAGCACTTCTCAACACAATCCATAAACTTCTCGAGAAGCTAATGGCCAATCGTCTTTCCAAAGCTGCCGAAGACTTCAATCTTCTCCCAGAAGAGCAAATGTGGGCTCGGACCAAGAGGTCTACCTTCTCGGCTGTTGAGCTCCTAACTGAACAAATTTACACCATATGGGGAAAGGATAAAAAGCAGGTTGCGTCACTTCTGAGCCTGGATATCTCAGGAGCATTCGACAATGTCTGCCACGAAAGACTTGTCCACAACCTTAGAGGGAAGGGAATCCCAAGATGGATTAGCCAGTATATCGAATCATTCTTGAAAGAAAGGACAACGTCGATAGTCCTTGGAACATTCAAAGGTAACTAAATTACCACTAATACAGGCATACCTTAAGTTTAATTGCTGTCTCCGATTCTCTTTCTTTTCTTTATCAGCACACTCCTACCAATGCTAAAAATTTGATCTACTGCAGCTGTAGGTTTCGTGGACGACACGAATACATTAACGTGGTCAAATACTGCAGAAAAAAACTGCAGAAGGCTCGAAGAACACGCGATCTGTGAGAGATGGGCAAAAAACATGGTGTGAAGTTTGCGCCGGATAAGTATCAACTGATGTACTTCACACGAGCAAGGAAGAAAAGACATAACCTCGAAGAAACGGTTAGATACAAGGTCACGTTACCGGACCACAGACTTCTCTTCGCGTCCTGGGAATCTATTTCGACCCTAAACTCTCTTGGGGTACCCACATAAAAAATGTTCAGGACAGATTGAATATCCAAATGCAGGCTATGAGTAAACTAGCACAATCGACTTGGGGTGCCACATTCATAAAGACTAAGCTATTGTACAGCACGTTAGTGAGACCGGCCCTCACGTATGGGTCCTCGATATGGGCCGAGGCCGGGCCAACGGGTAAAACACTTGAAAAGACAGTGAACGCCCTCAGAAGTATTCAAAGAAAATGCTTAAAGCTAGTTAGAAGTGCATATAACTCTACCAGCAGCAGGATGTTAGAACACGAATCTACTGTTCTCCCCATCGAAATATATCTGGAACAAAGGAGGGTCTAACTCGCTGGACTATCAGATAAGCTACCTACTCAACAGACGATCCGATCAGCATGTAGTAATATTGTCACAGTTCTGGTAATATCTGCCCAAAGAGGTAGGTACAACCCACCTAGCATACCTATATATGTAGATCTTCTGTATCGTATAGGACGTACTCGCAATACAACTTCTTACTTATCCCACCCTTAAATTCATACCGTGAAAAATATCAAGCTGCCCGCTGCCGGGAGAGATCGACATGCTAGGAACAGAAGCAATTATATAGCGGAATGGGACAGAATTTGTGGAAAAAAATAATAATTGGAGCAGGCAGAAAGAAGCTGGAAAGATAGCAGCTTTTCAAAATTGGGCCAACTGTTGGATAAGTCAGAATAAAAAGCGGCGCTCCGGTCGACTGGCAGCGGCAGACCCCGAATCGTGGAAAGCAGCAAATAGTTTCATAGAAAAGCATACGGTAAAGGAAAAAATAAACTTCAAGGGTACACCTTCCTACATCCACCACAATCTAAATAGAGCCCAAAGCAGTGTCGCCACTCAGTGAAAGAGCGAGCATATCGGGCTCAACTCCTATCAATAGCGAAGAAAAGTCCCTGGAGTAGAAAATCCTAGATATCAATGTGGATTTCTATTCCAAAACGCCAAGCTCATGGTCATGGCGTGTCCTCGATGAGTAAAGGGAAGAATGCTGTGACGACGTATCTGTAGCCGGATCAATTGGTATTAGTGACAACAGAGCAAGTCCAGAATGAAATCAATTAATCATCTAAATCTAAGGGAAGAAATCGTCGAAGTACCCTCTGCCTAAAGTACAAGATTACAGGATTACGATCGGCAGTTTGTTTACCGCACTAATAGTACGTTTTAGGTAGTCAGTAAACTCCCAATCCTTCCATAAGTTTCATAAGCAAGATTATGTAAGTACTGACGCAACCAGTATGAAGATACGGGTAAACCCGTAACAGTATCACTTGTAAGCGGGCCAACTGTCTTGGCGAGGAACTATTTTCTATAGCTTAGAAATCTTTGATGCCTAGCATCGTAAATCGACAATTTATGTAGTGAACTTTAGCAATTCGAGACATGTCTATCCACTGCTACGTAATCTCATATCATAATAAAGAGGAGAAGTTCTGCGATCAGCATAAGACAGGTCATTCAAAGCCATGATTAATAGCCCGGAAAACAACACCAGAATCACAAAGTGGATACTGAACCAAGGCTGGATGGAACAATTTCGACTAGCAGGGGGAGTCGAAGTACAGTAAAACTTCTCTAACACGATAGTGGGTCCCGGCATAAGTGTTGAAAATATTCATTGAAATTCTTCCATTTATATTTGCAATACTTGCCCCTGCACCCAAAATAACCTGTAAGGGTAAGTGTTGCAAATATAAAAGTGCAAGTTACAATGAATATTTTCAACACTTATGCCGGAACCCATTATCGTGTTAGAGAAGTTTTACTGTAGCAATGTCAGAAAACGTCGAGCGATCCGGAAAGGGATAGGATGGAATCCGCACTGGCTGAACAGTGAAAAAGCATTTCTTGAAGGTAAATCAGACAACTCAACAGCCATCTAACAGGCAGTGTAAGGGGGCTTTCCACCGAAAGGCTTTCTCTCATGTACATATGATAGTTGATTGTCACCTGCGTTGTCCCATTGGGTGCCTGATCGGATTAATTGAAATAAAATCAAAAACAAAGTATTTAAAAGCCTTATTTATCGGGCAAACATATTTTTAGCCCTTGTTTGGCGAGGAGGCTAACAGGGAGCACCCCTGAAGTGAGGTGTAGCCCACTGTGCCAAATCTACCCTAAAGTATAGTGAATCATATGCTACGACGCTATTCCACTTAGGGTCAATTAGTTCATCTCAAATGCAACATTAAAATGTTTACAGACATAGACAAACCGTGTAGCTAGGAATAGTAGTAGTAGTAGTAGTAGTCTTGTTTATTCGTGCCATGTAGAGTCCAAGACTATTATAACACTAGGGCTCCTCTCTGACCCAGGCCACACCTTTTACAGTGCTCCTATCCTCTTTTACCTCGAACCTAAGATCATTGATACATTGACCCATGACTAGTAGCCATTTAGCTCAGTAATTACCCGTAGAGTTCAACCACCTTTTCTACGGAACCTTCTGCTCACAAAAAATATTAAAAAAGAGCAGCCATGGAAACCGGTACGCGGGAAAAAGTCTCAAAAAACCTGCAACTCCAGCTAGGCGAGGCCTAGACACTAGATTCACAAGAGGTGCGTATCCCCATCTGTATCTCCCTATTATCCCATAGTCCAGATATCCTCCTTATACCGACATCACCAGCGCTCAGGTAGCGGTGCTCTTTCCTCGGGAGACAGTATAATGCCAGAATATCTGTAAACAGTGAGAATTCATCTTGGTAAAAAGGGCCAACTTAGTCTAATCCATCACCACCATGACGGGAGCTGGGTAGGCTCCGGAAACTCATTTGGGTGACTTTTCCTCAATGACCAATTAATACGTGTTTCTGTTGGCTCTGAAGATAAACTCCAGGTTCGTAGGGGACACCACGTATAGGTAGAAACCCCGTCTTCGTCCCCCCTTTTCTTCTTGATGCCCTGTACGCCATTTGCATATTCCAGCCATGATCAATCTTCGGGAACAAAAATTAATTATCACTCTACCACTGACTAAGCGCTCATAGGAGCCAATCTAAAAGCTTTACATACACAATCCTTTTAATTAGGATTTCTATTCCCAGCTACAGGGCGACGAAGACGGGGTTTCTACCTGTACGTGGTGTCCCCTACGAACCTGGAGTTTATCTTCAGAGCCAACAGAAACACGTATTAATTGGTCATTGAGGAAAAGTCACCCAAATGAGTTTCCGGAGCCTACCCAGCTCCCGTCATGGTGGTGATGGATTAGACTAAGTTGGCCCTTTTTACCAAGATGAATTCTCACTGTTTACAGATATTCTGGCATTATACTGTCTCCCGAGGAAAGAGCACCGCTACCTGAGCGCTGGTGATGTCGGTATAAGGAGGATATCTGGACTATGGGATAATAGGGAGATACAGATGGGGATACGCACCTCTTGTGAATCTAGTGTCTAGGCCTCGCCTAGCTGGAGTTGCAGGTTTTTTGAGACTTTTTCCCGCGTACCGGTTTCCATGGCTGCTCTTTTTTAATATTTTTTGTGAGCAGAAGGTTCCGTAGAAAAGGTGGTTGAACTCTACGGGTAATTACTGAGCTAAATGGCTACTAGTCATGGGTCAATGTATCAATGATCTTAGGTTCGAGGTAAAAGAGGATAGGAGCACTGTAAAAGGTGTGGCCTGGTACAGCTAAAGGATGGCGACCTATCGCACTCCTTTCGTGCTTTGGAAAAGGGCTCGAACGCCTTGTCGCCAAGCGGATAGCACATACGGCGCTCTGCAACCAGAAGCTACCTCAACAACTAATCGGGGCACTACCTGGCCGCTCAGTGTTTTACCAGGTATGAAATGGGGTGCATACCATAAGTGTAGAAGTGCTGTTGATGGTTGGGTTCTTACGCTGATGCCTGATAGTGCAAGTAGAATGAGAATAAGATATTTACTTAAAGATTTGTGTCTTCAGTCTATTGTCAAATAGAGGGAGAAGCCCTCTAGTTATACTGCTACTCTATGACGCTAAATATACAACGCTAACCTCATTTGGGAGGGCAAACAGAGCAAACATAATACATTCCTGTGACCCACCAAGCTCGTGCTGTGCGCTGTGACACTGTCAGTGTCGTGCACGTGCAAGCCCTACATGCTGGGGTTCCCGTCCAGGCAGTTGCAGCACAACACTAAGCCAACGATCTGGTCGCGTGCTTGGTCCATGACGTCGAGCATGCACTAAGGCTCCGACATAAAGCAGTGCTGGTGACACTTGACGTCCAAGGGGCTTTCGATGTGACTCTTCACGGACGACTATTGCGACGAATGAAAGAGGCGGGGTGGACACCTGAAACAATTAGCTGGACAGCCTCCTTCCTGAAGGGGCGATCTGCTCGTGTTAGATACGACGGAGGCGTTACGGATGCAGTAGAACTCGAGTGCGGCCTCCCGCAAGGGTCACCTCTATCGCCGGTCTTGTTCCTCCTGTACATGTCAGAGGTAGCAGGGGAAAGTAACTGGAGATTTGGCTACGCTGATGATTTAGCCGTACTCGGTATAGGAGCCACGGTGACCTTGGCAGCAGAGGTCGCCCAGCGCGAAGTTAACACTATCACGGCCTGGGCAGAAAGCAATGCCGTCGCATTTGACCCAGCCAAGGCAGAAGTCTTATACTTTCTCGGCCCCCGAGCAAGAATTACAGATCTCCCACCGATTATCATCGGAGATATAGCGATTCAAGATTCCGAAACAGTAAGATGGCTAGGAGTTTTCTTGGATAGAGGCCTCACCTTCCGCCACCACGTTTCCGAATGGACAAGAAATAGCACTCGACTGGTGCAACATCTTCGTCGGCTCAACAGATGCACCCAGGGACCCCCTCCAGGACCATTGACCATCGTCATTCGAACAGTCGTGATGCCGATCGCACTACATGCCTCCGAGGTTTGGTGGCCAGGACTTACTCAAGACACATTTAGAGTCGAGGTACACAGCTCTTGCAGGATGCAAATCGACGCAATAGATAGAGTGATTTTAGCAGGAATTCGCACCGCTTTACCGACATGGCGGACCATGCCAACTTCCGCCTTACGAAGAGAAACTGGAATCCCACTCGCGAAGGATCTGCTCGAAGAACGGCGCCTTTTGTCTGCCGCACGAATCCGCCGCCTAGATGAATTTCACCTGCTACGACTCCGAGCTTTAGAGAGTACCGAGGCCGCAAGACGTCGGCTCGGTCTACGAGCATCCAACAGAGGCCGGCAACCTGCCGATAGAGTCCACGACTCTAGAATACAAAGAACATCGAGTCTATTGACCGAGACAGAAAGCCCCCCACCCCCATGGAGGCCCACTCCGCCCCCCCGCGGCTATGCGGAACAGACAAAGTAACAGCTGCCAGAACCACCATGGAGTGGCTCAGCCAACTCCACCCAGACAGTTTATGTGCCTACAGCGACGGGTCCGGCGCGGTAGAACCGCGATCGGCATGGGGCTTCACGATTTACTTCGGCGGGACCACTACCAACCTCGAGCTCAGCGATTCCGGTTCCTTAGCAGGGGCTGAGGTCTACGACGCAGAGGTACACGGGGCCATGGCAGCTCTCGAAGCAATCACCGCGAATCTCAGCAATCGGAACGTATCGGCAATATATGTCATGCTTGACAACGCCGAAGCTGCTCAAGCTCTACGAATGGGAAAAACTACATCCTCCTACTGGTGGGTCCGCAGATTCCGAAGAGCGGCAGAAGCTTCTACAGCTCCGGTCTGTGTGAAGTGGATACCAGGTCACGAAGGTATACCAGGCAATGAAGCAGCAGATCAACTAGCACGAGAAGCGCTAGCACAAATCACTTCCACTGAGGTTTCAGAGCCTCTCAGCATAGCTTCAGCTGGCCGCAAAGCTCGGGCACTGGCGCAGAACCTCTCCCGGGACTGGTGGGACTCCGCATGCCCGAAAAGGTACGAGGATCTCAACTTACAAATGCGTCGCAAGAAACCACCTGAACTGGCACTGTCAAGGGCGGTTTACGCGCGCCTTCTGGTAGCCCGAACCGGTCACGGAGACTTTGCGTCATATCACCGCCGATGGAATCACGCCACCGCACCACTACTATGTGAGTGTGGCAGGGAAAAGTCCGTCGGTCATCTAGTACAGTGCCGAAGAGCGCTGAACAGATGGCGCCAGATTAGCGGACGACGAAGAGCTCCCCCACTCCAAACTCTCCTTGGAGCACACGGGTGGCAGATATTCGCGGAATACATCCAAGAGAGCGGTATCTCTGAAGGGGCAGTTCTTGGTATGGCCGGAGTAAGCGCAACTGAGAACGGCTAGAATTTGCTAACGGGGACGATACTGGCAAATTAAGGCGGAACAGGAATGGGATAGCTCGGGCGCGTGGTGGCCGAGATCGAAGAAATGCGAGGAGTACAGGGGATGTTAAGGCGTAAAGGCGCGTGACAGATTTTCTTTAAGTTGTCTTTTTTGTTTCTCTGGGCTGCTGGGGTCAACTTGTTCAACTCATTTATGTTTTCTAGCATGCTTCCGGTCATAATTGTGAGACGAGATAGAGCAGTCAACCTGATCTCACCCGGCCTCACCCGCGTCTGACCCACTAGGGGTATTATGGCACGGTAAACTACAAAAAAAAAAATAAAGGTGTGGCCTGGGTCAGAGAGGAGCCCTAGTTTTATAATAGTCTTGGACTCTACATAGTACGAATAAACACCACTACAACCAAAACAAACAAACAATTCGAGAAAAATTCCCCATATGCCCCTCATCCCCTCAATTCGCCCTCATTTTATAGTTAAGCTCGTATTTTTGTGTTCTATCCCACCGAGAGGCTTCTCAGGATGCCGCCGGAGAGGACAAAGCATCAACCGACGTCAACTGTTCCCAAGCCAATGTCTACGGCTATAAGCAAAGAATGGGCTGTAGCAGGTCCAAAAACTAAAGTCCTCGCGCGAAATCTAGTTATTCTAGAAAGCGTACCCGCGTCAGAGGCCTCCACCCAAGGGAAGGACACTCACCTTCCCGATATTGAGATGACTGATACTGAAATCGACAGATCCATCAACCAAAGCCCCGTTACTACAGGGAGATTAGAATCGGTATCAGAGGCCTCAGACGGCTCAAAAGAAACGATTTCACCGATTGCAAAGGTGCCCTCTGCAGATACGTCTGCGAAAGGAAGCACAGCCAAATCACGTCTGATTGCAACTCCAAGGATCTCAAAAGTCAACATTGCAAGCAGAACAGGCGCAAGTACTGCCCCGGGAAAACCACATACGCCGGTAGTACACATGTGACTAACCAAACACACCCTGAACTTCTTCCACTATTGGAAGCCGAAAAGCGACGAGCGGCAGAAATTGCTGCAAATTTCCAAATAGTCTCCGCCGCCATGGACGGTGTTGAAAATGCCCTCTCTCCTCTTGTCAATGGAAAAAACAGAACATTCGTAGATTCTATGAGAGTCTATCTCCGAGCTGCAATTGCTCAATTTATGTCCAACGGACCAGGTGCATCTGCGCCAATTCTTCCTCCCCGTCCAGCAAGTAACATTACTTATTGGCAAAATCCTCCACCCGGCTCGTCTAGCAGTCAACCAATTCAGATTGTCGATCCGATGACCGCAAGGCCAACGCCGAAAACAACATGGGCTACAATCACGAGTAAAGGATATCAAAAGTCCTCGATGCCTGTACACTCTGGTCGCGTGCTAAACAAGCAGCCATCTCCACAACGAGCGCCAGCGAAAACGCTAGCTCCACCAAACCAGGACGACAGGCTTTTCCTTCGACTTGCCAAAGAACACGAATGGCGCCTTCTCTCCCCCGCCGGAATCCGAGAAGCTGCAATTCAACTCCTTAAACTCCCTATCTCTAGCATTGAGCATGTTCATCGTGTTCCCAGTGGCTTTGCGCTAAGAGCAAAAGACGAAGAAACGCGACAAGTATTGCTAGACTCAGCTGAGTCTTTTGTTTCTATTGGAGCCAAATTAGAAAAAGCATCTGATTTGGTAGTTCTGCGAATTTCCACGGTTCCTGTAGCCCTCAACACCTGCCTGGGCAAGGTAAATGTCACAAATGAAATGGTAGTTGATGAGATCACGAGGATCACAAAAACTACCCCCTTGAAGGTCCGTCCTCATGGAAAAAGTCGACTTGGAGCCCTACAACAGTCATGCTTGGCATACTTAGAGAAAGTATCTGCACCTCAAACAGGCTTTCGACTATTTGATGATTCGGGAGTCGCTGTACGACACCAACCGAAACGTACCGTGCAGCAATGCAAACGCTGTCTCGAGTTTCACGGGACGCGTGGCTGCTCTCGGGCACCAGCCTGTTGGAACTGTTCCTCCAAGATGCACTCCACCACCGAGTGCAAGGCCCACACCAAGTGTCGAAACTGCGGGGGACCTCACCGCTCCGACAGCCGTAGCTGTCTAGCACGCCCGACTCGATCTAGCCCCGTTACTAAAGAACAATTTGTAACAATACGCCAAGCCAGCCAGCGCGAATTTGCCGCGGTAGCCAAAGCAAAAGCTGCCATTAGACGCGCCGAAGCTGCCGCTTCAGCCACAAAACAGACAGCAACAAGCCCACCAGCGATCTCGACCTCCAAGCAGTTTGAGGCTCTCGCGGAAGACTTAACATTGCCTGATG
Organism: Podosphaera xanthii; assembly: GCA_028751805.1. Lineage (NCBI taxonomy): Eukaryota > Fungi > Ascomycota > Leotiomycetes > Helotiales > Erysiphaceae > Podosphaera > Podosphaera xanthii. The sequence continues at coordinate 7,668,187 of JAPWIX010000007.1, forward strand.
CAGAAGACTCTGGGGAGAATAACCCCCGAACGCAATTATGAAGTGCACTCCACGAGTCCCTTCCCGCCCCCCACCTACCCTAAGTTTTATGTCAATCAATGTAGGAAGAGGAGGAGCAACGCATAATATCGCGCTTTCCCGAGCTTATGAGCTAGGCGTGGATGTCTTGCTAATTCAGGAGCCTTTGTGGAACAAGCGCACAAAGACTACTAAGTCACACCCTGGATACGTCTGGCACATACCTTATGCTGGCATAGATGTAAGACCAAGGGCTGCGACCTACACACGAAAGAGCGATAGGGTAGTATCGGCGACTCAGGTATTCCCATGCTCAATGCCGACAGCAGACTACTGTTGGGTAGTAGTTAACGGTATCACATTTTTCAATGTCTACAAAGCACCAAACGATTCGACGGCAATCCGACCTCTTGTTAGCTGGACCCCATCTCCGAGATGTATTGCAGCGGGAGATTTTAACTCTGTGCACGAAGCTTGGCAACCGAATGCTGCCAGCCCTCATGGACAGGGCGAGCAAATAGAGAGATGGGCAGAGACACACAATCTCTCATGTTTAATCATTGGTGAGCCGACACAAAGAGCAGGAAACACGCTGGACCTTGCGTGGACTAATATCAGTGGCGCACGTGCCTGGGTCGACCGAAGCGAATGCATGACCAGTGACCATCTTCTATTACGAGGCTATGTCCCTGTGGCAAAAGCAGCAATGAAGCTGGAACTATCAAAATCAAGGGTACCAAAAGAAAACCTGCCGAGGTACGCTCAAGCAATTTCACAGTGGGTTCATCCTCCCCCACTGCTAGACTAGTCAGATGAGGTGGAAAAATACGCCAAGGAGCTCTGTTTTCACCTCACAAACGCAATTAAGGCTACAGGCACTCGACCCAAGAAAGGAAAAGGTAAAGCTGCAGCTTGGTGGACACCTTAGTGCAAGGCCGTACATGCAGAATATCATGCAGCTACAGACCCGGCAGAACGGAGAATTACGAAGAAAAATCTCAGGACCACAATCACTGCTGCCAAAAAGGAGCATAAGACAAGAAAAATCGAAGGGATGACTACACCAGCCGATGTTTTCAAGCTCATGCAAACATCATCTACTCGACAAGCCAGTGTCCCTCCCCCACTCATGTATGAAGGGAAGATGATTACTAACCAAGCAGAGCGAGCAGAAATCCTCCGCGACGAACTCCTAGCTCGCTTCTAAGCATCAGGTGACCTTGCGGCTTGTACTATACAAAGTAACAACCGAATCCCCTGGAATACTGAAATAACAGTCGAAGAAGTCTGCGCCTGTACTATTGACTGCGAAAACACGGCACCGGGAGCAGATGGAGTCTCCGTAGAGCTTCTGGCAACTAGCTGGAATACTATTGGCCCGTATGTGACCGAACTCTTTCAGGCCTGTATCCGACTTGGCACTCAGCCAAACTGCTTCAAACTGACAGAAGTAGTTCTAATATAGGAGCCAAACCGAGATCCATCTACGGTTAAGGGTTGGAGACCGATCGCGCTTTTGTCGTGCCTTGGAAAAGGTCTGGAAAGGCTGCTAGCAAAACGAATGGCACACCTTGCGGTCATATACGATGTGATTGGCGATTAACAATTCGGAGCAATACCAAAGCGATCTGCTACCGATCTTGTGTCCTGTGTGGTTCACGACATTGATGAAGCTCGCTCGCAGGGATGGGCCGCAACATTCGTCACTCTGGATGTACAAGGCGCCTTCGATGCTGTGCTACATAACCGACCAATAAAAAGAATGCAAACCCAAGGATGGCCTGACTACATCCTTCAATGGACCAAGTCATTTCTTTTACATCGAAGAGTACAAGTACGCCACTCAACAGGAGTAACTCCGGAGAAAGAGTTGGTCTGTGTTGTGCCTCAGGGATCGCCTATATCGCCTCTCCTTTTCCTCTTATATATGACAGAACCAATGCGAAGTGGAAACGCGATCAAGAGGTTCAGCTACGCTGATGATGTAGGAATCCTCGGATTTGGCCCCACAATTGCCGAATCAGCTGCTGCTGCCCAGCGCGAGGTGGATCACCTTTTTGAATGGTCTCGCCAGAATGCGGTCGCCTTCGACACAAATAAGTCTGAGGTAGTACAATTTCCCGGGCGACGCCGCGAAGCGGCCTTTGATATCAACATCAATGGCACACAAATAAAACCAGCTGAGCATATTCGCTGGCTTGGGGTCTACCTAGATTCTCGACTTAACTTAAAACACCATGTCACGACTTGGTGCGCTAAGGCAATGAAAGTTGCCCATCACATGCGACGTCTCAACTAGAACTTTCGAGGAGCAGCTCCGGGACCGTTGGTAAAGGCCGTTGACTCGTGCATCTTACCAGTCGCATCTTATGGAGCAGATGTTTGGTGGCCAGGCATTAAACGTCCGACCCATAGAGGGACGGTCACGTCAACCACTACTAATCTTTGCAGCATGATCGATAAGGCTATCCTAATGGGCCTGCGAGCTGCACTCCCGACGATGAGGACAGTTCCGACAGTAGTCATACATCGAGAGGGGGGGATTCCATCGGCCAGAATTCTACTAGAAGGAAATCGATTAAGACTGGCAGATAGGCTCCAATCGCTTGATGATCGCCATCCTTTGAGAATCCGGGCCTCAGTGTGTCCTAATGTTGGCACGCAAAAATACAAGAAAAGGTACATTCCTTCAAGGCGACCGGAAATACAAATGTCGCGTGTTCAGCGTGCGTACCGGGAGCTCCCAGAAGCCGAGGCCGCCGAAAAGCTGCCACCAACAACATGTCACAAAAATGTGGGCTCTAAAGGAACAGAAAGAAACGGATTTCAACGTTTTATAGACAATATACCCGGATCAGAAATCTGTGCCTACTCAGATGGATCTTCAGAAGGGCACGGACGCTCCGCTTGGGGATTCGCCCTGAAGAGATGAGGAAGGATTATCGCTAAAGGAAGCGGCATTAAGCATGGAGGAGAGGTGCTTGACGCAGAAATTACGGGAGCAAGGATGGCTCTGGAGGCTGCGCTCCGGTGTGGTAGAGGAGAACGAAAGACACCAGGGGAAGGGAGCCAGCGAATACACATGTTTCTGGATAGCCAGCAAGCAATTAAAGCGTTAGAGACGGGAGTCTCTACCTCGAGTCATGAAGAAGTACAAAAATTCACGACTATATCAAAACAGGCCAAGGTACAGCTAAAAGTGGGCCCCCGGACATTCAGGAATTCAGGGGAATGAGGAAGCAGACGCTGCTGCCCGTGCCGCACTACGAAACTTGCCTAGCCAGGATATACAACCAGGGAAACTCACCTTGTCTTACCTTCGTCATCTCACGAATCAGCGACGACAGACTTTGCTGGATAACTGGTGGGAAGAGGCATGTCCACTTCGTTATCGTAATTTGGACTTATTAATGCGTCGACGCAAGCCGCCCGAGCTTGCCCTACCAAGACGCTTACTCCGGGAACTGATCGCAGCCCGTACGGGCCACGGCAATTTTGCGGCGTATCACCGTCGATTTAAATTTCTAGATGCTCCTATGGAGTGCGCCTGCGGGGAGGAGACTACTCCGACCCACTTTATTCACTGTCGCCTCCACGCGAATATTACGCGTCGACTAAGGAAGTCAACACCTCACAACGACTTCATTCAAAAGCTTCTTGGGCCCAAGTGCCTCAAAAGTTTCATATCATTTGCGCAGGAAACTGGCTGCTTCGAAATTCAGCCTGCTAACTCATCCACTGCTCTCAGCGGGGATCGGAGAAATTAGTCATTGCAGAAGGCGTGACTGGGAGGGAAACAAGATGAGTAGTGTTGTTCCTCGGCCACAAGTTAGTTAAATTTGGGTTCGGTTATTTTCATTTGTTGTAGAGGTTTGATTTTGGCGTTTGGTTGGTGCTTAATGTATTTAACTAGCTACTAGTTTTGTAGCGGTTCACGCGGTGAGACCGAGTTAGGCGTGACATATACATGATCTTAGCCGTGTACACCGGTCCATGACTCCAAGGAGATAAGGGGCTTAGCCCAGGACTTAAATAATCAAAAAAAAAAAACAAAATCAGGAAGAAAGAGATCTTTGGACAAGCACCAGGAAATGACTGAGGGAATATGATGAGGAGTTTTCTCACGCAGGATGAGCTCTTCACTTCAAGACCTTCTATGGTACCTGGTTCTAGATATTCCGCAAAGAGCATCTATCTCGTGACCCTCGCACTTCCTTCACATTTGTGTGCTAAGTTCAAATAAAGCGCAATTAAGATTGCACCTTTACGTCTTACCCAAATAGCTCTCAATACTCCGAATAACGTCTTTTGAGAATACTCAGTCGCAGACTGTCGTAGATCAATGTAAAAGATGAAGGCAGAGTAGTTTTGCACAGAAGCCCACAAAGGCTAAGGTGAGGCCGAAGTTTCGAGAAGTTACAAATGTAAGCTAAGTTTGTTGTAAATACGACATTAGATGTTTTGGAAGTTGTTAGTACATCGGACTTCAGTCTAGTGATATTGTCTCATATCTTTATGCGCTATCAGTTTGAAGTATGTACTCGTATATCACGAGCGCTGATCAAATAATGTTTCAAGTAGTGTTACATCTGAGATTAGTATATGCTCACAATGTGCGATTGCAGAATAACAGAGCAGGTTAGTAGATATAGAACTCTGATAGAGACAAGAATAAAACAACTTTTTCCAATAATATTATTCAGTAAAGTTGGATTTTTGCAAGCAAGAATTTTTTAAAAAAGCAGTTGTTCCTGAATATCATAGATACAGTCGTCCCTCTCTAACTCGATAGTGGGTCCTGGTATAAGTGTTGAAAATATTCATTGAAATTCATCCATTTACATTTGCAATAATTACCCCTGCACGCAAAATAACCTGTAAGGGTAAGTGTCGCAAACATAAAAGTTCAAGTTACAATGAATATTTTCAACACTTATACCGGGATCCATTATCGAGTTAGAGAGGGACTACTGCACTATACTTCATGGGTAGATTTAGCATAGTGGGTCAAAAACAGGGGACTTTAGTGGATCTGTTAGTCCTAGTTAAGAAAGGCGTGACCCGCTTTAATGAAATGGCAAGGATAATTTGTAAAGGGTCGCGGGGGTAATACTTTGCCCGCATAAAGTGAGCTCTGCCACTTTATGCGGGCAAAGTACTACCCCCGCGACCCTGTATGGTGATTTTACCATACGGTTGATTTTGCACATTTAGGCGAGCTCCTAGAACTAAGCCTCTTTTGAACATTTTGATTATCTTACTACAAAATCTACAAATATGGCGGAAAGAATCTAGAGACTAATACTTAGTTGGGCCTCCGTCGGCATCGATTACGGCCTGACATATGTCATGCGTGCTTTCGATGAGATCTGTGAGTTCTTGTATACACACCGAATCCCACGCCTCCTTCACGATCGCACGAATTTGATCTGACGACCGCCGCTTGCCCCCATTCAAATCAGGATACTTGTATTCGATCTTATCTTTCATGATTTTCCAGACGTGTTCTATGGGGTTGAAGTCGGGCGAATAAGGGGGCTAATCAATAAGAGTGATTGACCTCTCCTCGAACTCTTCCATCGTCCTCGCGCCAACGTGGAGAGGAGCGTTGTCCTGCATGACAGAAAGCCCGGATCTAAATCTAGTCATACCGTCTAAAAGAGGTATTATCCTCTCACAATAGCTTGAGGAAGTGATATTCCCCCAATCCTTCTCCCAAAACTGAGAGGGATCTTTTTCAGACCCCGCAAAGGACGCCCAAAACATCCAACCAATCTTCTTGATTGTCTCAACAAACAATAAATGTCATGTTCCTCCCCTGGCCTGATAAAGTTTTTAGTTTTGGTAAGTTATCCAAGCTGGACAGTAAGATACTAACCTTTCTGGTAACCCAGCGTCTCGAATGATGGCCATCTGTTGCCCAAGTTTCATCTGACCAAAGGATGGACATCCACAGCTCAAGAGTCCAATCGATGCGGGCTTCTGCCCATTCTCTTCGCTTCCTTCTAATCTTAGGAGATGTAGTAGGCTTATTCAACGCTGTGTAGCGCTTAAAACCCTTTTTCTCAAGTTCACTCTTGATCAATCTCTTACTCACGCCCAAGTGCTTGAACGGTTCATTGGAAAGTTCAAAGTAGGTCCATTTGTCGGTTTTCAGGAGATTCTTTTATATATTTCTCAATCTTATCGACATCTTCGGATGAAAGCGATGGACTTCGACCACGAGCTTTCTTGGGCATCACTGATCCGCGGGGAAAAGAGTAACCAACTTGCTTTCGCGAAATGTTGAGTTGGGCTGCAATTTTTAATTGATTTATGCCAGCTTCGTGAGGCGCTTTAATCTATGCTATTTAACATTTCTGTATCATTCTCTTGCCTAAATATCCACCTTTATGCACTGATCTCTGCTTAGACGTTTGGATGAGGGCGTGGAAGGGGGTATTTGAGGTTGATCCATCTATTTTAAAGACAAATTAACCAACTGAATCGTCAGCCTGCATGTTAACATACCTCTAATTTTACTGACAAAAAATCTGTGTATGATAGGCGAAATAAGTATGGAGCTTTCAAGATCAAAATTAATGAAAATGTGATAATGATGGTTGTTGCAAAGTCGATATTGAGATGAGCTCTGTGGAGCTTATCGTTTGGAAATCATAGACACTCTGAATTATCAGGCAGCAGTATTAGCCCCTTGTCTAGTACATCCACTAGTAGGGGTTAAACCCTGAAGCGAGGTCTGGTTCCACTGTGCCCTTACCCTAGGAGCATAGTATGTACTCTATTGCAGGGGTAAATAGTGAAGGAAACCCCTGAATGCCAAGATCTGACAGGGATTATACAACATGCCATTGGCTGCAATATTTTGACCATACCAAATCCGACAATAGCTGAACCTTATTTGTATGGGAAATTTTGCGTGATAAAAGAAGTGTAGGAGATCCCTGTAACTCGTTGAAATGATGATATTCTATTCAAAAGTGCTAGCTTTTATCAAGTATTAAATACATTTTTACCAATAATTAAGCATCATTAATAAGGAATCGAACCTCCTCTTGCTCTGATGACTGCCTGGCACCTTTCTGGCATGCTCTCTACAAGCGTAGCCAGTTGCTCCTGAGAAATTGACTCCCATGCCTCTAGGACTGCATTACGGAGCACTTCCTCAGATGGATTACCAGAATCAAATTCTGGGTGGTGCTCTTCAATATGGGATTTCATCATATCCCACACTGACTCAATTGGATTCAGGTCTGGGGAATATGACGGCCAGACTATGAAATCTACCCCCCTTGATGACAGCTCTCTTTTCGTACGTTGAGCAGAATGGGCAGGAGCACCATCCTGCATAAAGAGAAGAGGGCCGTGAGAGTCAATTGGTTGTGTTGCCGCGTCGATTAAATGAACAATCCTCTGGCAGTAACTCTCCGCTTTTATAGTCCCCAATCCCTACTCCAGAAGAGGGCAGGGCCCTTCTGGTTCCCATAAAAGGAGCCCCAGAACATCCAACCACGATTTCGAGGATCTTTTCGAACCAGGCAAGTGTGATAATATGTCTCCTCGGGCTAAAAAATTAGATTAATGCAGTTGATACATGGCTGAGATCTGGACTCACCTTCCTCGAAACCCATACTCTTGTGTGACGTTCACCAGTGACCCAAGTCTCATCAGACCAAAGAATTTGGGACCACTGTTCAGGTGTCCAAGAAGAGTGTTCTTCCGCCCACTCTAATCTTTTCCTCATATGTGCAGGCGTTAGAGTAGGCTTCGCTTGAGCAATGCAACGCTTGAACCCTCTTCTCTCAAGAGCACTTTTGATTGCGATTTAGCCACAATTCCAGTGGGAAAACTTAGCAGCAAGCTACAGGTGGCTCATCTGGCGGGCCTCACTTGAAGACGTGACAAACTCTTCAAGCTCAACTTCCTGCTGAGTGTTCAAGGCGTGGGGTCGGCCATTTCGCTTTTTGGGCGTCAGACATTGCCTTGCAAGGGCATATTGTACCCTTCTTTCGGTGATACCGAGTTGATTACCGATGGCGAGATGAGTAAAACCAAGGCCACGTAACGTGTATATCTGGACTCGCTGATCCCTAGAAAGCTGGCTCCGTGATCTTGGAGTAGTGGGAGATGCTGGGGTGCTCATTTTTCTTCGCAGTTTATCGTGAGGATATAGGTTATTCGATATGTCGTGTCAACCGATTTAGTGTGGTACGAGGATGCTGTGCAACTATCGAACATAAGAGAGAAGGTTCAAGGAAGAAGGAATGCCTCGGTTGCCTTATTGCCTTAGTCTAGCCATTTTTGTAGCGCTAAAGTCGGAATGTCAGGGATAGCCCATGTAAATTACACAAAATGTGTGGCTACACTTCTTACCCCTGTAATAGAGTATATGTGGTTAAGATGCCGAGCTTTCACACCCGAATTTTTTTTAAATCAATTTTGTGTACCCAACATGAGGTTGTAACACGAATGATTGCAGTAAATAGGTATTTTTCGTAGAATGGCTGAGTTTGACGTTTGAAACGCCCGCACTCAGATTTTATTTGCAAATAAAATCTGAGTAGGAATATTCCATACAAAAATAACTGCGTCGTTCTACCAAAAAATGCGTAACTTCTGACATTACCTGCACGAGCCAATCAGGCGCCAAATCTAGTTAATAAAATCAAAAATAGATTTGTTATACCCCTATTGATCGTTTACCGCCTGACGAATGTAGCATTTAAGGGCGGTGAAATGAATTTACGGAGGTACAGCCCAAAAGTATTATTCCATGTCGACCAGGGGGGGCCTGGCCACCACAACGCTTTCCTTAATTAGGCAACATCGCGAGAATGCACCTCGCACCCATCCCTACTGTGTTTTGTATGTATTCCGATGACAACAACATCAACGCAATGGAATGTTTACTAAGTATTAGTTATTATAAGAATAGGAATTATTTTGCATTTTGTATTATGAGTTGGGAATCATTGAATCAATGCTTTGATCATTAGAACTCATACAAAACACAGTAGGAATGGGTGCGAGGTGCATTCTCGCGATGTTGCCTAATTAAGGAGAACGTTGTGGTGGCCAAGCCCCCCCTGGTCGACATGGAATAATACTTATGGGCTGTACCTCCGTACAGGGGGAGAATAATCCCTACGGGGCACTAACGGTATATCGTTACTCTACCGCTATTAGCTGCTTGGTACAGGGGCTTAGGATTAAGAGAACGCAGGCTAGATGATAAGTGACGTCCACCATGCTTGCATGCTTATGCTACAGAAGAACCCCTTTTAGCTAATAGTGGGTGCCTGTATAAATGTTGAAAAGATTCATCGTAACTTGGACTTTTATATTTGCAACACTTACCCTTACAGGTCATTTTGCGTGCAGGGGTTAGTATTACAAATATAAACGGTAAAATTTCTATGAATCTCTTCAGTAATTATACCGGGACCCACCATTAGTTAAGAGGGGTTCTACTGTATTAGAATAAATAGAACTTACTACAGTAAAACTTCTCTAACACGATAGTGGGTCCCGGCATAAGTGTTGAAAATATTCATTGAAATTCATCCATTTATATTTGCAATTCTTGCTCTTGCACCCAAAATGACCTGTAAGGGTAAGTGTTGCAAATATAAAAGTGCAAGTTACAATGAATATTTTCAACACTTATGCTGGGACCCACTATCGTGTTAGAGAAGTTTTACTGTATCTAGCCTCCGTTCACTTACTGTGCCACTACGGTAAGTTTCCCAGCTCCACTCAAAATGTGGGTCTAGACAGGGTATTTTTGCTCTCAGTGGCTTGACCTGGAAAGCTTGGCAGTTGATCTATGAAAATTTATGAAAATACCTTAAAAATTTGTACCTGAAATTCCTCACGCAAAATGTATCGCAGCTTCTAATTTTGGTTCAGGTAAAGTTATGAATTCATTATTCTAATTATCCAGTTCACAATAAGTTATAGAGGCTAGTAATTTGTCGGGTCACCTTGAGCTTCATAAACGGCTCTGATCCTGCTTGACATCGACTCAACTAGCCTTACCAAATCATTTTCATCTACGGCCCCGTCCCAAGCTTCTGCCACAATCCTTCTAAGCTTGTCCTGCGACCTATTATTTTCCGGAGCTAAATCAGGATAGTGATATGCGATGTAGTCCTTTATCAACTTCCAGACATGCTCTATGGGTTCAGGTCAGGGGAATATGGTGGCCATGTAATTGGAGAGATGTTTCTCTTCTTTAGCTAATCCATAGTTTGCCCTGCCTCATGAGGTGGGGCGTTGTCCTGCATTAGTTGTATATGTGGATGACTCGAAGTTATGCCGTGGATAAGAGGTACTTTCTTCTAACGATATCTATTGGCAGTTATACTACCCCACTCCTTCTCCCAAAAAAACAGCCCCAAAACATCCGTCCAATTTTCTTCAGAATGTTACTTATGACACATGTAGCTTCAAAATTTAATCTATCTAGTTGACAGATTAAGGTTGGAAATCTCAATTTTCGGACAAAGTAGGCGGTACTCACTTTCCTCGTATTCAAAATACTACAATGTCGTCCATGATTCACCCAGGTCTCATCTGTCAGGAGAAATCTTATCCAATCTACTTTATTCCAGTGAAGGTGTTCTGTATCGAGCTTAAGTCTCTTTCTCTTGTTTTCTGCAGAAAGAGGTGGTTTTGAAGCGGCAATACGACGGGCGTAACCTCTTCTAGACATTGCTCATTGAATTACCTTCCCGCTCACTCCAAAATGACGAAAATGTGCTTAGGCGAGCTTGAAATAGGTCAATTGACGGTGTTCTAGAGATAATGTAACACAGGCTTCAATCTCGTCGACCTGTTCATTGCTCAAGACAAGGGGGCGACCGCTTCTCTTTTTAGGAGATGGACAGCTTTTGCTGCAAAGCGAGCCTGGTGATAGGTCACTTGGAGTCGTCGCGCGATCTTTTAGTAGCTGTAGCCTTCTCGGGCCAGAGTTCTCACCTGCCAATTTTTAGAGACGACGTATGATTTAGCTCTCTTTTGACGTGATACTTCAATACGTTGCTCTTTTAACAATTTTTTTGCTCTGGAACGAGCATGAGATTGATGATGGTTGATGCGTTTATGGACGATTCCTCGTTGCAATGATTTATCTGATCCATTCTTTAGCATCCTGAATGAATTATTTAACTCCAGAATTTTCTCAACTTACAATCGGTATATTTGAGACAATTTACTGAAGTGATGGTGTCCGATTGAGGTCTGTGATGGTATTGCTGAACAAATGTGGTAGGACTGACATTAAGTTGAAGACTCAGTTGAAGCGAGGCTACCCAGCATAAAAAGGACAATCCAGACACACAAGGCTCACATATTTGAGACTTTGAGTTAGATGTCATAAGCCCTAGACACCCACTTTAAACCCCTGAAGCAAGATATACCCTGCATAGACCCACCTGTGATAACTTACCGTAGCGGCACAGTAGCTCTGAGCCCCTATACTACAGTAGAACCTGTCTAAGCCGATAAAAGGTCCCAGTTTAATAGTTGTTGAGATTTACGGAAATTTTACTACTTACTTTTGTAACACTTACCCCTACAGGCCATTTTGCCAACATGGGTAAGTATTGCAAATATAGAATGCAAAATAACCATGAATCTTTTCAATAATTAAATTGGAATCCACTATCGTTTCAGACAGGTTCTACTGTAGTATCAGTACCGGTACTAGCATTCACCCCCATTCGGCATAACGTTTCACTAAAGCTGATGTGTGAATGAATCTCGCTGCCAATTGATAGATACCAGGTGTATTAGGATAAAATCCGGAATTATTGTGACGGTGTGAACAACAGCTTTTAATTTTAGTTGCAATACGGCAGTTCCTTTCCACGCGCACTATCTTGAATGAGCCACGTTAAACAACTGAGATTAAGCCTACAAGATTACTTATCTTGTTCAAGATACCATGGATCCCGACGCAAAATTGAGGCTTTCTTATTCATCTTTGTCAACAAGTGGAGGAATTCCATTTATACCACTCAGCTACAATCCATCTGACTCACAAACCTCTGCACTTCGACTCGTTCTCGCATTAAAGCCAGACTGGAAAGATGGCAAAATTGAGTTTGTACGGTTCAAGGACGGTATAACGAATACCTTGTTAAAGGTAGTAAATAAGCTACCAGGTCTTTCCGCAGAGGAGATAGATAATGAAGCAATTCTAATGAGAGGATATGGACGAGGAACAGATGTCTTAATTGATCGAGATCGAGAAGCACAGAACCATAAATTGCTCATGCAATATAACTTGGCACCACAATTACTCGCACGATTCCAGAATGGAATGCTATACCAATTCTTGCAAGGCTCCGTTGCCTCTACAGCTGACTTGAGAAAACGAGAAATTTGGCTGGCTGTCGCAAAACGCCTCGCACAATGGCATGCCGTGATTCCATGCATTAAAACACCCGCAAGAAAATCATCAAGCCTTTTCACTGAGCATGAAGGTATTTGCTTGCGCTCGACAAACGAAAACAAAGTTACCCCTCTATTACAAGAAACAGTCGGTGATTTAGATCAGCCAGAACCCACGCCAAATGTCTGGACAGTAATGCAAAAATGGATCAATGCTCTTCCTACTGGAACTGAATCTGAACTTGCTCGACAGGAGAGCCTCCAAAAGGAATTAGTCCAAATGAAATCAAAGCTGAGCCATCGTCCAGGCCTCGGAAAAAACGGTGTATGTATGGTATCTCTTTCAGAGCTATTGCTATCCAAAAAAATCAGATAAGAGCTCCCTCACCTAATCCTGAATCATGAAATGAATTAAAGCTAACTCGAAAAGCTTGTGTTTGCCCATTGCGACCTGTTGAGTGGTAACATAATTGTGAGGCCGCGCACAGCAACAAATGTCAACGCACCATTGACAGTAAGCTTTATTGATTTTGAATACGCAACCCCTTCACCGGCAGCTTTTGATATCGCAAACCATTTTGCTGAATGGGGAGGGTTTGAATGTGACTATTCTAAGCTTCCTACCAAATATCAACGAAGAGACTTTATTCGTGAATACATGAGAAGCTACTTTAGTTATTTGCAACAAGATATCTCCTCGGAAAAACTAGAGGCCGAGGTCAATCAATTGTTTAATGAGGTTGATATTTTCAGAGGGGTTCCAGGATTCTACTGGGGTGTCTGGGCTCTAATCCAAGCTACTATCTCGCAAATCGATTTTGACTACGCTACTTACGCCGAGACGAGACTGAACGAATATTGGGAGTGGAAATCTGAGAGTGAAGGATTTCGAGAGGCTTCCGATAGAGAAATTTCTCCGCGTGAAACCAGATGGGCGCAGGAATCGTAAATTTCCTATATACCGACTTCAGCTTTTTAACACTCTCAAAAATTCAAGAAATGCCCATGATGATTTTCAACCGAAACTACCAAAGGATTTCGGACTCGTCACTAAATTTACTCGAAGAATGGACTTAAATTTCAAAGGACTCCGTCTTAAGATAGCTAAATTGCTATAAGTTAATGTAGATTGGGCAGGGAAGTGCAACTTGATGAAGATAGGTTCTCATTCAAATAGGACATCAAAACTACGGCTACACCACCACAGCTACTTACTATAAACATAGTAACTGGTAAAAATATTTGGATGTGTTGTAATTTTCGCTTGTAACCGTTTTACGGTTTTATGTGCAGTGCAGATTCGCACAAATTTTACGTACACAGAAAAGTCTAATTTCGCAATTGCTTATCAAGTAAATTGGATATGTTGGATCAAAAGTTTGGTAAATAGATCTTGATTGAAAGAGCTGAGGATCGCATGAGTTTGACACCAATACTGTCAGCACCGGGGTTCAGGTGGGAGATATGGTTACAATATTTAGGTACTAGAACTAGGATATTCTATGACAGACAACGCATGGCGCAATATACAGACTATCAGGTTCAATTAGTTTTACTTGCATGTAGTATTGTTGCCCTAAATATTGTTACTAAACTTCGCTAATTTTGTGTTATTAGTAACAATATTAAGGGCAGTAACCCTACATGCAAGTAAAGCTAATTGACGGGTCGGATGGTGCAGTGGTACACTGTCCTGGCCGTTCTCCCAAGTATAGCTTCGGTAGCCTGAACACACGTCCCTATTGTGACAGGAGAAAGCTGGTGCGATTCCAGCAAGGCCCTCACACCATCTCTCCCGCTGTGATACTGTATCTATGGAATGACGAAAACATATTCAATTAACGGTGGGTTTTCCTCGCTTTTCCCCATGGTGGGTATTCACGGAAGAGGATACATGTCGCAAGGCGTTATTCTCGTAGTGGTACTGCGAATGATGTCTGAGTATGGGTGTCCCTAACGTCAAAATGAGTCATTTTACAAAAAAGAATGCGTAACATCCGAAACACCTACGTGAGCCTTAAGGCGCCGACTTAGGATAATTGGATGGCTTAAAACAAGTTGACCTTTTTATTTTTTTAAAAAAAATCATTTTAACGTATGCAGCCTGAGGCTATGACGCGAATGATTATGGAAGATATGTATGTAACGCAGAATGACTCAGTTTGACAACTGGAACACTCATACCCAGATTTCCTTTGCAGATACCACTACGAGAATAACGCCTTACGACATGTACCTTCTTCCGTGAATACCAATCACAGGGAAAAGCGAGAAAAACCTGTGGTTATCTGAGTATACTTTCTTTTTTTTTGTTGTTGTAACATTTATTAGGTCTACGGATAACGTGCAGCCACGCATCCTAAAGTTCCTTGTTGGGACGCAAGACCTCGGAAAGCGTACGCTATCCTCAGTCGCTAAAACTAAGATAATACAATCTTGATGACGCTGAACACTCACACTAAGGAGGCATTCGCCGGCACCACTACAGAGTCACACTTGGTGAGACTTACGCCCCGTCTCTCCCCTCAACCGTGAATACCTGCCCAAGGAAAAAACAAAAAACCTCAGACTCCTCAGTATGCTTCATTATCATGTCCTTCGTAACCGCGCGAGATGTGATCTCAGAACGTCCTCGTATCTTGTCGTAGCGGATGTTCAAGCCACAGGACTTTCAACTTGGACATGACCCAGATAGCGGACCACAACACTATCTTTTGTCGATTCGGCCTTGGCGCGCACCAAACTCTCGAAGTTGAAGTATCCCCTCAAATTCTCCTTCCAAAAACTCTATCCTCCCTCCACATCCCGCTTACTTGTCTTTCCGGCGCTTATAAATTCTTACTAGAACAGTATCCTTCCTCGATTGTCATGAGCAATCTCCCTTCCCAAATTTGTGCCCAGCGACTTTTATCCTCTGTCGGGTATCCATATCATCGAGGGCGTATATTTGGGGATCTCAACAAGATAAGCGTCGCGTCTATTTCGTCGGGGGTGCTCCAAAGTAGGAAGATAATAATTAGGTTGTGTCAGGAAAGCCTCTACTGTATAATATATATATGGAAATTGCCAGAGCATAGTGTTCTATGATTCTGGTCTGGCCTTTTAGCCGAGTGGTGATGCATCTATCTCGTGTATCATGTAGGATGGCAACCTTTAGCCTGAAACCCTCCTCTTGTCCTCCCTCTCTTGCCCCATGCTGTCTACATCCCGCTCATGACAGGTTGCAAAATTTACAGAGATGCATGTAAGCCCGAAGTTAAGATATGGACGACAGAACGCTTGACATGATGAGAGGGCTCCGATTGAGAATGCTAGTGGACCTCTGACCCTGATTGTATGCGACTCCTCTTGACTATCTCAATTATTATTATTATTATTATTATTATTATTATTATTATTATTATTATTATTATTATTATTATTATTATTATTATTATTATTATTATTATTATTATTATTATTATTATTATTATTATTATTATTATTATTATTATTATTATTATTATTATTATTATTATTATTATTATTATTATTATTATTATTATTATTATTATTATTATTATTATTATTATTATTATTATTATTATTATTATTATTATTATTATTATTATTATTATTATTATTATTATTATTATTATTATTATTATTATTATTATTATTATTATTATTATTATTATTATTATTATTATTATTATTATTATTATTATTATTATTATTATTATTATTATTATTATTATTATTATTATTATTATTATTATTATTATTATTATTATTATTATTATTATTATTATTATTATTATTATTATTATTATTATTATTATTATTATTATTATTATTATTATTATTATTATTATTATTATTATTATTATTATTATTATTATTATTATTATTATTATTATTATTATTATTATTATTATTATTATTATTATTATTATTATTATTATTATTATTATTATTATTATTATTATTATTATTATTATTATTATTATTATTATTATTATTATTATTATTATTATTATTATTATTATTATTATTATTATTATTATTATTATTATTATTATTATTATTATTATTATTATTATTATTATTATTATTATTATTATTATTATTATTATTATTATTATTATTATTATTATTATTATTATTATTATTATTATTATTATTATTATTATTATTATTATTATTATTATTATTATTATTATTATTATTATTATTATTATTATTATTATTATTATTATTATTATTATTATTATTATTATTATTATTATTATTATTATTATTATTATTATTATTATTATTATTATTATTATTATTATTATTATTATTATTATTATTATTATTATTATTATTATTATTATTATTAGAATTTGATTTCATTACCCTGATAGGGAGCTCTTGTGGCCCATGCAGGCACTATCAACTATATTATGTACATGAGAGGAAACCTACTTGATTTGGTTAGTGACAGTTAAAGAATAACATACCAGGATAGATAGTGAAATGGTTAAGTGAAGTATGGAAACTGTCAGAGGTTGATATGAGATAGTGGAGTTAGAATATTTCCTACTTATTCTTTTAATCTAAGTAATGGACTACCTCTTATATACACAGAATTACAGAGATTCTAGATGTCTCTCTGCATGGTGTGAGGGTTCTCCAGTCATCTAGCTTACCACGAGAACATACTAGAATATGCTACATGTAGATCATACTTACTCTGATACTACGGTATTAATCGTGTATAGGCGCTAAAATTCGACTTTTACAGGGTATATAGGCTTTTACTAACTTGAATTAGCATGACGATAAGTAGATCTCCCCACCTAAACTTTAAATTTGTATGGCAAAAATTTCACAACGAAATATTCGTTGGTTTTGCTTTTTTGGTCCATTATAGCCCTCTATTCACTTTTTAATTCATTAATACATTTCATAAATAAATTATACTTCTATCTAGCTAATAATTTACATATCCGCCTTCAGCTTCGTAAACGGCTCTGATTCTTCGGGGCATCGAATCTATCAGTTTCTCCAAGTCATCCCCATTAAACCCGAGATCCCACGCCTCGTTCACTATTTGACGAAGATGCCCTTGACTCCGCTGCCCCCCTTGATCCAACACTGGATAAAGACGCTCCATGTACGCTTTCATATAACTCCACAAAGTTTCTATCGGATTTAAATCAGGAGAATATGGCGGCCACTCCATTAGAGAAATATTCCTCCTTTCAAACTCACGCATAGTTTGCCTCGACTTGTGAGGAGGGGCGTTGTCCTGCATCACATCTAGTCCTGGTTCCCGAAAGACCGCACTCTCTATGAGAGGCACTATCCTCTCGCAGTAACTGGCCGCAGTGATATGGCCCCACTCCTTCTCCCAAATCAGGCAAGGCCCCTTCTGTCGTCCAAAGAAAGATCCCCAGAACATCCACCCAACTCTCATCCGCGTCTTGGCTAGGACACAGGTATCTTCGTACTCTTCCCCAATCTTTGACTTAAACTTAGCTCAAGGGAACTCTAAATCTTAGGAGCCTTTAAGGGACTACTGACCTTTCTTGTGACCCAACGATCACTTTGCCGACCATTCATAGCCCAAGTCTCGTCGGACCAGAGGACTCTCATCCAATGTTCCTTCCGCCAGTGGAGATGTATTCTGGCAAACTCATATCTCTTCAGTTTGTTGACTGAAGAGATAGGAGGTTTTAATCGTGCAATCCTGCGTGCATATCCCCTCTTTGCCAGTTCACGTCGGATCACATTCTCGCTCACACCAAAGTGCCGAAATATAAAATGTGCAAGTTGGAAAAATGACATCCGACGATTTTCCGATGATAAACAGACGAAAAATTCTATTTCATCGACCTGGGAACTACTTAGAATAGGTGGCCTACCACTGGAGTACTGAGGCTCGGTATTTTCAACGCTCATGGTGTATTGTACCTGTCGCCATGTAATCCCAAGGCGTTGAGAGATTTTGACGTAACTGTGTCCCTCACTGGCCAAGGTTCTAACCTGCACATGTTACTCTCTTAACCTTATCAATTTGTAGATTTCAGACTTACTTGAATACGTTGAGTTTGTGTTAGGCGTTTTGCATAAGTAGGAGATGCTGATGATGGAGAAGGTTGTTGAGGTGAATCCATCTTTGCGGCAATCTAGTACAGTAAATTAAAATCTTCTAAAGTAGTTGACTTAAGGTTCAGATGCACTCACATGAAGTAAAAATTAGATAGATGAATGAAATAAAAGTATGCCGTTGAGCAAAATAATAGTAAATAGCTGACAATGATTTAAACGAAACGACCTCAGGTGTGCGCGAGTGAAGAAAGGTGCAGGCACGAAGGTGGGCGTTGGACTTCATATACAGATGCATATCTCTTATGCCTTAGGCCATAAGATTTTAAAATTTGAAGCTAACAGGGATACTGTGGATCTATCGTGAGGTAACCTGGAATATCACCACTTTATCTCCACTTTATCCCCGCTTTAACCCCTGTACCCTATAAGAAGCGGATCAACGAACAATACCCTATCATGAGAGTATATGTGATGATGCTCGGTGCATTATACATTATAAGTGGGTATGCTATTATTAAATAAAATAGTATAGCAGGGATCAGGGTACTAGGTGCAGTCATGTTCCTGCCTTAGTTACAACACTTCCCCTCAGGACTGCATCGTACGATTGCTGAAATTCGTTGATGAGTTGGTTTTGTTAATTGTTTTGTCAATAGATCGGCTAAATTATTTTCAGACGCGACGTATTCCAAACTGAAGGAATTATCAACATGTTCACGAATAAAGTGATACCTTATATCAATATGTTTCGACCGTTGGAATACTCTCTGATTTTTGGCCAGATCAATTGCTCCATTCGAGTCCGCATGCAGTATCGAGTTGTAGCATAGCTTAAGTTCTTTTAAGGCACTTTGCATCCATATCATGTGACGAGCTGCATCTGAGATGGCCATATACTCGGCCTCTGTTGTTGAGAGTGCAGTTGTCTTCTGTTTCTTGGAGCTCCAGCTGATACTTGCTTCCCCTAGCCGAAAGAGGTATCCTGAACAAGATTTTCGATCATCAATGAAGTTGCCATATGAAGAATCGGAATATCCATGAAGGATAGAGTCGTTTGCACGTGGGAAGTTAAGTGACCATTCAGAGGTACCTTTAAGGTAACGAAGAACTCTTTTAGCTGCGGCGAGATGGGTTTGACTCGGAAAAGAGGAAAACTGGGAAAGGAGTGTAACTGTGTGAGCAAGGTCGGGTCGTGTACCTATGCAAGCATACATTAATGAACCTATTATAGATTGGTATATGGTAGGATCGTCTAACATTTCCTCTGGTTGTCCTTTTCGAAGTTGAATACCAGGTTCGAGAGGTGTACAAACAGGGTGACAATCCAGCATTCCAAATCTTTCTAGAATTTTATTTATGTACGCTTTTTGGTTCAACAATGTGCCTTGGTTTGTGATATCAACCTGAATTCCAAGGATGTAGTGAGCGACGCCTAGATTCGTACACTCGAATGTTGAATGAAGAGTTTCCTCTAACTCATTTAACCTCCTGTTATCCGGGCCGAAGATCAGAATGTCATCAACGTAAATTGCGAGAAAGATTTGCTTTTCGAAATTTGTGAAGACGCATGGGTCGAAGTTCGTTGAAGCAAATCCATCTTTGTTTAGGACGTTTGATAATGTTTCGTACCAGACAAGTGGAGATTGTTTTAACCCGTAGATTAATTTACGCAAGAGATAACATTTGCCAGGTTCCTTAAAACCATCAGGAATTTCCATGTATATCTCTCGGCACAATTTTCCGTATAAGAAGGCTGATTTAACTTTGAGTTGCCTTGATTTCCATTCTTTATGGGCTGCTAAGGCAAGCAAAAGTCTTAATGAGTCGTATCGAGCAACAGGAGCGTAAGTATCATCGTAGTCTGTACCAGGTTGCTGAGAAAACCCTTTGGCGACGAGACGAGCTTTGTAACGTTCGATTGAACCATCAGCTTTATGCTTGATTTTAAAAACCCATTTACTTCCCACAACATTATGATCCTTGGGACGAGTAACAATTCCCTAAGTGTTATTTCTGTTGAGGGAATTCATTTCTTCTTCAATGGCTTTCCCCCACAATTCATGATCATCCGATTTCATGGCCTGTTTAAAGGTAGCTGGTTCCAATTGTACAACATTTGCTCGATATCGTTGTGTATTGGGCACCATGCCATCACCAGGTTTCGCTTGTCTCTTTTCCCGAGTACTTTTCCTAGGTAAGTCAACACGATTGGAGCTGGATGATTCTGTTGATTCCAAATTAATGGGTGGAACGCCGAGAAGAATAAAAATTTCGTGTGGCTTTTTAGGAGCGACAGGGGGAACAGATTTGATTCCAGCTTGAATTGGTGTGAATGGCAATGGTTGTTGACATAGACGAGGAGTTTCGACAAAATTTCCAGGCATTTCTGTGGAGACAGACAATGGCGAACGAGGGATTTCTGCAAATTTTTCGGGTGCAATTGAGGAGACAGACGATGAAGGATGAGTATGAATTGGACTCGAAGCAGGAATAGCTTCAACGTTGGAAGAAGGAATGTTAGATGGAATCGACTGTTGTGTAAATTCAACAGTAACTTCCCCTGACTTAGCAGCCGGGAAGGTAACTTGTCGAGTGATTTGAACAACTCTTTGCTTGGTATAAAGATTCGGAAAATGTTGGACGAGTTCGTGTAACCTACAAATATTCCTTCTACAGCCCTTGGTTGTAGCTTAGATCCGCTTGGTCTGGTTTCAACTGGTATATGAATGTAGACTTTAGTACCAAAGGCGTGAAGGTGTGTTATTGACGGAGGTATGGTTCCGTTTAATAACTCGAACGGTGACTTAAAGTCAATTGTCCGATGAGGAGTTCGGTTATAAAAGTATACCGACGTAGCAATAGCTTCTGCCCAAAGAAATTTTAGAAGATCAAGAAGCATGGCTCTAGCTTTGGTGACAATTGTTCGATTAAATCTTTCGGCCGTACCATTAGATTCATGTTCGTATGGAGGCAAATTATCGTGATCGATGCCGTTGTCTGTAAAGAATTTTTGAACTCTTCCATCAATGTATTCTCCTCCGTTATCAGAAAAGAATGTTTTGATGGTAAGGTTGTTTTGGTTTTGTATTCTTATTACGAAATCGCGGATTGCTTGATAAGCATCACATTTGTCACGGAGAAAGGAAATCCATGCATATCTAGAGTAATCATTGATGAACGTAATGTAACATTGTTTTTTACCGAGTGAATCGACAGAGAATTTACCAGAGAGGTCAGAATGGATTATCTGGAACGGCTTTGACGACTTTCGCTGTTTGCTGTGCTCAGATTTGTGCGTTGATTTCGATAAAGCGCAGGCTGGGCAGTGAAATTCATGGGGTTTATTCGGAATTTGATTGGGGTATTTTTGTCTAAGATTAGACATGACATTTTCACCAGGATGACCAAAGCACTCATGTGCCTCACGATAAGAGGTAAAAAGTGCTTTATATTTAACCTCTTGGATTACAAATTGTTTGGAAGAGTCCAAAACAGCAAACATCCATTCTTCTTCCTTAAAAAACACCCGACGCCGGCCATTTTGTGATATAATTACATTGCCGTCCAACTCCAACTGACTTTCAGAGATAAGGTTCCCGCCTTTTAACTCTGGAACATATAATACATTAGAGATAGTTACTGGAATTTTACCTCCAGTACTTGTCTGAAGGTTTAAGCAAAGGTTTCCTTTTTCTTCGACTGAAATTTGTTGCCCATTTGCGATGGTAACGACGCCTTTGTGAGGATGGAGAGAGCTGAGAAGTTCTTTGTGTGAGGTCATGTGAGCCGAACATCCGGAATCAAGTATCCAGGGCGAGGTTAAATTTGTACTAGAAGATAGGAAAGCTTTGTCATGGGTCGTGGTTGATGGAATGACATCCGAAAGCTCCTCATCAGGCACCAGAACAACATTAGCTTTATTAAATCTTGGTACCGAATTACCTTTGTTTTTGGATCTTTGGTCGAGATGGTCTTGTAGTTTTCGGCATTTGTTAAAGACGTGTCCTTTGTAATTTCCCCCATGCTTCTTGCAGTAAGTGCACTCAAGCGTCTTGTTGTCACTGTTAGATCTTTCATTTCAAAAATAGGCCTTAGAACTGCTGGGTGTATCAAGCGGCTTCATTGCGTTAAGATTGTAGCAGCTGGTAAGCTGGTTTATGCCTGTGGCCTATGTTGTGCATAGGCGTGCACAGACTTTACATAGATAGCGAATTGTGCACGGCCTGGTCCTGCAGGGAGTTTCAATTATACTGAAACTTGCTAATACAAGCGGACCGACTTCTATTCGGAGACTTGCTATTACGTGGCGGCTTCACAATACAGGGAGGTTGTGTGGCACGAGAAGACCTTCTGTTTCATGAGAATATTACGATCCATGATTAGTGTCAAGGTGGGGCGAGTAGTTCAGTTTGAGGGAAATGTATATATCTACATGTACTTGTAAATTGCGAGTTAGTTATCTGGATCATAGAATTAATTATTAACTACCTCTACACATTTAGCTGCGCAGGCGCTCTTGTCTAGACTGTGACAAAGATCGAGCAGCCGTCTACTCATATCCGCAAATTTAAGGTCATCCTTAGTTGTAAGATTATCAATGATGTTGCTGAAAGAGGTGGGAAGAGAGAGAAACAAGTACATAACCTTGACTTGCTCAACAGAAAGAAAACTCCTCAACGCGATTGCCTAAGGGCGAGAAGAATTGGCGCAGCGGGAGTACATATGTGCGTATGCTGTTTCAAATCGCGAAATATGCTGTGATACTGATTCTCCTTCCTCCATTTTAAGTTCGCTAAATTCTTTGAATAATTGGATCGTGGAGGTCGTAGTTTCATAGTCAAATTTTTCTTTTAAAAGTCGCATCGCTACTCGGGCTGACTCGGGTTCCTCGTCACAAGAACAGACCAATTCTTGTAAGTCTTCAGAAACACCACCTAGAAGTGCAGAATGTGCAACGTCGTTACGATCGTTATAGTTATCGAGGCATTGTTTGAATGCTTCATTTGTCTCATTCTCTAGTTTCACTGGCAGCGATTCTTTGTTGTCACCATCGTTGAAAACAGACCAAAGCTTTGCACCTCGGAGAGCAATGTGCCATGACTTATATCATCTTCGAAAGTTAGACTGTCCGATGAGAATGGGTAAGGTGGCCTTTTGATTTCCGATGTTGACCGTTGTGTTGGTAGACATTTTACTGTGTCGTCAGATGATGAGCTAAAACAGATGGTAACGCAAACCCGGGCTCATAACCACTTGATTTGGTTAGTGACAGTTAAAGTTAACATACCAGGATAGATAGTCAAATGGTTAAGTGAAGTATGGAAACTGTCAGAGGTTGATATGAGATAGTGGAGTTAGAATATTTCCTGCTTATTCTTTTAATCTATGTAATGGACAACCTGTTATATTTTGAAATGATTGCTATAATGAAACAAGTAACGTCCAACTTTGGATGTGATAGTCGTTTGCACTCACGTAGATCTGCACGTACTAATCTTTCCATAAAGTTGTGAGGCTGGTAAATACGCTAAACCGTATTAACACAAATCACTAGAATTCTGTTTCTTTAGATAGATATTATATATATATAGCGATCTGTTTTCTAAGCTGGAGTAATAAAGAACTCCACAGCTTACGATTAACAGCCTCTTACATTCCAAAATCTGCAAGATCATGATAAGTGCCTAATCAGTCTTAACAAACTGTTGCTAATCCCTTCCAAATTTCTACACAAGCACCAACAAGTGTGAAGGGTAACTGGCGTCAGTTACTGCACGACAAGTGAGTGCCACAAACTGTATATATTCTATCTATGTAGACACAAATGTATGAGGGAATGGGCTATTTTATCCCTCCTCTATCACCAACTCCTTGAAATGCCAAACTCGTACCCATAAACTCGTATACATGCTCGTATACCTGCGCTCGTACACTCCTCGCCTAGTCCCTCTTGCTATGTCTAACTCGCAACCGAAGGACTAAGCGCAACCCCTTTCCTTGGCGTGGACTGTCTGCATAAACCTGCAACCTTGTGCATAAAGCATAACAAAGACCAGCACTGTATAACTATACATATTTAACGGCGTATAGTTATTCCTTGATTAGGGCAGACTGGGCTTAGTCACCAGACTAGTCATAAATCCAGGGCGCAGCCCTTAACAACAAGGAATCCCTACCCCTGTATACCACCCAGTTATGCAGACTAATAATATATATTATATGCAAACTTATGCATGCCTATTCATATAATAGGCTACAGGTATAATCAGCTTATCAGCTGTTACAAGTGCTCAGCCATAATTCTAGCTCTGTCTAAAGCATCAGTGTTGATATCTCCGTTTGCGTCTTTGAAATCCGACATTTGGGGTTATCTATGTTTTTTCTCCGAGTCTTTCTTTGCCCGCTTGGCAAATTTCCAAATTTTCGTTGGATACCGAGAGGCCTCCGAAACTGTTACAGTTATGAGTTGGGGAAGTACAGTAGAACCCCTCTTAGCTAATAGTGGATCCAAGTATAAATGTTGAAAAGATTCATTGTAACTTGGACTTTTATATTTGCAACACTTACCCTTACAGGTCATTTTGCGTGCAGGGGTAAGTATTGCAAATATAAACGGTAAAATTTCTATGGATCTCTCCAATAATTATACCGGGATCCACTATTAGCTATGAGAGGTTCTACTGTATCATCATATGCTAACCTTTGCAAAGATATCACTGTGGTAGTACTGGAGAGTACAGGGAGACAAGGGTAAGTTAACGAAGATTAGGCAGTAAATGTTACGGGCTACGCCGATCCTTAGATCTTGGTAGAACAAGGGTAGAACCGTTCTGAAGCAAGTCCCTGTATTTCCCATGTAGATTTGTCACAAGAATTGAGACTTTGATGAATTGAGCAGAGAGAAGAAGAATTGATTGGTTTTTTCCTGACGGATCTCCTCTGTTCTTAAGTACAAGTCGTCTGTCTCTTGTTGACGCCTCTCCCTTTGACCAAGTAATCTCCCCATGCTGTCTTACAAACTGAATATGTCATCTAATTTTACACAGAGAATAAAAAAAATGATAAGCGCCAATGTTACAACCCATAACCCATAGCCCGCAGACACAAACAATACCAATACAGACTAACAACCCGTAGATGGTAACATGAACATGTGAATATTTACAGAAGATTGTAACAAGACAATAATAGAAAAATATTTCGTACAAACTAGCGTTGGTGTTCGTCTGGTCGCATGTCGAGGCCCTTGCATCATTAGCGCCCAGGGGTACATGCATATTTATGCTGGCTTTGTACAAATATGTATGTTTTAACTTAGGTCGACACGCTTATAGATCAACAAGATTCCCCTTTTTATATACAGGGTATCTACAGTTGGTAAAATACAGTAAAAGGGGGCTAGTTTTAATCCAATAATAAGTATCCTCAGATGTTAGAATTATTTAGTCCTCACTTAGAATATTTACAGTATTCGGCCACTTACTCTTTTGTCTTTATCTGCCTGTGACTGCCCTTTCACATATATTCTAAGTCTCTCGAATCTACACCTATCAAGGTTTGTTATAATAACTGCAACAGTCTCAACCGAGATTGCAAGAGAAGATTTAACGTCTTTTATGAACTTCCGCGTACCAGATTCAGAACCAAAACCCTCCTCGTTGGACCTTACTCCTACCAAGAAAGCCAATAAGTGGCCTACATGGGATGGTTCCATAACCACTTTAAGATCATACCTCGTCCGGTTGAAAGCAAAAATCGAGGAAGATAGACATCTGCTAGGCTCGGATAGAGCTGTGTGTTTAGGAATTTTGGACTCCGTTCCCGATGACAAAAAGCTCCGAATATCTCATTGGTTTGAGACAGGAGGGCCTAAAGGAGATTACGATTGGAGGTTGTTTTTAAACCATCTGAAAGACCAATTTGAGGATAAGTTGGCTCGTCAAAGGGCTGGAAATCTGCTTTCGCGAATGAGGATGGGGCCTAATCAGTATTTTGCTGATTACCTCCAGGATTTCGAATTCAAGCTTTCTCAATGTGGTGGAGACATGTCAGACAGTAATAAGATCTGGAACTTAAGTATAGGGATAAACGTCGCTCTCCAGCAATATCTTGTGTTCAAGGATTTACCCGATGATGATTATCAAAAATGGGTAACTAAAGTAAGTAAAATAGCTGGACGTTTGGAAAGTCTTCCTTCATATCGGCCTAAGGGCTGTTCTGGTAAAAAGACTTGGTACTTACCGCAGAATGGATCGTTATTCTCTCCGACATTCGAAAATCAGATTCAGACATCAGATGTCGATGCAGACGGAGATACTAAGATGGGGGGAGTTAATGCCATGAAGGTTTTACAGGCTGCGATTAACGCGTTAAATGTTAATCCCGACGCTGGAGAAAATACAAAACCGAGGGCCAAATGGAGAACCCAGGAAGAATTTGCACGGCTAATTAATGAGGGAAAATGTACTCGATGTAAAAAGAAGGGACATAAATCACGTGCTTGTTCTGAATTCCGACCGGCAAAGAGATCAACCACAGTCTCATACGTCAACGGCTCAGCAGCTTCCAAATCACCTAGAATTTTGTCGGGGAAGGCGATTAGGGTTGATGAATCAGAATCGGAGTCGGAGTCAAATGAAATTGATAATGGGAATGATAATGAGTTCTCGGGGGAAGATTAGGCCTTGAGCAACGTCGCGCTCAAGGCAGGGAGAATTCCAGTAAAAGTGAAATAAAAAAGGCCATCAAGAGAATGAACAGTACTCCTTTTCTAATTGATTGTTTCTTAAATTCTAGTTTTTTTGTACAATCTTTAATCGATACCGGATGTCTGTGCTATGCAGC
This sequence comes from Podosphaera xanthii, assembly GCA_028751805.1. NCBI lineage: Eukaryota > Fungi > Ascomycota > Leotiomycetes > Helotiales > Erysiphaceae > Podosphaera > Podosphaera xanthii. The sequence continues at coordinate 7,695,523 of JAPWIX010000007.1, forward strand.
TTATTCAAATAAACTTGTTAAGGAAAAAAACCTCCCGCACATTTCAATAATCAAACGTACCCTTCAGTTAGCAGAAAATGATGGAAGGGAGAGAACGATAGATGAAATTACGTATGCTGATTTTGATATAGATGGAAGACGAGAAAGGGTCTATGGATATATCATCCAAGACTTAACCTATGATACGATTCTGGGAAAGCCATGGATGGAGTACAATAACGTTGTTTATCTCTCAAAGGAGAGAGCTATCCGTTTCGGTTCAAATCCTAACAGCCTCTTGGTTAGAGAAAAGGGCTGGTTTAAGGGCAAGGCTCCTCCGGATGTCAAGAATAAGATACAGCACGTGGCTGCCGCCAGAAAAATGATGGCAGCAAACTTCCTCTCGCTTGTTAAATCCGCAAGCGGCGAGGCCGGTGCTCAGATCTTCGCCATCAGCATTGAAGACCTAAATAAAGCTCTTCAAGTCCCAAGTCATGATTCGCTAGATGAAATTCGCAAAAGTCTTCCAGATGAAATAAAGAATTGGGCCCAGCTTTTCATTGAGGACAAAGATAGTACCTTGCCGCCGCATCGACCGTCAGATCTGAAAATATGCCTCGAAAAAGATGACAAAGGCAGGGAGAAGTCAATACCATGGGGACCGTTATACAGCATGTCCAGAGATGACCTTTTAGTCTTGAGAAAAACGTTAACGGACCATCTTGATAAAGGCTGGATCAGAGCCAGTAGTTCTCCAGGAGGCGCACCTGTGCTGTTCGTCAAAAAACCTGGTGGCGGGCTCAGGTTTTGTGTGGATTACCGAGCTCTAAATGCAATAACAGAGAAGGATAGATATCCATTACCACTGATAAGAGAGACTCTGGGGTCAATATCGAAATCAACATGGATTACCAAAGTTGACGTACGGGCTGCCTTCCACAAGCTGAGAGTCAGGGAAGGGGACGAAGAGAAAACAGCGTTTCGTACAAGATTTGGATCATTTGAATGGTTAGTCACCCCGTTTGGGCTTCAAGGGGCACCAGCAGCATTTCAAAGGTATATCAATGAAACATTAGGCGAATACCTTGAGATTTTTTGCACGGCATATTTAGACGACATTCTAATTTATACATCTGGGTCTCTAGACGACCATTGGGAAAAGGTTGACGCAGTTTTCCAGCGTCTCAATAAAGCTGGACTAAAACTGGACCCTAAGAAGTGCGATTTTGCCGTTAAACAAACTAAGTACTTAGGCTTTATCATAAGCTTGGGTGATGGAATTAAGGTGGACCCTGATAAGGTAGAAGCCATTAGATCTTGGGAAACCCCTAATACAGTAAAAGGTGTTCGGAGCTTCCTTGGTTTCGCAAACTTTTACAGAGAGTTCATTCCTAGCTTCAGCAAAATTGTGCAACCATTGTTAGAACTTACTAAAAAGGACCAGGCGTATTTATTGTGTGACGAACACCAAAGAGCATTCGAGAATTTAAAAGAACTCTTTATCACGGCACCGGTTTTGGCCCTAAATGATTCGGAGAGCGAGACAGTGGTTGAAGCTGATTGTTCTGGATACGTTATGGGAGCCTGCCTCTCACAATACGACCATAGAAAGATCCTCCGGCCCGTTGCATACTTCTCAAGGAAGTTAACTCCCGCAGAATGTAACCACGAAGTTCATGATAAAGAACTGCTTGCTGTAGTAACAGCTCTAGAACAATGGAGAGGTGAGCTAGTAGGGCTAAGATTTCCTTTTACGGTTCTATCAGATCACAAAAACCTTCAATACTTCATGACCAGCAGAAAATTGTCTGAGCGTCAGGTACGATGGAGCCATACACTCTCCCAATTTAACTTTCGTCTAAACTTTAGGGCGGGTAAAAATTCAGCAAGACCAGACGCTCTCTCACGACGAGAACAGGACATGCCACAGCACGAGGACGATGAACGTTTGAGTAGTCGACACATACAAATAATTAAGGATGCCTGGAAAATAGATTAGCCACGTTGGATGGAATTTGCGAGAACAACTCTCAACTGTACGTCAACCCTTCCAGAAAATATCTCCGGGAATATACCTCGTGGTTTGGAGATATTTCACGAGCCAGAGCTCCAACTGTTGTGGGATAGAGGTTGTGCTGAAGATAAAGACTTTAAAGAAATGTATAAGGCTTTAAAAAATGGGGAGCGAATATTTCCAGCTAAATTAAAGCTCAAAATAGCGATCTCAGAATGTAATTTTGACGAAAGAGGAGTACTTCGCTTTCGCCGACGCGTCTGGGTACCTAATTGGGAGCCTCTTCAGACAGCTCTAATCTAAAAAACTCATGACTCGTATATCACTGGCCATCCAGGTCATGATAGCACATACTCAATATTGTCAAGAAGTTTTTTCTGGCCGGGGGCATCGTCAATGGTACGGACTTTTTGCAAAAACTGTGATATTTGCGGTCGATCTCATGTTTGAAGAGAGAAAAAGAAAGGGCTGTTATTACCCCTACCCATACCAGATAGGTTTCATTCGGAGCTCTCCGTTGACTTCATGACAGAACTTCCAGCAAAATCAAAAGGTGATCCTCGCTTTCTAATGGTAATAACTGATAGATTGTTAAAAAGTTGTACGCTTGAAGCAATGAATTCAATGTCGGCTGAGGATTGCGCCAATAGATTCGTCACCTGTCACTATCGTTTTCATGGCTTCCCTCTTTATTTGACATCAGATCGCGGCTCTAATTGGGTAGGAGATTTTTGGACCCATCTTTGCAAGTTAGTAGGAATAGAACAGCGCCTTTCGACAGCTTTCCACCCTCAAACAGATGGGAGCACAGAAAGAATGAATCAAGAAGTTTTAGCATATCTAAGAGCTTTCATTTCGTATGCGCAGTACGAATGGCCATCCATGCTCCCCTCAGCAATATTGGCTTTAAACAATAGGAACACTAGCATTGGTTTAAGTCCATTTTTCTTGACGCATGGTTATTACGCAGAACCTATTAACCAAGTACAACCCCCTGTCAAGAGACTCTCGGATCCTGCCAAAAAGGCCCAGGAATTTGTAGCCCGGCTAACAAGTGCACAAGAATACGCCCAAGCTGCAATGGCTCTAGCCCAACAACGTATGGAATTTTATGCCAACAAAAAACGACAGCCACAGGATAAATTCAAAGTGGGAGATCATGTTTGGTTATCTGTTAGGTTCCTGGGGATATTTTGGATCGGCGCTGGGAGTTGTTTGTTTTTTGGAAAATAGTAATCCCGGTTGGAAGTCTATTTTGGGAGTTTTAAAGTTTTTCATTGTATATATAACACGACAAGCCTCTGTACGAGGCTCACCACGTCAAGTCTTTTGTCGTAATTCAAACTTACATTTTTTCTCCTTCGATAACTCTCACCTCCCACCGCCACCATCACCATCACCATTACCATTACTACCACCATATACCGTAATCGTCATTATTACCGTAACCACCACCCTCACCATAACCCTCACCATTATCCCATACCGTAAACATTATCATAATCTTTACCTTAAATATCGCTGCCACCAACATCATAATCATCGTCGAATCCGTACTTACTGTAATTACTACTACGAAGCCCATAGTCATCCTGACATTATCCCTCAAAAACATTGAAACTCCTCAGCTCTCCAAAAAATTATCATGGGTCAACGCAAAATATCGGGTTACGAAAGTCATATCTCCCCATGTAGTAGAACTCGATGTGCCTTCAAGTATCTGGCCTAGGTTTCATGTTGACCTATTAAAAAGAGACCCCAACAACCCACTACCTTCTCAAAAATTAAGGGATAAACAGCGACCCCCCTTTATCACTACAGAGGGAGAGGAGGAACAGTTTGTTGAAAAAATATTAAGAGCGGAAAGGAGACGCCGAGGTCGAGGTTTTCGGAGAGAAGTGCTGGTTACATGGAAACAATTTGAAGAACCAAACTGGGAACCACGACAAAATCTAGAAGAAACGGAAGCCCTGGATAAGTTTGAATTGACATACGGGCCTGGGGACAATGTGGGAGAGGATGTCGGTGCACGTACTGGAAAGACTGGAAAACGACGGAAATCTTTGAATGCATAAACCTTCTGATAGAGAGGAGATAATGTTACGGGCTACGCCGATCCTTAGATCTTGGTAGAACAAGGGTAGAACCGTTCTGAAGCAAGTCCCTGTATTTCCCATGTAGATTCCCCTTTTTATATACAGGGTATCTACAGTTGGTAAAATACAGTAAAAGGGGGCTAGTTTTAATCCAATAATAAATATCCTCAGATGTTAGAATTATTTAGTCCTCACTTAGAATATTTACAGTATTCGGCCACTTACTCTTTTGTCTTTATCTGCCTGTGACTGCCCTTTCACAGTAAATTCTGTTTATTCCGATAGTATAAACATCAAAATATAGTGTACATAACTTATTCTCTAATCTTCGTTAACTTACCCTTGTCCCCCTGTATATGAGAAAGACAATGTTTGATAATTTGTGTATAGAGAAGATCCTCATGAACTATCTAGGGCGGCGAGACGACTGCTATTTATAATTCACTATTCTTGCTACACAAAAAATTCTATTCAATATTCACATGACTGTTACAAACTATGTAATCACGTGGTATGTCATATTTGCATCTTGCACACATGATAACACAACATCCTTACCGACCGGAAAGCGCCTCTGCCCGTGAGGGGCTCTCGAAACCAGCTCCGACTCCTCTCGGGTTTGTCTCCTTTGACACAGCAAAAAATCTTATTAAAGCAGAAGCAGTAACTGCTATAAAAGTCTACTGGGAATAACATGCCCCGGAATCCTACCGGGGCCTTGAAATAGACTCATACTCTTGCCACTCAAAGGAGCTCTCCTTAGCCAGACCGCTTCTCTCCAGACTATACGCTGCTCGCTCGGGCTACGGGGACTTTGCAGAGTACCATCGCCATTTTAACCATGAAGGTGCTCGCTTACTATATAGCTGCGGACAGCTCAAAGCCCCAACACGCTTTCTAGAACGCACTAATCTTACACAACGACCCCCTCGGGCCCCACGACTGACAAGGAACCCCAAAAAGTTCTTATTAGGCGACTGGGAGGGGGCTATACGATTAGTCAAGTTGTTTGCGCTCTCCGAGTTCTATACAAGGATCTGCCCTAACCAACCCATAGAAAGAGATGGTCTGATCTAGAACTTCGCTTTGTTCGGGTGCTTAACACAGCCGCAGGTCATATAGGAAAATTGGCGCTGGGGTACATTGACATTATAATTAATTTACACAACAATTGATTAGCTTTTATAAAACTTAGAGAGGGTTTTGCACAAATGTCACGTGAATCGTCAGGAACGTGAGAACGAATACAAGAATGAATCAACTTAGTTTCTACATCTAGGTGGCTGTCATAGTATTATAGCATCTCGTCCTTTCCCGCTACCCGTACCCTTGAGTACTGTAATTAGCCAAATATCTGTGCACGTAGATCGTACTTTCGCTTAAGGACTGGAATAATATTATGCAAGCATAAGTCTGCTTACACGCCCTCTCAGTCTTTATGCAAAAATCCGTCCATTAATCCCAGCTGCTTAGTAAAGCGTTGGAACAGATCGGCCCTAAGGAGTTTAGTTAATCCATCAGCAGGATTGTCCTCGGATTTGATTTGTCGGACATAGACGTTACCATCGTGAACTTCCTGTTTAATATAGTGATATTGGACACGGATGTGACGTCTTCCTGATGACATGCCATTGTTTGCAGCCCACTTAATGGCACCTATGTTATCTTCGAGAATCGGTATGGGACCAGCGGACATTTCACCTAACTCAGTCAAAAAACTTTGTATCCATGCGCAATCCTTTGCGGCCTCGAACATGGCAACATACTCGGCCTCGCAAGTCAATGTTGAGACCGTACTCTGCAATTTGGACCTCCATATAACGGGGCCTCCAGCCATAAAAATCACATAGCCTGTCGTTGACTTTGCTGTGTCGTGATCGTCGGCAAAACTCGAATCCACAGCACAAAACAATCCCAGCTCTCCAAATTCATTTAAGTGCCGATGATTTTTGTCGTAAAATAGGCCTCTATCTGCACACCCAGAAAGATAATGAGGGACTCTCATCATGTATTGTAGATGTTGGGGTGTCGGGTTGCACATGAACCTCGCCATCTGGGACGTTGCCTGAGCTGTGTCGCAACGAATCATGCAAGAAGAGAAGTTGTACTTGCCTACTAACTTTTGGAAATTGTACAGTTCTTTCGACTTTGCCTTATCAGTATTTCTTCTCATGTCTACCCTGCTACCGGGAGACATAGGAGTTTCGACAAATTTTCGGGAAATCTCAAGTTCCTGGAATGATTGTTCAATGTACTGTTCTTGGTCCAGCCTTACGCATCCTGTCGGGGATGATCTTCGTACTCTTACACCCAGAGACCAATGTGCGTCACCTAAGTCGTTTAGGGGAACCTCGCTATTTAGTGATTCTGATAAGGACTTGAGTTCATCCACGTTCGGACCAATAAATAGGAAATCATCAACGTATGATGCCACAGTAATTCCTTTCTCTTTGTTCATGTAGATTGCATTGTCGGAAACCAGAGGTTTGTAACCCCATTTCATCATAATACATCTGACGTTATCCTGCCAACAAGCTCCTGATTGCTTGAGGCCGTACAATGGCCTTTTAAGCTCAATGACACTGGTTTCAGTATAACAAAGGTTCTTGGCGGCTTTTGGATGTGTCTCAAAGTATTCTTTAAGGTATGGAAACTGCTCCATGAAAATTGTTTCCTTTAGGTCACCTGCTAGGTATGCAGAGATAAAATCCGCTTGGAGAATGTGCCAACTCTTTAGTGCGGCTAGAGCCATTAGACATCTCCAACTAGCCGATCTCGCCGTGGTAGATTTCGTCTCGTTAAAGTCAATACCTTTTGTCTGAGTGAAACCTTTAGCCACTACTCTGGCTTTGAACTTGTCGAGTTCCATGTTGGATTTATATTTTTTCTTTAGCACCCATTTAGAGGTAACTAGGCGCCCTCTATCCTTGGCCAGTGCTCGAGCTACAAACTTGAATGTTCCTCGGGACAGGTAACCCTCAATTTCCTGGTTCATAGCTGCCATCCACTCCTTCTTCTCATTTCCTTTCATTGCTTCAGAGAACGTTGGCTCGTTCGTCGATGACCCAATTAGGTACGATGACGCTCCGGGACAAGTGGCGATTATACGAAAGACTTCATCTCCATCGCTTTGCAGGCCAAACAGCTGTTGGTCAATGGCTTTTCGTGTCATGTTGAATAGATGCGTTTTCTGCATCTGAGGGACTTCATTTTCGCTTTCAGAACTTCTTTGGTCGTCAGTCTCACGCAGCAATATTGCCATTTCGTTGTCCACTGTAAGCGGGGCATTGAATATTATCATCTGCTGGCTTTCGTACGGTCGCTGGATTGAACACTTGGGACGACCGCGCCCTCTTGGCAATAATGACTGCGGCTCATCATCTTGAGGGACGTTATAGTCCTCATTTCTTGCATAGTCTTGTTTCCTAGCTTTCAACCTATTTTGAACGTGGTTTGGGAGCGAAAGGACAATTTCTCTCGGGTCTGCAGCGCAACCAAGGCCGGGATTAACACTTTCATATGCTGTCACTTGAGGCGACACAAGGAACCTTCCACCATTGAGCAACCAAACAAATTTATTCTTTCTCCCTCTATAACCAAAGAATATACTTCTCGTACCTTTGGCATCCAATTTCTCGCTTGTTATGCGGTGAGTTGCGTCGACATGTGTGATACACAAGGTTCCAGGGATCCACAAATGGTCAACTTCGGTTCTTGCTCGATCTGGGTCCATCTGCGACCAGTATACTTCCCAAGGCGTCTTTTTTTCTTCTACAGAGCTCTGAGACGTGCAGTTTAAGGTATAACACACCATTTCTAACATGTAATTCCAGAATACCGATGGAACTTTCATTTGGATGCTGCAACACCTTGCTGAGTCTTGTACAAAATGAATTCCTCTTTCTGATACGCCGTTTTGGTATTTATTATTTGGTGCCGAAATTATAACGTCGATTTCCTCTTTTGCGGCAAAATCCTGGAGAGTGTTTAACCCCCAGTCACGACCCCCATCTATGGTCAATCTTTTTACCCGAATCCCGTATCTCTGTCTCAATTCGGAGTTTGCCTTGGACAAAATTGATCTTAACTCGTCGGCAGCATCGCTCTTCTTCTTTAAGGCGCGAAATATTCGGTACCTAGACACATCTTCAGTCGTTAGACAGAAATATCCATATCCTTTCATCGTAACCGGGTTAAGGGTCCCCACGTCACAATGCTAGCCTTCACCAAAATTTTTCATCCTGGGTTTCCTGTCAACAGTCGTATATTTGAGGGACTTTCCCATGTCACATGCTTCACACGGTAGTGACTCAACTTGTGATGGATGCAAGTCAATGCCGACGGTGTTCTTGATTGTCCATTTCAATCTCTCGGCGCTTGGGTGACATAAGCGTCGATGCCATAAAATTAGGCGTTTCATCACATCATCCGACATTTTGAAGACGCCAGATCCCCAACATGCTTGATAGGCTTGCTGAAAACTCTGTTCTTCGATATCCTCGGTCAAGATCACTTCTTCATTACTCATGGAAGTGACATTCACTGCCTTCTTGCAATTTGTGAACTTTAATGGTTCAGGTTGATTATACAACCACAGTAAAAATCCTCGTCGCTCCGCATTGATATAGGACAAAACTTCTCCGTTAGGGCTTATGATCCTATTTCTTTCTAGATATCCACCACTACGATAAAAACGTTCTCCGCTAACGATATTCAATGGGAAAATTTTCAAGTATACGACATATTTTAGCCTCATTGAGGTTTGTGCACCACCAGGTCCAGTGAGTGACAACCAAACTTCGCCGACACACTCCGCACAAACAATCCCACCACCAGTCTGAATCGGGAATTGCTTAGGCTTAAGTTCTACGACTGTTCCGGGCTAAAAATTTTGACGACGATTAGTTGCGTCGACATCGGCGCCGGTGTTGAATAGCCAACGATTTGCGACACTATTCTCTCCAGAAGCACTAAGTATCTGTTGGGTGAATTGAATCGAGGCCCCCGGAGCCTCGGAGACAGGTAAGTCTCGTTCAGATGATGCTTTGCCACGGCGACGTGCCATCTCATTTTCGTAGAAGGCTACCATATTTTCGTAGATTCTTGGATCTACCTGTGCTGTATAATTGGTCGCTGCAAATTCGTCTTCAGGGATCTGGCAGTATTCATCCGTAATTGCCGCTGGTGGGCCTATGTCAACTGATTTTCGGTCCTGTGTGACAACTTGACTGTTATGTGATTGATTTTGTCGTTTGTTAGGACATCTCTTGGCTGTGTGCCCCTTTTCATTGCAGTTGTAGCAGCGAAAAGGAAATCTCTTCTTAGGACTGTCGTTCCCTTTTTCTTTTGCTTCGGGCGTACTACCGTCACTCATATTCCCGTTACTTTGGGCGTTGTTGGCAAACTTCTTTGATGATTCTGTCGACTTCGGGTTTTCGCCTTTTGGATTCTGAGCTATTCTTTCGTGATGGTGCGAGATAAAGTCTTGAATGAGAGTCTCCGCCGACCAGGTTTGGAAGCGTGCTATCGTTGATACCATAGCGCTCCACCTTCCAGCTTTTTTCTTCGTTGACTGTTTGAAAATGGTCATCACTTGTTTATCTGACAAGGTTCCACCTGTTGAAATGTAGTCCCTAGCTACCATCTTGAATTTAGTGACGTACTCCACGGGACAACCTCCTGAATACTTGAGTGCAAGTAGTGTTCCCCAAACATGTTCTTGCTGAATTTCACCGGCTTGGCAATAGGTCCAATTGAAAAGTTTCATCATATCCGTGCCTCGCTTCATTCCTATTACAAGACTTCCTACTTCCACAGTTGTTGTTCGCTGAACTACAGCTGCAAACTTTAGCTCATCCAAAGGTGTCAGTTTCATTCCCAGCTCGTAACCAATACACTCCAATTGGAGTAACGATGTTTCCCGATACATGGACCAGTTACCAATACCGCTCAGGAAAGCTGACTGAGGCGGTTTCCAATCGAAGAGGGCCCAATCTAACAATGTTCTGCTCGCGAATCCTGAACTCCTCACAGTAGGTCTGTCCCATCCGCTTCTTAAGTCATCGTTTTCGTTCGGTGGGTGATGAGTATCATATCTTCTTTCCGCTCGCTTCGAAGATGTTGCTTGCTCAAGATTCTTCTCAGACGACACAGGTTCATCCATGGTTTTTCTTTCAGGGTTTCTGTCAATACCCTTACCTTTCAATTTGGACTTCGCGTTATCCGCCTGACGTCTATTCGGCCCTGAATCGGAATCTTCACCATAATTTCCAGGTATATGTCCTGAACGTACAACATTCTCTCTCCACAACTGGTCACCGCTGTTACCAGTTTGATCCAAGCCAGGATTCTAGGCGATAATTTCCCACTCTGCTTTCGACAATCCAAATAACGACATTTTGCACAGTACTACCAAACCCTTCTAACGATCGTCACAACAAATCCGTCCACGATATACCTAGACTCCAGATGAGCCTTTTATTGTCGAATTTTACTGTTGAGCAACCAAGGTAATGCTACCATATAAAACTTAGAGAGGGTTTTGCACAAATGTCACGTGAATCGTCAGGAACGTGAGAACGAATACAAGAATGAATCAACTTAGTTTCTACATCTAGGTGGCCGTCATAGTATTATAGCATCTCGTCCTTTCCCCCTACTCGTACCCTTGAGTACTGTAATTAGCCAAATATCTATGCACGTAGATCGTACTTTCGCTTAAGGACTGGAATAATATTATGCAAGCATAAGTCTGCTTACAGCTTTAAATCAGGAATGATTTTCCTAGACACAAAAGGTTTAAAATATTCTGTAATTAGCAGTTTAGATGTACGGAAGTACAGCCCATAAGTATTATTCCATGTCGACCAGGGGGGGGCTTGGCCACCACGACGCTTTCCTTAATTAGGCAACATCGCGAGAATGCACCTCGCACCCATCCCTACTGTGTTTTGTATGTATTCCGATGACAACAACATCAACGCAATGGAATGTTTACTAAGTATTAGTTATTATAAGAATAGGAATTATTTTGCATTTTGTATTATGAGTTGGGAATCATTGAATCAATGCTTTGATCATTAGAACTCATACAAAACACAGTAGGAATGGGTGCGAGGTGCATTCTCGCGATGTTGCCTAATTAAGGAAAGCGTTGTTGTTGGAAAGAAAGCGCATTGACATCTATATATTTTACAAGAGTTATCTAATGCGGTATGTGGTCAGTGCATAGTGGTTAGACTGGCGTCATAACAAGCCCGAGCTCTGACATGTCCTTGCATTGGCTAATTTCCTTTGTTTCTAAATAAACATGTATGTTATGACAATGAGAAGGATATATAGAGAGACCTAGAGTCATAGCTAGAAGAGGGAGGTTGAATACTCTTTAGACAATATACTTATTTTTGAATGTCATCTAACAATTTAGTAATTAAATAGTTAAAAGCCCCGTAGCATCTATCTGTGTCTAAATCAATTTAATCTTTATATGAAACTTCGATCAAGCCGTACAGTTGGAGAGAATACTGACGATATCTTGGAGCCTAACGAAGATAGCTCGCTATCTCCTTGTACTCATCAGCAACCGTCAGATCTTGTGACTCATTATATCTTTGAGAGCCCGGACTACGAAATGGATTACGAATCTACTTTTGTTACCTACAAGGGTTCAACAGCTATAAGACTTGAGAAATGGCAAGATTGGCCCCTGTGGTACGATCAATTAAAGATGTTGTGTGCTAGAAATGAAATTTGGGATGATGTATACACTGAAGTTATTGGAGACCAACCTGAAAATATCAGACCGCAGGCACCAAGTCTACCAGCAGTATTGGATGCTGAGACAAGAGCAAACTTCCAGATTCAAAATGCAGTTTATAGCAATGATCTAAGAATCTGGAGAGAAAAAGACCTAGCATTAAAGCAGCTTGATGAGACCTTGAAAACAACTGTTGGAGATCAGTTTAAGCAACACTTGATGGGAAAGTTAACTGAACGAGCTAAGCTGAGGGCATTATATGAACAAGTCAAACCGACTGCTGCGTCGCTCAAGGCAGATCTGAAAGCGGAATATGAATTGCTTAAACTAACTCCCTATGGAAAATCTGTCAGCGAATATTTCTCACGTTGGCAAATTTTATGTGTTAAGTGTCAAACAAGCAATCATTCAATTTTTGTTACTGGAGAGGAAGATCCATCTCTTGCGTTGCACGAAGCTCTGCAACCAATTCATCCAGTTACAGCGATATTCAGGACAAATAAAGTAAATGATAACGTCAATTCTGGAGAAAAGGTCAAATTATTGGACGAAATAAAAGCATGGCAGACATTTCTCAACTCTAAGGCCATAGTAAAGTTTCCGACAAAGACGAGTGCCGGGAAGAACGCTGCATTCCCAACAGCAACTTTAGAAGGCAAGGATATCGAACACACTGACCGTCAACATTCAAATAAATCTTCATCAAAGCAATTGCCGAATCAGCGGTCTCGACCTGAATGTCTTTGTGGAAAATTTCATGATATTTATAGATGCAATTATCTTAACCCTAATTGGCCAACACCAAGTTGGTGGAAGCCTAACAAAGATATTAAGGACAAAATAGAGAGGTATTGTAGAAATAATCCCGACTTTGCTGGGAAGGTGCAACATGAAATCGAAAATTGGCAGTCCGAAAGGAAATCTAAGAAAAAAGAGTCAGGAAATACTGCGGCAAGTACTGAGACGGCAGATTATTTCGAAGATGATAATATTGGAGCTGCAACACTTTCTGGTTCAGCATCTTCTTGCTCTTTATATAGCTCTGTGATTCTGGATTCTGGTACGAACGTTCATGTGATTAACGATGCAATGTATCATCGCATCATCAATTCTCGAAAAGCCACAGCAAGCGACAAGGTTTATTCGGGTGATGGAATACTGCAAGCGACTGCTGTTGTTCAGGCTGAAGTTCGCCTAAATTTGGGTGAGAAATCAAGGGTATTAACACTTAATGAGGCGTTATATATTCCTTCTTATATGAGCAATCTGGTATCACTAAAACGACTCAATAAAGTGAACATACATCACGATTCATTAAATCCTTTACAACTTTATCAATTTGTTAACAATCAACGCCGTCCATGGGCCAATTTATCGACAAGTAAGAGTGGGCACTGGATACTTGAGGACTTATCTCTTTCAGGTGATAGCGCTTGTTTTGCAGCTTCTTCAGCACCCAGGAAACCCCTAGTAGCATTGCCTTCAAAATGGCACATGATTCTCGGCCATCCTGGCATTAAGGCAATTGAGTCTCTGTCTGATAATGTTGAGGGTTGTGAGTTTAACTCAAAGGAGAAGTTGTCAACTGTCGATTGTGAACCTTGTTTGCTGTCAAAGGCCAAAGCCATCATTTCCCGACGCTCTGAGACCAACCGCGAGATTTCAACTATTAATGAAGAAAAGCATATGGTTGTAGTTTCGTGGGATATTGTGGAGTTTACAACAAGTCTTGATGGATCTAAGTATATGTCACATTTCTACTATGATGCTGAATCGTTTCATCATGTCAAGTGCACAAAGACCAAAGCTGAAGCTGCTGCTTATTTCAAAATTTGGTTTCCAAAAGCAGAACAACTGTTCGGGGCTCGAACCGTCTTCTTTAGATCAGATCTTGAAGGGTCTATCGGCAAGGAAGCAACTAAGATTCTTGATAGATACAAATTAACAAGGCTATCATCTGCGGCAGACACTCCTGCGCAAAATGGGGCTGCAGAAGTATCTGGGAAGGTGATTGTGGAGACAGCAAGAACACTTAGGGTTGCAGCTGGCCTACCTAAAAATCTTTGGCCCTGGCTATATGAGTCAGCTGCCTATCTTTTAAATCGTACGCCAACGAAAAAGTTGAATTATCGAACTCCATTTGAGTTAGTTACTGGTAAAAGACCGTCTCTTGCACATCTTCATCAAATTGGGTGCAAGGTGTTCGCTCTTACTCGTGGAATTCCAAAGCGAGATAAAATGGAGGAACGAGCAAACATTGGCTACCACCTTGGCTATGCATCAACAAATATATTTTATGTATGGATACCGGCTCTAAAAAGAGTTATACGAACTCGAGATGTTGTATTCAAGGATGAGATGTATGATCCTTTGAAGGATATTACCCTTGGCCAACTTGTGGATGAAAAACTGCACACAATCACTGTGCAGCGAATTGAGATACCAGAAACAGATGTTCCTCTTGACCTAGATCCATATATTTCCTCAAGTGTCCCATTATTTCAAGTAGAAGGTACTTGTGAGACTGATCGATTAATTGATAAAAATCAGACATCTTACAGTATAAATGGCTATCCGACGCCGTCTCCAACTGTATCTAGGGAGCAAACTTGTGAGATAGAAGAAGAAAGTATAGGACTTTGTAATAGTCTGGATGCTCTGGAATTTGTGAATTTTGCGAGTGCAAATGAATACCTTTTGGCATTCTCTTCAGTGGTGGTTCAAAAACAGGATCCAATAGAAAAACAAATCCACCGTGATCAGCTTCCACCGCCGCCAAGGACTTGGAAAGAGTTAATAAAGCATCCATTTAAAGACAAAATCATGGCAGCAGCTTATTTAGAGTTCAATCATCTCATGCAGGATACGCTGGAGGTGGAGAATAGTTATGATGGACATGCTGTACCTTTAAAGTGGATCTGGACATATAAGTTTGATTCCCTGGGCTTCTTGACGAAGTTTAAGTGTCGACTTTGTGTTAGAGGTGACTTACAACTTCCAACACTCAAAGATACCTACGCAGCGACGTTAGCCATGAAAACATTCAGATCAATGATGGCTCTAATGTGTGCTTTTGGCTTGGAATCTAGGCAATATGACCTGGTTAACGCGTTCTGCAACGCAAAACTGTCGCCGCCCATTTATTGCAAGACTCCTCCTGGATTTGACCATCTGGGGAAGACGTTAAAAGTAAAGCGAGCCTTGTATGGTCTCCGTGAATCGCCTTTGCTTTGGTCTCGAACCCTGAAGCAGGCCCTAAATAATTTTGGATACGAAGATGTTCCAGGTGTTGATTGTCTGATGAGAGGCCACAATACAATTCTCTTGATTTATGTTGATGATATTATCTTACTCTATTGGTCTCATGATGTTGCTAAGGCAAATGAGTTTGAGAACAATCTATCATCGAGGTTCAAGATTACTTCATGTGGTGAAGCTAAATGGTTTCTCGGCATTGAAATTATTCGAGACAGGTTAAACAAAAAAATATGGCTATCGCAGAAATTATATTGCGAAAAGCTCGGTTCTAAGTTTAACGTTGAGGGCAGAAGCCTGTACCCAAAAATTCCACTCCCAAATACTAGCGCTATCTCTGGAAACAAAGGCCAAGCCTCGAAGTCACAGATTCAGGGTTATCAGCAAAAAGTAGGCTCTGTTGGATATGCGGCTATATCTACCCGACCTGATGTAGCTAAGGCACATGCTGTATTGGCACAATACTTGAATAACCCATCTGACAGATGTTTGGAGCTGGCGGATCACCTTCTCTCCTATCTTTATGGATCTAGAAATCTAGCTCTCTCCTTTAATGGAAGAGCTTCTCCTTGGGAGATTTACTGTGATGCGTCTTTCGCTGACAATGAGGACCGGAAAAGTTCACAAGGTCTACTTTTCAAGATGTTTGGCGGTGCCGTCGACTGGAAGGCTACTAAGCAAAAGATAGTGACTACGTCAACAACTGAGGCAGAGCTCTTAGCGTTGTCTTCGATAGGAAGCTCTAGTTATTGGTGGAGAAGATTATTTTCTACTTTGGAATTTGAAACAGACTTGATACCTACTGTTTTTTGTGATAACAGTCTGTACGGATAGCAAATTCAGAATCTGAGATTCTACAAACTAAATTGCGACATGTGGATATTCATCAGCCCTGGATACGACAAGAAGTTGAAAAAGGAAAAATGATAGTAAAGTGGATCCCGACGTCAGAGCAGCAAGCTGATGGCTTCACAAAGTTATTACCAAAGCAGTTGTTCCAAGAATTTGTCAATCAGCTTGGCTTACAAGATCCTCCAGGAGCTCTTGAAAAGAAGTAATGCCGTGAGCTAACAGAATGCTCAAAATATTGAACTTTCTGGGAAGGTGTGTTGGAAAGAAAGCGCATTGACATCTATATATTTTACAAGAGTTATCTAATGCGGTATGTGGTCAGTGCATAGTGGTTAGACTGGCGTCATAACAAGTCCGAGCTCTGACATGTCCTTGCATTGGCTAATTTCCTTTGTTTCTAAATAAACATGTATGTTATGACAATGAGAAGGATATATAGAGAGACCTAGAGTCATAGCTAGAAGAGGGAGGTTGAATACTTTTTAGACAATATACTTATTTTTGAATGTCATCCAACGATTTAGTAATTTAATAATATCTATGACCCCGAAGGAAGCTAACAGAAGCTTTCTAGATCCATTCTCGTGACGGGGAGATCTACGTAGAAGAATCCAGAACATCGTGATACTCACCAGTGGCTGGATATATAATAGGTGCATTTGTACAGAGTTATAGGGTTCATCGAAAGATAGATCTTTCTATGCGACTTGCTTGTGCTCTTACAATTCAATCAACCCTTTCACAATCAGGACCACCGAAGCCTACTGATCTCACACGTGGCTTGAATACGTGCTAGAGGAGTAGAAGAAATGCCATAATCTCCTTCAAGTAATGGATTTTTTGAAGATAATCCGTTGGTTAATCGGAGCCTGGAATGAATTAACAGTAGCAACTATCCAAGGCTGCTGGAAGCGATTAAAACTATTTACTTCTAGCGGTGGACAATGGAACCTGAGGAAGTCCATGTATTGCCTCAGCTTCTACAACAACTAGAGCTACAAGGCCGAATACAGCAGGCTGTATCCATTGAGACTCTCCTTTACAATGAAGCTGAGGTGAGATTGCTTCCAATCCAACCCTGGATAATCATTTGCTTACTTCTTAAACCCACTACAACACAAAAATACAAACAATCCTTGTAAGGCTTGCAACTCGACACCATGACTGAGTTGAGTTGATTGCGAGTTATTTTCGGATCACAGGCGTACTGCGCTGAGACATACGTGTTTAGTTTTGTTATCATATAAGCATTAGCTAATTATACTATATGCTTTAGCAAGGAAGCTAGGCTCATTTGTAATTTAGGCATCGATGCCATGTCGAGATAGCGAGGTAGATGATAAAAAGAAGTCCTACTGATAGCAGAAACTTATAGTGGGCACGGGAAGCGAGACAATAATATCGGCAAAGGTAAATTTGGGGTAAAAACTATTCATCTGAGATTGCGCCTACAGAGAAATGTATGAAGGTAAAATGATAATAATAACTGGCTCTACTGACCTAAAAATAATAACTGTTGACCACCAAGATCAACGACGATAGAAATAACAATATACTCATCCGAAGAACCTCACGTTCTCGATACCCTTTCCCAAAGATAACGCCTTCTTAATATACATCATCATGAGAGCCCTAACTGGTCTCCTTTTCATGACTTCTGTCAGAGGTTACAGCTAACTGCTCCTAGTTGCCGTCATGCTACTGTTCCAAAACGCCTCTGCTCGTTATGAAACCTACTCAGTCCCGGAATACTGTTGTGCTGGCTCGGCTGAGGTGCTGGTATCAGTAATGATAATTGTGCTTGGAAGAGATGGAAGTACATGGAACTTCATGGAAGTCAGCAGAAGCATCGACTCTGTTCTATAGAGAACACAAGTAGATGCTAGAAAATTCCAGAGGTCATGATCAGGAGTAATGGGACGGTGTGCAACTATAATCTTAATGTATGTAAGACATATCTTTCTCTCATCATATTATTAGGCAGATTATCAGATGATTCATTATAATTCGCATACAGTATTCATTCAATATCTATTCCCACCATCAGTATACACCATCCTCTGTGTATACAGCCATCATCAGTGTACACCATCCTCTGTGTATACTGCAACAGATTCAGTAGCCAACATCCTGTCCTCCGTAAGCTCATAACTATAACAAATACCCCTTCGTCCAAATATGAAGCCTTCTAATAACATGCTCCAATTGGCAACATCTCGTGCCTTAGAACATGTCATCTTCCCCGGTCGTTTAACTATCGACGGCATCCACAAACTGGAGACCCTGGCCGAAACGGAACACCTTACCAAGAATATGCGACCTTTTGCCTAGTCTTTCTTGACCTCCAGCTACAAGCTCACGACGTTATAGATACCCGACGGAGGATAAAAGTCGTAGGGCACAAAGTTGGAGAGGCCGTCACGATATTTTCTGGGGAGCTGGGGATAAGTGGGGATTTACGAGATAGAGAAGTGAGGATATGTTGGCAACGGTGAGGGAGGTTAGGGTCTTGCGCAGGAGGGCAATTCTGATTGTTGTGAGGAGTTTTGGACTTTGGGACGGTTGTGTATGCCAAGATTTCGGTTCGGATGAGTGCTACCAATATTTTCGTAACTGGCCACGCTTTCTTTTTTGGAGGCGGCTTCGGTCGAGACGACGGTACTCGGCGCGAGTTGGTGTACTGTTGGGAAGTCTCTTTGTGACGTGGACGTTCGCGGCGGAGAGGCAAGGGGAGATGCCGGGCGTCGAATCTTTGGCACTCGTGTGTTTTTTGGCCATTTTTTTGAGCAACAACGGGCTGGCAGTAGTCAGGGAATTGGGCATTTTAGAGTCTCTTGCGGTCGACTACCGGTACAGTCGCCTCTCGTTGTAATAATCTAGTGCAAGACTAAAACAAGGGCTCTCATTGGCCAATTCAAATTAAATCCTCCAATGAGGAGCCTTATTTAAGTCTTGTCCAACACCATTGCGCCGAGAGGCGACAGTATAACGCCTATTGGGTGCAGGACTTGTGCTTGGTATGACCAGAATCCAATCAATCAATCATTACGCGAAAGGTCAAGCACGGTAATAAATTTGATATTAAATTAATATATATGACGAAATAGATCAATAGGCCGGGTGGTGTAGCGGTTATCACACCAGCTTTACAAATATATCGCTGTTGTTCGCGAGTTCGATCCTCGCCGTGGTCATAGGGAAATGTTTATTACTTTTTGAAGAGTAATAGTGTACGAGCGGATTAGGAATGCGTGCATTCTTTCCCAGCCACCCCCATAATGTATTTTATTCGCGTATGGGTTGTCAAGTGAGCAGTATAATTTGTAAATTGGTATCGACGATGAATCAATCCTCGATCTAAAGGCCGAATGCCAACTATGAATAATGTAGCTCATCATTCTCCCGCGGTGATATCGAATTCGTGGGATGACGCACGCAACATATACAGTCGTCCATATCTGATTCCCAGTGTGTCTCGGAGTAATAGCTATTAAGATTATCCAAGTTTAACAGATTACATTTGCAAAACTTAACCCTAAACATATCTGACCACCAGGGATAGATGTTGCAAATATAATTTGTAAACCCTCAATAAGCAGGTCGCAGAGAAGCGTAGCAATACATAGTTGCAGTGAGCACATCGGGCTCAATTCTTATTTGTACAGAAGAGAAGTACCTGTCGTCAGCAACCCAGATTGCCAATGTGTATACCCGTCGCAAAACGTCAGATATAAAGTCGTGGCATGCTCTACGTCGGCAAAAGGACGGGGGAAATTCTGCGAAAGGCACACGATAGGTCCGATGAGACCATGATTCAATGCTCACGGGATGTGGCGAGATTCACACCATGGACTTGAGTCGAAGAATACTTGAAACAGTTTCGCCTTGTTAGTCAAGTAGTTGATGCCGAAAAAGAAGACTCAAGCAGAAAAGGGATAAGACGGCATTCACACTGGATATATAGTGTATTGTTCTTTCTGAAGATAAAGCTGAGACCTCGAAAGATATAAGACTATCGTTTTTTAGGGGGTTTTTACTGTGTGGTTTTCCATGTAAAGAATAAAGATAGAGGCACCTGCATGGACCCAATGGGTGCCTGAGCGGGTTCAATGAAATCAAACTCGAAATGTAAACCTTTAATAAATATGAGTAACTACACTGGTCTCGCTGTCGAGTTAATCAGCACCTACTGTACGGGTTCGACTTGTCTTTTAATCATTCTTGTGGATGCAGCCCGACGGCGTTGCCGCGAATGACATTGGTAGGGTACATGGTGTCACAGCATAAGACGTTGTCTTGATTACTTTGATAGATGGATCACGAAGTCTGCACAAGTTCCAACGGAGCCTCTCAACTTGACTTGCCCAGTTAAACTCAGCGCATTATCCAAATCATTGCTCGTCGTACCAAAAGAGATAACACGTGACACAAGGTCCTCCTACAGACATGTCGTTAAGCATAGTTTGAACGGAACGGGTGGAAACTTAGATATGTGGCTTTGTCTTCAGGGTACTCTTCACTCTCAATTTTTGCAGCGAATCCTAATTTATTTTTCACTTTATCTTACTCATTGTTGGTGGGTCTCGTTTCCCGAGGGAATTCTTCTGCGAATTCTTTTTTAGCTTTGGAGCAAAGATCGCATTTTCCTAATGTTCCCATGTGATTTCATCAGAGTCCCTCGATTTAACCCTAGATTAGGATTTACCTTTAAATCCGCTGCAATTTACCGATTTATCGATCGCCCATAGTATCTCTGGGCAATCGTCGGCCATTATTGCCAGGTCTTGGATCGAACTTTGTCCCGTGAAGAGAATCGTTGGGGCCGGCCGGAGAACGCTTGTACGGACGCTATCATCAAGTGATAGTAGTTCTGTAGGGATTTCTTGTTAAAATATTTAGCGTATATTATATATATATATATATATATATCAGTGAAACTTTGTACACAGATTTTAGCAGAGCGATAGGGTTAGTGAGGCTTTCGAAATCACGTATAATAAATTAAGACAAGTTGTGGGCTCTGAATTGTGGGATTCAATTATTGTTAGCGAAAGAGGTACATCTCAGCGTGATTTGTGTCCTGAGTTCCTTGTTCTAGGTCTAAGTCAAGTACTATCTAACTACAAAAGATTATCTGTTTGTTGATCGCTGGTCTACATCAGAATAACTAAATCATATCTTGTTGAATTATAACTTAGCCAATATTAACTAGATTTACTGTTACCCACTGCCACAAATCAACAGTTCTTATCGATAAGCATGGGTGTCGAGTAGCGATTTAATTTTGAATGGTTCGGGATTTATTTATTTATTCTATTTAAGGTCCTAGGCATATGCCCTAATGTCCACATTGGGTTCAGGACCGGCGGAGCCGGTCGGGATCATGGCCTCAGGCATGTCCTACTCGTTCGCGCCCGTTATTTACATAAGATGAAGAAATGTGTAAAAGTATAATAATGAAAAGAAACAAAGGAAGAATAAATAAAATGAAAAAGATAAGAAACCCAAAAGAAGGAAACCAGTTCAGGATAAACCCAGTATTTCTCACACCAAGATCTAATCCGTTATCTTTAGTGATGATAACCTAATGTATACTCTCCACGCGTCCAGCAGAGGGTGAGTTAGATGTGAATTCGCTAAAGCAGCCTGTAATCTTCGCAAATTCTACGAATTTCTTGACGCAATTATGCCCAAGAAGTTGTCTCCTGAAGTTCTCCATGGTCATGCCCTTACGGAGTTTGCGCATTTGGTTTGCGTATCTTCGACAACGAAAAAAATGGGTAGGAGTAGTCTCCTGTCCACAGACGCATTCAAGGTTAGCGTCTAAATGATTTAACCGACGATGATACGCCGCGAAGTCACCATGTCCTGTTCTGGCAGCTAGTAGTTTATGTAGTAGCTGCCTTGTCAAAGCTAGCTCGGGTGGTTTTTTACGTCGCATTTTTAGGTCCAGATCCTGATATCGTATCGGACAAACATCGGACCACCATTTTTCTATTAACTCTTGACGGCGCTGCTGCATCAGACGACGTAGGTGAGCTAAGGTAATAAAATTCGGCTGAGTTTGTCTGTCAGGCAAATCTCGTAACGCGGCGCGTGCTTCCGCGTCTGCTTCTTCATTTCCGCTAATTTTTGAGTGTCCTGGCACCCATCTAAATTCTGCTTTCATATTCTTTGCTAGGTTATAGAAAAGCCTAGTCAACCGAATACTTGATGCTGATTTACCTGTCTGTAGGGCCAACACTGCAGCTTGATTATCAAGAAGAACAAAAATCTTCTCATCATTATTTCTCACTGATATGGCAGCACGAAGCGCGATAGTTGCACCAAAGATCTCCGCATCGTACACTTCTCCACCGTGAAGCGTTCCATGACCTTTCTTTATGGTCACTCCTCCACGCTGTAGAACAAACCCCCATGAGGACCGACCGGGACCTTCTGACGATCCATCTGAAAATGCACAAATATCAGTCGGAGCAATTGAATTTATCCAACTTTCATGATAATGTACCCCGTCCACTTTTGAACCAAGCGTGGTAGTGTATACAGGGGCTGATAACGGTTCCGCAGCTTCAGCTTGAGGCAGCTGTTTAAAAGCACGCTGAACCCGAGTCATTTGTTTTTCCGGTCTTTTTGATAGCCTAGATTTCGATTTATATTTTCTTGTGCCAACATTAGGGCAAATACTAGCTCTTTTTCTAAGTGGATGATTATCATCGAGAGAATGTAACCTAGCAGCAACACGTAAGCGATACCCTTCTAATAGAATACGCGCTGGAGGGATTCCTCCTTCCTGTGTAGGACAACATTTGGTGTAGTTCTCCACACCGGTAGTGCAGCTCTCAAAGCCATGCGAAGAACCTTATCTATTAGTTCGCAGTGAAATGATGTCGGGGGTCTAATAGTCCCCGTTGCCGCCGGTCGAGTTAATCCTGGCCACCACACTTCGGTTCCGTAAGTTGCTACAGGAATCACACATGATTCTACAGCTGTTATTAGAGATTTGGGACTAGCTCCTCTTTTGACAGTATTGAGCCGTCGCATGTGCTGAGCCAACTTTAATGCCTTTCCACACCAAGTTGAAACATGATGTTTAAATGAGAGTTGAGGGTCGAGATATACTCCTAGCCAGCGAATTTGCTCAGTCGGTTTCAGCATGACCCCATTCACCTCAACTTCGACAAAATCTTCTTTCTTACGCCCTGGAAACTGAATTACTTCCGACTTTTCAGAATCGAAAAGGACCGCATTTTCTTGAGCCCATTTTGACAGGCTATCGATTTCCTTTTGCGCTACTGCTGCTGATTCTGAAATGGTGCGGCCAAAACCTAGAATGCCAATATCATCAGCGTAGCTAAATCGTGAAATTACACTTCCGCTTCTCATCGGCTCTGCCATGTAGAGCAGGAATAGCAGAGGAGAGATAGGTGATCCCTGTGGAACCCCACACATAAGTTCCTTCGGAGTTGTCACACCCCCTTTGGAAACGGACTTGGACTCTGCGATTTTGGAGAAATGATGAAGTCCACTTTAATATTGGTTTTGGCCATCCTTGTGATTCCATCCTCCATATCAACCTATTGTGCAAAACAGCGTCAAAGGCTCCTCGTACGTCAAGCGTAACAAATGTTGAAGCCCAGCCTTGAGTCTTTGCCTCTTCAATATCATGCACCACACATGAGACAAGATCCGTCGCCGAACGTTTGGGTAATGCCCCGAATTGTTGTTGACCAACAATATTCCATGTAATAGCTAAGTGAGACATTCTCTTAGCAAGTAGTCTCTCCAAACCTTTTCCCAGACACGACAGCAAAGAAATTGGCCTCCATCCTTTCACCGACGAAGGGTCACGCCTAGGTTTTGGAAGAAATAAAACCTCCGCTAACTTAAAGCAGGCTGGATGGTATCCAAGACGAATACACGCGCGAAAAAGTCGAGTAACATGAGGTTCTATGTTACTCCAACAAGCTGCCAATAGCTCAACACTAATTCCATCTGCTCCTGGACTAGTATTCCCACTTCCAATGGTACAAGCCCGTACCTCATGTTCTGATATTTCTTGTAACCATGGGATACGCTCCTCACCTGTTAATGTGCAAGGATGAAGGTCGTCGGATGCTGAAAACCGTGCTAGAAGACAGTCTCGCAAGATTTGGGCACGTTCTGCATGGTCTGACACAAGTCGCCCTTCATATCTAAGAGGTGGAGTAATGCTAGTGTTGCGAGGAGTCGCCCATCGCATGAGTTTAAAGACATCCCGAGAGGATTTCATCTCTTCTACTGTTCTCTTCCAATGTTCTCTTTTTGCAGTGGCAACGGTGGTTCTAAAAATCCTTGCCTGTTCATTACGCTCATGTTCATCCGTGACATGTCGATAATCCAAATGAGCAGATTTACACTCAGAGGTCCACCATGGTGCGCCTCTTCCGCTTTTCTTGTTAACCCGTTTACCAACTGCTTTCAGTGCATTTTCGAGGGCCCAGTTAATATCCTCAGCGAATTTTTCTGTCTCTTCAATAGTGTTCAAGGATTCAAGAGGAGGCAGCCATTGTGAGACTACCCGAGCAAAGTGTGGTAAGTTGGTTTTCGATACTCGATGCATATTTCTAGAAGTTACTGAGGCCAGAGATGGTCTCTTTGGATTTGGCACAAATCCACATATCGGGAGGTGATCACTAGTCATACACTCCTCTAAGCCAACCCATGCCATTGCTTCTTCTATATTAGTCCATGCTAAGTCGAGAGTGTTCCCAGCACGATGTGTGGGTTCTCCAACGATAAGACAAGTGAGGTTATGCTCCTCCGCCCATTTCTCTATTTCCTCCCCTTGTCCGTAACACTTTCTAGCACTAGGTTGCCAAGCCCAGTAGACCGAGTTGAAATCACCAATCGCAACTGATCTAGATGTGGGTGTCCAATTTAGCAGTGGTCGAACAGCAGTAGGATCATGTGGTGCTTTATAAACATTCAGAAACATGATCTCGTTTACCTCAACCCAGCAATAGTCACCTGTGGGGATAGCTGGGTGCTTCTGGACAGAGCTAATTCTTTTGGGATCTTTCCTGACATATGTTGCTGCACGAGGTCGTATATTTTCTCCTCCATACGGAAGATAAAGATCGTAGAACGGGTGCGTCTTCGTTCGGTTAGACCACCATGGTTCCTGTATAAGCAAGACATCTATTCTCAGTTCACATGCACGAGCTAATGCAATATCTTGCGTAGTTCCCCCCCTTCCGACGTTAATGGACAAAAAGTTGAGCACGTCCTGGAGAGGATAACAACCCTCTGGGTTGTTCTTCATAAGCGCAATGCGTCACCCGTCGAATTTTCGACAGAAGACGCTGGAATGTTATCAATGTCGACATCGACATCTGAAATTTGACTACTTGGTAAATCAGCATTTAACTTATCGACTGGAGCAACGGATTCTTCAGCAGCTTTGGCTCGAAGGATAGCTTGGTATTCCCTTTCTCCTGCCTGTCGATATGCTTTCATTTGCTCTTTTGTTGGCGCACCTGAGCGAGTTGGACGCGCAAGACATCTGCGACTATCAGAGCGGTGCGGGCCTCCACAATTTCTGCACTTGGTAGCAGCTCTGCAAAGGTCTTCAGTGTGGTTTGTTGAGCCACAATTTCCACAGGATGGTGCCCTAGAGCAGTTCTTTTCAGGATGGTGACCATTACATCGTTTACAAAATTCTAATGGTTTCTGCTTTTTAAATAGTCGCGCGATCCCAGATTCATCAAATACTCGAAATCCTGCGCGTGGTAATTTCGTGAAGAAAGCCATCCAGGTTCTGTGTGGAGCTTCGGCTTTATTTCTCCCATATAATTTGACGTGAGCTGGTCGTATAGAACAAACCCGTTCAACCTCTTCTATAAGCATAGAGCTGCTTACTTCAACTTCTGCATGTTCTTTCCGAATATACGTTGGTACTGTTGGTATAATTACAGGAGTCCAATTGGTTGCTTGATCCAATCTAGCTCCAGTCATAAAAAGGCCATTTGCTGCACCGAGAATAGCTTCCCGAGCTTCATTGTTACATGGGCTTAAAGCAAACCCTGAGTGGACGGGCTTGATCTTCCCAATCAGTGATGGCGAGATTGAAAGTTTTTTAACGATCACCTCACGTAAGCCCGCTGGAGATAGCTTACGCCATTCGTGTTCTACTGGGATGCGAACAAACAGTCTATTGTCCATAGGAGTTGTTTGAGATTTCTCCTTGGTTACTATAGGTTGGCTCACTGAAACTACTTGTTTCTTGTTGCTCAGAATTACCCGAGCCTTCTTCTGGCCATTGCGAGCTACAGTAGCCCATGTATTTTGGCTACTCTGAGGAGTTTTTGGTAATATGTGAGCTTCTTTTATTTTCCCTCCAGTTGAGGCTGCGCTCATCATGATTCTAGGAGTTGCGATAGCAACTTTCTTTACCACATTCTTGTCTATTCCCGATCCGTAACTACAGCTTTTAGTCGGACGAGAATGCGTTGGGACCTTTGGGGGGGTGGGAGAGGTATCGACCGCAGCAAAGTTAGCTATGGCCAACCTTAAGTATGCCTTGAAGGCCTCAACTTCTTCTTTTTCAATATCGCCATTAAAATTTGTTAAAGTGCTTTCTATATTACTAATGGCAGTTGTGCAAATCATTAGACGTACATGCCAGGCACGTTCACGACGCTGTCGGGTCGCAATAATATCAGCAAGTTCCTTTGGAAGGAACGCGTTCTGGGTTTCAAGTTTATCTTTGCCATTCTGTGTAGGTCTCTCTGAAACAGGACGCTTGGTGGGAGCAACAGGCTTAAGAATGTGTCTGCTGTCAATTGTCTTTGATTGTGGTTCTTGATTTGACGGTGGTGAAGGTGACGCGATAAGGAGAGGGGGATTGGGAATTGAGGGAATGGGGGGAATTGGGGGGAGTTGATTGCTCGATTCCGTCGATGGAGCTTCTGATTCTTGCGATAGATCCATTGAATCATTCATTCTTGTATCATTTGAGACGCTGTTACTATGACTGTTGTGTGTGCTCTTGTATCAATGTGAATGGTTCGGGATGTTTGTTGTCAAATATTTTTACTGGCCTTAGAGATTTGACGTTTTTTTTAAATCATTTTTGCGTATGCAGCCTGAGGCTATGACGCGAATGATTACGGAAGATGTGTATGTGACGCAGAATAACTCTGTTTGACGTTTGGAACACTCATACTCAGATTTCCTTTGCAGATACCACTACGGGAATAACGCCTTACGACATGTACCCTCTTCCGTGGATACCCACTATAGGGATGAGCGAGAAAAACCTGTGATTATCTGAGCATGCTTTCGTCATCTTACAAACACGATATCACCGCGAGAGAAGTGGTGGACCGATACTTATCCTAGGGTGCTGGGCTGAAATTGCAAAAATGGCGACATCTTAGTGGCTTCATTGTACACGTTAATTACAGCAAATTCAGCCAATGTTAGCCAATCCTCATAATCTTCCTGTGTAAAGTCAACATAAATCCGTGAATATCAAGCTGCAAGTGCGTTAGGGATCTCGGTCTGCCCATCAGTTTCTAGATGTTGGGAAAATGATAACGAAAGGTCGATGTGGAGTCTAGAGCATATCGATTTCCATAATTCCGAAACAAAGAGGTTCCTACTATCTAAAGCTATGCGATCGGCTAAACCATGAGGTTTGCATACGTGTTAAATGAATTGATCTGCTAATTTTTTTGCCGTCATCGTGGTTGATGTCGCATCTTCATTAGTCTATTCACAACGACCATAATTTGGTTGATGCCATTACTGGTGACAAACGGGCTAATCATGTCGACAGATATCTCTCTCTATCTCTGAGTTGGATTTGGAAGGGGCTTTAGAGTGCCTTGATACCGAGAGTGCGGGACTGTGCCACGTTTACATCCATAGCACGCTGTAGAGAAAGTTGACCAGTCTGCATCAAGAGATGGTCAGTAATATTCTCGACTTAGAATTTCCAATAGTTTACTACGCTTTGGATGCCCCGTCTCAACTGAATTGTAAGCCGATTCAAGGAGAAGTCGCCAGAGTTTGGAATTTTCCCAGTTAGGAACAGAGAGACAATCCCGGAAATAAAGGCAACCATCCTATATTTTGTACTCAGATAAGGATAACCTCTTGGAGTGTGGGATTTCCAATGTTTTGGTCATCTCGTCTTTAATTTCCGACCAAAACGAGCTTTTCTACTTTCGTCGACATCATAACCTTCCGATCAATTATCTATTTGCTGATTTAGATAAAATTTGGATTCTATTTGCGCTGAATTGCTCTATATTTCCTTTTTCGTCTCCACCGAAAAATTCTTTTCATCTGTAGTTTCGGAATTAGGCTTGTCGCTGAATATTCCAGGGGTTTGGCATTTTATTTCGGGGTCGATACCGGATGGTTTTAATGGAACTTGGCTTTGGAATTTAGTCCGGACATCTTCGATACCTTTTTGTAAGTCCTGTGATCTCCTGGCTAAAGTATGAGGCTTTTTGCCCTGTTTAGTAGGCCGATACTTGATCTGAAAGTCAAAGTCAGAAAGGAATTCGCTCCATCGTGCTTGACGTCGGGATAGATGTTTGGTCGTCATAAAATATTCGAGATTGCAGTGATTTGTGAGGATACTAATATCGGTGGAGCCTCGAACCTCTGCCTCCCAACACTCAAACGATCGAACAATAGCTAGCAGTTGGTTGTCATATATCTCATAATTGCACCCCGCCGGGTCAAATTTCTTTGACATGAAGGCTACCGGGTGCAAGACACCGTCGTCATTTTCTTGAGACTACACTGCCGCTGTAACGTAATCAGAAGCGTCAGTCTCAAGGTAAATCTTCCGATTACTGTCAAAGTGCCTCAAAACTGGAGCATTTGTGAAAGATGCCTTCAATGTTCTGAATGCAGACTGGCACGAGTCTGTGTTATGGTTATGAGCTGGCGGAGGCCGGGATGTTGGATACCGGATCTGTTGCAGTATACACAGAAGATGGCGTATACTAATGATGGCAGTATACACAGAGGATGGTGTATACTGATGATGAGAATAGATATAGAATGAATACTGAATGTGTATTGTAATTATGGACAATCTATCTAGAGATATAACATGAGGAAAAGATATCTTTTATACAAGAGGTGTGTATTAGCACAGTGGTCCCTTGTTTCCATAATTAGATCATGGAGTCTTCTAGTATCAACTTGTATCTTTGGGATCAAAGCTTCTACCAAGTTCCCCAGTGTTCCACCATTGCCAAATACGACAGTATGCTTTATTCATCTGATGATCCTCATAGTCTCAGCCGAGGCAGCACAACAGTCTGACCATAAAAATCTTGCGTCCTTTTTAGTTAGAGCTACCAGAGGTTTAGCGATTAGAGAAAATTTATTGATAACCCTTGGGTAAGAATTAGAGAATCCGAGGAAAGCTTGTAAATATTTTATGTTAGGAGGATACCAATCAACGATACATTTGTCCTTTTCAGGATTCATTTTTCCTCCTATATTTGATATAATAATCCCCAAGTATTTGACCTCATGAACCTCAAACTCACATTTCTTGATGTCTAGTTGAAGGCTCATTCCCCGAAGAGCTTCAAGTACTAGATTTACGCGTCGGCGATGTTCACTTAGGTTATCTAAGTAAATTAGTATATCGTATATATATACGCTGAACAAAAGATATCGAGGTACTGCCGTAAAATTTCGTTGATTCGGGCCTAGAAAGTCGCTGGAGTATTACATATGCCAAAAGACATGACAGGGCTCTCAAATAAACCATATCGAGAATTGAAAGTTGTGTGCCATTCCTGCCCCTCTTTCATTCGAGCACAGTTGAAGGCTGAGGTGATATCAAGCTTCGTAAAGAGCTAAAATTTGCTCAATTGAGTAAGTGTCTCTCGAATTAATTAGAGAGGATGTATATTTTTAATTGTAATTGCATTTAGCGCTCAGTAGTCGACACAGAATCTTAGACCTCCCCTTGGTTTTTTGGCAAACAAAACCGGAGAAACAGTGGGTGAAGTGCTGGAGCGAATGATCCCTTTTCTCAGATTTTCGTCCGAAAATTTTCTTAAAACAGGGAGTTCATCTGTCGACATACCATGTAGTAGACCAGATGGCGGGATAGTGTTACGGGTTGACCGTATTGTGGCTTAGGCGGGCACCTAAGCGAGATTAGAGGCGGTTACATCATTTCTATTTATGCGAATGACGAGATGGGGAGATATCTTAGATTACGTCTGAATGAGAATGAGATGACGTCTGTTTAAGGGATTATCTGATATTCAGGAAAAGGGTAAGTTAGAAAGGAGTATAAGTAATCATCGTTGGTAGCAGTGTTTTCCTTTCTTCCTTGATTAGTTCAATAAATCGAATTCTATCACAACCTGCTTGGTTCCATCACAGATAGTGCC
Source organism: Podosphaera xanthii (assembly GCA_028751805.1). Classification (NCBI taxonomy): domain Eukaryota; kingdom Fungi; phylum Ascomycota; class Leotiomycetes; order Helotiales; family Erysiphaceae; genus Podosphaera; species Podosphaera xanthii. The sequence continues at coordinate 7,725,895 of JAPWIX010000007.1, forward strand.
TGGCTTCAGATCGATCTTGTGGTCGCATTCTCAATGAGGCGGCAATATTTCAGCTGCCTTGGTGTCAAATAAATCAAGGAATTGATGAAAGTGAGGAGAGAGCTTTGCTCTTGGGTGGATGCTAACTTTCGGGTTGAGCGCAATTTTAATATTGTGAAGTGTAGCTCCTGTGCAGTGTAAATCTTTGGCAAGGTTGCGCCTCTGATGATCTTCATTTGTAAAACCATAAGATTTTCTGGTTAATCCCATGTCAATATCTTGAAAACTTGCGCTCAATATTCGTATTTCCTTCAGTTTGGCTAATGACGTACCAAATATCGTCTTCTAATAGATTTCGTTGTCTTGGACGTATTTTGCGAACAGCCTCCGTCCACGAGTACCAAGAAACATTTTCAATGAAGGTGCTCAGCGTCGTTTACTGGGTTATCACCATGCTGCTAATGTCCTTAGGCGTTCGAAAAGGAGGCCATCTGATTTTTTTCTACGGCCCTAGCAAGGCAACGTTGCTGTAGGATGGTCTCATCGACGATGATCGTTGGTAAACTTTGTAACTGTTGGTTTAACTACTAGGTTCTGGGATTCGAATCCGAGGGGGAAGGTAATCAGTATATATTTTCTGTGTGTTCTTCTATATAGGTCAAATGAGTACTACTATACAAAACACGATATGCACTTGTTACGTCATTAGTTCCCTAGCTTCATATTCACGTGACGCATGTCACAATAGCATTCATGGCTGTGACAGTAACTAAATATGATGAATACAATCATCTTCAACTCTTGTATATCTGTTAAGTCTAAAGAGTTTGGCAACTATTCAAAAGAGGAAACCAGTCTTGAGTCAGCCAGTCATGTAATCACATAGCTAATTGATTTCTCCCAGAACTAGGAAAAGCCTGGCAGAAATGCATAAGCCCCATTCGCTGATTCAATTTGTTGCCTTCTATCTTAATCATCCAGATAATGACTGTCTTTTCCTCCTCATACACCTGATTTTGGGTCCTATTTACAGTTATCAATTGAGTTTTACAAAGTGTCATATGCCTTCACTTTGGTCATGACGTCTGCGGGATTACTTTCACCTTTGATCCATAGAATCTCAATTGTTTCACATCTTTCGTATGGTTACCACAAATAAAGCAAATCGACCATGAACAGTATTTATCTTGTGTCAAATTTTACAAGGCAATCATTGAGAAACTGTGAGTCGATTCACATGGCTAGTGGGACAATTTTGTTAAAATTTTAAATTAGCGTAGTTTTTATCGCATAGGGGTATTAAATCCGTATATTTAGGGGTAAATTTTTGACACTTTTAAAGAGCTTGTTATCCTGCAATATTTGACCGATTGCCAATGTAGAATGTTTGCATTGCAATAGGCATCAGCAAGTATGATAACATATCCAATTTTTAATGAGCAGTCTTTATCTTTGGCCAAAGACAAGTCTGTGAGGGCAAAATTAATTGCCAGCTTTTGTCAAATTCAAAAATTTTGAGACCATTTCCTTAATTCAACTATTTGTGGCACTTGTTTAGAAACTGAGCATCTTGCTATGGGGGTTGGGTAAGATAAAGAAAATGCTGCTATGAGCTAAGATGCAGAATCACTGTAAGCTCCAAGAGTACGTTGTGCGTTGTATTAATCTTTATTAAGAATAGTACACCACCAGGGCAGAGTATATTCAGAGGGATGATTGCAGGCAGAATACTGATCTATTGTTAAGCTCACGGGTATCGAATATATATCTTATTTACAACGTGAAAGGAAGACTCCTATTGATATGGAAACATAAAGCAACGTGTCATCACTTCTCGACCCCTGCTATGTAACTAGCCTGATGTAGCTAGATGACGCTCTAGCAATCAACTAGCCGGATATGGACTGTACGCAAGGCTTCGTGTATTCCTCAACACTCCCCCTCTGGCCATATCCACTTTGGCCTGTCATTAGCTTCACTAGTGATCGTATTTTCAAATCGTCTTAGAGCTGCCACTTGCTGCTCATTGATCAATCATTCCCAGTTGTGACTTGAACCTCTCAAATGCAACTCTCTGCAAAGGCTTCGTCATCCCATCTGCTATCATATCTGCTGTAGGAATGAATGTCACTTTTAGCCGTTGTTTTCCATCAAGATCCCGGATAAAGTGGTATCCTACGTCAATATGTTTCGATCGCTCATTGAGGTGAGCATTCTTAACCAATGATAACGCCCCTTGGTTATCTCCAAACATCTGAACAGTTTGATTGTTCTCTCCGATAAATTGTGGAAATCCCATGTCTCTAAAAAGCTGCGAAATCCATAGCCCTTGTTTTGTGCAAGACGCTAGTGCAATGTATTCAGCTTCGCAACTTGACGTAGATACAGCCCTCTGCTTTTTGCTTGACCACGAAATGGGGCCTCCATAAAACATTGCTACACTGCCTGAGAAGCTTTTACGATCAGTTCTATCACTAGCCCAATCGGCATCCGAATAAACTTTGAGCCATTTCTGGTGTACTCCCCCTGGACCAAAGTTTATTCTATGGTTAACAGTAGATTTCAAATACCGCATAACTGCCTTCAGTGCGTGACCATGAAATTCTACAGGGTCGCTCATATACTGACTTAATTTCCCCAGAACAAAAGCTATGTCCGGCCTGGTAAATGTCATCGCATACATTAAGCTTCCGATGGTCTGTTGATATCTCGTAATTTCGATTCGTGTGTCTCCTGGGAGTGCTGGGCGGAGAGAGTCATAGTTTGTCGCAGGAATCTTTCGAGCAGTCGCTTTTGCGGCCGTAACACCGTAACGGTCTAGAACATTTGTTAGGTACTGCTGTTGATCTATTTGCAGTGTGCGGCTCTTTCTGTTTCTAGTTATTCTTGCGCCGAGGATCTTTTGTATCTCACCCAGGTTTTTGGTTTTAAACCTAGCAGAAAGTTTGCCATAAAACCAGTCAATTTGATTTCGCGTATTTGCTGCAGCAATTAGATCATCTACATAGACTAGCAGTTTTAGATTTCGCTGCGGATGAACAAATAGGCAGGGCTCTGCACGACTTTGATCAAAACCCCAATTAATAAGTTCCCCCTTAATTAAGATGTTCCAATCGCGCGCAGACTGTTTTAATCCGTACAAGCTTCGTAAAGCTTTCCAACCATAGCCTTTTTTTAGTGAAATTCCCTGAGGTGGTTTAATGAAGATATCTTCCTTTAGATGAGATTCAGTAAATGCATTTTTGATATCAAAGTGAAAACATTCAAGGTCTAGCACCGATACCCCTGCAAGGAACAGTCGTAAAGTGTCCATTCTCACAGTTGGTGCAAAAGTTTCTGAAAAATCTTGTCCATATATTTGGGTAAATCCTCTTGCTACAAGTCGAGCCTTAAAGCGTTCAATAGAGCCATCAGCACACGTTTTGATATCAAAGACCCATTTGCTTGAAACAAGGTTGGCATCTTCAGGTGCAATTACTTCTTTAAAAGTGCCATTTGCTTGTAATGCTAACATTTCAGCGGTCATGGCAGCCTTCCATTGATCAGCTTCGGGGCAAGTTACAGCTTGTTTGTAAGTTAGGGGAATTGATATGCCACATTTAACGTCAGCTGGATATGCAGATTCGAAATCTGACCCAAGAACCTCATGGAAGTTTTCAAGGTCGTCTTCATCATGGTGTGCTTGAGGTAGAAGTGCCCGCGCCATTTTTCGAGGTAGGTCATCGTCACCATCATCATCGTAATCTGAGGTGGATCTTTTTCTCTTTTCTTGCATTTTGGTCTGGGATCGAGTTTGAGCTCTCGTTTTTGGCTGTGTCGATACTTTGGTGGGTAGCGGAGTTAAAGAATTTCCTTGATTTCTACACTTCGAGATGTCTGTTTGGGATTTATTATTTCCATTAAGGTCGTTAAGTTCGTTAGATTCGTTAGATTCGTTAAATTCGTTAGATACGTTAAATTCGTTAGATATATTAGATTCATTAAGTTGATTAGATTCGTTAAATTCGTTACGTTCGTCAGCTTTAGTAGGATCGTTAGATTCAATATTTCCTTCTTTTTGCTGGTCTTTAGTTGAAATTTGTCTCGATACTCTGCTCGGCTTGGAATTTATTGGAGCTTCATCAATCTGCATAGCATCTGAATCCTGTTTCTTAGGTCGACCAACAGATTTTCTGACTGGTGCCACATTTTTCGTGCCTTGTGGGCCAGTCGGACCTCGAAGTTTTAAGTCGATTGTTCCACCTCTTACTTTCTCGTCAATCTCAACTCGACTAGATAATATCGTGTACCCATGTTCTGGACTATAAACTTTTAGATGTCGAGTTGTATTTGAAGAGTAACCCATGAAAACTCCAACCCTACCAGGATTGACAAGTTTATCCGTGCGTTGACCCTTAGGGATTGCTTTTCTATCAAGGTAAAAATAACATTTGCTCCCCCATTTACGTATATGGTCAATGGAAGGAAATTTCCCATTGTAAGCTTCCATGGGGCTCATTCGTTTTCTGGTGAATCTATCTGACGACGGGACCTTTGGACCTGAATCCGTTCGGTTACGCATGTAAGAATCTGCTTCGGCCGCCTCCCAAAATTCAATGGGAAGGTCGGCTTCACGTAGCATAGCTCTAACATCTGCATTTACAGTCTGAATGTTTCGTTCTGCAGGGCCATTTTAGTGGGAAGAAACGATAGTTGTTGTTTGAGCTTCAGTGCCATCTGCGATCTCCCAGCCTTTGATAGCCTTTAGTAGTTCAGGAGCATTGTCAGAGCGAGCACTTTTGACTTGATTTCCAGTTTTCTTTTCGACTTTAACTTTCCAAGCTATTAGAGCTGTACAAGCTTCAACCTTCGTCTTGATTGGAATAACCCAATCGCGCCTGGAAAATATATCTACAATTAATAAGTACCAAGAGTTTCTGCGTATTGAAACTGGAAAGGGACCAGCGACATCGCATTGGATTCTTCCTAATAAAGTCTTTTCCCCTGGACTAAGCGTTTTGGGAATTTGATTTCTCATCTTTGCTATCTTGTAAGTTTCGCATAGCTCCAAATTAGAAGGAACCTTGATTGGAGTTTTCAATGTGGTGACTTTATGCAAGTTTCGGATTTTCTTCGGGTTAAGATGTGCAAATCGTTTGTGATATTTGAGATATCTTTCCTTCTCGCTTTCCTTAAGTGCGCCATCTGATTCACCATCGGAATCAATTGTATTTCCATTTGTAGAAGCAATCATAGCCTTCTCATGGTCTAGGGCTAGTGACTGAGTCTTTTTAATTTGTGTAGATTGGCTAGACTTCGTAAAACTTTCATCGACATGAGTCACGATGTAAAGACCATTTTCTTGCGTTGCGGTGACAACAATATTTGTCTTTTTTCTAAAATACATATGAAACTCGTCAAAGTTTGCCCGAAGATTTAATGGTTTTTGGCATAAACGTCTTGCCGATACTAAGTTGACTCCAATTCCTGGTACATATAACACGTCATGCAAAATCATGCAAGAACCATCTCGACACTCCAGTATAGCATCTCCTTTGTGGCTTGCCTCGAGCTCTCCTCCTCCAACTTGCACTCGCCGACGAGGAATAGGAGTTAAGAATCTGAATAAAGATGGCTGGTCAGACATGTGCGAAGAAGCCCCCGTGTCGGCGGGCCAGACGGAAGGAGAAGCCTTACTTAATTGTTCCTTAGACAAGCAACAGACTTCATGAGCCGCAATATCTGAGTCTCCTTCAGAAGAAGAGGCAGATGAAGTTTCAGCGTCGCTCCCAAGTTCGTGCGCGGGGTCTGCTTTTGAATTTTTGAATTTGGAGCGGGGCTTTGTTTCGTCATCAGAGCCCCCACGAGGTCGTTCGGATCGATGCTTTCGGTTATATTTGATTTCAGTACGGTACTCATGGTATCTCTTGACCAAAGCTTGAGCATGTTCTAATTCAGGATACCTCGACATGAAATGCTTTTGGCCACAGAGATGACAGTCAATACGGGTTGAGCCCGATCCTCGGCTTGGACCTTTAAAAGCTCTGGAATAATTGGCATGATCGTCAAATGACCCAGTGGATTGTTCAACTTTCGGAGTACGTTGAACACGTGTTTCTTGTTCCACTTCATAAAGAAGCCGAAGTTTATCAGACAGATCCATGCTCAAGTGAACACGAATACTATCTGTTGTCGCCTTATAGACTGGGGGTAATGATTTCGTCAGAATAAGGTAGAGTGATTTATCTGGGAAGGTGTTTCTCATGTCCTGATCTGCAGAAATCAATTTTCTTCTGTACTCCTTTAATTTATCCCAGTTCGAGTAAACTCCTAAGGTCGAATCAAACTTAAATGAAATTATCATGGACATATACTCATTGGCTGTGGATTCACTAGTCTTGGAGTATTTTGTTTTCAAAGCGTTCCAAACTCCTCTTGCCGTCTCGTGCTCGTCGACTAATGAATGATCTTCAATGATAAGACACTCCAGCATATATTTAAGCGCTGATGCCTGGGCTTTCGTATATTCCTTCTTCTTCTCGATGTTCCACGTTTGTCCAAGTGCTTCAAAACTATTGGCAAGTTGATCTATCTCGGGATCACCATTGGCTTCTTGTCCGGTAGGCTTTAGCTTAGGTTTGATGCTGCCTTCAACTCTGGTGATTAATGCATACTCACTCATTGTATTTTCGATAGTGAAATAAACATCTTTTGACTGAAGTTTCAGCTTCATGCGTCTGAACCAAGATTCGTGATTATCTTGCGTTAAATTTTCGAGCGCATTGTATTTTCCCTTGCCATCTTCCATCTTTTTTTTTTTTTTTTTTTAATAATTAAACGATAGTTGTGCTAAGTCTCGTCTAGTACAACAAATTCTTTCAAACGCTACTCCAATCGTCGAGCAACGGAGCCGGTCGTGCTCAATCTCATGATCAAAAATAGACACTATACCAGTCGTTGTATAGCGGGGCCAGTCGTGCTCAACAATATTCTTGGCAAACCGAGTCTCATAACCTATTAAGAATAGTACACCACCAGGGCAGTGTATATTCGGAGGGATGATTGCAGGCAGAATACTGATCTATTGTTAAGCTCACGGGTATCAAATATATATCTTATTTACAATGTGAAAGGAAGACTCCTATTGATATGGAAACATAAAGCAACGTGTCATCACTTCTCGACCCCTGCTATGTAACTAGCCTGATGTAGCTAGATGACGCTCTAGCAATCAACTAGCCGGATATGGACTGTACGCAAGGCTTCGTGTATTCCTCAACAATCTTTACTAAATTTCCTTGATACGAGTTTGATCTTTTGAACTTTTCGTTCTTGAGTGATCATAAAGCTATGAGAATTGTACACTATATTGTTAAAGCTTTTAAAATAAAAAGCATGTGTGAGTAAAACTCAGGCAGCAGTCCAACGCTATGGGGTCTACACCACTGTTCATAAGGTAAAAGCTCATTGTTCCTGTATCCGGCAACTATAGTGGGCTGTTTCATTTGTCGCTTGTATCCACGTATATTGGATTATGTAAGACGTGGTTAGTGCAACTTTAAATTAACTCATAGATTAATTTGGATAGGAGATAGATAGATTTATATATTTTTTGATATCGTACTTATTATACAATTACATTCCACCCGATATAGTTATACCAACAGCGTGTTTCATTCTTACCTTTCACATGTTTTAGAAATGAGCCCAACTGTGTTGAGCAATTTCGCTTCAATTTCTACAAATTCAGAGGTTGCAGCAATTAAGGAATTATCATTTTGGGGACAGATGACAACTGACATATCATTTTTAAAAAAGAAACACCCTTCAAATATAGAGCGAATCATACTCAATCACTCATTATGGTGTGTGTGGTATATTTTGAGTTAATGGGTAACTGATTCAGAGGTGCTGTAAAGTGACAAGACAACTTTTAGGATGGTAAGTTTCGGTAGATACATTTCAGCGGGTGTCTTGAGATAAATATTTCCGGCAAGTTTGGAGTTTGATTGGGTACAGACCTAAGACATACCTTCAGTATATGAGGAAAAGTTAAAAATGATGGGGAGAATATGAATGAATCTCTGACTTGCATGTTACATTATGGATGCCTGGGCGAGTATATTTTCCTTATCAAGATCATTCAAAAACTGAATTACGGGGCGTAGTTTTTGAAACACTCTTCGGTTTCTTTCATTTTTAATTTGATCCACAAATTAGCTTCCAAAGATACGTGCTTTAGTAGGAACATTTTTTGAAAAAAGCTTAACTATCCCTTTTTCGAGTAGGCCGTTTAGTTCTACCATTGGTAATTTTTTAAATCCTGGCTCAAAAAAAGAAAGTTCGATATCAGAAATATCATAGCGCCTAGATAGACCTAATTTGCGGCTAGGATTATACTGTAGTTCATGATAGGGCCATGATTTGAAGATTCAGTAAGAGCGGCTAAATGATTGCCAGGAGGAGAATGATGGATTATATTGTCAGTTGTATGGCTTTAAAAGAAAGTTTTGGCAATAGTTGCTTGAATGGTGTTGAGCTATTGGGTAATTGAACATGGTACTTTTCGTCTCTAATAGCCAGCAGCTTATAAGGACTCTTCCAATTCTTCTCGTATGTCCAATATACTAAAGCTAATGGAATAATGGGTGTATCGTGTAGCGAAGAAGTTAGAAGTCCATTCTTTTGACGCAGTGCATCTTTTACTTTCATTTTAGAGCACAACTTGGCAACTTCGGCCATCACAGGCTTGGGCAATCTTGCTTGCTCTACTGGGGAAGGGGTGGACGTATTTTTAAGATACACGGATATGTCCCAAAGACTAGAAGTATTGGCACAAAGTTATCGTATCCAGCCGTGTCATTTACGGCTTTCACGGTCATCAAGGGTCCAATTTTTACAGTAATAGGTTGCTCTTGAAATCATCTGTTATGATTGAATAAGCTCGACGAAGTAGAGGCTGGTATCTTTCCATAAGACCTGTAAACAGTGGAAACTCGACAGTTATTTATTTCCCTTAAATAGCTAGATTCGAGGCATTTCCTCTAAATTCCAAACTGTCTAAATTGGTGCCGGTATCGTGGATAGTTCTTTCGGATAGATCAGGATAAAATTTTGTCTGGCTCAATCTTAAAGTATCTGAGGTGTGAGGCACCGTCCCATGTTTAGGCCAGAGAGCAGCTTAAAATAAAGCACCTGCATCAGCTACTTGCAAACCCGGATTGCCATTGATATACATACATACCACGTGTCATAGTCTAGACAAGAGCGCTTGCGTAGCTAAATGAATAGAGATAGTCTATATTCTATCTGAAGAGAAAGTAATCTATCTCGTAGACCTACATATATACATAGCTTCACTCCTCGTAGATATTGCCATAGCCCTAAAATCAATGAGGGTTCCTGAAATAGAGGTTTGCCACGGAGCAGAAAGTTGCCGCATGCCAGAAAGCTCTTATGTCTTAGCTCCATGATCCATCTATTTAGGGAATCCTAATATAGATTATTCCATGATGTACAGGAACCACTACCTCTATTTGCCAGTGCACAATGCACTACCCCTATTACGCCTGTGCACGCCTATGTTTGACATAGGCTACAGGAATAATCTAGCTTACCAGCTGTTACACCACGTCAATGAACGTTGATTGATTCCAATACAAAATATCCTTGAGAACAAGCTGAGACCTGTTTTTTTTTTAATTGTCAGGTCCCGGGCCAAGCCCTACATATCCTATAGATCTGGGACCAGTGGAGCCGATTAGAATCAAGTCTAAGACCTGCCCAACTCGTTCGCACCGCGTGAACCACTACGAAAAGGTAGAAGTTACAAATACACATGTGAAAAGAAAAGCCTTCTAAACGCTAACTTAAAATATAGAAGATCTCATAAACTTGGTCCAGAATTAGAACTCCTCGCCCGTTTCCTTTCCCGTCACATCTTCCAAGTGACAAATTCCACTTCATCTCCGCTGAGAGCAATAGATAAGCTCGTAGATAAACCCTTCCCATCAGCCGGTTCCCTACATTTGGTTCTTAAAGTCAAGATAGACCTCGTTCAGAGCTGCTACCTCTCATATTTCCTCTTTAGAGTCTAAGGCCCCAGAGTCCGTTCCTTCCTCCATCTGAACATCCTTCGAAGCGGCGTCGGCTGCCAATTCAGCTCTTTCTACAGCTGCCTTTGACCGGGCAACTGGGGCATACTCATTCCGTCCATAATGGCGGAACTCGACGAGTTGCTCTTTGGTTACCGGACCGGTCCTCGTGGGTCGAGCCAGACAGTTCCGGCTTTCCGATCGGTGAGGTCTTCCACAATTTCGACATCTGGTGGGGGCCTGGCACTCCATGGCAGAGTGCTTTGTTGAGCCGCAGTTCCAGCAAGCCGGAGCGCCGGAGCAACCACGTGTGCCGTAGAAGCCGAGACAGCGTTTGCACTGCTCAATTTCTCTTCGAGGTCGGAAGGTTGAGGCCGTTCCAAACTCGTAGAAAAGTCGAAATCCAGGCCTTAGTGCAGTTTCCCGAGTGAAGAGGGCCTGCCAGTTCAGGTGTTTCGCACCAGATTTTGTTGCACCGTGTGGCCGCACCTGAATGAGGACCGTGCCGGTGATACGGAAAATTTTGTCTGCGACCATTTGTGTCGTCTTAAATATCGTTCCGTATGCATACTTAATTAACACTGGTACAGTGGCAATCCGTAGAGCAACCAGGGTTGGAAGCTTGCTCCAGTTTGAAGTTTTCAACTCCCCCATCAGCTTTATCCAGTAGCTTCTGGCGGGTTTCGTCGTCTTTTGCATTTATAGCAAATCCAGTTTTGACTCGCTGAATCAATTTAATGTTGTCAACTGAGCAACTTAGAGATTTGGTCACTGCGCTCTGTACTCAACAGAGTGATAGTGACCTCCATTCGGAATCGCTTTCTAAGCGAACAAAGAGGCGTTTGTCCACTTTAGAAATTGGTTTCTTCTTCATTTTCGGTGCTAAGGAGCAGCTTTTTGTTTTGTAGGGCCTGGATTATTCTTGAGACCTTTTTTGGCTACCATAGCCCAGGTGCTTTTAATGGCCTGAGCTTTTGGTGTTTCGGGAATTAGTACCCTTTGTTCTGGTGCCCTTGCCGAGAGAGGAATGGCTGGGTGGGCTGGGAGAGTTGGTGGTGCTGGTGATGCTGTCGATTTCGTCCCCAGGTCGGTGCGTGCAAACTGAGCTATGGCAGCTCGTAAGTAGACTTTGAGAGCGTCTACAAATTCCTTGTTTCCACCTATCGAGAGAGGTGAAAGTGTTGCTTCGACACCGTTTATTGAGGTGCAGCAAAGCAAGAGACGTGACTTGTTTCTTGCTCCTCCGGTCGGATCCAAGAAACATTCGTGGCGACTGCGGATCTAGACGACTCTTCTCAAGCGACTACTTTTTCTTTCTTCGAGCTGGAGGCCTCTGGGACCTGCTCGGCGATTTTCGTGATCTCGGAGACAGGATTTGTCGATCCGGTAGGCTCAGCATCGATCATTTCGGCGTCAGGGAAGTTGGGGTACTTCCTGGGGCAACAGCTCTCTACCGCAGTTATGCTTTTTAGCTTCTGCGTGAGGACTGGTATTGTTGGGCACAATTTTGTCCGTTCTTTGCCACTGGCAGTCGGCGTCGGTTGACGCTTTGTCCTCACCGCGCCCACCTTAAGAAGGCAGACAGTGGTTTACAACGAGAAAATAGAAGCGCAGAAATGATTTATGAGGGGATAGAAGGTAACAACAGGCATTTGGGGATTTTTTCTCGAGGTATTTGTTTGTTTTTTTTTTTTTAAGTCCCGGGCCGAGCCCTTCGTATCCGAGGATCTGAGACTGGTGGAGCCGGCTAGGATCATATCTTAAACATGCCCAACTCGTTCGCACAGTACAATCTCGCTTTAACAATGTGGGGCAAAACTTAAACAAGGGTTCTTATTGGCCAATTCAATTGAATCCTCCAATCGGGAGCCTTGGTTAAGTTTTGCCCCACAATGTTATAGTGAGATCGTTCTGTGTAGTCGTTCTTCTCTAACTCGATAGTGGGTCCCGGTATAAGTGTTGAAAATATTCATTGTAACTAGGACTTTCATATTTGCAACACTTACCCTTACAGATCATTTTGAATGCAGGGGTAAGTATTGCAAATGTAAATGGTTGAATTTCAATGAATATTTTCAACGCTTATACCGGGACCCACTATCGAGTTATAGAGGGACAACTGTAGTAAATTTGTGGTGGGGCATAGCCCCTCGCAGGCGACGCAGTTGATGAGCGTGTCTTCTGCAGTGGATAAAGTGAGTAGGAGTGGTCTCCTCTCCGTACGAACATTCCATAGTAGCCTGCATGTTGTTAAATCGCCGGTGGTGTGCTGCAAAGTTTCCGTGATCCGAACGAGCCGCAATAAGCTCAGGCAACAGCCGTCGAGGGAGAGTCAGTTCTGGTGGTTTACGTCTCCGCATCTGGAGTTCTAGTTCGCGGTATCGCTGCGGACAGTATTCATCCCAGAGACTATTAAGCAGGTCTTGTCGTCTCTGGTTCATCATCCGATGAAGGTAGGCTAGGGTGATCGTTTCTGGCTGTGAGTTCTGATCTGGTAGTCCTCATAATGCAGCCCTAGCTGCGGCGTCTGCCTCCTCGTTTCCCACGATCCCTGAGTGACCCGGCACCCATTTCATCTGCACTCTTCCAGGTTCCTGTTTTGTTAAAGTCCGAAATGCTCGGACATCTCCAATGCTTGATGTTGTGCACCCTGTCAAGAATGCTTTTCTAGCTTGTAGGCTGTCCACTATCACATTGACTTTTTGAGTCCTACTCTCAGACCCCCAACGTTCTACCTCCAAGATCCTGAACGCTGCCTCAAGAGCCTTTCTTGCCACCCTCATCTCTGCATCGAGTACCTCGCCCCCGTGCATGATGCCACTTTTTCTCGAAAGGGTCATTCCTCTTTTCAAGACAAACGACCATGAGGATCGTCCGTGTCCTACTGAAGACCCATTCGGGTAGGCGCAGATCACTGTACTGGGTAGGTTATTGATCCAGCGTTTGCTGGTTTCGAGGTCTTTTTCTTCCGTGCCGAGCTTCTCAAGGTAGATCGGCTCGGGTAAGGGTGCAGCTGGCTCGGCTTCGGGGAGCTGTCGATAAGCCCGCTGAACACGAGATATCTGGAGCTCAGGCCGCGCAGTTTTCTTATGTTTCTTTTTATACTTTTTGGTTTCGTCATTGGGACAGATCGCGGCACGAGTTCTCAAAGGATGCCGATCATCAAGCGACTTGAGCCTGGCAGCAAGTCGTAGTCGATGTCCCTCCAGGAGGTACTTTGCTGGTGGTATTCCTCCTTCTCGGTGCAGAACTACAATTGGCGTTGTTCTGATGACCGGAAGAGCGGCGCGTAGGCCCATCAAAGTGGCCCTACCGATCATTCTGCAAATATTAGTAGTCTGGGGCGTGACCATTCCTCGTACTGTCGGACGTCTTAGGTCAGGCCTCCATACCTCGGAACCGTAGGTGGCAATAGGCACGATACATGTGTCTACCGCTCTTATCAACGCTTTGGGTGCAGCTCCTCTGTAGGTTGAATTAAAGCGTCGCATATACTGGGCTGCTTTAATCGCCTTTCCACAACATATTTTAACATGGTGCTTGAAATTGAGGCGGGGATCAAGATGGACTCCTAGTCAGCGAATATTCTCGGCTGGTTCGATTAACATGCCATTGACGTGCACGCCTACTGCCGTCTCCCGTCGTCTGCCGGGGAATTGGACGACCTCGGATTTCGCGATATCGAAGGTGCCAGCGTTGTTCCGTGCCCACTCAAGAAAATGGTCAGCCTTGGACTGTGTTGCGGTAGCCGAATCGATGATTGTGGGGCCAAAGCCAAGGATTCCAATGTCATCGGCGTAGCTAAACCTCAGATTAGAATTTCCTCTGCGCATTGGTTCCGCCATGTACAGGAGGAAAAGTAAAGGTGATATTGGCGATCCCTGAGGAACCCCACAAGTTAACTCCCTTTCTGTGGTTACTCCCTTAGTGTGTCGGACTTGGACCCGTCTGTTAGCCAGAAATGAGCTCGTCCAACGCAGAATTGATTCCGGCCAACCTTGTGATTGCATCCTCTTCACCAGGCAGCTGTGGAGTGTTGGAAATACATGACAAGCCTCCTGCATTTTCTTGGTGATTCCCAACGAGAACGACATTAAACCTGAGTACGTCCTTAGGTTTATTAGATGTCATGAGTCGGAATGGTATTGCTCTTATTTGATTATGGCTTATGACTCGATTATGCGTATCAGGATATTAATTGATACTTGGGATCACTATTGTATCATGCTGCAATTAGGGATGATGTTGGGAGGAACTCTGTATATTAGTCCTTTCCCCTCTGTAATGGCCCGGTACGGTTTTACAGGATAAAATGAAAATACTTTATATGAAAAGATTATATTTCCAACATGGAGTACCGCGTCAAAGGCACCTTGAATATCGAGGGTTACAAATGTCGCAGCTCACCCTTGAGAGCTGGCCTCTTCGATGTCGTGGACGACGCAGGAAACGAGGTCCGTCGCGGATCGCTTCGGAAGTGCACCAAATTGTTGTTGGCCGACCACATCATAGTTAACTGTAAGGTGCGCCATACGTTTGGCTAGAAGCCTTTCCAACCCTTTGCCTAAACATGAAAGTAAGGTAATTGGCCTCCAGCCCTTGATCGTCGTGAGATCTCGATTTGGTTTTTGGAGGAGTATTACTTCTGCTAGCTTGAAGTAGTTTGGGTGTATACTTAGCCGAATGCAAGCCCTAAAAAGATGTGTAACATACGGACCGATCATCTTCCAGCATGCTTCGAGTAATTCAACTGTGACCCCATCTGCTCTAGGTGCTGTTTTTCTGCAGCCAATTGTGCATGTGCGGATAGTTTCATCTGTGATGTCGTCGTCCCTTGGTATCCAATTGTCACTGGAAATAGTAAATGACGGGATATCGTCCGTTGACTGGTGGCGTGCAAGAAGGCTATCGCGAAGGATTGTTGCTCGCTCGGCTGGATCCGTGATGAGAATTCCTTCGTGAGTGAGCGGAGGAGGAATTTTGGCCTGCCGAGGATTGGCTGCACGCATCAACTTAAAGATATCTGCTGCCATAGTCATTGCTTCAACTTGTTGTGTGCAATGCTCTTTCTTGGCTGCTGAAATAGTCGCTCGCAGCTTCTTTGCACAGGCTGCCCTCTTGGTAAGTGACATTGCTTCTCGGTAATCGTTTTGTGCAGATCTGCACTGGGAAGTCCACCAAGGGGTGGACTTGCCCCTGCCCTTTCTTATCTGGGTTCCTGTCGCTTTGATGCCATTTGAGAGGTGTATACAAAGGTCCTGTGCGTACACTTCTACCTTCTCTATTGTATCTAGTGTAGGAGGCGGATGGACTCATTTTGCAATAACCCGAGCAAAGTTTGGCAGGTTCCCTCGATGCACTCTAATCTTTGGTGGTCCGGGGTCTAAGATAGCCGTCGCAATTAGTACTTGCCCAATGATCGGAAGGTGATCACTAGTCACGCACTCGCTACGGTCGACCCATGCTATGGTACCATTAATGTTAGTCAATGCTAGGTCCAGCGTGTTACCTGCCCGGTGTGTTGGCTCCCCAATGATGAGGCAAGTAAGGTTGTGTCTTTCTGCCCACATCTCTATTTCTTCC
Source organism: Podosphaera xanthii (assembly GCA_028751805.1). Lineage (NCBI taxonomy): Eukaryota > Fungi > Ascomycota > Leotiomycetes > Helotiales > Erysiphaceae > Podosphaera > Podosphaera xanthii. The sequence goes on from JAPWIX010000007.1 coordinate 7,741,530, forward strand.
CCTTGTCCATGTTGGTGTGAAGCCCCTGGCTGCAAGGCCTCGTGGACAGCGTTAAAATCACCTATTGCTACTGACTTTGTGTCTGGTGTCCAATTGACAAGTGGTAGGAGAGATGTTGTGTCGCTTGGTGCCTTGTAAACGTTAAAGAATGTAATTCCGTTGACCACTACCCAACAGTAGTCGGCTGTTAGTGATGTACAAGGGAATATCTGTATAGCTGATTTTATTTGCTTGCTCTTCCTTATGTACGTCACAGCCCTAGGTCTTACGTCGACTCCGCCATGAGGTATATGACAGATGTATCCCGGGTGTGACTTGGTTGTCTTTGTGCGTTTCTACCGCAAAGGCTCCTGTATTAACACAACGTCTACGCCTAGCTCGTAAGCTCGGGAAAGCACGATGTCGTGTGTTTAGCCTCCTCTACCTACATTGATTGACATAAAACTCAGAGTAGGAGGGAGGTGGGAGGGGTCACTTGGAGTGCCCTTCATATTTGCTCTTCGGAGTTGGCCTCTCCAGTTAGCGCAGCGTCAGTAGAGGCTGTATCTGTCATAAGCACGTCAAACATGTTGACTGACTAGATTCCCGCGGGGCTTGATGGGGTGTGTTCCACGGCTGCTGTAGCTGCTGCTTTAGCTCGTACTACTGCTGCAAACTCACGCTGGCCGGCCCTGTCGGATAGTTACGAGTTGTTCCTCAGTGACTGGTCCAGATCGGGTTAGGCGAGCCAAGCAGTTGCAGCTGTTGGACCAATGAGGGCCCCCGCAGTTTCGGCATTTTGTGTGAGCCTTGCATTCGGCGATAGAATTTATCTTTGAGGTGCAGTTCCAGCAGGCCGGTGCACGGGAGCATCCTCGAATACCATGGAAGTCCAAGCAACGTTTGCATTGTTGCACACTCCGTTGAGGTTTATGTCGCACTGCAATTCCAGATTCGTCAAATAGGCGGAAGCCGGGTCGAGGTGCAGAGGCTTTCTCAAAATATGCCAGCCATGACTGGTAGGGGGTTCCAAGGCGACTTTTCCAGTGCGTTCGGACCTTGGAAGGGACTGTATTGGTGATCCTTGTGATTTCATCCGAGACCATTTCTTCCGTGATGTGGACTTTGCCGAGAACAGATATAATGGCTACAGGAACCGTGGAGATCCGTAAGACAACCAGATTATACGCTTTTTCCAACTTAGCTTCCAGGGGGATGAAAGCCTCCGTCGAGTCTATCAAGGTCTGGCGGGTATCAGCGTCTTTGGCACAAAGCGCGAAGCCAGTGGGGACACGATGAACGTGCTCGATAGTGGAGAGTGGGAGACCAAGATGTTGGGCCACAGCCTCTCGAACGCCTGCTGTTGAAAGTTGGCGCCAGTCGTGGCTTTTTCCGAGACGAAGAAAGATTCTCTCGTCCTGCTGGGTGGTTGCTTTGGGTTTGACCGGAGCTCGGGGTGGGTTGGTTTGCTTCGGTCGAGCGTGTCCAAGATTTGTCGAGGTAGAGGGCTTATTTTGCCCTCTTCCAGTGATTGTAGCTCATGTTGCCTTTGCCACTGGCTCTGCAACCGATGGTAGGAAGACTTGAATGGGCTGGCGGTAAGGTGAACCGGCATAGGGGTTTTCCCAAAAAGTAACGTTACTTGCTGGGCCTTGGGGTAGGGTCGGTACTGTTGATCCAGGACCAGTCGACATGTATTGAGCTATAGCAGCTCGGAGATAGACTTTCATTGAGTCTATAAATTGCTTGTTCTGGCCATTGGACAGAGAAGAGAGGGCGTTTTCTACACCAATAATAGCAGCAGTGCAAAGAGCTATATTGGAGGCCGTTTGTGATGCACGACGCTCTTCGGCTTCTAGGTAGGCGCGGAGTTCATGTAGTATAGTATTTGTCTTCGAAGGGTTCGAGCTAGACTGGGCGGTGTCTAATTTTCCTGTCGATTGCTTGGTACTACCAGTAACTATCCTTACTATCCGAGGTGTTGCAATGCGTCTTAGCGATGCCATCGTTGTGCAAATTTCTTTTGCAGATGCATTTGCCAGGCGTGTCGTATCTGTAGAAGCTGTCATTTTCCCTTTGGAGCTATTGTAGGCCCCTGGAACTTGTTGCGAGGGTTCCTTGTTCTCAGGAACTTGGTTGGTTAATCTGAGGTCTTCAACATCAGTCATTGCAGTGTCTTTAGGAGTGGTAGACTCCCCAGGAGCAGAGGCCTCAGATGCGAATACGCTTTCTAGCTTAACTAAATTACGCGCGAGGCCTTTAGATTTTGGACATGTATTTGCCCCTACTTTGCTGATAGCCGAAGAGATCGGTTTGGTAGCAATTGTGCTTTGATGATGCTTTGTCTTCTCCTGAGGTATCCTGAGGAGCCTTTCGGTGGGACACAACAAAAGATTACCAGCGTATCAATATCACTGGATTTAGAAGGGGAATGAAAGGGATAGGGCATATAGGGTATATCTCTCGACGTTTGCTTGTTTGTTTGTTTGCTTGCTTGCTTGCTTGCTTGCTTGCTTGCTTGCTTGCTTGCTTGCTTGCTTGCTTGCTTGCTTGCTTGCTTGCTTGCTTGCTTGCTTGCTTGCTTGCTTGCTTGCTTGCTTGCTTGCTTGCTTGCTTGCTTGCTTGCTTGCTTGCTTGCTTGCTTGCTTGCTTGCTTGCTTGCTTGCTTGCTTGCTTGCTTGCTTGCTTGCTTGCTTGCTTGCTTGCTTGCTTGCTTGCTTGCTTGCTTGCTTGCTTGCTTGCTTGCTTGCTTGCTTGCTAGCTTGCTTGCTTGCTTGCTTGCTTGCTTGCTTGCTTGCATGCTTGCTTGCTTGCTTGCTTGCTTGCTTGCTTGCTTGCTTGCTTGCTTGCTTGCTTGTTTGCTTGCTTGCTTGCTTGCTTGCTTGCTTGCTTGCTTGCTTGCTTGCTTGCTTGCTTGCTTGCTTGCTTGTTTGCTTGCTTGCTTGCTTGCTTGCTTGCTTGCTTGCTTGCTTGCTTGCTTGCTTGCTTGCTTGCTTGCTTGCTTGCTTGCTTGCTTGCTTGCTTGCTTGCTTGCTTGCTTGCTTGCTTGCTTGCTTGCTTGCTTGCTTGCTTGCTTGCTTGCTTGCTTGCTTGCTTGCTTGTTTGCTTGCTTGCTTGCTTGCTTGCTTGCTTGCTTGCTTGCTTGCTTGCTTGCTTGCTTGCTTGCTTGCTTGCTTGCTTGCTTGCTTGCTTGCTTGCTTGCTTGCTTGCTTGCTTGCTTGCTTGCTTGCTTGCTTGCTTGCTTGCTTGCTTGCTTGTTTGCTTGCTTGCTTGCTTGCTTGCTTGCTTGCTTGCTTGCTTGCTTGCTTGCTTGCTTGCTTGCTTGTTTGCTTGCTTGCTTGCTTGCTTGCTTGCTTGCTTGCTTGCTTGCTTGCTTGCTTGCTTGCTTGCTTGCTTGCTTGCTTGCTTGCTTGCTTGCTTGCTTGCTTGCTTGCTTGCTTGCTTGCTTGCTTGCTTGCTTGCTTGCTTGCTTGCTTGCTTGCTTGCTTGCTTGCTTGCTTGCTTGCTTGCTTGCTTGCTTGCTTGCTTGCTTGCTTGCTTGCTTGCTTGCTTGCTTGCTTGCTTGCTAGTTTGCTTGCTTGCTTGCTTGCTTGCTTGCTTGCTTGCTTGCTTGCTTGCTTGCTTGCTTGCTTGCTTGCTTGCTTGCTTGCTTGCTTGCTTGCTTGCTTGCTTGCTTGCTTGCTTGCTTGCTTGCTTGCTTGCTTGCTTGCTTGCTTGCTTGCTTGCTTGCTTGCTTGCTTGCTTGCTTGCTTGCTTGCTTGCTTGCTTGCTATTTTACGTCTAACTAAAAGAAGCCTAAACCCTTCTTCCACCCAACCGGATAAATGACGCTAGAGATGACTGCTCTAGTTGCCTGACGCACCCTGATTCTCAAACATAAGAAACGGGACCTGACCTAATTCATGGGGTCTGTGGAGGCTGGGCCGTCACTAGACTATTTGTGGGAGTACATTGAGTAAATAGCAAAAAGGTAAAACAAATTAACGCCGTGCCGCATGTAATAAACCATGAACGCCGAGTAAGCCTGCTTGAAGTAGGCGATGTCATCTTAGAACGCGTTAGAGCGATTCAATCTTGAGACTGATTAGTGAATTGTTAGAAGATTATCTGGGACAGATCTCCATGAAGAAATTTGTCTCTTTCAGCCACTTGACAAGCTTAACGACCCCTTTATAAGTATCGAAAAGAAACTTATATGTACCTAAGATTCTGGGTGCCTTTTGTGGCCTTAGAGCTGGTATTCTACATTCTAACATGTGTTTTGAAGACTTCAGTTCACCGCAGCTGCAGTGCATATTCGCTGTAGTGTGGAAAAATTGCTCATGGTAGGAGGCGAAGTCTCCATGCCCTGATCGCGCGTCGTAAATATGAGAAATAAGGACTCTAGGGAGTGATAGCTCCCTAGGGCACTGGCCTGAGATCTCAATCTTTAGGTCTCTATAGGACCGAGGAGCAGAAAGCTCCCAGTAAGATTTATACGCCTTGATTTTTGAGCTCTTGGTGGGGTTTTTGGCGGCTAATAAAGAGGGGGGAGATTGAGGAGATATTGATTTCCACAGCTTCTCTGGCAGCTGCATCTGCTTGGGAATTACCTAGGATATCTCTATGGCTGGGGATCCAATGGACTTTCACCTTTCCAGGGACGGTATGGGGGAGACGAGGGCGACGATGCCATGCAGGTGCCGAATTAGCAAATTTTGTAAATAATTTCTCGGAAGAGCAGACTGGGATCGAACCAAGTTGTCGGGCTACGTCGAGATTGTCAAGAAGAATCCAAAGATTACTGGCGAAACGGGCAGACGGAATTTGCAGCGCGACAGTAACAGCTTGCGAGGCTGCAGCGACTTCCGCGTCGAATATGCTCAGTGTTGTACTGAGAGGAATGCATTTCCGGGATACAATACGTCCTGCTTAATAGATGACCACACCTCCACCAACTCGAGGGCTGGACTCAGTCTCCCTAAGGCCTCCATCTGAGTATGCTACTAGGTCCTGAAAAGGGATACCAGCGGGAAGATGATGTGAGCATCTAGTAACTCGCTTGATGCTGGCATGCCAATTTTCTTTTACGGACCAGGGAGGATGTATGAGAGGATCTATATTTTCTGTCTTTGGGAGGTTTAAAACCCAACCTGAAAATCGGGAGACAAGTCTCTTATGTGATTGCACCCAATACATGCGACGGCGAAGTGGATGTCTTGGATCCAGGCGGTGGGTGCGCAAAGCAGCTAGGCGTGATCTTGAATCTAGCTCGATTTCTGGAGGGAATAAGCCAGACTCACGATACAGGGCAGGGACAGGAGTTGTCCGGAAGACAGGTAAGATTGCTCTGGCGCTTTTTAAAACAACTTTCTGGAGAAAAGAGAGGTGCCCTTCCATACGGTTAGAGATGGTGCGAGTTGAGGCAATGGTCTTAAAGCGACCTGGCCACCATGTCTCAGCTCCATAGTATGCAATTGGTAGCACACAAGCAGTCACGGCTTGCCGAAGGAGCCTTGGTGTGACGCCACGAATAGTGTTACCTAGACTACGTAGGGCATTTGCAACTTTCAGAGCTTTGCAAGCAAGATTGCGGACATGCTATTTAAAAGTCGGACTTTTATCGAAGTACACCCCGAGCCACCTTGTGTAGGGGCGAGACGCATCCTCAGATGTGCGAAATTCTTCATAATTAATAGAAGGGGTGGATTTAGGATCTTTATCGGCACGTCTCCTGGAGAAGTGTTGGAGTTCTGACTTTCCTGGGTCGAAAATAATGCCCTCTTCTCGGCCCCACGCTAGAGCTTCCTTTAAGGCGGCTGTCAGAAGATTACAATTATCTTGGAGGGAATTTCGCGTCTCAAGTAGTGCGATGTCATCCGCATACCAGAATCTCCGAGATATATTACCTATTTTAAAAGTAGGGGAGACGTAGAGCATGAATAAAATAGGAGAGATGGGGGATCCTTGGGGAAGCCCACAGTTGACCTGCTGCAGCGGCCAAGTCTCCCCATCTAGACGAATCTGCACTGTACGACCGGTCGCGAACAAGCTTACCCACTTAACAAGGAACTCTGGCCAACCTTGCTCTCGTAGGCGTCGGACTAGTCTACCTGGCAATACGGCGTGAAATGCGCCTTTGATGTCGAGCGTAAGCATACTGGCTGTCCACTCTTCGCCTAGGGCTCTTTCCACATCGTGTGTTAAGCAGGTTGTGAGGTCTACAGCAGATCTCCCCGGCAGTGCTCCAAATTGCTGACTAGTTAGGACCTTACTTCAAACAGCGATCTAAGCTATTCGTTTAGCTAATATTCGTTTTAATCCCTTGCCCAGTACAGAAAGAAGCGCAATTGGGCGGTATGAGCGTGGGGAGGAAGAGTCTGTCTTGTTAGGTTTAAGTAACATGACTACGATAGCTTGGTGGAGACAAAAATGGTGATATTCAAGTGAAAGGCAGCTACTGAATAGCAAGTGGATGCGATCTGCAATGAGAGGCCATGCGTGTCGGAGGATTTCGGTAGTTATCTCATCCCTATCCGGAGCTGTGTTGCCACTTCTAATTATTGAGGCTTTTATTTCTTCCATTGATATTGGAGGAAACTCAAGCGCACGTGCCGGGACCGCTGGAGCATCCATAGGAATATCCCCTGCTTCAGCGAGGTTGACGAGAAGATTTCTGGTAAGGACGTCCCTTTTTTCAGCTAAAGTAGTTGCTGGGGGATTTTCAGAAAACCTGGGGTCTTTGAGGAGATTTGACCGATAGCTAATTGTTGATTTATGCCACTTGGTCATGGCAAAGATATCCTTGCCCGAGCAAATTTTTTCAATCTTTTCTTTACAAAACGAATTTTTCGCCAGCTTGATAGTTTGTCGGTACGTTTTCCATGCTTGTTTGAACTCTTCTTCTGTAAGTGGAGTCTTTATTAATTCTTTAAAGCTCCGACGGGCAAGTTTGCAGGATTTGATCCACCATGGGTTACCTTCACAATGACCTAAAGAGCGACGAGCTGCTCCATAATATGCCAGACGGATAGCTTCTGTTAGATCCGTAGCGGATCTATCTACAGATTCTTCGATGGGTGGAGACGGAAGTGGTGTGACTCCATTTACAGAGGTAGAGAGTAGGTGTCAGATACCTAGGTGTCTGATCTCTCGTGTTCGTAGTTCGGAGAATTGGAGTTTCGGGGTTTCTTTGCGGGTTCAGATACGGTCAGACGTTTTTCTATATCGGGTCACTCTTTATCTCATTCGTATTTATTTCGAGATACGACGGCGAATATTTGACATTTTCACTAAATTTAGCTCATATCAAATTGTATATATCATAGTTCTATCTTGTACCTTATAGTCTCCACGCTTTGTTCCTTGTCATTTATTAGACCTTCAGAATTTACTCTTTAGCTTCTTAAAATATCCTCCAGACCTTCAAATCCTCGATCCTTAGCCAGATTCTGTCTAGTCACGCAAAGCCCACTGTCGTGACAGAAGATGACAGAATAACATAGGATCTAGCGTGTCAATCCTTAGCCTCTGAAGTGGTTCGATAAATCCCATCCGATTGATCTTAATTAGCAGCGGCGTATGGTCAAAGCTTGTGTCCAGATGCGTGCCTACAGTGCATTTTGCGCTGTGAGCTGAAGGGCCGGTCCCAAAGGCTAGTTCAAGCACATTTCCTCGGTTATGCGCTGCCACATCTGGAGGAGAGAGCAGAATAAGGTTTTTTTTATCTGCCCAGTCCACGAATACTTCAGCGCCGGCAGAGGGGCTGCTTGGCCAAGACGGCTGCCATCTAGGGTGGTGGAGGTTAAGGTCCCCCAACATAATGAAGCTGCAATTAGGAAACATAGAAAGAGTGAGCAGAGAATTTATAGCGCTACCCCCGGTGGAGCCTGGCGGTGCATTATAAACGTTGAGAATCTGTAGTAATTTTCCAGGAGAGCTCAGACGTAGGATGAGTAAGTCTCCAGACAGGTTAGTGTGAAGCTAATCTGCTCGAAGTCCAACCCCTTTACGATTATAGGAGATAACTCGTGGCTTGGTATTTGACCAGTCATCGATGGGGGAGAAAGTCTGATATGGTGGGTGGCATTTTGTAATCCGCCTGGCCCAATCACGAAAAATATAGGGCTCTTGGATTAGAATTACGTCTGCAAAAGCAATGTAAGCTTCGTTGAGGGCGATATCATGCGAAAGGGCACCTCTTTCGACGTTCAAGGAAAAGACTGTTAATGGCTTAGGCGAGACCTTGCAGAATTTTGACTTGTCCATTTGGATATCATTTTGTCATTGCTCTAAGTGTCACGGAACGGCCCGCTGGAGCTAGTCGTTTCGGCTCGAATTCATTTAGTTCTTTTGCATAAATGTTATTCACATATTGTCTTTAATTGATTGGCGTGAGTTTTCATGCATTTTGTCAATCTTCATCAATGGCTTCAATGACGTTGATAAATTATTTTGCCGATCGTCACTAATTACTTAATATTGTTATTATTGTTGGTTTTTTCCTATTGATC